>CM060855.1:13542113-14193437 GCA_030737835.1 Acorus gramineus | reverse complement strand
TAGTCTCTACACAAATCTTTTGTGCTCAAACGAATTAAGGACAGCATTAAGGTGCGGACTTTGCATAAAATATTTTTGGTGCCTTCTATTCTTGATTTTAGCAGTATTGCACAAGCTTTTGGGCTGACATTGAGAGAGAAAGAAAAGACTGCATCCATTGTTACATGGCTGGTCCCTCCGAGTGGCTGGTTCAAGCTAAACACAGATGGATCTCTGTCTGATGATCGGGGAGGTTATGGTGCCCTTCTAAGCAGTGGTGGCTCCAAGAATTTTAATAAATGGGGTCATTAAAAAATATAAATTTCATATTTTTTTTTTAAAATATACTTTTATCATATATTTATAAAAAAACATAAATTGTTTTTTTAAAAATAGAACAACTTACATTAATAAATAATAAACCCTCAAGAAAAGGAGGTCAAAGATTTTCAATATATAAACTTTTACCATTGTTCTCTACAAGATTTTATATTTTGAAATCGTTGTATGATAATTTCATTAACATTATCGGCGTGTCCAATCCGTCCATCAGTGATCAACACATCCGTATGTGCGTAGGTGATCGATGAGTTGGCGATGAAAAATAAGGGTCACAGTCCCACAATATGGTTTTTAATGGATCCCGTGATAAAAAAGAGTTCTCATATACTCAGTCCATTTTGCAACTCATATACTATGATAACATAATATATACTACGCTATCATAGTGTATGACTTAAAATTTTCTCTTTTTTTTAGCGTGAAAAAAATACACTAATGTATCTCAATATATACTTCATTTCATATAACTACATGTACTTCAATGGGAGAATATATGATTTTTGTTAAATAAAAAAACCCAGTGTGAATTGTAATTGAGGTTGCACAGGGGCTGAACATATCATTTTCCAAAATAAAAAATTGGATGGTGTTTAGTTGTATAAATGGGCCTCCTGATATGGTTGTATATATAGGCCTCATGAATGACACCACCTAAACACTGGTTTAACAAAAAATTTCAACTATGTTCGTTATTTTGCTTAATGAAAATGATAGACCTGTGAGGCCATGCTGTGCAAATTCTCATATTTGTCAACCTTTCCGCCTATGTGTCTCTTTCAAAGAGAGACAAAATGAGAAGAATTTTTTCTTCTCTAAATTAATTGATCATTTCACATACATTAGTACCATGCTCTAGTTTTTTTTTTAATTTTGATGGGGTCAATTGACCCCACCCCTAATAACATGGCGCCGCCCTGCTTCTAAGGAACAACAATGCTGATTTTATTGCTGGGTTGGAAGGGAGACTTGACCTTCATTCCATCAATCTTCTAGAGTTTAAGGCTATTGAGCAGGGGATACAATTGGGACTGTCCAATGCAGTCACGAACTTATGGATTGAATCAGATTCTATCACAGCAATTGCTTGGGTACATGGTAGGTTGTATGCCCTGGACTGCCCTTCGATCTATTCGTCAAATCCATCAAGGACTGCACCATTTGAAATGTTGGAAGGCAATGCACATTCATAGGGAGGGTAACTCTCCTGCTGACCTACTCGCTGCTCATCGCTCCTCTCGAGGTGAAACGCTCCTTCGACCTCAGCAACTCTGGATTGAGATCAGAACAACTATTGAGGAGGACAAGCTTCTGCAAGGTTATGAACGCATTAGTTGATCACTGCAATGTTTAAAATTGAATATGGCGAGCTGAACAGGGGTGGTCAGAGCATCCTACAATTTTTCTCTATCTATGGACCTGTTTTGTGGATGAGGGGAGATGAGCGATTATGCACTGTCCTGTTTTGTGGATGAGAGGAGATGGGTGATTATGCACTATCTGTCATGGATTTTGTGATCTTGGCATACTTGACAAAGGGGGTAGTTGATAGCTTGTTATCTGTATTCCCATTTTGAAGCTCTTTTTATCTTTCTTTGTTTTTTGTAAAAGGGCTATGAATATGTACAAAGTTTAAAAGTATAGTAATACGAAGTTTTGATTACCAATAATAAAAAAAAATTAAAAAATAAATAAATCAATGTTTTCTGAGGACAGGGAGACCCATGGCCAGCCATGTGCATACGCGATTAACGTGACCCGCCTAGGGCCCCCACTTGTGGAGGGCTAGTAAATTATTAAAAATATATTTTATTTTCTATTTCATTTGGGTTTCTTTCTACTTTGTAATTGGATTTTTTATTTTCATTTTAGAAATGTATTCATCTCTTTCTTTTTGTATAAATTTTATCTTTATATAATATCTATATCTTTTGTCCATATTTAATTGAGATTTTGTTTTATTTATTGTTTGCTTCATGAAGAATATCCTATTCAGAATGGTTGTTCTCATCACATTTTTTCTATTTTCAATAGATTGATGGAGATACATTTGATTGCATCGACATCAACAAGCAACCAGCTTTCGATCATCCATTGCTCAAGGATCACAAGATTCAGGTCATTTTTCTTGCACCATAGAACTTTTTTTTATTTATACAAAGATCATGTAGGGATATTACATACTCCAAAACTTTGTTTTATTGTTTTGGAGGATATAGCCATGAAAAACATGCGTTTCACACACACACACACACAAATGCTTGACCTTTTGTATTTCTTGATTTTGATTATTACTTCTTCCGCTGAGCATGATACACTTTATGTAATGCATTGTAATAATTTATTATACTCTTTATATAATGGATCATAATTAAGCAAAATAATATTGTTCTCAGATGATGCCTTCAGCTAGTCCACAAGGAAATGTTGAGAAGAGTTCATCAATAGATCACTCAGTTTTAAGACCAACACTCAAGGGTGAAGGGTGTCCTTCAGGAACAGTTCTCATTCGAAGAACTACAAAGGAAGATCTTATAAGAGCGAAGCTTTTTGAAACCTCTAGATTGAGCCCACACGGTATTAGTCTGAACGCTACGAATGCTCCCGGAACACAATATGTAAGTAACTAAATTTTATATTCTTCGAGTCTTAATTTATATATTTGTATAGCTTCATAAATTGTTCGCCCCTGATCTAATTCGTGTCAAGATGTGTCACACGCCCAAATACGTCTCCTCCTCTGGTGTCTCATGTCAAATACGTATCGGACATGTACACAGACATGACATGTTCATTGAAGCGTTTATGTTTTTTAACTAGTATCATATTTGAATTGTAATTAAATGGCAGGAATAGAGTTTATATGGGACACTCAGTTTGATAATCTTTGTTTTTTTTTTTTTTTTTTTTGTCTTCTTCTTCTCGCAGTGGGCACAACTTAAAACAAATCAAGGGGAGTTTTATGGATCATTTGCTAGGCTCAGTGTATATGGGTTCCCTGATGTGAAGGCTGATCAAGGGACCGCATCTGCTCTCTATGTTGCAAATGGTTTCACTGCCTCACGAAGTGATCTGAATGTAGTACAAGCCGGATGGATGGTAAGTATACCAGCTTTTCACAAACTGGTAATATAGGATAAGTTAAATTTACTAAATTTTTCCCCTCTAATTACATTGGGGCTCCTTTAATAGAGGTATATATTAACTGACATAATAACTCGAATTCAAATAGTGATCACTGAAAGCGTATGTATACTCGAGATGAGAATTTACAAGAGAACCCTATCTCAAAACTACAACCAGCGCCTTTCCTAACTAACCATACCATCTCGTCCCTTTCTCTGACTGAACTCCCCTCCCTCTACCGGACAACGATCACTTCTTTTGGCTTGAGATACCCATCAGCCTATTCACGGTCACTACTTACTGGTGGGTCACTGCTGGGCATTTGATCCAACTTTGTTTTACTCTACTAAATAACTTAAATGACTAGAATTTAGGAATTTTTCAGTTATTAAAATATTATTTAGCTACTCTATCTGAAAAATGGATTATGAGTTATCGAGGGTCCTGATCCTTTGTGGTGTTTTTTGATGCTGGGATCTACTTAGACTTTTATTGTACAACCGCTACGTATTAAGGCACAAATTTGGACAGTGAAAAAATTATCACAGCATATGAATTCATGGGTCCCACTGTTTATTGCTTTTCTTTAATTCTTTCAACCCTTTCACATATCACCATTTGGTCCACTTTGCATTCTTTGTTTTTTTTTTTTTTAGTCCCTAGCACTCTTATTTTCAAATATGAGCTTGGCTTCATAAGTTATTTTTTCTCTTTATTTTATTCACTATCATCTGAGCTTTTCTTTTAAAGCTTCTCAATTACTATTAGTCTACAAATTTAAATAATATTCATTAAAATTTAAATAGCATTCACAAATCATACATTATAATTAACATAAATAATAAATTACAAAAATCACACATTAAAGCAAATGAATTTAGCTAATACTGTCAGTCGTAGAAGAGCACACATACATGAAAATACAAAATTTATTTTTTTTCACATTACCAAAACTCAAAATTTCTTGAGAACATAATCTATTGATTCATCACTTCCATGTATCTTCAACAACAATGCTATTTGAGGCTTGCGGGTCTTGATTTATGAAGTCGGTATGTTGAGTTGATGTGTTTATTGAAAGATTGGAAGTTAGTATGTTGAGTTCTCTATAGGACCTCATGGTAATAAATTAGGCATGTCATTTTCTTATAAATTGTATCAATAAGTATATTCAATCACCAATATGATATATATGAACACATAAAAATTAGTTAAAAATACTCACATGATATGTATGATAGATAAATAGAAGACATTGGCTACTACCACCCATATAAAATGTGTGAGGAGGTATTTGTACACCCTATAAAAGTTAAGCATTAATTTACATAAACAAATTGATTGACTTTAAATTTAATTCAACAATGTATATAAATGTACATCACCTAATTGGGCTGCAAGAGTGGTGGTGGATAGAGACTATAAATACTAAAAATACTAATATTCTATATCATTTTAAGCCAAATGAACAAATATTTTTTAATTAAATAAGATGACATTACTAAATTCAAAAAATTTACAATTTTTTTTTCTTCTAATGATGGAGAATTGGATGTCTTCTTGTTCTTCTACAACTAATAGTATTAACCAAATTCATTTGCTCTTATGTGTTTTTTTTAATAATTTATTATTTATGTTTTTTATAAGTTATTATGGTTTGTGAATATTATTTAAATTTTGATGAATATTATTGAAATTTGTGGACTAACAGTTATTTGTGAAGCTTTAAAAGAAAAGTTCGAATGATTGTGAATAAAAAAAAAGAATAAGAAAAACTTATGAAACTAAGCCCAAGTTGATGCTTAAAAGAAAAGCAAATAAGAGTGCTAGGGACTACAGTTAAAAAAAAGTGCAAGTGGACCAATTGGTGATACGTGAAAGGTTTGAAAGACAAGCAATTAAGAGTGGGACTCACAAATTCATAGCTATTATGATTTTTTCACCGTCCAATTTGTTTCTTCATACGTGGCGGCTGTATATTGAAAATCAAGCAGAACCCAGCACTAAAAAACACCACAGAGGATCCAGACCCGTTGAGTTATACCATTTTTTTCATCCAATAGTACAATAAATTAATTACTTTTAATTTACATGTGATATTTAATAGAAAAGCTTTTTATTATCAAACACATATTATACTAAATGTTAGGAAACTAATAGAAAAGTTTGCGTGGTTATACAAATTATTAACTTTCCAAACTAATAGTGGGTCATATATTATAATACCCTATACTTAAGGGACTACAAGTTTGTGTGGTTATATAAAATTAGTTTTCTAAACTTTTATTTATATATTTATTTTAATTCCCACAGGTTCTTCCTGCAGTACAGCATGATACCGAGACCAGATTTTATGTATATTGGACGGTATGCTTTCATATCTTGATATTAACATTTTAAATATAAATAGTTTTTTTTATGTTCTTTAATGATAAAGTGATCTCATGCGCAATTGTATTACAGACGGATGGATATCAAAAGACAGGTTGTTTAAATACAATGTGCCCAGGTTTTGTGCAAGTAAGCCAAAGAATCACACCTGGTGTAGTTCTAGCGCCACTTTCTACATTTAGAGGAGAGCAGCGCTTTGTAGATCTTCTTATATTTAGGGTATGTCCATGTTTCAGTTTTTATTTTCATTTATAATTTTACAGATTTAATTTCATACTTTTACAATTTAATTAACTGAAAAGTTCGGGTTCACCCAATTGTAATTCCAAGAATACTAATCTTTTGAGGTTTCTCTGCTAAAATCATTTTCTTATAAACAATGTATTATCCATCTTGGTTTCATATTTTTACATGTATTGTCCATGAACAAGTATTGATGGAATTCTCATGTCAATATGTACTAAAATTAAAATTTTCCAAATGTATTTATAGATAATAAATTGACCTAGTGCTTAATTGTGAATTGAATGATACAGGATCCAAATAGTGGGAACTGGTGGCTGACATATGGGAGTGACACAAATGGGACGAGGATTGGGTACTGGCCTGGAAGTTTGTTCAAGAGTTTGGCAAGCAAGGCATCACATGTGGTATGGGGTGGTTCGGCCTCGTCCCCTGCGAACAAACCGAGCCCTCCGATGGGGAGCGGTCACCAGCCGTTCGAAGGCGGTGACACCGACGTCGAGTCCGGGGCCATCGTCAATAATATACAGCTAGTCAGCGACAAACTCAGGTACTACGAACCCAGACAAGACGACCAGAGCAAGACCCAACCTAGGAAGGACTGCTACGAGGTCACCAATGGCTGGAATGACAATGACCATCATGGCTTCAAGTTTTATTTTGGTGGTCGTGGTGGGTGCACCAGCTAATTATAAATTAGTGATCCAGGTTCATATTCAGGTTTGGGTTTAGATGGTTGGTTTGTGGGTTGAATAAAAATATGACTGATGGTTCTATCACTTAATGAGAGTGCTGGTTTGTGAAATAGCTATTTATTTTAACAAACATTTACTGCTACTTATTTTATGCTTTTTAACCGCCGCAACAAACATGTGTACTACTTATCAAAAAAAGTTAAAATCTATAATTTATAAATTAAAACTGTAATAAACATACTTATAATAGCTTTTGATATAACTAGTCATGAATATGTTAGATAATCAGATTGTTCAACTAGCATTTGTTCAAAATACATTTATAAAAATTTAATAGTGGGCTACTCCTCAAACCCCTGGGGTCTATAGACCTATCGGTGTATGGATATGATTCATTCAAGCCATCAACCTTTAAACTTTCATGAATTGGCCCACTCACTCACGTCCCCTACAGGTTCAACCATAGAATCTGTAAAGTCAGTCACATGATAGAGTATATATCTAGGTCTTTTGGTTTGATAATTAATTTGCATACATCCATGCATGGATGATAAGTGGAATCAATTTATTGTAACAAACACTCAGCCCAAATGGGTTGTTTACCTGATTCTTTTTCGGGCACCGATATCCGCACCCCAAGTTACAAGAAACCCACCTCGAGGTCGCCATTCCCTCTGATGACGGTGGTAAATGATGGTCGCCAGAGGTTCTGGCGAGTGTACCAACTCAGATCGGCATTCCTTCTGGTGACGGTGTTGAAGTGTGATCGTCCGAAGACCCGGCGAGCTAAAGTAAGAGAGAATAAATTCACATTTTTACAAGTTTCAAATCAAATAGATAAATTTTACATTTAAACACATATAACAGACATCCATAGTAGCATTTAAAACACATCAAAATATGACGTTCGCATTCCATAACCAACCATTCACGTGACTACACAACAAAATACATGTTCAAATTCCACAACCATTCATGTGACTATATTGATTTTTTCATATATAAAAATAAATAACCTATCCAATAAAAATAATTACTCATTTTTTCAAAAAAAAAAAAAAAAAACATAAAAATAATTTGAACATGTATTTTGTATTGTAGTCATATGAATGATTCGTTATGGAATGCTAACATCGTATTTTGATGTGTTATAAATGCTAACATCACATTTTGGTGTGTTTTAAATGCTGTTATGGCCGCCTGTTATATGTGTTTAAATGTGAAATTTATTTATTTGGTTTGAAACTTATAGAAATGTAAATTTATTCTCTCTTACTTTAACTCGCCGGGTCTTCGAGCGACTACACTTCAACACCGTCGTCAGAAGGAATGCCGACTTGGGTTGATACACTCACTAGAACCTCTGACGACCATCATTCACCACCCTTCTTTTCTACCCGCGGGAAACAAGAATCGAACACAAGCCCCCCTCACCACCGCACCAAGCGTGTTTGAAGTGCAAAACAACATGTTGGGCTGAATATGTTATCATATATTTACGTGGACCGTTGGTCGTTCTAGTGGGTTGTTCAGTTTGTCTGCGACCATCCTATAGAACATGTCGTTTGTAATCGCCCTATGGAGCCTATGTACCACAAAAAGCAAAACAAAATTTATTATAACAAACAATTCAGATATATCTCAGCCTCTCTCCTCACCACAGCTTTCTTTTTCTTTTTCTCACGGTAACCCAAGAGAACACGAAAGATCAAAACTATTAAAAAAAAAATTAAAATCAATGTGTTATGAAGACAGAGAGACCCATGGCCAACATTGTGCATAGTATTTTTTTTATTTTTTTATTTAAGATTGATGTTATTAGAATTTAATTCTTTAACCTCTTTCGTTGACTTATCCAAAGCTCTTTTGCAGCCTCGTGCATAGTTGCACGCGCGATTAAGGTGACCCGCTAAAGGCCTCCTCTCTTGTAGGGGGCAGTAAATTATTAAAAAAATATTTTATTTTCTATTTTATTTGGATTTTTTTACTTTGTAATTGGATTTTTTTATTTTCATTTTAGAAACCTATTCATCTCTTTCTTTTTGTATCAGTTTTATCTTTATTTATTATCTATATATTTTGTCTATATTAAATTTGAGATTTTATTTTATTTATTGTTTTCCTAATGAAGAACTAGATTTTATTTGTTTGTGTTGTATTTTTCAGTTTTTTTTTTTTTTTCCTTTTTCAAGGTATGTGGTTTTTATGCTTCTGTACTGATTTCATTACTCAAAATTGAATTACAAGCTCAAAATTGTTATTTTTATTTTATGATTTTTTTGTTTGGACCGTTTGTGTAATTTGTGTGAGCTAAAAATTGTTTGTGATGGTAGTCAACAAAAATATTTGTGAATATAGGTCCCATTTTATAATTTCACATAGCACTTCACCTAAGTGAGCTATTTTCCGGGATGGCTCTACCCAATGGTCTTGCTAGAAATCAAGATAAATCACAATATGAATAATATGAATTCTGCATAATTTTCATATAAGGTTGTTATTTTAACAATGATGATCAAGATAATTATGTATTTTAATTTTTATTTTATTGACCCATTACATGGATGACAGTGCGGTGATTGAAAATGTCTTATGATGGCTTACTGTTTCACATAGATTGATGGAGATATTTTTAACTACATTGACTTCTACAAACAACCATCTTTTGATCATCCATTGCTGAAAAATCACAAGATTCAGGTCAATTTCTTTGTCTTAATTGTTTTTTTTTCCTATTACTCACAATAGTCACAATAATATATAATTTTTTAATTATGCATGCCTTTTGTTTCAATTATCAATTCCCAATACACACATATTAATTATGTAATTGGTTTATTATTCTTTCTAGATGATGCCCAGTTTTTTTCCAGGGGTGAAATGAAGAATTCATCAACGAATGCAGTTCCAATAACTAAACTGAAGGTTAGAGAATGCTCTTCAGGAACAGTTTCTTTCAAAGAACTAAAAAAAATCTAAATCCTACAATGGGTGGTGCAATCAACTAAGTAATGGGTTTCATTTTTAATCCTATTTTGCATTATGTGTAACCCCTAAATTATTTTTATAGAGCATAATGTTACATGGCTATCATTTCATAATTTATTTGTAGAAATAAAATAGCCATTTTAAAATTTGTTTAAATCGGAGATTATTTCATTTTGAATTGTGGATGTAAAAGATTCAATGCTGATGTACTATGGAATACATGTTCCTGTTTTTTACTAGAAGTATATAATTTTGCTTAATCAAACAAGCTTAAGCTAATCTGAATTGCTAAATTGAAAAAATTTATTAGAACTGAGGAGATTAGGCATGCTTCTCTACATGTGAAAAAAAAAAAAAACCAATGATATTCAACAAATGATGAAAAAAGCAAAGTCGAATTTGTGGTGCATGTATATTTCAATACAAAACTTGTTCATTATTTTTTTTATTTTATTTTTTCTTGCAAATGTAACTCACAGAATCAATAGTTAGATCTCTAAAATAAATCAATAAAATTAAGTAGGAAGATCTTGTTTTAATTGGATACCAAATGGGAAATACATACAAATTAACACCTAAACCAAACCAACAAACATACATAACAACTCATTGTCTGTTTTGCCTAAGATTCATGGATTTCAAAACATGTCTTTGGTGTGTAAAGGTTATGTTCACATATAAGCATATGCAATGCACCATCGTTAGAAGTCATGGATATAAATTATGATGCCTGCCTCACCTAAGTTCATCTGTGTTAGACATTTGGTTTTTTTGAGGCCAAAGAGATTAAAGCGTGAGGCAGATCAAAATTTCACATGTCCTACTTATGATAATTAAACCAAGTGATGAAGTTTACATGTTTCTACAATATGCATCAGAAGTTCATAGACAAAATTTATTTCCCATCTTTTATATCTTAATGGGCTATCAGTAACTAATTAATTAAACATACAATTTAATATTTTCTTCCACATGCAGCGGGCACAACTCAGAATGGCACGATATCATTATTATGGGTCTAAAGCTCATATCAATGCCTATGCTATACCTGATGTGAAGGCAGATCAAGGGACCTCATCTTCTATTTTTTTATTAAATGGTTTCACTGGCTCACAAATTGATTTGAATGCCATACAGGCTGGATGGGAGGTAAGTAATCTTGTTTAAAAGCATTGTAACATGGGTCAGATATTTAATTTAGATGAAGTAATATTTTTATTTCTAAAAAATTTCAACCCCACAGATGATTCTTTCATTACATGGCGATACCCGCACCAGACTATATGCATATTGGACAGTATGTTCCAAATAAATTAACTTATTATATCTCTTTTTTGCAATCAAATGGCTTATTTGAAATATATGTTTTCACTAATGATATAATCTTTAAAATTGTATTCCAGGCAGATGGTGGTATAAGTACAGGTTGTCTTAATATGCTTTGCCCAGGTTTTGTACAAGTGAGCAAACAAATCACAGTTGGGTCAACTTTGGAGCCACTCTCTACATACAAAGGAACTCAATACTACGCTGTTGTTCTTGTATTTAGGGTATTTCCCTTTCTATTTCTTGAATTATCCCCTAACTATAGTTTTGCAAACATGAACATATTTTCATAAATTACTTGGATACATAATATTAATTTTTTCTCTAGTCAATGGGGAGAAAGGCTGATAATTAATTATAGAGCATAAACCTAGTTTATTAAATTCACTAATAATAGTATTTCTAAAGATTGAATTTGTGAAAAAATTGAATTTGTGATAAAGTATTCCAACTATTTGAATTTTTTTTGATGGTTAGATGCATGGGTCAATCATACTTCTGTTTGCGAAAAAGTAGTTCCCATTTAATCTGAATGATTTATTAAGGTCATCATCTTCATGCCTGATCGTGTAGAACTTAGTAATGTGTATTTCTTATATTAATTATTTCAGTGTTGTTATTGTTTTTGTTATACTTATCTCACACTGAATGAAATCTTTATCGAATGTATGTTTACATGAACTTTATGACATTACGTGATACGATGATTTGTATTAGGATCCGAAAAACGGGAACTGGTGGATGTCGTTTGGCGATGGGCCGGGATATTGGCCATCAGAACTCTTCAAAAGCTTAGCAACTAAAGCTGGAAAAGTGGCTTGGGGAGGGTTGGTGTTTAGTCCTACAAATGAACCAAGCCCTCCTATGGGAAATGGTCACCGACCATTTGAAGAGGGAGACACTGACTTGAATGCATGTCACTTCAAGAAGCTGAAACTAGTGAATGATAAAATTCAGGCAATATGATCCTCCTGAAATCAGTCAATCCCTTCTAGAACCAAGGCAGGACTGCTACTCACTCACAAGGGCCTTTACCGAACGTTCTGATGACTGGGGTTACAGGTTCTTTTTTGGTGGTCGTGGAGGTTGCACCAGTTGATTGTATATCATTTTCAGAACTTCCTTATAGCTGGTTTTTCATTAAATAATAAACAATAAAAAAAGGTAAAATGTTAAATGTAGTCTCACATGCAATCCCACCTATAATATTTGATTTTTCTTAAATAAAAAATATCATCCAATGTGGGTATATACATGTGCCTGAAGGAACGTCAAATCACCACTAGAGCCTGTTGTAGATAATATACTTCTCTGTATAGATTTTGTACAGGCTGAATTTGGGATACATGTTGCAGATAACGTGTAAGTTTTTGATGAATGTATAATATACCTATATGGCACCTTCGCTTGAACTCCCTTACCGAAAGAGTGAGGGCAGACTTAGATTTTTTTTTTTCTAAATGGTGTTGATATATTTATTTATTTTGATTGGGTGGGGGAGAAAAACAAGAGCAACCTTGGAACCACTGCAGAAACAATCACCAAGGGAAATAGAGGATAAAGACATCAGATCTTGAGGACAATGGAATGTGATGGGTGCAAGTGTGCAACAGAAGAAAAGATGAGGACAGATATAGATAATAACATATGAAAATGGATGCTTCAAGCACATGCAAGACAAGAGAAACCAACAAGGATCAAGTAAGCCCTCTAAATGAATGCTTCCAAGCACATCCAAAAGAGGTGTAATTCATGGTATAAAAGAGAGAAATTCTTTGATTAAATCTCAATCCACATAGAAAAAAATTGTACAAATATCAGCACAAGATCTTCCTTGCAGTTTGTAAGAGAAAAGATGGCACTACCAAAAAAAAAAGATGACATAACCAAGAAGGCCATACAAGATAAAATAAAATTACTTAAAGTGAACATAAGATACCTAAAAATATCATCCAGTACTTGGAGATATGGAACTAGAACAATATAATATCAAATCCTGCAGCCCGCGCATAAAAAAAAAAAGGGACAACATTACATTTGGAATGATTGAAAACTCTAAACATGATTCACAAATTCAATCACACATCAACTATAAGACACCCAGATAGACATTTAAATATGATCTAAACGATCTATTGATATTCACCAAAACCGAATCCACCGAAAACGATTTCACATAAACCTGATATTCACTAAACCCATTCCAATACCTCATGAACAACCAAAGCTCAAAGATCAAATCACAGATCCCCCTCGAACAAGGCCCCAAACAACATCTCTTCCTCCACCTCCACCAAAAAAAACCCTCCACCTGTCGCCGATGTGGTTGCTTCTTTGAACAACAGTCTAAATGTTCTAGACTTTGTCTCAAAGAACCTCTCTGAGGATGATTTTTCTCCTAAATTCTGAAAAATGCTAATCCTCCCCCTCTTTAGGTCCTTCCTCTCAGGTACCGGCGGGTGCTGCATCTGGCCCCCCGAAGAAGGTGGGTGATCAAAATCAAAGAGATCGAGGATCTCAACACCTCCTGAAGTAAATGAAACATTGAGAAAATGGAGCATGATGGTTCAAATAAGGGAGAAAAACAGCTAAAAAACAAGGGCTGAATATTTCACTCCAGTGAAGGATGGTACCCTATCTGTGGTAATACTGGAAGTGGAGGAAGTTGCAGAGACTGAGGTGCCCTGTGGTCTTGCACTAACCGGGTACATCCTAGAAAATATCCAGTCTCCACACCCTTCCTTCCATTCCTCAAAAGACTTTGGAGGCCACCAAAGGGAGAAATCGTGTTAACCCTTCAAGGTAATGAGTTCTTTATTGTCCGCCTCAATCTAGAGGAGGATCTTCTTCATGCTCTTCAAGATGGACCATGTTCCATGGGTTATAGGCCCTTCATTATACAGCTGTGGAACAGGGACAGCGGTGGAATGGAATTCAAAACGCTTCAATCCATTCCTGTATGGGTGAAATTCCCAAACCTCCCTCTTCATTTTTAGTCAAAAACTTGCATAAGCAAGATTGCAAGTGCCATTGGTAACCCTCTTTATTTTGACACACCCACTGCTAATCGCACTCGAACTGCTTTTGCTTTTGTTTGTATCAAAGTAGACGCGGAAACTGAATTTCCTGATAAGTGTTTGTTGAAATCAGAGGGAAAGACAGGGAGGCGGTCAAGGTAACATATGATTGGAAACCGGAGGTGTGTCCCCACTGTAAAACATATGGTCATGATGAATCCTTATGTTGCAAGAAACCTCATGAACCTCTGAAGCTAAAGACTGTTATGGCGTCTCACTCTCAAGGTCAATCATCAGGGACAAAGGCTGGAAGCTCACTCCCTACTGAGCAAATGACAGATGGCAAGGATGAATACTTCACACAAGTTGGGGCTAAAAAGGCCGCGAAAAAAAGAGTATCTCAGCAGGCAACTCCTAAACTAGTTGGTGATCAATCTTCCTTTGTTGTTTTACAAGAGATAGGGCAAGATGAAGATGAAGTCATTGATTTATAGTACCCACAATGACTCCTCCCTAAAAGTCCCTGTTAATCCAGCAAATATTACATCCGTGGAGGAATGTAATCAAACTGTTATTCAAGCCAAGACTGGCAGCAATTCCAAAGCCAAGAATGCCCCAGCCAACCCCCCCAAGCAGCTGAAAAAAGAAAAAACACAATTGCAACCCCAACCTTTGATAGAGGATGGAAGCAAGGCACTCAGTGAAACATCCAGAGTTGTGAAACTGGTTCTGGAGTCCTCAGTCCCACCCAACAAGCTAGATCCTCCTACAACACCAAGGTGGCCACTAGAAGTGTTAAGAACAAGGGTGCTCCTGCTGGTTGGAATGATTGAGAATGTTATGATGATCGGCAATTTCAATCCCACGCCGATTTTGACTATAACCCATATAGACCTAGAATCTGATATAAACCTTCAATTGATCAAACTACATTCACTGATTATGATTTTAATATACACCAGATACATTCATCAAACCCAATCCAATACATGATTAAGAATTCACCTAGAACATTCAAAGATCAAATACTGAATCCTAATACAAGTGTCTAAGTAATATCAAATCATATATACCCCCAAACAAGTCACTACCAATACTACACCAATTTGTCGAACTCCAATCAATGTAAATTAGGTCTCTCTAAACAAACAATCAGACATAAAAAAAAATCTCAATGAACAACATAAAACATTAGGGATAGAAACTCAGAACACATTAAGCATGATACATAAATTTTCAATCCCTCCCAATTTTGACTCACCTTGATAGACCTTTAAATCAAATACAATCACTTTCACACCAATCCTATCAGCCATCCACTTCATCTGCTTTGTTATCAGTGCCATTATGGACTTGTGCATAGGGACCCCACATTATTCCATAAGATATGATGCAAAAGATCAATTGCCTTTCAACCTTTGGGTAGATTTGAACACTCCACCAAAAGGTGAATATGAGCCCCTCTAAGCACGAGCCTTTCGAGCACACAAGCCTTCAGAGCCAAAGTCAGATCCTCTTGAGTCTAAACGTGGCCTGAGCATTTTGAACCTAAATTTACTAAGCTCAGAGCCTTCCAAGCCTAAGCTTTCTGCGTATGATCCTTTTAGGCATGAGCCTTCTGTATCACTATTGTTGTGGAAGGTAGAATGATTTATCATATTCCTGTTGAGACTGGCGCAAGTTTCGTCTCATGTCCCTCTAGACCTTTGAGCGTATTGACGGTTACATTTTGCCAAAGGCGAACACTCGCATTTTCACTTATGATGGAACCATTCAACCAGTTCTAGGCTTTAGATTTTTTTACTTATGGAAATAGGTCCACTTAAGGTGTCTTTTTAAGTTAGGTTCTCGAAATTAATTTTGATTACATCATGATTTTGATACCAAAGTGGTTAGCGGCAATTCAAGGTGTTTCATCCCATAACTATATTTAAGCCTCAAGTTTGGGAACGGAAATCTATTCTTGAGGTTCAGAGTCTAACCTATTTAATTTGGCAACTGGAACTTCATGCACTAATGTAAAGGGGATGAAACATCTTGAATTGCTGTTAACCACATCAAAATCATGACTTAATAAAAAAAAAATTCGTGAAGCTAGGTTTACAAAGACATCTTAAACAAACCTCTATTTTTCTAGTTAAAAAATAAATAAAAAACCTTGAATTGGTCGAACGGCTTCATCATAAGTGAAAATGCGAGTGCCCGACACTGACAACGTGCACTTGCCAATATGCTCAAAGGTCCAAAAGAACATGAAATCAACACCCATACCGGTGTCAATGTGAACCGATTGATCATTTTACCTTCAACAACGGCAGTGATCCAGAGGGTAAAGATGCTTAAGATGGATTCTTTGGCAACATATGTTGACCAAAATAAGATCATGAAACCTATGCTAGCTGAAACGAGCGCAATGGGCATGTTGTGGGCAAAAATATGATTCTCTAAGATAGTTTTCTCAAGGCTCGTTGATGGTGCTTATGTGTCTTGATCAGCTCCAAAATGGAAATCTTCATAGGAATTTTGCAAAGTTAATCAAGAATGTCAATTTTATGAGATGTGCTCCCCCATTTTGTCTCAACTCTCCACCAACGCTTTTCGGAATATGAGTAGGCACATTGATAAAATTTGTCCCCTTCATGTTGCATGATATACTAAGGTCGAGAATGAATCGTTGGGGAGGATCAAATGAATGTGAAGGAATAGCAGCTGGCCAAATGGAATAAGTCTTAGCAAGACGAATTGGGTTGAGCATCAGTGGAATGGTCCGGAAATATTGAACACGTTGGTTGCTCACCATCATGGCACTAGAATGTGTAATTAGGAGCATAAGCACACTCTAATTGATGCTCGGGATGGCAAAGAGCCTTCTGATGGGATCAAGATGATCGAGAATGGTGAACGTCACTCATGGGATCATATGACGTAAAATGAGATCGGTTAAGATTGTGCGGGAACAAGAACCCCATGAAAACAACCAAGCAAACTAGAGTCGTCAAAGGTTAGCCAAATGGCACCACTGAACACAAGCTCAAGTGAGAAATCATTATGAAGCCTGGCTCAACGCTAATTCACTAGATGCTCTAGTTCTTCAAACGTGTCTTTCACCATTCCAAAATACTTTCTTTTTCTAGGGAAATCCGAGGAATTGATGATGGATTGGGGGATATCCTTGATGCTGTCAAGCAAGGATTTTCTCTAAGAATCAAGATGATACTTGATTTGATTTTCATCACCTTGCACTCAACCATTGTTACAAGAGGTCGATCAAAAGAAGCGGTCATGTACACAGATCAATTGGATGTTTGTATGCTTACGCTAACGCAATCAAGAGGTTGTTGGGGACCTTGTCTTAGAACCGAGAATATGTTAAATAAAAAAATTAGTGCTGCCACTATGTCAATGAAGACATGCGTGTAACCTTCAAAGAACATCGCAATATGGAGGGGACAAATGTGCAATTTATAGTTTGGGACTTGCATGGCACAAATGTGATGGGTTTGAATAAAAGTTGGGTCATCCACAATAACACAAAAGGCTCAAGCTCAGAAAGATCATACATAGAAGGATCAAGCTCGAAAGGCTAGAAAGATCATACATAGAAGACCCACGCTTAAAAGGCTTTCATGGGACCTTTCTAGTGGATTGTTCCCAATGGTCGAAAGGCAATGGATTTATTGCATAATCATATCTCATGGGAGAATCTAATGTCCCCAAGTGAAGGTCCACAAAGGAATTGATAAGATGAAGTGGACATAACTGATCATGGGATGACAATGGATCAGCGTGAATGCCAAGTTGGCGAGTAGGTACAAATGTAGGGGCTAAATGAGCCCTAGAAATGATACTCTGTAGGCAATAAGGCCATGAACAAAATCATGAAATATGCAACACCCATGGATGTCATAACTGTGCATCCAACGGTATGATAATATCACAAAATGTCAATGCTTGGGGGAGTAGCAACTAGCCAAATGGAATCGGTCTTAGCAAGATGAATTGGGTTGAGCATGAGCGAAATGGTCTTGAAAGATCAACGTGAATGCCAAGTTGGCGAGTAGGTACAAATGTAGGGGCTAAATGAGACCTAGAAATGATGCTTCGCAAACATGAAGGCCATGAACAAAATCATGAAATATGCAACACCCATGGATGTCATGGCTGTGTATCCAATTGTATGACAATATCACAAAATGTCAATGCTTGGGGGAGTAGCAAAGAGCCAAACAGAATCGGTCTTAGCAAGATGAATTGGGTTGAGCATGAGCGGATGGTCCGGAAAGATCAAACACGTAGATCGCTCACCGTCATGGCACTACAATGTGTAATTGGTAGTATAAGCACATTCAAGTTGATGCTCGGGATGGTAAAGGACCTTCTGGTTGGTTCAAGATGATTGAGAATGGTAGATTGTTGGAAAACAGGAGCTCTACCAAAATGCCATGCGAACTAGAGTCGTTGAAGGTTAGCCAAATGGCACCACAAAACATTAGCTCAAGTGAGCAATCATTATGAAGCCTGGATCAACGCTAAATCTCCAGATGGTCCTTCTGATGGTCTAAAGAAATTATAAAGATTGCACAACGAGTTTGTGTTGGGTAGTGCCACTTTGCTAACATTTGGCGACTCTTGTTCGCTTGGCATTTTTGTTGAGCTGTTGTTCCCACGCAATCTTAATTGATCTCCTTTTCCATCATATGATCCCATGAGTAACGTCCACCATTCTTGATCATCTTGAGACCACAAGAAGGTCATTTTCCATCCTGAGCATCAACTAGAGTATGCTTATATTCCCAATTAGACATTCTGGTGCCATGACGGTGAGCAACCAACGTGTTCGATCTTTCAAGACCATTCCTCTCATTCTCAACCCAATTATTCATCTTGTTGAGATTGATTCCATTTGGCTAGTTGCAACACCCTCTAACACTGACATTTAGCAGTATTTTCATACCATTGGATGCACAGCCACGGCATCCATGGGTGTTTCATATTTCATGATTTTTGTTCACGACCTTCATGTCTTGATTGGGCGATGCTGTGAAGCATCATTTCTAGGTCTCATCCAGCCCCTACATTTGCACCTACCCGCCCACTTAGCATTCACGCTGATTCATTGTCATCCCATGATCAGTTGTCAACTTCATCTTATCAATGCCTCATGGACCTACACCGAGAGATGTCACATTCTCCCACAAGATATGATTATGCAATAAATCCATTGCCTTTTGACCTTTGTGAACACTCCACTAGATCCTTCTACGTATCCTTTTGCGTATTATCCTTCTCGCCTTCCGACCATGATCATTCTACGTATGATCTTTATGAGAATGAGCCTTAGCAGACGACCCAACTCTTATACAGATCCATCACATTTGTGCCATGCGAGCTCCCAAAGCCTAAATTGCACTCCTACCAGATCGCGATGTTCCTTGAATGTTGCATGCACGTCTTCATTGACACAATGACAATGGTGAATATTTGACTTCACACATTCCTAGGTTTGAGACAAGGTCCCCAACGACATGTCTATTGTGTTACTATACGCACACAAACATCCAATCGATCTGTGTACATGACCGCTTCTTTTGATCGACCACTTGTGACCATAGTTGAGTTCAAGGTGATGAAAATTGAATCAAGTCACATCAAAAAATTTGTATTTGTAAGGAAATCCAAGGAATTGATGACGGATTGGGGAATAGCCTCGATTCTATCGAGCTAAGATTCTCCAAGAATCAAGATGTGACTTGATTTGATATTTATCACTTGGCAATCAACTATAGGGATGGCAGAGGGGACTGTCCCAACAGGGTACCCAACCTAACCCGATCCAATTGGGTTGGGTCAGATTCAGGTTTGGGACCGGTTTAGAATTGATAAAATGAAACTCGACGGGTTTGGGATGAGAAATAGGTTTACATAGCAAATCTTGCCATAGACCTGCCCTTATTGCAATTAATATTAAGAATTAATATTTATTATAATAATTACATAATTTATATTTGTCATTTGGTATTCCAAAAAAAATACCATAAAAATAAGAATGAATATACTGAAACACTAATTGAAATTTGAAATCATATAAACATACATGAGTTGTCTTTTGGTATTCCCAAAAAAACAAATTGAAACATTGTATTTGTCACTTGTTATGAAGATTGAAAGTTTATATTTCTTATTTTAGTTCTTATTTTGTAGGGTTTATTCTAATAAAAATTTATTTAAAATTTCAACTTAGATTAAATATTACATAAGAAATATGTTTAATATTTTTTCCCAAACCTATCTTGGTCCAACCCGACCTATATGGGAGGGTTGGGGAGGATTCGGGTTTTTTATATACTTGTTGGGACAGGTTTGGGATGAAAAAGTTAAACCCGTCACGAAAATGCCAAGCGAACTAAAGCCACAAAATGCCAGCCAAATGGCACCATCCTACACAAGCTCAAGTGCACAATCCTTATAAAGCATGGTTCAATGCTAAATCTTTGGATGCCTTAGTTCTTCAAATATGGACACTTCAAACGTGCCTCTCACCATAGCAAAAAACTTTTCTTTTCGTAAGGAAAAACAAGGAATTGATGATGGATTGGGGGATAGCCTCGATGCCTTCGGGCTAGGATATTCCAAGAATCAAGATGTGACTTGATTCAATTTTCATCACCTTGCACTCAACCATGGTCACAAGAGGTTGATCCAAAAGAACCGGTCATATACACAGGTCAAGTGTGCTATTTAGGCTTAGAGAGCTCAGATGGCACAAATGTAATGGGTTTGAATAAAAGTTGGATCATCTGCGATAACACAAAAGGCTCATGCTCAGAAAGATCATACGCAAAAAGATTAGGCTTGTAAGTCAAAAGGATCATATGTAGAAGACCCATGATCCGAATGGCTTTCAGGGGACCTTTCTGGTGGAGTGTTCCCAAAGGTTAAAAGGTAATGGATCAATTACACAATCATATCTCAAGGGATCATCAGATTTCCCTAGGTGAAGGTTCATAAAGGCATTGATATGATGAAGTGAACAATTGATCATTGGATGATAATAGATCAGCGTGAATGCCAAGTGGGTGGGTAGGTGCGGATGTTGCGGTTCGTTGAGACCTAGAAATGATGACTCTTAGCATCACCCAATCAAGACATGAAAGTCATGAACAAAATCATGAAATAAACAACCATGGATGTCATGGCTGTGCATCCAACAGTATGACAATATCACAAAACGTCAGTGATAGGGGGAGTAGCAACTAGCCAAACGAATTCTGTCTCAGCAAGACGAATTGGTTGAGTAGGAGCGGAACGGTCCAGAAAGATCGAACACGTAGATCACTCAACATCTAGAATTCGTGGTCTCGGATTCAATGGGGTAGTATGGTCTTGGATTCATGGTTGGTTATGTCTCGGATTCATGGGGGAGTATGGTTATGGAGTCATGGAATATATCAAGATCGTGGAGTATTTCTCGAATTCATGTGGGGGTATGTCTCTGATTCATGGGGAGTGTATATCTTGGATTCCTTGGTCAGTATGTCTCAGATCTAGGGAGGAGTATTGCTAAGATTCATGGGGGGAGTCTCGGATTGATGGGCATATCTCTCATATTCATAGGTTGGTATGTCTCAGATTCATGGGTATGCCTCAGATTCATGGAGTATGGTCTCGAATTCCTGGTCTCAGATTCATGGAGGAGTATGTTTCTAATTCATGAGTGGAGTATGTCTCATATTTGAGGGAGGGGGGAGGTCTCGTATCCATAAGCGAGTATGTCTTGGATATACCGTAGAGGATTCATGAGGAAGTATGTCTCGGATTAATGGGGATTATGTCTCTAATACTTGGGGTCTCGGATTAATGGGGATTATGTCTCTAATACTTGGGGTGTATGTCTCAAATTCTTGGGTGTGTCATAGATTCATGGGGGTATGTCTTGCATCCATAGGAGAGTGTCGCGCACTCATAGTCTCTTATTTATGGGGGTGAATGGTCTCAGATTCATGGGGGACCATGTCGTAGATTCATGGGGAATATGTGATGGATTCATGGTAGGATATGTCTAGGATTCACAAGGGGAGTATGGTCTCAAATTCAAAGTGTATTATGTCTTAGATTAATAAGGTGTATGTCTAGAAACTGTGGAGGGGATATGTCTCGGATTAGTGAGGGAGTGTGTCTTAGATTCATGGGGTGGGGTACGTATCAGATTCATGGTCTTGGATTTATGGTGGAGAACGTCTCCAATTCAAGGGGGTTCTGTCTTGAATTCGTTGGGTTCATCAGCTGGTCACGGATTTATGAGTATGTATTAGATTCATGAGTAGGTCACAATTTATGGGTATGTCTTGGATTCATGGGGGGTATGTCTCCGATTCATGAGGGGAGTATTTCTAGTATTCATGGGGGAGTACATCTCGGATTCATGATCATATTCATGGGGGGAGTGGAGTATTGTCTCCCATTCACGCATGAGTACAATCCCAGATTCATGGCATTTCTCATATTCATGGTACGATATATCTCCGATTCATGGGGAGTATGTCTCGGATTCATAGGGAGTATGTGTCGGATTCATCGATCGATATGTCTCAGATTCATGGGTGGGTACGATCTCAAATTCATAGGGTATTATGTTCCGATTCATGGGGAGTATGTCTCGGATTCATAAGGCGTATGTGTCAGATTCATCGATCGGTATGTCTTAGATTCATGGGTGGATACGATCTCGGATTCATAGGGTATTATATTTTGAATTCATAGGGGAGTATGTCTCGGATTCATGACAGAATACCTCAGAGATTCATGGTAGGATATGTTTCGGATTTGTGAGGGGGTATGGTCTCCGATTCATTGGGGTTATGTCTCAAATTTATGAGGGAGTATGGTGAGGGATTCATGGTATGTATCAAAATCATGGAGGAGCATGTCTTGGACTCATGTGGGGGTATGTCTCCGATTCATGGGGAGTGTCTCTGATTCATGGGGGTATGTGTCAGATTCATCGATTGGTATGTCTCGGAAACATGGGGGAGAGTTCTCAGATTCATGGGGGGTACAGTCTTGGATTCATGGTAGGATATGTTTCAGATTCATGAGGAGAGTGAATTTAAATTGAAGGAGTACTAAAATTGAACGGATTCATTAGTATGTGTTCCATTCATGAGGGGGTATGTCTACAATGGATTCATGGGTGTCTCGGATTCAGAGACGGGTAAGTCTTAGATTCATGGGGGGAGTATTTCTATGATTAATGGAGGAGTATGTCTTGGATTCATGGTTGTATTCACGGGAGGAGTATGTCACGGATTCAAGTGGGGTTGTATTCATGGCATTTCTCAGATGCATGGTATGGTTTTGGATTCACGGGGGAGTATGTCACGGATTCAAGGGGGGAGTATGGTCTTAAATTCATGGTGGGGAACGTCTTGGATTAATGGGGGAGTATATATAGGATTCAAAGGGAAGTATGATTAAAGATCCATAGTATGTATAGGAATCGTGGAGTGCGACTTGGATTCATGTGGGGGTACGTCTCCAATTCATTGGGAGGTATGCATCGAATTCATGGGTCAGTATGTCTCGAATTAATGGAGTAATGCTAAGACTCACAGGGGGTAATTTCTGATTGACAGGGTATCTCTCGAATTCATTGGTAGGTACATCTCGGATTCATGAGGAAGTATAGTTTCATATTCATTGTTTCAGATTCATGGGGCCGAGAGTATGTTTCGGATTCATGGGTGGAGTATGTCTCATATTCAGGGAGGGGGAGAGGTCTAGAATTCATAGGAGAGTATGTCTTGGATATATTGAGGAGGATTTGTGGGGGAGTATGTCTCACATTAATGGAGGTTATGTCTAGCATATACTTCGGTGGTATGTCTTGGATTCATGGGTATGTCACAGATTTGTGGGGGTGAGTGTTGGATTCATGGGGGAGTGTCGCGTATTCATAGTCTCTTATTTATGGGGGAGAATGATCTCGGATTCATGGGGGAGGATTTATGATAAGATAAGTCGCAGATTCATGGTAGGATATGTCTCAGATTCCTGAGGGGAGTACAGTCCCAAATTCAAAGAGTATTATGTCTTAGATTAATGAGGGGTATGTCTAGAATTTGTGGAGGCAATATGTCTCGGATTAGTGGGGGTGTGCCTTGGATTCATAGGGTGGGGTATGTATCGGATTCATGGTCTCAGATTTATGGTGGAGAAAGTCTCTGATTCAAGCGGGTTATGTCTCTTATTCGTTGAGTATTTCTCTTATTCATTGGGGAGTATGTATTAGATTTATGGGTATGTCTTGGATTCGTGGGGGTATGTCTCCGATGGATTCATGGGTATGTCTCGGATTCATGGAACGGAATGTTTCAGATTCATGAAGAGAGTATTTTTAGGATTCATGTGGGAGTTCAATCTCAGATTCATGATCATATTCATGGGGTGAGTGGGGTATCTTCCCATTCATGGGGGAATATGATCTTGGATTCATGGCATTTCTCATATTCATGGGGGAAGTATGTCTCCCATTCACGAGGGTGTATGATCTTGGATTCATGGCATTTCTCATACGCACGGTATGGTCTTGATTCATTGGAACGTAAGTCTCGGATTCAAGGGAAGAGTATGGTCCGAAATTCATAGGGGTTATGTCTCAGATTCATGGGTGGCTATGTATCCCATTAATGAGGGAGTATGATGTTGGATGCATGGCATTTCTCATATTCATGGATGGTCTTGGATTCATTGGGAAGTATGTCTTGGATGATGTTGGATTCATGGCATTTCTCGAATTCATGGATGGTCTTGGATTCATTGGGAAGTATGTCTCGGATGGTGCTAAATTCATGGATGGTCTTGGATTCATTGGGAAGTATGTCTCAAATTCATGCGGGGTTATGTCTCCAATTCATGGGAGAGCATATCTTGGATTCATGAAAGGTATGTGTCGGATTCATCGGTCAATATGTCTTGGATTCATAATGGGGGGTTCTAGAATTCATGGGGGATATGTCTAAGATTCATGTGGGAGTATTGCCTCGGATGCATGGGGGAGTATGTCTTGGATTCATGATAAGAGTGCCTCGTAAATTCATGGTAGGATATATATTGGATTCATGAGGGGAGTATGGATTCAAATTAAGGAGTACTATTTTTTAGATTCATTGGGGGAATGTCTAGAATTCGTGGGAGTATGTCTTAGATTAATGGGGGAGTTATTCTCGAAATCGGATTCATAGTCTCATATTTATAGCGGAGTATATATCCGATTCAAGGGGGTTATTTCTCGGATTCATTGGAGGAGTATGTCTCGGATTCATGTCACTGATTCAAAGGGTATGCCTCAGATTCATGAGGGGTATGTCACCAATGGATTCATGGGTATGTCACGAATTCAAGACCAGATATATCTCAGATTCATAGGGGAGTAATTCTAGGATTCATCGGAAAGTATGTCTCGGATTCATGGGAGGAGTATGTCTCCCATTCATGAGGGAGTATGATGCTGGATTAATGGCATTTCTCGGATTCATGGTATGGTCTTGGATCCTTAGGGAGTATGTCTCAGATTAAAGGGGGGGAGTATGGTCTCTCATTCATGGGGTTATGTCTCGGATTAAAGGGGGGAGTCTGGTCAGAGATTCATGGTATGTATCGGAATCGTGGAGTATGTCTCGGATTCATGTAAGGGTATGTCTCCGATTCATGGTGGGGTATGTTTTGGATTTATGTGGGATATGTCTTGGATTCACTAGGGGGCTCTCATTTTATACCCATTAATCCGAGACATATCCAACACGAACCCAAGACCACAATCCCCACATGAATCTGAGACATACCCCCACATGAAATCGAGACATACCCCCTCATGAATCCGGATTCATGAGAGGGTATGTCTCTATTTCACGTGGGGGTATGTCTCGGATTCATGGAGGAGTATGTCTCATATTCATAGGCAGATATGTCTTAGATTCATAGGGGGGTATTTCTAGGATTCATAGGGGTGTATGTCTTTTATTCATGTTCGTATTCATGAGTGGAGTATTGTTCCTCGTTCATGCATGAGTACGATCTCAGATTCATGGCATTTCTCGGATTCATGGTATGGTCTTGGATTCAAGGGTGAGTAGTCTCGAATTCAAGGGGGTATGGTCTCCGATTCATTGGGGTTATGTCTCGGATTCATGATGGAGTATGGTTAGGGTTTCATGGTCTGTATCGGAATCATGGAGGAGCACGTCTCAGATTCATGTGGGGGTATATCTCCGATTCATGGGGAGTATGTCTTAGATTCATGGAGGGTATGTGTCAGATTCATCGATCGATATGTCTCAGATTCATGGGGGAGGGTCCTCTCGGATTTAGGGGGGATACGGTCTCGGATTCATGGGATAGTATGTCTTGAATTCACAAGAGAGTATGTCTCGGATTCATGAGAGGGTACCTCAGATATTCATGGTTGGACATGTTTCGGATTCATGAGGGGAGTATGAATTCAAATTGAAGGAGTACTATGTTTTATATTCATGTGGGATATTTTTAGAATTCGTGAGCGGAGTATGTCTCAGGTTAATGGGCGGGTGTCTCGAATTTATGGGGGGTATGTATCAAATTCATGGTCTTAGATTTATGGCGGAGTACGCCTCCGATTCAAGGGGGTTATGTCTCAGACTCGTTAGGGGAGTATGTTTCAGATTCATGATGGAGTATGTCATCATGGGTATGTCACGGATTCATGAATATGTGTTAGATTCATGGGGGGTATGTCTCCAATGGATTCATGGGTATGTCTCAGATTCGTAGACGGGTAAATCTTACATTCACCGGGGGAGTAATTCTAGGATTAATGGAGTATGTCCTCAATTCATGGTCATATTTATGGGGGAGTATGTCTCTCATTCATGAGGGAGTATGATCTCGTATTCATGGTATTTCTTGGATTCACAGTGTGGTTTTCGATTTATGGGAGAGTATGTCACGGATTCAAGGGGGGGAGTGTGGTCTCGAATTCATGGTGGCACATCTCTGATTAATGGAGGAATACGTATAAGATTCAGGGGGGAGTACGGTCAAGGATTCATAGTATGTATAGGAATCGTGGAGGAATGTCTCCAATGCATGTGGGGGGATGTGTCGGATTCATATGTCGGTATGTCTCGGATTCATAGAGGAGTAATGCTAAGATTCATGCGGGGTATCTCTCCGATTCATGGGTGGTCATGTCTTGGATTCATGAGGGAGTATATTCCCAGATTCATTGTTTTAGATACGTGGGGGAGTATGTTTCAGATTCATGAGTGGAGTATGTCTCATATTATGGGGAGAGGGGAGGTCTAGTATTCATAGGCGAGTATGTCTCATCTATACTATGGAGGTTCGTGCGGGAGTGTGTCTCAGATTGCTGGAGGTTATGTCTAGCATATATTTAGGTGGTATGTCTCGGATTCATGGGGAATATGTCTTGAATTCATTGGTATGTCGCAGATTCGTTTCGTGGGGGAGTGTTGCGTATTCGTAGTCTCTTATTTATGGAGGAGAATTCCTGATAGGGTACGTCACATATTGATGGTAGGATATGTTTCAAATTCACGAGGGGAGTATGGTTTCAAATTCAAGGAGTACTATGTCTTAGATTAAATAGGGGTATGTCTAGAATTCGTGGAGTGAATATGTCTCGGATTAGGGGGGAGTGTGTCTTGGATTCATGGGGTTGGGTATGTATCGGATTCATGGTCTCGGATTTATGTCGGAGAACGTATCTGCTTCAAGTGGTTATGTCTCAAATTTGGTTGGGAGTATATCTCTGACTCGTGGGGGAGTATGTATTAGATTAATGGGTATGTCACAGATTTATGAGTATGACTTGGATTCGTAGGGGGTGTCTCCGATGGATTCATGGGCCGGCATGTCTCAGATTCATGGGGGAGTGCATCTCAGATAAATCAACATATTCATGGGGGGAGTGGAGTATGTCTTCCATTCATGAGGGAATATGATCTCGGATTCATGGAATTTCTCATATTCATGGGGGGGAGTGGAGTATGTCTCCCATTCATGAGGGAGTAGGATCTTGGATTCATGGCATTTCTTGGATTCATGGTATGGCCTTCATTCATTGGGGAGTATGTCTCGGATTCATGTGGGGGTATGTCTCATATTCATTAGGGGGTATGTCTTCGATTCATGAAAGGTGTGTGTCGGATTGATCGGTCAGTATGTCTCAGATTCATGGGGGGGGGGGGGGGGGATTTCTCTGATTCATGGGGGGTATGTCAAAGATTCATGTGGGATTATGGCCTCGGATGCATGGGCGAGTATGTCTTGGATTAATGATAAGGTACCTCGAAGATTCATGGTAGGGTATATCTCGGATTCATGAGGGAAGTATGGATTCAAATTAAGGAGTATTATGTCTTAGATTCATTGGGGGAATGTCTAGAATTCGTGGGAGGAATATGTCTTAGATTAATGGGAGAGTTATTCTTGGAATCATATTCATGGTCTCATATTTGTAGCAGAGTACATGTCCGATTCAAGGGGGTTATTTCTCGGATTCGTTGCACGAGTTGTCTCGGATTCATGTCACGGATTCAAAGGTATATCTCAAATTCATTGAGGAGTATATCTGTTACTCGTGGGGGAGTATGTATTAGATTAATGGGTATGTCACATATTTATGGTATGACTTGGATTCGTGAGGGGTCTCCGATGGATTCATGGGTATGTCTCAGATTCATGGGCCAGCATGTCTCAGATTCATGGGGGAGTATTTCTAGAATTCATGGGGGGAGTGCATCTCAAATTCATCATCATATTCATTGGGGGATTGGAGTATGTCTTCCATTCAGGAGGGAATATGATCTCGGATTCATGGCATTTCTCATATTCATGGGGGGATTATGTCTCCCATTCATGAGAGACTAGGATCTTGGATTCATGGCATTTCTTGGATTCATGAAATGGCCTTGATTCATTGGGGAGTATGTCTCGGATTCAAGGAAGAAGTATGGTCTCGAGTTCATTGGGGTTATGTTTCATATTCATGGGTGGTTATATATACCATTAATGAGGGAGTATGATGTAGGATTCATGGATGATCTTGGATTCGTCGAAAAGTATGACTCGGATTCATGTGGGGGTATGTCTCAGATTCATTGGGGGGTATGTCTTGCATTCATGAAAGGTATGTGTCGGATTCATCGGTCGGTATGTCTCAAATTCATGGGGGGGTTTCTTGGATTCATGGGGGGCATGTCTAAGATTCATGTGGGAGTGTGGCCTCGGATGCATGGGCAACTATGTCTTGGATTCATGATAAGATGCCTGGGCTTATGGCCTCGGATGCATGGGCGAGTATGTCTTGGATTCATGATAAGGTACCTCAAAGATTCATGGTAGGGTATATCTCGAATTCATGAGGGGCGTATGGATTCAAATTAAGGAATACTATGTCTTATATTCATTAGGGGAATGTCTAGAATTCGTGGGGGGAGTACGTCTCGGATTTGTTGGAGGAGTCTGTCTCGGTAACATAAGTATGTCTCGGATTCATAGATATGTCTCAGATTCACAAGGGGTATGTCTCAGATTCATGGGGGTATGTCTCTGATGGACTCATGGGTACGTCTCGAATTCATGAGCAGGTATGTTTCAGATTCATAGGGGAGTAATTCTAGGATTCATTGGGGAGTATGTCTAAGAGTCATGGGGAGTATGTCTCATTCACGAGGGAGTACGATGTTGGATTCATTGCATACGCTGATTCATGGTATGGTCTTGGATTCTTGGGATGTATGTCTCGGATTAAAGGGGGGAGTATGGTCTCGCATTCATGGGGTTATGTCTCGGATTAAAGGGGGGAGTTTGGTCAGGGATTCATGGTATGTATCGGAATCATGGAGGATTATGTCTCGGATTCATGTGAGGGTATGTCTCTGATTCATGGTGGGGTATGTCTCCTATTCATGAGGAGTGGGGAGTATGTCTCGAACTCATTGGGGGGGGGGGGGGGCGCTCTCTGGTTATACCCATGAATCCGAGATATATCCTCCCACATGAACCCAAGACCATACTCCCCACATGAATCCGAGACATGCCCCCCATGAAATCGAGACATACCCCCTCATGAATCCGGATTCATGAGGGGGTATGTCTCGATTTCATGGGGGGTATGTCTCGGATTCATGGGGGAGTATGTCTCAGATTCATGATAGGGTACCTCGGAGATTCATGGTAGAATATGTTTCGGATTCATGAAGGGAGTATGAATTCAAATTGAAGAACTATGTCTTAGATTCATGAGGGTTATTTCTAGAATTCATGGGCAGAGTATGTCTCAGCCTAATGGGGGAGTGTGTCTTGGATTTATAAGGGTTATGTATCAGATTCATGGTCTCAAATTTATGGCAGAGTACGTCTCCTATTAAAGGGTTTATGTCTCGGACTCGTCAGGGGAGCATGTCTGAGATTCATGGGGAAGTATGTCATCATGGGTATGTCAGGGATTCATTAATATATTTTAGATTCATAGAGGGTATATCTCCGATGGATTCATGGGTATGTCTGGGATTCATAGACTAGTAAGTCTTATATTCATGGGGTGTGTCTCGGATTCATGGTCGTATTCTTGGGAGGAGTATGTCTCCCATTCATGAGGGAGTATGATCTCGTATTCATGACATTTCTCGAATTCACAGTATGATTTTGGATTCATGAGGGAGTATGTCACGGATTCAAGGGGGGGAGTATGGTCTCGGATTCATGGTGGGGTACGTCTCGGGGGGAGTAAGGTCAAGAATCCATAGTATATATAGGAATCGTGGAGGAGTATGTCTTGGATTCATGTGAGGGTATGTCTCTAATTCATGTGGGGGTATGTTTCAGATTCATTGGGTGGTATGTGTCGAATTCATGGGTTAGTATGTCTCGGATTCATAGAGGAGTAATGCTAAGATTCATGGGGGTTAGTCTTGGATTGACATGGTATATCTCAAATTCATGGGTGGGTACGTCTCGGATTCATGGGGAAGTATAGTTTCAAATTCATTGTTTCAGATTCGTGAGGTAGTATGTTTCGGATTCATGAGTGGAGTATGTGTCATATTCAAGGAGGGGGGAAGGTCTCGTATTCATAGGAGAGTATGTCTCGGATATATTGAGGAGGATTCGTGGGGGAGTATGTCTCGGATTAATGGAGGTTATGTCTAGCATATACTTGGGTGGTATGTCTTGGATTCATGGGGAATATGTCTCCAATTCATGGGTATATCACAGATTCGTGGGGGTCAGTGTTGGATTCAAAGGGGAGTATGTCTCAGATTCATGGGCAGATATGTCTTAGATTCATAGGGGAAGTATTTCTAGGATTCATGGGGGTGTATGTCTTTTATTCATGTTCATATTCATGGGAGGTATGTCTCAATTTCATGGGGGTATGTCTCGAGTTCATGGGGGAGTGTCTCAAATTCGTAGGCGGATATGTCTTAGATTCATAGGGGAAGTATTTCTAGGATTCATGGGGGTGTATGTCTTTTATTCATGTTCATATTCATGGGAGGTATGTCTCAATTTCATGGGGGTATGTCTCGGGTTCATGGGGGAGTATGTCTCAGATTCGTAGGCGGATATGTCTTAGATTCATAGGGGAAGTATTTCTACGATTTATGGGGGTGTATATCATTGATTCATGTTCGTATTCATGAGTATTGTCTCCCATTTATGCATAAGTACGATATCATATTCATGGCATTTCTCGGATTCATGGTATGATCTTCGATTCATGGGTGAGAGTATGTCTCGGATTCAGGGGGGTATGGTCTCCGATTCATTGGGGTTATGTCTCAGATTCAACAGAGTATGGTGAGGTATTCATGGTATGTATCGGAGTCATGGAGGAGCATGTCTCAGATTCATGTGGAGTATATCTCAGATTCATAGGGGGTATGTGTTTGATTCATCAATCGGTATTGTCGGTATCATTTTTCGGAAGGTTCTCCGGTCCGTGTGTGTGAGGGTTCTTTAGGGATTCGGATCTGACGCGTGCCTTGGCAGGCTCGGTTGGATTGTCTCTCGGAATGGGGGAAGGGGTTTTTGGTTTCTTGCTGAGGCGCTTGACAGCTCCTCAGGAGGATTCAGGGGTGTTTGTGATCGCCACCTGCTTTCTCAAAAAGCAGGAAAAGTTGAAGTGGATTTGATCACCTTCGTGGGAGAGTTTGTGGGGTCTCCGCTCTGAGATACGGGCATGCCACACACAGAGGTGAAAAACAGGAATCGGGAACTTGACGAAAGGAGGTTTGGGAGTCAGGGTGTAGGTGAAGGGTCGACTAGTGGGAAGTAGCCTCCTGGTGTCTTGTTCAATTTGAGCAGAACTTGGGTAGGAAATGGGCTAGGGTTTGGCAAGGGCTAAACTAGGTTTAACCTAAATTTTTGGAGAGTGAATTTGGAGATTGATTTTGTGTAGGGAATGGGTTCTCTCTCTCTTTCTCTCTAGGGTTTCAAGGGGGGGGTATGGGCTTGTGACTGTGGCTTGGGGAATGAATTGATCCCTTTTTCTTAAAATGCTTTGGACCCTCTCCATTTATAGTAAAAAAAAGAGGTAGGGGAGCGTCCACTGGACAATGGATCAAAAATGGGTAATAAGTTGTTTGATTTGACCTTCCATTAGATCTTTGTTCCCTGACACTGTCCAAGTGAGAGGCGGCTACTCCCATCATGACCTACCAAACGTCTCATCTCTGACAAGCAGTGGCTTGGGTTGGTTACTAAAGTTGAACCGGCTGAAATGGGGTGGCTCAAAGGAACAATCCACCGCAATCATAAGAATTAAATGCTACTTTATGTCTCATCCAAAGGAGGCAGTGGAGGCGGTTCAAGGGGCGGCTAGTTGCAACTAGCCGCCCAGTGAAGGGCGGCTACTTTCAACTAGCCGCGCCCTCTCTGGTCTTTTATTTTCCTAAGTGTTATGGCTAGGGCTTCTTTTGTTCCTTTTTAAGGATGTTTTCTTTTAGATGTCCAATTGTGGTCATTTCTAAATGTTACTTGAAGTAAATTTCGTCTTTTTGGACGGTCAAAAGTAGGGTATCTACAGGTATGTTTCAGATTCATGGGGGAGGGTTCTCGAATTCATTTGGTGGTACGGTCTCAGATTCATGGGGTAGTATGTCTTGAATTCACAGGGGAGTATGTCTCAGATTCATGAGAGGATACCTCGGAGATTCATGGTTGAATGCATTTTCATGAGAGGAGTATGAATTCAAATTGAAGGTGTACTATGTCATAGATTCGTGGGGGATATTTCTAGAATTCGTAAGCGGAGTATGCCATAGGTTAATGGGGGAGTGTGTCTCGGATTTATGGGGGGTATGCATCAAATTCATGATCTCAGATTTATGTTGGAGTACGCCTCCGATTCAAGTGGGTTATGTCTCAGACTCGTTAGGGGAGTCTGTCTCAGATTCATGGTGGAGTATGTCATCATGGGCATGTCGTCACGGATTCATGAGTATGTGTTAGATTCATGGGGGGATGTCTCCAATGGATTCATGGGTATGTCTCAGATTCATAGACGGGTAAGTCTTAGATTCACGGGGGGAGTATTTCTAGGATTAATGGAGTATGTCTCGGATTAATGGTTTCATGGGGGAGTATGTCTCTCATTCATAAGAGAGTTACGATCTCGTATTCATGGCATCTCTTGGATTCAAGGGGGAATATGGTCAAGGATTCATAGTATGTATAGGAATCGTGGAGGAGTCTGTCTTGTATTCATGTGAGGGTATGTCTCCAATACATGTGGGGGTATGTGTCGGATTCATAGAGGAGTAATGCTATGATTCATGAGGGGTGGTGTCATATTGATGGGGGTATCTCTCGGATTCATGGGTGGTTATGTCTCAGATTCATGACGGAGTATATCCTCGGATTTATTGCTTCAGATTTGTGGGAGAGTATATTTTGGATTCATATTGGGGGGAGGGGGGAGGTCTAATATTCATAGGAGAGTATGTCTCAGATATACAATGGAGGATTCATGGGGGAGTATGTCTCGCATTAATGGAGGCTATGTCTAGCATATATTTGGGTGGTATGTCTCGAATTTATAGGGAATGTCTCGAATTCATGGGTATGTCGCAGATTTGTGGGGGTGAGTGTTGGATTCATGTGGGTGGGTATTGCTTGCTCATAGTCTTTTATTTATGGGGAAGAATTCATGATAGGGCACATCGTAGATTCATGGTAGGATATGTCTCGGATTCACGAGGGGAGTATGGTTTAAAATTCAAGGAGTACTATATCTTAGATTATTGAGAGGTATGTCTAGAATTCGTGGAGGGAATATATCTCGGATTAGTGCGAGAGTGTCTTGGATTCATGGGGTTGGTTATGTATCAGATTCTTGTTCTCGGATTTATGGCGGAGAACGTCTCCGATTCAACCAGGTTATGTCTCGAATAAGTTGGCGAGTATATCTTTGACTAGTGGTGGAGTTTGTGTATTAGATTAATGGATATGTCATAGATTTATGGGTATGGCTTGGATTCGTGGGGGGCGTCTTCGATGGATTCATAGGCATGTCTCGGATTCATGGGCCGGCATGTCTCGGATTCATGTGGGGAGTATTTCTATAATTCAAGGGGGAGTGCGTCTCAGATTCATCGCATATTCATGGGGGAAGTGGAGTATGTGTTCCATTTATGAGGGAATATGATATTGGATTCATGGTATTTTTCAGATTCATGGGGGGGGTATGTCTCCCATTCATGAGTAGGATCTTCGATTCATGACATTTCTCAGATTCACAGTATGGCCTTGATTCAATGGGGAGCATGTCTCGGATTCAAGAGAGGAGTATGGTCTCGAACTCAAGGGGGTTATGTTTCAGATTCATGGGTGGTTATGTATTCCATTAATGAGGGAATATGATGTTGTATTAATGGCATTTCTCATATTCATGGATGGTCTTGGATTCATCGGGAAGTGTGTCTCGGAGTCATGTCGAGGTATGTCTCTCATTCATTGGAGGGTGTGTATGGGATTCATGAAAAAGATGTATCGGATTCATCAGTCGGTATATCTCAGATTCATGAGGGGTGGGGGTTTCTCGGATTCATGTGGGAGTATGGCCTAGGATGCATGGGGGAGTATCTCTTAGATTCATGATAAGGTACCTCGAAGATTCATGGTAGGATATATCTCGGATTCATGAGGGGAGTATGGATTCAAATTAAAGAGTACTATGTTTTAGATTCATTGGGGGAATGTCTAGAATCCGTGGGAGGAGTATGTCTTAGATTAATTGAGGAGTTATTCCCGGAATCGGATTTATAGTAGAGTACATCTTCAATTCAAGAGGGTTATGTCTCGGATTCATTGGAGGAGTATATTTCGGTAACATAAGTATGGCACGGATTCATAGATATTTTTTAGATTCATGGGGGGTATGTCTCTGATGGATTTGTGGGTATGTCTCGGATTCATGAGGAGATATGTTTCAGATTCATAAGGAGTAACTCTGGAATTCATTGGGGAGTATGTCTTGGATTCATAGGGGGGGATATGTGTCTTATTCATGAGGGAGTATGATGTTGGATTCATTGCATATGCGGATTCATGATATGGTCTTCGAATCTTGGAAAGTATGTCTCAAATTAACAAGGGGAGTATGGCCTTCGCATTCATGGGATTACGTCTCGGATTAAAGGGGGGAGTTTGGTGAGGGATTCATGGTATGTATCGGAATCATAGAAGAGTATGTCTCGGATTCATGTGAGGGTATGTATCCGATTCATGGTGGGGTATGCCTTCGATTTATGTGGGGTATGTCTCCTATTCATGGAGAGTATGTCTTGAATTCATTGCTCTCGGGTTATACCCATGAATCCGAGACATATCCCACATGAACCCAAGACAATACTCCTCACATGAATCCGAAACATACCCCCCATGAAATGGAGAGATACCCCCTCATGAATTCGGATTCATGAGGGGGTATCTCTCCATTTCATGGGGGGTATGTCTCAGATTTATGGGGGAGTATGTCTCAGATTCAAAGGCAAATATGTCTTCGATTCATGGAGGAGTATGTCTTGGATTCATGTTCGTATTCATGGGTGGAGTATTGTCTCCCATTCATGCATGAATACGATATCAGATTCATGGCATTTCTCGAATTCATGGTATGGTCTTGGATTCATGGGGGAGTATGTCTCGGATTCCGGGGGGTATGGTCTCCAATTCATTGGGGTTATGTCTCGAATTCATGAGGGAGTATATCTCCAATTCATGGAGAGTATGTCTCGAATTCATAGGTGTATGTGTCGAATTCTTCGATCAATATGTCTCGGATTCATGGGGGAGGGTTCTCAGTTTCATGGGGGGGTATGGTGTCAGATTCATGGGGTTGTACGTCTTGAATTCATAAGGGAGTATGTCTCGAATTCATGATAAGGTACCTCGGAGATTCATGATAGGATATGTTTCGAATTCATGAGGGGAGCATGATTTGAAATCGAAGGAGAACTATGTCTTAGATTCATGGCGAATATTTCTAAAAATCATGGGTAGATTATGTCTCAGCCTAATGGGGGAGTGTGTCTCGGATTTATTGGGTGGAAGGGGGGGTATGTAACAGATTCATGGTCTCGGATTTATGGCAGAATACGTCTCCAATTCAAGGGGGTGGGTTATGTCTCGGACTCGTCATGGGAGTATGTCTCAGATTCATGGGGAAGTATGTGTATGTCAGGGATTCATTAAAATGTGTTAGATTCATAGGGGGTATGTCTTAGATTCATGACAGGTATGTCTTGGATTCATGGGAGAGTAATTCTATGATTAATGGTGGAGTATGTCTCGGATTCATGGTCGTACTCATGGGAGGAGTATGTCTCCCATTCATGAGGGAGTGGAGTATGATCTCACATGGATAGCATTTCTCGGATTCACGGTTGGTGTTGGATACAAAGGGGAGTATGTCATAGATTCAAGGGGAAGAGTATGGTCTCGGACTCATGGTGGGGTACGTCTCGGATTAATGGGAAAGTATGGTCAAGGATCCATAGTATATATAGGAATTGTGGAGGGGTATGTCTTGGATTCATGTGGGGGCAAGTCTCCAATTCATGTGGGGGTATGTGTCGGATTCATGGGTCTGTGTGTCTCGGATTCACATAGGAGTAATGCTAAGATTCATAAGGGGTAGTCTCGGATTGATGGGGGTATCATTCGGATTCATGGGTGGATACGTCGCAGATTCATGAGGGAGTATAGTCTCGGATTCATTGTTTCAGATTCGTGGGGTATGTTTTGGATTCGGGGAGGGGGGAGGTCTCGTATTCATAGGAGAGTATATCTCAGATATATTGAGGAGGATTCGTGGGGGAGTATGTCTCGGATTAGTGGAGGTTATGTCTAGCATATGCTTGGGTGGTATGTCTCTGATTCATGGGGAATATGTTTCCAATTCATGGGTATGTCGTAGATTCGTGCGGATGAGTGTTGGATTCATGAGGGACTCTCGCGTATTCATAGTCTCTTATTGATGGGGGAGAATGATCTCGGATTCATGGGGGAGGATTTATGATAGGGTACGTCGCAGATTCATGGTAGGATATGTCTCAGGTTCCTGAGGGGAGTACGATCTCAAATTCAAGGAGTACTATGTCTTAGATTAATGAGGGGTATGTCTAGAATTCGTGGAGGGAGTATGTCTTTGATTAGTGGGGGAGTGTGTCTTGGATTCATAGGGTGGGGTATGTATCAGATTCATGGTCTCAAATTTAAGGCAGAGAAAGTCTATGATTCAAGCAGGTTCTGCCTCGAATCCGCTGGGGATTAATTCTCTTATTCGTTGGGTAGTATGTGTTAGATTAATGGGTATGTCTTGGATTCGTGGGGGGTACGTCTCAGATTCATGAGCCAGAATGTCTCAGATTCATGAGGGGAGTATTTCTAGGATTCATGGGGAGTATAATCTCAGATTCATGATCATATTCTTCAAGTGAGTAGGGTATGTCTCCCATTCATGAGGAATATGATCTCGGATTCATGGCATTTCTTAAATTCATGGGGGGAGTATGTCACCCATTCATGAGGGTGTATGATCTTGGATACATGGCATTTCTCATATTCACGGTAAAGTCTTGATTCATTGGAACGTATGTCTCGGATTCAAGGGAGGAGTATGGTCTGAAATTCATGGGGGTTATATCTCAGATTCATGGGTGCTATGTATCCCATTAATGAGAGAGTATGATGTTGGATTCATGTGGGGGTATGTCTCAGATTCATTGGGGGGGTATGTCTTGCATTCATGAAAGGTATGTGTCGGATTCATCGGTCGGTATGTCTCATATTCATGGGGGGGGGGGGGGGGGATTTCTCGGATTCATGGGGGGTATGTCAAAGATTCATGTGGGATTATGGCCTCGGATGCATGGGCGAGTATGTCTTGGATTCATGATAAGATACCGCGAAGATTTATGGTAGGATATATCTCGGATTCATGAGTGGAGTTTGGATTCAAATTAAGGAGTACTATGTCTTAGATTCATTGAAGGAATGTCTAAAATTTGTGGGGGAGAGTATGTCTTAGATTAATGGAGAAGTTATTCTCGGAATCAAATTCATGGTTCTGGATTTATAGCGGAGTACATCTTCGAATCAAGGGGGTTTTATCTCGGATTCGTTAGAGTGTGTCTCAGTAACATTAGTATGTCACGGATTCATAGATATGTCTCAAATTCACGAGGGGTATGTCTCAGATTCGTGGGGCTATGTCTCCTATGGATTCATGGGTATGTCTCGAATTCATGAGCAAGTATGTTTCAGATTCATAGGGGAGTAATTCTAGGATTAATTGGGGAGTATGGCTCGGATTCATGAGGGAGTATGTCTCTTATTCATGAGGGAGTACGATGTTGGATTCATTGCATATGCTGATTCATGGTATGGTCTTGGATCCTTGGGAAATATGTCTCGGATTAAAAGGGGGAGTATGGTCTCGCATTCATGGGGTTACGTCTCGGATTAAAGGGGGGAGTTTGGTCAGGGATTCATGGTATGTATCTGAATCATGGAGGAGTGTCTCGGATTTATGTGAAGGTATGTCTCCGATTCATGGTGGGGTATGTCTTTGATTTATGTGGGGTATGTCTCCTATTCATGGAGAGTATGTCTCGAATTCATTGGGGAGGGGAGCTCTCGGGTTATACCCATGAATCCGAGATATACCCCACACGAACCCAAGACCATACTCCCCACATGAATCCGAGACATACCCCCCTTGAAATCGAGACATACCCTCTCATGAATCCGGATTCCTAAGGGGGTATGTCTCAATTTCATGGGGGGTATGTCTCAGATTCATAGGCAGATATGTCTTAGATTCGTTGGGGGAGTATTTATAGGATTGATGGGGGAGTATGTCTTTGATTCATGCTCGTACTCATGGGTGGAGTATTGTCTCCCATTTATGCATGACAACGATCTCGGATTAATGGCATTTCTCGGATTCATGGCATGATCTTGGATTCATGGGAGAGTATGTCTCAGATTCAGGGGGATACGGTCTCCGATTCATTGGGGTTATGTCTCGGATTCATGAGGGAGTGTGGTCAAGGATTCATGGTATGTATCGGAATCATGGAAGAGCATGTCTCGGATTCATGTGGGTATATATCTCCAATTCATAGGGAGTATGTCTCAAATTCATAGGGGTATGTGTCGAATTCTTGTATCAATATGTCTCGGATTCATGGGGGAGGGTTCTCATATTCAAGGGTGGGTACGGTCTCGGATTCATAGGTTAGTATGTCTTGAATTCATGAGGGAGTATGTCTCAGAATCATGATAGGGTACCTCGGAGATTCATGGTAAGATATATTTCGAATTCATGAGGGGATCATGAATTCAAATCGAAGGAGAACAGTCTTAGATTCATGGGGAATATTTCTAGAATTCGTGGGTAGAGTATATGTCTCAGCCTAATGGGGGAGTGTGTCTCGGATTTATGGGTGGGTATGTATCAGATTCATGGTCTCGGATTTATGGCAGAGTACGTCTCCGATTCAAGGGGGTCATGTCTCGGACTCATCACGGGAGTATGTCTCAGATTCATGGGGAAGTATGTCATCATGGGTATGTCAGGGACTCATTAATATGTGTTATATTCATGGAGGGTATGTCTCCGATTCATAGACAGGTAAGTCATATTCATTGGGGTAGTAATCCTATGATAAACGGTGGAGTGTGTCTCGGATTCATGGTTGTTTTAATGGGAGGAGTATATCTCCCAATCATGAGGGAGTATGAACTAGTATTCATGACATTTCTCGGATTCACATAATGGTTTTGGATTCCCAGGGGAGTATATCATGGATTCAAGTGGGGAATATGGTCTCGGATTCATGGCGGGGTGCGTCTCGGATTAATTGAGGATTATGGTCAAGGATCCATATAGGAATCATGGAGGAGTATGTCTTGGATTCATGTGGGGGTATGTCTCCAATTCATGTGGGGGTGTGTAAGATTCATTGGCAGGTATGTGTCGAATTCATGGGCCAGTATGTCTCGGATTCATAGAGGAGTGATGGTAAGATTCACGGGCGGTAATCTCGGATTGACTGGTATCTCTCGGATTCATGGGTGGGTACGTCTCAGATTCATGAGGAAGTACAGTTTTAGATTCATTGTTTCAAATTCGTGGGGTAGTATGTTTCGAATTCATGAGTGGGGTATGTGTCATATTCAAAGATGGGGGAGGGGGGGGGGGGGGTTGGGTGGGGGGGGGGGGGGGGGGGGGGGGGGGGGGGGGGGGGGGGGGAGGGAGGTCTCGTATTCATAGGAGTGTGTCTCAGATATATTGAGGAGGATTCATGGGGGAGTATATCTCAGATTAATAGAGGTTATGTGTAGCATATACTTTGTGGTATGTCTTGGATTCATGGAGAATATGTCTCCAATTCATGGGTATGTCGCAGATTCGTGGGGGTTAGTGTTGGATTCATGAGGGAGTCTCGCGTATTCATAGCCTCTTATTTATGAGGGAGAATGATCTCGGATTCATGGGAGAGGATTTATGATAGAGTACGTCGAGATTCATAATAGGATGTGTCTCGGATTCCTTAGGGGAGTACGGTCTCAAATTCAAGAAGTACTATGTCTTAGATTAATGATTGGTATGTCTAGAATTCGTGGAAGGAATATGTCTCAGATTATTGGAGGAGTGTGTCTTGGATTCATGGGGTGGGGTATGTATTGGATTCATGGTCTCAGATTTATGGAGGAGAAAGTCTCTTATTCAAACGGGTTATGTCTCGAATCCGTTGGGGAGTATTTCTGTTATTCGTTGGGTAGTATGTATTAGATTAATGGGTGTGTTACGGATTTATGAGTATGTCTAGGATTCGTGGGGGTACGTCTCTGATGGATCCAAGGGTATGTCTCGGATTCATGGGTCAAAATGTCTCACATTCATGAGGGGAATATATTTAGGATTCATGGGGGTGTACAATCTCGGATTTATGATCATATTCATAGGGTGAGTGCGGTATGTCTCCCTTTCATGAGGGAGTATGATCTCGGATTCATGTCATTTCTCATATTCATGGGGGAAGTATGTCTCCCATTCGTGATGGAGTATGATCTTGGACTCATGGCATTTCTCAAATTCACGGTATGGTCTTGATTCATTGGAACGTATGTTTTGGATTCAAGGGAGGAGTATGGTCATAAATTCATGGGGGTTATGTCTCAGATTCATGGGTGGCTATGTATCCCATTACTGAGGGAGCATGATGTTGGACTCATAGTATTTCTTGGATTCATAGATGGCCGTGGATTCATTGGGAAGTATGTCTCAGATGATGTTAGATTCATGGCGTTTCGCAGATTCATGGATGGCCTTGGTTTCATTGGAAAGTATGTCTCAAATTCATGCGGGGGTATGTCTCCGATTCATGAGGGGGGTATGTCTTGGATTCATAAAAGGTATGTATCGTATTCATCGATTAGTGTGTCTTGGATTCATAGTGGGTGGTTCTCGGATTTATGTGGGGTATGTCAAAGATTCATGTGGGAATATCGCCTCAGATGCATGGGCGAGCATGTCTTGGATTCATGATAGGGAGCCTTGTAGATTCATGGTAGGATATATCTCGGATTCATGAGGGGAGTATGGATTCAAATTAAGGATTACTATGCCTAGATTCAGTGGGGGAATGTCTAGAATTCATGGGAGGAATATGTCTTAGATTAATGAGAGAGTTATTCTCATAATCGGATTCATGGTCTCAGATTTACAGCGGAATACATATCCGATTCATGGGGGTCATGTCTCAGATTCATGGGTGGCTATGTATCCCATTAATGAGGGAGTATGATGTTGGATTCATTGCATTTCTCGAATTCATGGATGGTCTTGGATTCATTGGGAAGTATGTCTAGGATCATGTTGGATTCATGGCATTTCTCGGATTCATGGATGAACTTGGATTCACGTCTAGGATCATGTTGGATTCATGGCATTTCTCGGATTCATGGATGAACTTGGATTCATTGGGAAGTATATCTAGGATCATGTTGGATTCATAGCATTTCTCGGATTCATGGATGGTCTTGGATTCATTGGGAAATATGTCTTGGATGATGTTGCATTCATGGCATTTCTCGTATTCATGGGTGGCTATGTATCCCATTAACGAGGGAATATGATGTTGGATTCATGGATGGTCTTGGATTCGTTGGAAAGTATGTCTAGGATCATGTTGGATTCATGGCATTTCTCGGATTCATAGATGGTCTTTGATTCATTGGGAAGTATGTCTCAGATGATGTTGGATTCATGGCATTTCTCAGATTCATGGATGGTCTTGGATTCATTGGGAAGTATGTCTTAGATTCATGCGGGGGTATGTCTCAGATTCATGGGGGGGGGGTATGTTTTGGATTCATGAAAGTTATACGTCGGATTCATCGGTCGGTATGTCTCAGATTCATAGTGGGAGGTTCTCGAATTCATGGGGGCTATGTCTTAAGATTCATGTGGGCGTATGGCCTCGGATGCATGGGCAAGTATGTCTTGGATTCATGACGGGGTGCCTCGTAGATTCATGGTAGGATATATCTCGCATTCATGAGGGGAGTATGGATTCAAATTAAGAAATACCATGTCTTAGATTCATTGGGAAAATGTCAAGAATTCGTGGGGGAGTATGTCATAGATTAATTGGGGAGTTATTCTCATAATCGAATTCATGGTCTCAAATTTATTGCGGGGTACATCTCTTATTCAAGGGGGTTATGTCTCGGATTCATTGGAGGAGTAAGTCTCGAATGTATGAGCATGTCACGAATTCATAGATATGTCTCATATTCATGGGTATGTCTCAGATTCATAGTGGACTAATTCTAGGATTCATTGGGGAGTATGTCTCTCTTTCACGAGGGAGTATGATGTCGGATTCATGGCATTTCTCGGATTCATGGTATGGTCTTGGATCCTTGAAGAGTATGTCTCGGATTAAAGGGGGGGAGTATGGTCTCTCATGAATGGGGTTATGTCTCAGAATAAAAGAGGGAGTCTGGTCAGGGATTCATGGTATGTATCAGAATTATGGAGGAGTATGTCTCGGATTCATGTGAGGGTATGTTTCCGATTCATGGGGGGGTATGTCTTGGGTTTATGTGAGGTATGTCTCCTATTCATGAGGAGTATGTGTCAGATTCATTGGGGGGGGGGGGGTTGTCTCACAGGTCATACCCATTAATCCAAGACATATCCCACATGAACCCATGACCATACTCGCCACATGAATCCGAGACATTCCCTTATGAAATCGAGACATACCCCCTCATGAATCCGGATTCATGAGGGGGTATGTCTCGATTTCATAAGGGAATGTCTCGGATTCATGGAGGAGTATGTCTCAAATTCATAGGCGGATATGTCTTAGATTCATAGGAGAAATATTTCTAGGATTCAAGGGGGTGTATGTCTTTGATTCATGTTCGTATTCATAGGTGGTATGTTCCGATTTCATGGGGGGTATGTCTCAGATTCATGAGGGTTTATATCTCAGATTCTTAGGCAAATATGTCTTAGATTCATAAGGGAAATATTTCCAGAATTCATGGGCATGTATGTCTTTGATTCATGTTCATATTCATGAGCATTGTCTCCCATTCATGCGTGAGTACGATCTCAGATTCATGGCATTTCTCGGATTCATGGTATGGTCTTCGATTCATGGGTGAGTATGTCTCGAATCCCTGGGGGCATGTTCTCGGATTCATTGGGGTTATGTCTCAGATTCATGAGGGAGTATGGTGAGGGATTCATGGTATGTATCGAAATCATGGAGGAGCATGTCTCAGATTCATGTACAGTATGTCTTGGATTCATAGGGGTTATGGGTCGAATTCATTGATCGGTATGTCTCGGATTTGTGGGGGAGGGTTCTCGGATTCGTCGGGGGGCACGGTCTCGGATTCATGGGGTAGTATGTCTTGAATTCATAGGAGAGTATGTCTCGGATTCATGAGATGGTACCTCAGAGATCCATGGTTGGATGTGTTTCGGATTCATGAGGGGAGTATGAATTCAAATTGGAGGAGTACTATGTCTTAGATTCATGGTGGATATTTCAAGAATTCATGAGTGGAGTATGCCATAGGTTAATGGGGGAGTGTGTCTCGGATTTATGGGGGGTATGTATCAAATTCATGGTCTTGGATTTATGGCGGAGTACGCCACCAATTCAAGTGGGTTATGTCTCAGACTCGTTAGGGGAGTCTATCTCAGATTCATGGTGGAGTATGTCCTCATGGGTATGTCACGGATTCATGACTATATGTTAGATTCATGGGGGGTATGTCTCCAATGGATTTATTGTTATGTCTTGGATTCATGGATTCATAGACTAGTAAGTCTTAGATTCACGGGGGGGAGTATTTCTAGGATTAATGGAGTATGTCTCGGATTAATGGTTGTATTCATGGGGGAGTATGTCTCTCTTTCATGAAAGAGTTACGATCTCGTATTCATGGCATTTCTCGGATACACAGTATGGTTTTCGATTTATGGGAATGTATATCACGGATTCAAGGGGGGAGTATGGTCTTAGATTCGTAATAGGGCACGTCTCTGATTAATGGGGGAATGTGTATAGGATTCAAGGGGGAGTATGGTCAAGGATTCATAGTATGTATAAGAATCGTGGAGGTGTGTTTCTTGGATTCATGTGGGGGTATGTCTCCAATGCATGTGGGGGTATGTGTCAGATTCATAGAGGAGTAATCCTAAGATTCATGAGGGGTGGTGTCAAATTGATGGGGGTATCTCTCGTATTCATGGGTGGTTATGTCTCGGATTCATGACGGAGTATATCCTCGGATTTATTGTTTCAGATTCATTGGGGAGTATGTTTCGGATTCATGGGTAGAGTATGTCTCATATTCGGGGGAGGGGGGAGGTCTACTATTCATAGGAGAGTATGTCTCAGATATACAATGGAGGATTCGTGGGGGAGTATGTCTCGCATTAATGAAGGTTATGTCTAGCATATATTTGGGTGGTATGTCTCAGATTTATAAGGAATGTCTTGAATTCATGGGTATGTCGTAGATTTGTGGGGGTGAGTGTTGGATTCATGGGGGTGGGTGTTGCTTGCTCATAGTCTCTTATTTATGGGGAAGAATTCATAATAGGGTACATTGCAGATTCCTGATAGGATATGTCTCGGATTCACGAGGGGATATGGTGTCAAATTCAAGGAGTACTAATTCTTAGATTATTGAGGGGTATGTCTCAAATTTGTGGAGGGAATATATCTTGGATTAGTGCGGGAGTGTGTCTTGGATTCATGGGGTTGGGTATGTATCAGATTCTTGGTCTCGGATTTATGGCAGAGAACGTCTCTGATTCAACGAGGTTATGTCTCGAATAAGTTGGGGAGTATATCTCTGAATCATGGGGGAATATGTATTAGATTAATGGGTATGGCTTGGATTCGTGGGGGATCTCCAATGGATTCATGGGTATGTCTCGGATTCATGGGCCGGCATGTCTCGGATTCATGTGGGAAGTATTTCTAGAATTCATGGGGGAGTGCATCTCATATTCATCATCATATTCATGGGGGGAGTGGAGTATGTCTTCCATTCATGAGGGAATATGATCTCGGATTCATGATATTTCTCAGATTCATGGGGGGAGTATGTCTCCCATTCATGAGAGAGGAGAATCTTCGATCCATGCCATTTCTCAGATTCATGGTATGACCTTGATTCAATGGGGAGTATGTCTCATATTCAAGAGAGGAGTATGGTCTCGAATTCAAGGGGGTTATGTTTCATATTCATGGGTGGTTATGTATTCCATTAATGAGGGAGTATGATGTTGTATTCATGGCATTTCTCATATTCATGGATGGTCTTGGATTCATGGGGAAGTTTGTCTCGGAGTCATGTCGGGGTATATCTCTCATTAATTAAGGGGTATGTCTGGGATTCATGAAAGGTATGTGTCGGATTCATCGGTTAGTATGTCTCGGATTCATCGGTTAGTATGTCCAAGATTCATGTGGGAGTATGGCCTCAGATGCATGGGGGAGTATATCTTGGATTCATGATAAGGTACCTCAAAGATTCATGGTAGAATATATCTTGGATTAATGAGGGGAGGAGTATGAATTCAAATTAAGGAGTACTATGTCTTAGATTCTTTGGGGGGATGTCTAGAATTCATGGGGGGAGTATGTCTCAGATTAATGGAGGAGTTATTCTCGGAATCGGATTTATAGCGGAGTACATCTTCGATTCAAGGGGGTTTTGTCTCGGATTCGTTGGAGGAGTATGTCTCGGTAGCATAAGTATGTCACGAATTCATAGCTATGTCTCAGATTCATGGGGGTATGTCTCAGAGTCATGGGGGATGTCTCCGATGGATTCATAGATATGTCTCAGATTCACGGGGGTATGTCTCAGATTCATGGGGGATGTCTCCGATGGATTCATAGGTATGTCTCAAATTCATGAGCAGGTATGTTTCAGATTCATAGGGGAGTAATTCTCGAATTCATTGGGGAGTATGCCTCGGATTCATGAGGGGAAGGAAGTATGTCTCGGATTCATGAGGGAGTATGATGTTGGATTCATTGCATACGCGGATTCTTGGTATGGTCTTGGATCCTTGGAAAGTATGTCTCGGATTAAAGGGTGTATGCTCTCGCATTCATGGGGTTATGTCTCAGATTAAAGGGGGGAGTTTGGTTAGGGATTCATAGTATGTATCGGAAACATGGAGGAGTATGTCTCGGATTCATGTGAGGGTATGTCTCTAATTCATGGTAGGGTATGTCTTCAAGCGGAATTGTTAAGATCAAGGGAGGTGTGGCTTCAAGCGGGAGACAACAATACCAAGTTTTTCCACAAGGCGGAAACCAAACGAGGAGATTCAATAGGATCAGCAAAATCAGATTGAATGAATCTCTGTTTGATCTCCTTCGAACATTGAAAGGTACTATTTTTGTGCATTCAACAAATAGAGAGGATGGTTTACGGAGTGGATGGATGAGGACCTTTGTAGGATGCCTAATGTTTTGTGGGCGGACCTCGAGGCCCCCTCCTCTGTTTGATCTCCTTGATCTATTTACAGGACAGATCCGGATAAGGCTTTTGGCCCCGAATGGATTCGGGCTCCGGTCAAGTCTTTTGGTCTGTGGTAAAGGAGGATGTCTTGGAAATGTTTTGAGAATTCCATTAAGGTTTGAGCAGCCTTATTGCACGTTTTTTGGCGTTAATTCCTAAGAGGGAAGGGGCTGTTGAGGTGGGAGATTTTTGTCCCATCAGAACGGGGCATATAAAATGATTACGAAGGTCCTTGCTAATAGATTGAAGACCGCTGTAGGCTATGGTGGAAGAGAATCAAACCGCATTTATTCCTAGGCGTCTTCTTCTTTAGGATAGTTTTATGGTAGTTCAAGAATGCATCACTATAGCCCACAAAGACGAAGAGAAAGGCGTGCTTAACAAACTTGATTTCTCTAAGGCCTATGATAATATAGGTGGGATTTCCTCTTGCATCTGCTTCAATGCCATGGATTCAAACCGAATTGGTTTAGGATGGTCATGGAGTGCATCTCCACTGCGAATGCCTCGATCCTTGTTAATGGCAAGCCATGTAATTTCTTCCACCTTAACAAAGGGCTTCATCAAGGCCACCCCCTCTCTTCTCTATATTTCAGAGTTGTCACCAATGCTTTTAGTAGAATGATGAAGGTGGCAGAAGATGATGGGTGGATTGGATTCAAGGACTTAGGGTCAATAGAGAGGGGCCATCTCTTTCACAAATTCAGTATGTGGGGTGACACGATCATCCTTTGTCCAGCAAGGGCGCCCTTCATCCAAGGTATCAAATGTTTTGAAATCCTCTCTGGCCTAAAGATAAATTTTCAAAAGAGTGCAATGCTTGGCACTCATTTAGAGGAGGGCTCTAGCTTGTATATTTGGATGCCATACACAATCATTCCCCTGTTGGTATCTCAGTCTCCCCTAGCACCTGGGGAAATTCTAAAAATCTGAATGGCTCCCCTTGATCAGTAGGTTTGAGAAGAAGTTGGGGGGTTGGAAAGTAAAGAATCTTGGCTCGGGTGGACAACTTATCCTCCTTCAAGCTGCTTTATCAAACCTGTTAATCTTCTCTCTCCCTTTTCAAGGTTCCGGGTAGGGATCCTACATAAGATTGATAGCATCTGAAGAAAGTTTTTTCTGGTGTGGGGCAGAGATCGATCAAAAGAAGCCTTTTTTAGTGAAATGGGATCTCATTTGCTGCAGGATAAACAAGGGAGGTGCTGGTGTCCTTAATTTGGCTAACCACAATAAGGCCCTACTTAGCAAATGGCGATGGAGGTGGCTCACGTCTCATCCCTCAGCGTGGTGTCCGCTGGTGGAAGCAATTGCCGTGGAGGGGAACTAGTTAACAGGTTTCCATTTAGTCTCCTAGACTATATAGAGCGACATGTCACCCTAGGGCAAGTCTCTCGCGGGTGCTTCGTGGGTTACCTTTTCAAGGAATCTTAATTGAGGAGTAATTGCCGTGGAGGGGAACTAGTTAACAGGTTTCCATTTAATCTCCTAGACTATATAGAGCGACATGTCACCCTGGGGCAAGTCTCTCGCGGGTGCTTCGCGGGTTACCTTTTCAAGGAATCTTAATTGAGGAGTAGTTCTAAGTGGTATTTGGGGAATGCTGGTAGAGTCCTCGTCTACTGCAGCCCAGGCATCTTTATAGCTGTTGTAACGCTCTTATGTAACTCTCTTTCCAGGCATTTGCTCTTATCAATAAAATCATGGCATAGGCCTACCATTTCCCTCATAAAAAAAAAAAAACCTGAAGAAGTACAATGATGTGTCAATGAGATTCCCAAGTGAGGTGTTGGGGAAGGAATTCGAAGAGATATATTTTTTCTAGAACTTTCACTTTGTTATGTAAGGCTATAGGCATTAAAATCAATGTAAGGCCACAAACTCCATGGTCTAGTAATCTTCTCTAAAATAAATTTATCACACAGGGTAGCCATCATCTTATAGAATAGCAAATTAATTTTAGAATGTAGCATTCTTTAATGCTAGGCTCCAGAATTAGAAATTGACATTTAAAGAAAGAGTATATACGTCAATTTGACTATATTTATGTTTTTTTATCAAAGAATGTACTTTCACATTTTATAGAAAATTGAAGAAACAATTTTTTCTAGTCATCCAATATCATTAGATAATGTATTTGCACAAAAAAAATAGAAGATACAATTTTTCCTAAATCTTCATGATACTAGGCAATTTATCATCCATACAATTTTTCCTAAATCTTCATGATACTAGGCAATTGACCATCCATACAATTTTTCCTAAATCTTCATGATACTAGGCAATTGATCATCCATAACTTCGAATTAATGGGAGTGTACAGATTGTAAAGTAAATGTAGGTATTCTTTTTATTTATTTAAGCATCGAAAGGTCATAAGGAAGCATATGATTATTACCACAGAATTTGTATGAGAGTCAATAGATGTCCTGTAGAATAATTCCATTGCACCAGGGAGGACCGTATAAAAGAGATGTTCCTGCAAAGTGAAAATTAGAGTTAATAGACACACAAGAAAATGTTTTTTTCACAGATCTCATACGGACTCAAGGGCATTATCATATTAAGTCATTCTATCTAGTTTAACAACACAAAATATTTTGTAGCTCAAAGTGCAGATATAACATATTCAGATTTCATATTGCAGTTAGTTCTATAACACGCAATCTCCATAAATATCCGGCAGTTAATATAATCGTTGTGCCATCAAATCCAATTGTATTTCGTCAACCTTTAGATATATGTAAATGTGAATCCTCATAAAACAGATACACTGAAAATAGATGGAGTTAGGCAGAGCAAACAAATTCTGTCTACAATCACATAAAACCAGAAAGGGAGTTAGCTCATACTTTTGAAAGTAAATCTTCCCAAGACATTGACAAATTCCCAAGATCAGACATTCTGTCTGGGTAGTTTGTGCTTCAGCCACTGCGGCACCATCAGCAGAGTGATCATATTCCAGAAACCTCACGGCATATTTTTCAATGTGGAGCTAAGCACTGGCATAAACGTATTCTTTGTCTTTGCATTTGAGAGTATCCTGCATGAAACCACTATGACATGTCAGTTGCACAAATAAAATCATATTAAATAATCATCTAGTCCACCTACATTGATTAAAACAATAAAGAGATCATAAAAAAGGGTCATGTATTCATATAATCTAGGCACTGACAATGTTCAAAAAGATTAAAATATGTATCTCAAATAAGAATCCCACACCTGTGATATATCCAAATGTTTTTAGTAGAACCCCAAACCCAATCCAACATATCAGGAAGAGATAGAACTCAAAGATCAAACCACAAATCCCAAGACCAATCCCAAACAATTAAGCCAATCTGATCAAACCCAAATCAACCTCAATTATATACCTCCAAAATTATGTACCTCAATTGTAACCCCCCTCTCAATGGACAACATAAAAAAAAAATCAAGGACAAAATTACACAGTTGGAATGATTGGAAACACTAACTAAACATTATCAACAGATTCAATCCCACAATGCTTTTGACTCACCCATGTAGACATTTGAATATGATATAAAACATTTATTGATCAAACTTAATTAACTGATTATGATTTAATATGATCCAGAGATATTCTCAAACCCAATCCAACAACCTAATGAAGAATTCACCCAGACCCAGAGATTAACGAAACCCACATCACACAAATGCCTACATACAATCTCAATCTAATCAAATTCTAGTCATCCACAATCTGTTCTCTCCAAAAGCAACATCAGCCATAAAAACCCTCAATGAAAAAATAAAAATCATAGTCTAATACAACAATAAATCCAAATCAATCACAATAGTTGTAATCAAACCACCAAAAGAACCCTCGAAGCAACTGCAGCACTAAATCTTTGTGGAATCAAAATGAAATCGAGCAGATTCACAAACCCCACACCTACCACAACCAGATTTAATATCATTCACAAAAGAGCATAATCAAGACCACTAAAGAACCCTAGAATCAAGTAAAACTCCAAATCAGTTCGAAATCTAATTGAAATAGAACAGATCCACAAAAAAAAAATCGTACCCCAACCAAATCAAATCAAATGCAAAGTATTCGAGCAACCACAACCAAATCAAATTCCAGACGACTCGTTCTACCCTCCCTAACTCAAACCCAAACAATCAGAGAAAAAAAAATGAGAAATCTCGGTAATGCTTACCTATGTAATCCGTGCAAAAATCAGATTGCGCGACATGGCGAGGAAGAGCAGGCGTTAATCGTTCGATCGATCTCCAAAAAAGAAATCGAGAAGCCTCAGAAACCCTAACCACCCTTATCGACTTATCGAGGAGAAGTGTGTGAAACCAAAATGTGTTTGGAGAGATGCCTGGGTTATATTTATAGGGCTTCAATGGCCCACGCAGACTTGGAGACCCGTTTTGGACCGTTGGAGATGTAATTAAAGAAGGGTTGACGTAATGGTGAAGACTCCTTTTTGACCGTTGGACTCACACTCGCGATGTAATTAATAAAGGTTGATCATATGGTGCAATCAAGAAGTGAATGAGAAGCACCAAAAAAAATTAAGAAAGTGAATAAGCAATGTTACACGCTTTTTTTTTTTTACCGTCAAAATATATCTATTTAATTATTTAATTAGATAAATATTTTCTTAGGTGTTAAATTTTTTATACTTGAAAAAAATTGGTCCATCCAAATTTGAAATACAGTGATTGATGATGCTCAGGCCCCAAATTATAAACCACACTCACAAGCCTCATTAGGTATTATTATTGGATGGTTTGTTGACTTTTGAAAAAAATGTAAAATGGTAAAATACATATCTGTCCTTCATTAAAAATCCATCTCATTAGTCCAAATCTCTTTTTTCTCCATTCAGTTGTTACTCTTTGAATCTGGGTTACACTAAAATTTATCTATTTTGAAATTTAAATTTCAAAATCATTGCCTAAATTGTAATTCAATTTCTATTTCAGTTACAACAAAACTTATCTAAATTACATCAAGACTTACCTAAATTGTTTTTCATTAAAATCCTTTAAACAGCCTGGATTTTTATTTCAAAGTTGCATTCTTATTATACACATTAGATTTGTTTTTTGAAGAATGTTATTAACTAAACATTTAAATAGTCGAGTATTTATTATATTCAAATTCAAATAAAAAACACATATAGTTACCATGTGATGCATTTACGCTTTATATTGATAGTACATTTAACAACTAATTATTGATTACAGATTCATCCTGGCACACACACATACAACAATAAAAGCATCTCATTTCATAAAAAAATATATTCTTTCTTTAAAAACATCTCACACATCTTTTTTTGTATACCATACAATGAAGAATGTAACATATTTATTTTTTCATTTCCTAAATATAACACTTCATAAAATGTAACATACAATTGAAGAGATGATTTGTTTTTAAATTGTGCATGGAATGTAAGAAATTTAGGTAAATATTACTTTTATATTACATTTATGTAAATATAGCAGTGTTATGTAAATGTAACAAACAATATAAAATGTAAGAAATTTAAGTAAATGTTATTGGTATATTACATTTATGTAAATGTAACAAACAGTATAAAATATAAGAAATTTAGGTAAATATTTCTGTTATATTATATTTATATAAATGTAACAATATTATGTAAATGTAACAAACAGTATAAAATGTAATTGACGATCAATACATAAAAAAGTTTCGTGTTTTAGATTTAAAAATGTAACATACATTTAAAATATAGATCATAAAAAATTAATTTCATATTTAGATATAACTAGTATTCCAACAAGATCATAACATGAAAAAATACTTTTAAATATCAAACAAAACTAATTGCAAATTCAAAACATAATAAATGTCAAACCTGATTCAACAGACATTGAAACGAAATCCAAATAAAAAAAAAATGAATCAGTGACTTCACATTCCTCCGAAGTGGAAATTCGGATTTGTTTCTAGGTGTTCTTCATAGAAAATTCAGTTCCGCAAAAAAAAAATTAATTAATAATGATGAATGAATAAGAATTCAATTGAACATTCCAAAAAAAGAAATACGGAAATTAATAGTCCTCTACGATGCACGGATGAAGATATAAAAATGAAATTGTCACCACATTTTGGGGAGTGGTTATCAATTAAAATTAAAAAGGTATAATATGTAATGTCCATTTGCTACTTTATAGGGCTTGTGATGGAACCTAAAAGATGGAGCTTAAAAAAATTATTGTTTGAAATATAATGATGTACATTCTTTCATCAAAACATATATCTTATTAGATGATATTTACTATTTATAAAAGTAAAATCATATGTTAATTTTATGTGAGACTGCATTTAAGGCTATAATTATTCGATTCAAAATTTTAAAAATAATATGATGAGGCGTTCTCTCTGATGTGATTGATAAAACAAATTTAGATTATCAATTTAAAAAAAAAATTAACTCATTAAATAATAAACATCCTTTTTTGGTTTATCAACTTTCACTACGAGATAAAACAAATGACTATCATATCATCTTAATCAAACTTTGGATGACACTCCACATGGAAGTGAATGTTGAATGATCCATCGAATGACATTTGCATTAGTTAAGGCTCCTTGCATGATGCAAATCAGATTTTGGTTGGTCGTTTGGTACTCTTGACTTTAAAAATTATGTGAGGCAATCAAATCTCACCATACCAAATGTGCATAGAGGGCATGGTCATTAGCAAACCATGATTGTTATTCAACTTTTGTACAATTTATTGTTCAAACCATAAATTGAATCGAATTTGATTAATCAATCCGAACCTAATCCAATTTAAAAACCGCATTGTACAAACCGTGTATCAAACTATTGAAACCGAATATCCTTACCAACCTGAACTGAAGTGAACCAAACGAATATACAAATCATCATATATATTTTGTTATTTTTAATAGAATGTAAAAGTTCTACTTGATATATATAAATTATAATGTACGTCATAAAACATGAATGAACTTTCCTTTTTTTTTTACTAACTGAAAAGCATGCATGAAATTGGGTAAGGTTAGTTGCGTCTGATTGCATGTCCACTAAAATAAATAAAAAATCAACCCACGGTTTCAAACAAAAACCCACAACCCCCAGAACAATTAAAACCCTAATAAAGCATTGACCATAGATGATATATAATATAGTTCACACAAACATTAACCACCACAAGACCAACAAAACAAACACATGCATCAAGAGCTCATCATCCTCCGAAACTCATGAAAATCAAGGACTCCATTGCCATCAACATCAAACGCCCGTATCATCGCCGCGCACTCCTCATGCGTCTTCACGTCCCCGAGTCGCTGCAACGCGCGCCGCAGACTGTCGGGCGTTATGCAGCCGGACCCCTTCACGAGCTCGAACGCCTCGAAAGCCACCCTCAGGTCCGCATCATCACCCTCCATCATCAGCGACACGAATCTCTCGTAGTCTAAGAGGCCGTCGCAGTCCAAGTCGATGCATTTCATCGCCGCCCTCGCCTCCTTCTCGGCCGAGTCCTCCTCCTCGCCCATCGCCTTGTAGAGCGCGACGAGCTCGTCCACGGAGATCTTCCCGTCGCGGTTCTTGTCGAGGTAGTCGAAGACTTGTCGGAGTTTGGAAACGTTGGTGGTGGTGGTCTCCATTGTTGTCTGTTTTTTTTGTTTTAATGGGGATGTTTTGAGGTGGAGAAGGTTTGCCATTTATATAGTGTATAGTGTGGCTCGTTTAAATGGAAAGAGAGGGAAAGAAAAGTTGAGGAATTTTTGATAGCGAAGTTGCGGAGAAGGTGGGGGTTTTAATGATATGAAGGTGCGTTGAAGCTTCCTCTCTGAGTGATTGCAGGATTAAAAGCAGATTCATCTTTAATTTATCAATCTACAACAAGCAAGAATATATGTTCGGAAATTTTTTCCATGTGTATGTATGGTTTCTTTTTAGACTTTAGCCACATGGTTTATATATCTAATTTTCATTATGTCTTTAAACGTAATAGAGTGCACATGTTTTTTTGCATATGTAAAGACATGCCAGTAATCTTTTCCTGCAGAGCTTGTCCTTTTGATGACGAAACTCTTCCCAAAGTTGTTCGTGATGCTCTGTCGTAACAATCAAAACAGCTTATGCGCCACACAATCATCGTCATTCCCACAAGGTTATATGTCATCGAAGCCACGTGAATCCTGGTTCTAACATCATCCAATGCAATATGAAACAATAGTGGGATCCGATTTATCTCAAAATCACATAAACTACTTGAATCCATAAGAAGAAACATTAAGGGTTTTGTTAACTTACATTTATTATTAACTTTTTAGGCAACCCAAAAAATTTAATTATATTACAAATTAATAAAATAAAATAAAAATTAAAAATACCAACAATATCCCTAATAAATTCACCACATTTTTTTCTTCTTCCCTCCCATACTATTTTTTATAAAATCAACATTATTTTTACATATGTTTTTTTATAATTTAATTTTGATTAGTACGTTTTTCAATGCACAGTCTACGATATCAACACACTATAATGAAAGACATAAAAGTTAAACTTCAGCATCTGCTCTATAAACAAAATTACAAAGCACATCTCTTTTTTCATTTATCACGAATCCACTTACACCAATTTGATGTGAAGCACCGATCAGAGCCAGAAGTATACAAGACCACTTATTCATAATATATTGAAATAAATTCAAATGATAAAAAAAAACAAATAAAGAATGGATGTGTATATAAAATATTTAAAATAAAAGTTTAAATCACACAAAAAATAAAAATAAATTACCTTATATATCGCACAAAAAATATATTCACACAAACACTAAAACAAGTATCACAATCATATGAGATATGAGATAAGAACAAAAATGAAAGAAGATGCATATTTTTTATATTTTTGGATGAAATTTTTGTAAGACAGGAGAGAAAAAATTTAGGTGTGGGAGGGAAGCAGAAAACAAGTGTGAATTTATTAGGGGTATTGTTGGTATTTTAAAAAATATTTTAATTTATTTATTCATATCATGATTAGATTTGTTGGATTGTCTTAAAAAAGTTAGTAATAAATGCGAGTTCACAAATACCCAACATTAAAAAGAAATTAATTTTGTTTGTTCATAAAGTTGATTTATACAAAATTGAATTACATCTTTACATGTCACATATACCAATGACTTACTCTCTTATACATATTTTTAATGGCATAATTATTGAATTAAATACTCTGTTAAAACAGTAAAAGAAACAATTATTGAACCGCTAAAAATGAGAAAACAACTTAATGAAAATCATAAAAATCCTATATAAGATTAAAAATCCTATATAAGATCTTAAAAATCCTAAATTCACCTTTCATTATTAAAAATGATTATTATGACTCTAACCAAAGAGATTAAATATTTTAATTATAAATTCTCATAAATATGGTAAGAAAGATTTGAGGTCAAACTCTGCAATAGTTTCTTTCCAAATATCATACATCAATTATATTTCGAGTAATTTCTTTGAGCCCACTAGAGAAAATCTTGGGTCCACACCACTTAGACAAACAAACCTACGTATTGGGGCATATTACACAAGGAATCGGATGAGTTCCAACGAGCGTCGAACAATTTGATTCTCCAACGTGTTTATAATTATCTGATTTTATAATTTTATTATGATTGAGATATTTTTTAAGATTTCAAAACTAAACTTAGAATGCAATTAAATTATAAACCTTCTTTTTAGGATTCAATTAATGTGTATCTTAAAATTATAAGATCGGATAGTTACGAACACGTTGGATAATCTAATTGTTCAGCTTATTAGACTTAACCCGATCCCATCATGCAGAGTGTGAGACACTCTTAGGCCTAATTTGATAAAAGGATAAATATTTAAGATAAGTTAACCTAATTTATAAGGATAAAAAGCCATTATTTTTATCCATATTTACATTTGGTAATGCATTTTGTTATCCCTATTTTTTTGTGTTCTTATCCTTAACTTTGCATTTGAATCACATGATGTAAAATATGGGATAACTTCAAAAAAAATTTAAAAATACCAAAGCTACCATTTCTATTAAAGGAGCATTAATATTGTTGGTTTTGATTTTATGAAGTTTTTTTTTGTTTTTTTTGGAAGGACAGTCATAAATGTTGTCCATGTTTTACAAAATGAGATTAAAAAATGGGGATAAAGTCTATTCCACATTTTACTTAGAACAAAATATCCCACTTTTTTTCTCAAAATACGCACAATTATCCATCTTTTATGCCATAACATATAATTTAATCCAATTATTCCTTTATTCTAATCCCTTATTTCCTTATCCTAACCCCTTAACCAGACCTTAGGGATTGCATGACCAAACAATTCGGAGGATGGTTGCAAAGATTATCGAACACCTCAGATTGTATCTCCAACAATTAGAGGGCTCTATTGTTTGGAAATGATGTAATGTCTTCATCAATCATCATGATTCATAATTAATATCAGCTATTATTAACAATATCAGTATATCACTGATACGCTCAGTATTAATTAACAGTAGCAATTAAGAAAAAAAAAATTTAAATATGCATTTTCATTCATTCCTAATACACATTTCATTTTTTGTATAATTATGTATTTTATTAAACAAATATATATAGTTAAAAAATTCAAAACGGTTCAGAAGTGTGCACTAATGACCAGTGTAACATTTTCCCAACAACATGGATTCAATGCATGCGCCTTATTTGTTTAGAGTTTGCACATCATTGAAATACAACATGATGAAGCATGCAAATTTGTCTTCTATGTTTAGTCATGGCTGTGAAGAAACCAAAACAAGTCAATAATACATCATGTATGGTTGAACAACATTCAAAGGAAAAGAAGTGCCAAAGACCAAAACGGTTGGTTAAAATCAAAGGAAACTTTAAAAAATAGGCAAAAGCAACACCTGAAAATCCTCACATCCAAACAACTAAACGGCCGGTTCTCCTGATTCTCTGCAACCAAAATTCCACAAATAAAACCACCTTCAAATACAACCCTCTCCTCTTCCTTTACAAATCAAAGAAAAGGAAGGGATCTTCTTCTTTGGATTTGCGAGTAGTTTCTCTAGCCATGGCAATGGACGCATCGTTGTCGAGGGACAAGGGAGTGATCATAATTGGGATCGACGACAACAAGGAGAGCACGTACTCCCTCGAATGGACCCTCGACCACCTCCTCGTCCCCGCCTCCAATTTCAGGGTCGTATTCATCCATGTCAAGGTCCCCGCCCACTCCGTACTCCGCATTTCTGGCCCTGGTAAAAACCATGCTACATCTGTCTAGCTAGCTTTTGTTGTGCTAGAAGTGCTGTATGTAAGGCTTGTTTTGTTGTAGTAGTACTGCTGAGTTTTAGCTAACATTGTCGAAATGGGGATGAATGAATGAATGAATGAAACAAATAATTAACAGGCGTGGCGGATGTGATGTCGCTGGTGGATAAAGATCAGAGGAAACATGCGGCGGCCGTCCATGAAAGGGCTAGGGAACTTTGCCTTAAGAGATCTGTATGCCCCTCTTCTTCTTCTTCTTCTTCTTCTTCTTCATTGGTTCCTTTCTTTTCTTTTTATAAAACACACTACTTAATCTCATTCTTCATTCTTCTTTTTATCCTCATTTGAAAAAATGTCGCACACATTTTGATTTTTGTCCAAGTATATCTTACATTTTTTATAATAGAGTATATATTAACATATATATGTATTATGCTAGACAATCAAATATATGTGGTGACTGAAAATAGGATTGCAAAAAGAGATTGAGCATCAACTTGCTTTTTACAAATCAAATAATCCATATAATTTAAAGTTAATTCTTTTCAGGTCAAAACAATCCGATTGAATGCATCACTTTAAGTTATTGCTTCACTTCAAATTATGTCTTCAGCCCAAGACGAAACTTGAGTTACATCTATAGGTCTCCCAACGAAAAAAAAAAAACAGAAAACAAAGGCTATGATTAAGGCCATGGCATAGCACGCTATGACCGAAATAATCATGTTCAAGGGCCACAAGTACTAATAATGGATTTGGATACCAAAAGACCAAAACAAATTGAGGGAGTTTTTTTTTTTCTTCTTCAAAGATTGCTCTTCTTTCATCTATCCTAGTAGATTTTCAAGGTAATTATAAAAACAAACATTTTTATTTTGTCATTGTTGCTGAAGATCACCGACTATGACGTGGAGATCGTCGAGGGAGATCCCAGGAATGTCCTCTGCGATGCGGTCGAGAGGCACCACGCCGACATTTTGGTCGTCGGAAGCCATGGTTATGGTAAACTCAAGAGGTAAACCAAGTCCATCCCAGGTCCCCAACAATAATGTACACTTTTGTGCTGTGGGTGAGACTTCAAGTCTAACTAATAACTAACAAGCTCTGAATCCATCCATCTCTTATTCTGTAGGGCTATTCTGGGCAGTGTGAGTGACTACTGTGCACACCATGCACATTGTAGTGTTTTGATTGCGAAGAAGCCCAAGATGAAGGCCAAGAAATAATGAGGAAGTGAGGTCTCTTTCTACTGGTGAAAGACAAGAAAAGGTTTAAATAATGGATGGGGGGTTATAGGAATTTTTGTGGTTTCAGTTTTCTTGTTCAGCATGTGCGTTGATCCAATTAAGGTTTTGATTTTGTATTTTATTTTTTTATTTTTTGTACTGCATTGGACCAACCTGGTGTAATATGGGGTGCGTCACCTCAGTATTTATTTAATTATTTTGTTTTATGAGATTATTATCATTGGTTGAATTAGATGAGATCTTCGGTCTTGATGACCTAGATAATCCATGTAAGAGCAAACAAAGTTATAATTAAGATGAACAATTTTTCATTAGAGATGATTTTGTTTCACTTGTTCACTCCAAAAAAAAAAAAAATTCAAACTCATTCGAATAGGTCACGAGGTTCATTAAATTTTTAAAATATTTCTTTATTATTTTCATGCAATCTCAGCCATGATAAAATAAACTAATTAGATATTAGAATTTGTTCATGCAGTTGCTAAATTCCAGCAGTCATTTTTGAAATCCTGTCATGCTCTTATCCTTTTTTAAGATCCATACCAAAAAAAAAATTGACAAAATGCATATATTTTTCATATTTCTTAATCTAGTATATAGAAAAATCAATCCAAATCCCCCAAGGGAGAACAGAGAATAATGGGAAAAAAACATTTGCTTTAGGAGAATAAACCTCGGTATGCCTATATAAGCTAGGAATAGATCAAATAACTATTTAAGGGGGTACTACATTGTTTACCAATGAATAAAAATTTTACTTTATGTCATTTTAAAAAAATTATCTCACTTAACAATCTCACAAAATACATGTAATAGATCATATCACACACACCTCTCACACTTATTCCCAAACTATGTAACGAGTATAATGTCATTTAAAAAGTCATAAACTATAATCCATCTTTTATCAATTACTTATCGTCACTTTATCTAAGATAAACCAAAGAATAAAATGTTATTTTACGTTTTCCAATGAGAATAACAGAAAAGATAACCAAACAAAAATTTGTTTATTTTTCATGAATTATTATCTACCCAATATAGCTATGGGGCCAAATAACTCAATGTCACACGGTAAAACTTTTTATGCCAAGAGTAAAAAGTAATTCTTTGTAACTTGAAAGATAAAGTGCTATTATCTCAAATATGTAATCCCAAAATCTCTCGACTAATCAAATGAAAGAAAATGGAAACCATACGAGGCTATGCAAGAGAGGCTCAATTTCAATGCAAGTTACTAGTCTTTACACAAAACAAAACTATGCAACAATGACAAGCATTCATTGATAATTTATCAATAGCTTTATAATCTAACAATAATAGCATATAGCTTTATAATCTAACAACTATTTGAGTAAGACAATCAACAGATGCGAAGTAGTACCTCACCAAAGGGTGGGACAGTAGCAATAACAGATGACCGTACACATGGAAGGCCACCCATTGTTGAAAACTTGATCCAAGAGTCTTCCCTATTTTTACTTCAAACATTTGATCTTTTTCACTGTCTCAATGATGTCATGTCCTCCCTCATGTTGGGTAAACTTCAACAGCCCCTGAAGTCGACCCATCGCTTCGGGTAAATGACTTGTCTCAATACTCGACTCCACAGGGAGAGCAAAGAGAACCATATTGACATCTTCTTCAAGCTCCAGAGAGAAAAGGCTGTTAAAGACCTGCGATTCAGTAACTTGTTAGAATTATCCATCAAAAATTATCTTTACTACTGTAAGCTTTTGTGATGAGGACATTTCTGATGTTACCAATTGATAAAATTGGGACACATTTTCCTTAAAAAAATTCATAAAACAATACATATATAGTCACCAGATTACGGATATATAAGCCCGTTTTTAAAATCTCACCGTTTTCAACTTTGATATTACCATCTCCCTGATTGAAGGGGATCTAGCTACCAAATTAATCACAAAGAGACCACCTCCTGAAAGAAACTTCTTCACTGTGACAAGGAAAAACTCCTCCAAAAAGTCTGCTGGAGGGCAAGTCAAGCCAGAACTGCAGGTAAGAAAATATCCTGAGTGAGAAAATAGTTACTAACATCGGCTTTTATACTAATAGGAAAGAAAGCGACGAAAATGATCATAATGTAATTTGTTCACCTTGAATCAGCTGAGTCTGCATCCACAATGATTATTTTCATTCCATTGTTCCCCTTTCCTTCAGCCAGAAATTGAACAGAAGAGGTCCCTTGGTCTTCCCCAATGCTTGATTTCTCCTTCACAAACTGAATTCCATCTGTGATATGTACCTGCAACATCCAATTTGAAATTATTAAAACAATCACTACAAATAAAGAATTCAGATATACCTGTGGTATGTGACATCTACAATAAGTGGAAACTCACAAAACATATGAGAAAGGACAATTGATTATATTGACTAATCCAGTCATTTCCATAAATATATACAAAAAAAACAGGGCTTGCTGAAATATAGCAAAGCAATAGACTGTTTTTGTAAATTTAGTTGGTCCATTCCATTTTTTCCCTTTATTTATGTTCTTTGATCAAATCAGATTCCTGATTTCGGTGACATTATTTATGGTCTACAGCATAACAGCTGCATGCACATGATTTAAGGTTCATGCCAGACAACCATACAGAAGCTTAACATGTACTGAATTAAATACAAAGTTTACATTAGCACTGAGAATAAGAGTTTGCAGCTTTTACTATTGAAAATGAAAATCTTCCATGAACTAACATGTCTTCAAAATCACAAAATAGAGCATGCACAAATCCAACATATGAATTATAATCATCACAAAGATGCAATACATCAAGGAAGCATGCTCACAAGTATATAATGAAATTAGCAGTTCATATTTCACAAAATAAGAGATCATATGCATGACTACATAATATAATTCTTCAAAACTACATATGAGAATCAAGTCCACTCACCTCCTGTCCTACGCAAGACAACTGAACTCGCAAAACAAGCTAGTTGGATATTCATACAAATGAATGCAATTTCAGGAACAAGTTTATCATTACAAGAACTGTGCGGCATTGTCTAATAAGGTATCTCTTTTAGGATCCTACAACTAAAGTTCACCATTCTATCTATATGATTAATCATGTGGATAGGGAACTTTTGGTTTGGGCTCATTACCACAATTTACATCTAAATGGTAAACCTAACATTTTCATGCCTCTAGTTTACGACTTACATAAGGTCTCAAGATCACATTCATTGAGTTTTTGATACTCTAATCTAACAGAGAGACTGCTTATAGAATAACGGCATAAGCATACATGTACACATCTGCAAAAATGACTTTTAATACTAAGTTACTTGAAAAAAATCCACCTCATTCTAACGAGTACTGTACTATACCAGGATCATGGTTTCAAAAGATTACATCAGTTGAAGTCCTCAGGCTATCAAACTAAGCAGTACAGATGTAACATTTATCTGATGGGTTTAGGAGGATGCAGAAGAGGGCTTGTAGCAAATGCGAGAATAGTTTTAGGAGGATGAGGAAAAGGTAAGAAGCAAGAAGGATGAACTTTTTAAATTCATCCCAATGCCATCCGTATGTTTGTTGATTTGGATATCAAGTAACAAGAAGATTTCAAAAGAAGGCCAGCCCATATGGAGAACATGTGCTATAGCACCTCTTCTTTCCTTGGCAATTGGGGGAAATTCATTCTAGGGCTGATTCAGTTTCACTTGTATGTCTGGATGAGTTGGGGGGCAGCAAGGGAAATTGTTTATGATCATACAAAAGGATTAGTGGAATTCAGTGTGTGCGCATTGTGAAGTCTTGTAGGTCATCTCTCTTATTTTTCTATTTTATTTCTCACAGTAGTTTGGATGTTTGTTCAACTCCTCCAGCACTATACCTCTGATTTACCAAAACCTAGGTCCAGGTGGTGTCCTCCCACCTTTGCTCAAGAATAAATAAATAACAGATTGGCTTGAAGACCCAATCCACTTCATATTCTGATCACACAAAGTAGTCCAATGATCAAACAGCACGACAACCATAGTGTTCTATAATGATTCAACCATCCGTGAAATTAATACATCCTATACATGTCATCACACCAGATTTCTCTTTGTACTATTGTAGCCATAGACCACTGTCTTGATTCATTCAGTTGGAGTGAGATGAGAAACCCAGATAATGAGACCATGCAAAAAAACTGTATATTCAATCTATGTATCTATGAATTCCAAAATTCACTATTTCAATAGTGGATACAATAACTACCAGATCACTAATGTATCAACAGATCCATTTAAACACTTTTATTCAGAAGAAAGAATACAATGGAAAATAAAAAGAAATCAAGTTATCCAACAAGATAAGATAATGAAAATTGACAAGACAACTTGCCTTCAACAAACTGTCCTCCACGAAACTGAAATAATCCTTTGCTACATTCAAGATAACAGGATCCAACTCCACCACCTAGGAATATGATTTAACATGGAGTTAAGTGTTTAAAGCATTTCTCATATGTCAAAATGTTCCTCTCAATGCCCTGCAGTATACCTCAATGTCCAAGAATGGCAAGTACAGATGCAGAAACATGGGAAAGAGGCCTGCCCCAAGACCAATTATAATTGTCTTCACCTATAAATATAAGAGAAGAAATATCATCATAGATTGTGTAAAAACTGAACATTTAAGCTGATGTTTTCATTGCATATGTGCATACCATGCTTTCTGATGATGCTGCCACTACCAGGTTATGGGCAATCAGAGAAAATCCAGAAATGATTCCACTATGATAAGAACTCGCCAGATAGGTGTGATCAACTTTGAGGTTTTCTACCAAAAAGACAACAATTTTCAGATTTCTATGCTCTTGAGAGAGCCATTGCTAAAAGATAATATTTTCAAAGAGCAACAGTGCGCATTATAACCAACTGTGAGAACATGAAAAGCAAAGTAGATAACCATCTTTACAAAAAAAAAGTGCATGGACATGTGAAACAAAAGGAATTTGTTTAATCAAAGTACAGAGGTATTGTTTTACAAAACCTAATCCAAAAAGGACAAGTAATAAGCAAGACAGCAGGACACAGATCTGAACATGAAGAATTAGAGAAGTTTTGGGCATATCATCGTTTCCCAATGGAGTCAATAACCCTATTTTCTAGTATAAAGGATGGAACAAACTGCTGATCAATGATACTTGCCTATTGAAAAGATTAACTAATTTAAAAAATACTCAAACATCACTTATCAGTAGGTTAAAATCTCTAAATTCAACTTTTACCTAATGCCATGTTAGCTAGCCTTACTAGCAAGCTCCGTCGTCATGGTACTATCTTTCCTAAAAAAAATCAGAAACTGCATAGCCTCTCCTCTTTCTTTTTATGTCAATTAGCTGCCTCAGGTTTAGGGAACTAAACCCCAATCGAATATATACATTACCCGTACATAACCATATATAATATATCATTATTAATTTATGGATTCACCTTATTGTGAATTACCTTCATGCCTTCTAGTACCTCCACCCAGGGAGATCGATTAAAGCATTATATAGAAACCTAAAAAGATATACAAAGAAATATTACCTTTTATTACCTTCTTTTAAGTCCTTAAAAATATCAAGACTCAACCCAACACACCCCCCCCCCCCCCAACCCACCCACCCACCACCACCACCCCACAAAACAAATTTGATCAACCTTCTGATTTGACACAACCAGTGGTCAGGTTGGGTTTGGCTTAATCAGAGTATGGTTCACTCTTTGATATAAGGTTTGACTATGACTTAACCTCAACCAAATCTCTTCCTATATAAATGGAACTTGAAAAACAAATAATATATAACAACAACCCAACCTCCCAAACTCATCTATTCTCTCTTCTCAGTTCCTACAACCTCTCTCTGGTAGAAAACTAATATTTGTCTTTTTCCTTATTTCACAAAAGCTTATGATTTGCCAAGGTATTTATATTTGCCTGCACTGGTCATGATCAACAGCAGCATGCATCACTTTCCTTAAAAACTGCATTGGTTTGCAGGTGAATATTCCAGAAAAATTTACTCCTGGATAACCAGAGAAGTTCTAATTCCAAAAAGAAAGAAAATAAAAGCTCCTATGGAATCACAGCCAAATATAAACTACGTGTATCAGGCCTGAGTTGCCCACCTTTTTTTTTTTTTCACAAAGATCCAGGTCCATAAGACATGGCTTCATGAGAAAATTCACGCTATTATCCATTTGATTAAGAACGGTATGCCATGGACACTTTTGAGCTCAGATACCATCGCATCAAAGTGACCAGTACATTCAACACTCCTATTGACCCAACCATCATTCATCTCACCAAGCACATATTAGAATTCAAGATGGCATTAAATTAATGAAAAATCAAATCTTTATAGTTGGTTAGGATTGCGTGACCAAAATGAATTCAACAATAAAACATGAACAGATTATAGGAGAAACCTCTTGCACATGCTTGTTGAGATTCTTTGAGTTGACGAACTCAGTGCACCCTTATGGCTAATTCTGTGATTTTTTGTTAATATCCCTAAAATTAAGGGGTTAGAAATAAAAATAATAAAATCATAAATCAAATATTTTGTTAATGTCCTTTTTGTTAAAGGCCAGTGAAGCCGGGTCCTTTAAACCCAGATTCAATGCTCCCATTTAAAAAGATAAAAAAATAAAACTGTTCAACGTAATTTAAAAAAAAAAACAGTTATCAAGGACCTGGCTTTCAACTAGACATCGGCAACGGGGGCCCGGCCCATTGAAACAGGGCCCAGGCCAACGGCCAAATAAACAGGCCCTGCCCACGGGCCTGGGCCTGAACAGGCTTTGGGCCCACAGACGGGCCTGTGGGCCCAAATTTTAAACATGTTAATTCTTTTGATTTTTTTAATTTTAAATTGTTCATTTGTATATAAATGTTAAAATAACACAAAACTGAAAGTATAATGTTAAGAAAAAATATTTACATCTATTGAATTTTCAAAAATAAAATATAAAATGAATTAATTACTTGAAAAAATGAATCACTACATGTACCTAACTTCGTTGGCACCTACATAAATGTTAATAATTTGCGTAATTCAACCACAATCCAAATAAAAATTACATGTGACTCATTCATTGTATTGCCCCCCACGGGCCTACAGGCCGGGCCCGTGCGCGAGTCTGCAGACCAGCCCGAATGGACCCATTTTGGGCTGGCCCGTGGGCCATGCCGGGCCTGGTTTTGATATTGCTTGAACTCGAGTAATAGTTTTAAATCTTTAACATACAAGTTGTCCTATTTTGATTTGATGTATTATTGGTTCATTTGGAAATCATGAATTTCATTCAAGGATTTTCAAATTTGCATTAAGTTTTTGTTGTTCCGAATTTTTCCCTAATTTTACCGTATTATGAATTTTGTCCTTGGCGTATTATTCCCAAATTCCATACTAGTGACAAAGGGGTGGAATGCATCAACTAAACAAAACAACCATGTCACAACTAAACATAACAAATCCTATACACCTAAAGATTCAAAAGAAAGAAAAAAAGAGGGGAAATTTGCATGTATACAATGAAAATCCTTTGTGGCGTTGTACATCCCCCCCCCCCTAAAAAGGTAATTGCGTGTATAATGTAGCCACTGACGTGGCCGTCGGAAGTCCATTTTTGTAATTCAAAATTGATCTATAGTCATTTATTTAATAATTATTAAATAATGGTTATTAAAATTTCACCCAAATACCCTCCCAGAACATCACTTTTTCACCATTCCCAACTTTCCACCCAATTGTTTCTTAAAAGGCTATGGACAGTCCAATGGTACCTTTCCAGATCTTTGAAAGTGTATATGTAACCTGAGGGTTAAGGCATCCAAGGGCTGTATAGTACCTTGTGTCCATAACATTACTTTTGTTGTTGACATGGATAAGATAGAAAAACCCTAAATTTTAAATTTGAAACATTGATTAAAAAACAACATATTCAGAAGAGAGTACTGAAGATGAAACACTGACAGGAGATTCACACATCTGAAAGAGACACGCTCGATTTGAAACATGGAACCAGATCAATGAAAATATACAAAACAAGATAGAAAAATAAAAAATTTATGTACATACCAGTGAGAGTAACACGAGAACTATCTCTTTTCTGGCTCCCTTTCCTTTTAGTTTTTGATGAAATATTGTTCTTCTTTCTTTCTGTTCCAGAGATATTACTTTCAGCAGTTTTGTCTCTCACTAGTAAAGCTTCTGATTGCACTAAGCCCAAGCTTCTTTGGAAAGTAAGACGACGAAAAATCTTATCCTTTGACTCGAGGGATTCATTGTTAGTAGGACTTTCATATTTCACATCTTCAATAATGATCGGTCCAGTGGTCGCAGAAGTAGTCTAGAACAACATAAAAAGGTTAAGAAAATAAGAAAATAATAGTGAGGGAAGGTTAAAAAAATGCTCTGTTTGAGTCACAGATGTAGGGAAAACATTTCAATCAGGATATCAGAAAGATCAAGTATTTAACCAACTAACAATCAGAATGATCTTAAAATATGGTATCAGATAACAAATTCATGAGAATGCACATGTGAATGAACATGAAGTTAATAGCACAGTGTATAATTCACATGGTAGTCACCCCTTCAAAACACAATTTACATATATCTGCATATGAGAAAAGCATCCCTGAACAAACCTAGCCCACCACAGGAAATCTGGTACATGTGGGTCATATGTTAAGATATGAATCCAGAAACAATTATGTCAGCATGATATCCTTGTTCAAACTACCAAAGCAGGGGCAACCAGCCACAGGGAGATGCATCATGTTATGACAAAAATGAAAACAAGCCATTAGACGGATAGATATAGAAAAAGAAAAAAAATGAGACAAAAGTGTTCATTTAAGAACCAAAAAATCTTGTTCATGTTGCAAAATTCATCACTGGGAAACGAGGTGGAAATCCGGTTTTTAAAAGATAAATGGCTAAATAATTCCTCCCAAGCTTCCCTCTTCCCTAACATATATTATGTGGCTTTGGATGAGATCAATCTTATATGTGACCGGACTTTTTTACATGTAGTGATAATTCTATAATGGGTGGCTCTATTTGCGCCCCTCTAATCCTTAAGTGAGCTCCTTTTATTTATATGCCCCTCATATTTTAAGCAATTAATTAAGAAGCCCCAAATACTTAATCCCAAAATTGGATTCATTTGTACGGCCCTCAACTATTCTCTCCCACCTAAATCACCCCTAGTGCTCTCAGGCGGTCTTTCACATCTGCAACAGCTGCTTAAGGCGGCGGTGTCAGCGTCGGCAGTGGTGGTGTCCCTGCCGTCAGTGGAGAGTTTGGCTTTGAACATGTAGAAGAAAGCAAGTTCTCAATCACATTTGATACAAAACTCGAATGCTCCTTGATCCGCTTGATAACTTCATTCGTTGAAGCCATTCACAAATTCCTTTGATGGAGGACAGGCCAACCATTGACATACTAAAAGACGGACGATGTCCGCCATTTTCTTTGATCCCACTCGGTCTTCCTTCTCCATTTGCTTCCAATAGTTGTTTGACCTATCCATCAACCCACGCAAGCTCGCTTCACCGCAAGCACCTGCGGTTGCCTCGGCCGTGAAGTGGTGGCGGCTGCTCAGGGCGACTGCTGCAAATGGTGGGAAGGCGGAGAGGCGGCAACAACAATGGCGGTGGTGGTGTCACCGCCTATAGATGATAATACTTGGGGGAATACAAATTAAATAAATTTAAATGGATTTTTACATCGTAATCCATTTAAGAAGGGCATATTTAAAGATTTCAGGGGTGCAAATAGAGCCACCATTCTATAATTTGGACCCCTCGACTTCAGCGAAACCTCGATGATTTGGAATCCACATAATTGGCTTCTCTTATTGCAGCACTCCAAGAGGTTCAAATAAATTTGGAAGAAGAGGATTCAGTAAGTTGGAATTTGACCCTAAGATCCAGTTTTTCCATGATGATATTCTACAAAAAGCACAATAAACATCCTCCACAAGATATCCCCACCATTTTGCATGAATGTCTATTTTGAGGGGACATTATCTCCGTTAAAGGTTCGGTGCTACATGTGGAACCTCACCCTTGACAAGGTTCTTACCAAGACCAACTGGTTGAAATGGGCACATGAAGGCAACGGCAAATGTGATCTTTGTGGGAGGGATGAGAAACAAGGAAGCATCTCTTTTTCGAATCCTTTAGTGCTCGGATTTGGGAGAGGGTTAGGGTCCAATTGTTCTTTTAGGAGCCTAGAAGGTATGTGGAGATGGTTTCACAAGAGACGAAAGAAATGATCGTAGCAATCTAGCAAGTTCCAATGGCTTGTTCCACACATGGTTTGTTAGAGTATTTGGTTAACACGTAATGAATGCTTATTCCAAAATAAGAGGATATACAAGAACACATGGGTGGCGATCTCATCACTACTTAAATCATGGACCATTTGGATTCTTGGTGTGGAGGCTCCTACAATTATGGGCAACTCTTGGTTTGGGTAACAAGGGTTTCATTTGCTTTCTAGTTCCGGCTTTTGGTTTTGGTAGATGTTTTCCTTGTTAATTATCTTTATTTTATACTACTAATCTTTATTCAGAGATCCCTTGTCTCCTTTTGTTTGGGGGCTATCTATTAATAAGATTGCAACTACAATTATCTCAAAAAAGAACCAAAACATCATAGAAATATGAGATACATTGAGGGCAGCTCCTCTGTACGAACAAGTTCTTTCTAAGGTTTAATTAAGGATAAAATATAAACTATGTTAAAGACCAACTTTTAGTTCTACCCATAGTTGTCTGGGCGACACCGCTGTCGCCCGGGCAGGCTGGACAACCCTAGGCGGATGAACACCCAACAAAAAGATAAATTAAGCGGGTGCCTAGGCCAATTAGCCCGCTTAACCCGCGCCTAGCCCGCATCAGTGCCTGCCTAACCTTAATTACATGTTATTAAAAAGTGACGATTGAATTACCTCAAATGTCAAAAAAAAAAAAACAAAACAAAACGATGACCATTCTGCAATCTCTCCTCGGCGAAGCTCCATATCCGCTCTACAGTCTGCAAATCTAGGTTAGTCTCTCTCCCTCCCTCATGCAATTGTTTGTTGTTCGGTCTTCTATCTCCCTTTTGTCGGTGAAGAATCTGGCCAACTGTTTGTTGATCCTCAAATGCTCTATCACGTATTACTCTCTTTTAAACCCATCTTATATTTATCTGATTTTCTGTTCCTCTCTCATGTACTCTCTTTTATATTAACCCTCCCTCATGTACTCTCCTTTATTTAACTATACATTATACAGTGAGTTCTTTAAAGAGTTAGTGATTCACGTGTCATATAGTTATTTTTTAATTTTATCTCTCTATCACTTGTCATCCATGAATGAAATCTGTCACCATGCAATATAAGTATATAAGTTTTTATACTTTAGTGACTACTGATTAGTTACTAGTACTACTTACTACTTATATTTTCTTCTTTTTGTTTCATTCTAATTTTTAGTTTAAGGTTATTCATATTTTTATAAAGATAGTAATCTTGATAACATATAGATGTAATTAAGCACCGCCAAGACACACCTAGGCGGCTAGGCAGTTGGCCACCGCCTAGGCTCGCCTAGCCACCCAGACAACTATGGCTCTACCTTTGTTCAACAGAATCTTTGAAACACATGATTAAACCAGAGAGCAAATATAGGGAATGGTTGCAATAACGAGACCGGATGTATATGTGCATCCCATATAGCTTTGATTTTTTAAAAGGAAAGGTGATATTAGGTTGATCTTGTAAATTGACTTCAGAGCTTAAATTGTTAAAACTGCCTTAGCACATTCAAAACTGTTATCTTTTAGTAGACACGCATATGTAGTGCATCTTATGTAAAATTGGTTGCGGGGGAGAGGGATGGTGGTTAAGCTGCTTCCAAAGCTGCACAATATCCTTCCCCAATATTCAAAGAGTGAATAAGAAACAAACCAACATATAAAATAGCTCCTATTTCTTTCACTAGCCATTAGGCCACTACATCCACTATAAGAAACAAAGACAGAAATTCTATTTTACATATAACAAAGACAGAAATTCTATGTTCACATATAAGTTGCTTTATGGAACACTACAAAAGCAGTATTAACATAATACAAGACAACACAAACTAACATCTAAAAACTTCACAAAGTATAAGCAAACATATATTATAGAACTTTTAAGCCATTATGATTATGATGGTTATTTTCCTCAACTATCAGTCTCATAAACCAAAATATTCACAAATGAATGTAAGACTTCAAGTTTACTCTAATCTGAATCAAACCTCATGAACTATTTTCCGTTGTGCAATCCCATCACTCGCTGTCATGAATCTGAAACCAGAACCCACACCATATGATGATTATTATAGGGAACAATATTGAGCAGTGACTATTACAGCAAAACATGACCTGATAAATCCTTGAAAAACTTTAAATACTTACGGTTTAAAGCACACTACTAGCAAAGTAACATGGCTCCAATTTGAGAACTAAATAAGATTAATGCTGCACAGTTTCACAACTGACTCATCTTATCTTAGATAACAAATGAGCGTAAAAGGCTCATTGTTTAATTGCAGCTTTGACCTATATTCATAGAAGTTAAGCTGGACTGGAAAGGCACTTAGACGTTGGCTTGAAATACGTTGATATTCCATTGTCAGCTAATGAATGTTATCATGCACACAGAATTCCAAATTCAGGACTGTGTAAGATTAATAATGTAAATTTCACCATGAACTCAGATAAGACAATTAATGCTCTCCAGAAGTCTCACAAATTATTGTGTGCTTGAGCTTATATAAAATCTAATTTGAACTTCAAAAAAACATGGAGATGGGACTAGTCCAGTTCTGTTCAACATGAGTTTCAAGTAAGCAGATAAAAATACAAGTAACAACACAGAGTTCAAGCCCAGTCCTTGACTCACACCACAGTCATCGAGTTGGCCTCCACAAGTCACCGGGAAAAGATTGCCAAGGAACATATCCATGCAATATTCAGACATGATATATGAATATTATGACGTCTTTAATGTAATCACTCTGTGCAGAAATATAATAACATCCAGAAAGAAACTATAACTTTTTTATGGCATATCTGTATATCAAAGGGCATAAATAATTAAGATTTATTAATTATTTCCCAAAATTATCAATTTATGCAAAATAGGCCAATAATTTCCAAAATGCATGTTAGCTCATCAAAAGTGTCACTTTGATGCTCAAAAACCAAAGAAAAAAAGGACATCAGCTAGACATAGGTATATGAGATGATCATGATCTTTATTTATGTCACAAATTTCCAGGTGCTGCTTACTAAGATATTTTCAGATATGAATCATCGGCAGCAACATGAATAAATAAGTGGCAATATTCCCCCGCTTTGTACTAAAACCATGCATATCTGTAGTTCAAGTAGTTCAAGCCAATAAAAGAAGAAAAACATACGGGATAGGAGAATCATCGACACAAGCCAAGTTTTTCACAAGTGGAGATAAATCCTTCTGAAAAAATAAAGCACAGAAAATAAAGTAAATAATAGTTCCATGGTGCAACATCAAATTCTGCAGCATAATGGGTCAACCAAAATAAATATAATCTTTCACCTCAAAACTAAATAAGTGAATAAATCTTACCTTGATATCATCCATGGAAGCAAGATCATGTCCCAACTCTAAAAAAACCTACAAAATGGAAAATTTAATCTCTGGAAGCAGAATCACATAGTGATAACAAAAGATGTAAAAGCATATATAATAGTCTCGTGGGCATAGAGAAGACCATGACTAGGCGAGCTGATTTTGAGCTTTCAACCACTAACCATTGTCCTTCTTCTGAAGAGAATAGCCAATCATGAGCCCGAGTCTGGAAATCTAGCAATTTAGTTACACGATGCAACAATAATAAACTCAAAAGGGAGACAAGGGTAAGGATAAATATTAGTCATCGTAATACAAAGATGTATAAATTGAGCAGCAAGAATTCCAAATTAAACATCATTGAGTTACATTGGAATTAGAGTAAAATGCATCAGGTAAATTGAAAACTCTGCTAAGACAATCACAGTGGTCAAGCTAACAGGAAGTCTTATTGCATCAAAAGAATGATAAATAATCATCATGGAAGTTTGATTGAGATGTCCAATTTAGTTGAGAAAACTATCATCTTCTTAGCCTGTTTTCTTTATCATTCTCTCTTTTTGATGATTCACCTCATTAATAAAAACTGATGGTTATCTCACTAATCCCTAAAAAAATAAAAATAATCATAACAAAAGAATCAAGATAGTACCCTCACTCATAAACATATCAACTACAATTCTAATAGACAACAAAAACAATTTTCTGGAGTTTGAAGATATCTCGATCTTTCATTCCTGCAATGCTCTGATCGATTTGGTGGACTAGGAACCTTGCAGTCTTCAAAGGAAGCACACCATACATGGATAATATGTGTGAGGGGGCGGCACGACTCATTGTGGAGTGGGGAAGACACTGCGCAAGGGCACGTGGTTTTTCATTTACTGGTGATCGTTTTTCCAGTTTACTTTAAACCCTTGTTGGGGTGCCATAAGTAGATAACTCCTCTCCTTTTGGCACTTCATTTGGGTCATTTAGATGAATTTTCTATTTTTCTACTGTTTTGGGCTTTCCTTTTGATTAATACGAAGGCGAGAGCCAACCCTTTCGATCAAAAAAAAAAAAAAACAATTTTCTATATAACTACAAGGGTGGATATTTTTTGTCAACATCTGCCTTTGTGATCTTATAAATAGCCCAGCAGTGAATATCATGGTGTAGACATCTAAACCACTGTAAGGAAAAACACAAGTTCCGTAGGCATGGTCTATACACCCTGCCAGAATGGTGTAAAAGAGATAAATACTCATTTCATTACAATACATGGATTTACCCAAAAAAATTGCATGGAAACGGTAACAGATAAAATAATCCTTACAGTACGCTAAGCACTCACTTTAGGCACAATAAAGACCCCACAGTGATATGAGAAAGATTCAGATTGATGGTGAGAATCCAAAAGCACAGCTTTGTAACTAAAACGAGAGCAGCCTGGTTCACCAAGAGAAATCCGAATTCTACGACCAGGGTTGAGCTCCTTCAAATCTCCTTTAACTCCTAGTTGCAGATCTTCCAAGGAGTAAATAGCATCATTTAAGGAGCACTCATTGCGTAGTTTGTTCTCATTTTCAATCAGTTGGATTAGAGAACGGATCTGGAAGAACACATTGCAAATCCTCAAATGTTGCATAAAAAATTCACACATGAAATATAGCATATCAATAGTCAGAGAGAATGTATTATTACTTGATTTTTATTGCAGTCTAAGGCAGAATGATCAAATAATGAAATAACAGGATTCAATGTATCAGAGTTCTCTTTTACAGCAACCACCATAAATGTCTGAAAGCTATGCTTGTCAGAAGACTTGTTAGGTATAGCATGAATATGTGTTTTCCATCCATACTTGAACTTGGAGAAAAGCAACCCTGCAGAAGAGGTCAGTAAATAATGTTTAATATAGTGGCGAAAATAAGTAAAAACATAAATGTGAAACATACAGATTATAGCAACATCTAAGGGTTTGCATCCCAATTTGGGATGATTTTAGCTTTTTAAATAGCTAAAAGCCCAATATGTGTTACTAAACGTCTCAGCTTATATGAAAAGCAACATGTGGATTTTATCAAAGGCTAGTGCCTTGAAATTTGTGTTTCATAAAGTAGCCCTCATCGGTTATCATTACATCCTAAAAAACCGTGTATAAAACAGATAAAAGCAATTTTTCAAACTGTGTTTTCAAACGCACCCTAAGTATACATTATCAATGAGTGGATATACAGTGCTTTAGTTAGTGATATTCTTCTCTCGGGGAAACCAATCATGATGTGTAAAAGTGTTTCCCAGATGTCAGTAGACAGCTAAAACAAATAAAGCTCACCTAACACATGAGATTCGGCCAATGTAAGACATATAAATTTGCCCGCCACCTTCAGAACTCTTTTCACCTATTAGTCGGATAGCCCCAACATATTTAATAGCATAATAGAGATAATAAGTAATAGAAATCCTATAGTATATATAAAAAGATTAAAAACTTGAAGATACATGCAGCTAACAGCTCTCAAGATTGATGCCCAAGGGACCTCTTTAAGATATAGACTTCCCAATTTTGCTCCATGTTCTGGTTCCATCAGTGCATCCAGCCCCCCTTTATCAAGAACGACATCGAAATAACCGTCTGCAAACTGTAAATAAAATAGGATAAAAGCACTAAAAATATCAAACTTCTTCATTTGAAAAGCAATATATAGGAATGTGTCACCAACTGACTTATAAATCTGAGAAGGGGCATTGACATATGTCATATCAACTGAATCAATGAACCTAAATTTCCATAATAAAATTTTACCCACATATATCCCCTGAAGATTTAATATTGGGAAACCCCTCAGCAACATCTAGTCAAATATTATACAATAAACCATTACCAATTTCTTAAGAAAGGTGGGAACTCACTACCTATAATGTAATAACAGTGGTCAACAGCGGAGGTGAGAGAAGGACGTTAAGACTTGACCTTCGGATAAAATCAGAAAAGGCATCTCTTAAGATAAGCAAAAACAAAAGATGTGAACAACATGAGGACTTAATTCAAAATGAGAAAAACCCATGTCCTTTAGGTTTAGTGAGACTGAAGACAACCCAGCGATATGCTTCCCCCCAATCCTTCAGTTCAAATTTTTTATATTTATAAAATATATAAAAATAAAAATATATCAATGAAATCTCATCCAAAACATGAACATATGTAACTTCAGGATAATGTTTCAGGATAACTTCAGGATAATGTTGCTTATGCTTGATGATTATTACCTCACCAAATACAATTATTCCTTGATTATTATTATAAAGATTCTCCTGTGGTTCCATTCTACATTTATTAATTCACCCATTGCATATCCGAGAGATCTACTGACAATACAAGTAACAATGTCAGCTAAATTTAAGTGTGACAAAATTACTAGAGGAGATGACTTGATTTGCCTCCTGTATGGTCCCATAACTAATCTACTTCACTTAAACCGCAATATGTCAATTCCACATTGTAAAGGAGTATCAAATATAAGAATTTCAGTAGAACTATAAAAAAAGTTCATGGAATCCAAACAAGACAGACAAAATCTAAATTCTAATGTACAAAGACATAAATAAAAGTGAAAAATCATATACTTTCTTTCTTTTCTGCTCAAAGGGTTCTACAGAGGATAGTCAACCTGCAATTCCGTCATGTCCATGACCCGCCACCGCATCTCCGGCCGCGCCCGGACATTCCTCCGAAGCATATCGGAAATGGCGACCTTTGAGAAATCGATGTTGGTGATCCTCCTGAACCCCTCATCGTACAAGTACTCCGAGACTCGGGAGCTCCCGCATCCGGGGACAAGCATCTCCAGCGATTCGAGTTTTCCTCCTCCTCCATTGTCGGAGGAGATGCCGAGCTGGCTGAGGAGGGGGTCTCGGAGGATCGGCCATTCGGCGTACCACTCGAAGGAGTCGCCGCGGCCTCGTATGGTGAAGAACTTGTCCCAGTTTTCTTTGCTGGTGAAGTCCCCGAGCGCCTCGAGGAGCTCTGCTTCACTCGCGCCATTTCGTCTTGCCATGACTGACTCTCTCCCAAATTCTCAGGAAGATCTAGGGTTTTCAAAGAGGGTTTAGTAGTTAGTACGGTTTCCATGGCCGGGCACGCCCAATCCAAACATCGGGGGTTTAACCCGATTATTGAGTGCATCAATAAGGCCCACTTTTGTTGCCCAACCACAGTACGTAAACGTGGGATCATCATTACCGTGTGTGGTTCGACCACCTGTACTTCGTCATGGCACAATTTATTAGAATACATATCTTTACAAAGACACGTATTTCATTTCTTAAAACATACACCTTTAAAATATCAAATTACGTGAAGACTATAAGTGGAGTTGCTAAAAAATAATCATTGAAAGCATGACATGTCTATATCAAATTAAAATTAAAAAAGTTAAACAAAAAAATCTCTCACATTTTTTGATAAAAAATTACACAACAAAGTAGATCTTCTCTAGGTGAAAATTCATACAATTTATTACATGTACACTCTTCCTTATAATCCCTTTGCAGCCTTTAGAATTTTAAACCTTATATATAATCGAATTATCAATTTTTATAAAAAAAAAAAATATGTAATCAATTCATTTATAGGTGTGTTTCATTTATTATAAAGGCATATACATCGTAAGGACTGCAAGGGGATTGTCATGAAATATTTTTACAATATAATTTGTTTTATCCTCATCGAAGTAAATTAAAATCCTCATGCTATCTTAGTTTCTCATTCTTCACTAAACTGACGTTTCGCATTCCACTTAACCCATGTGCTAAACAATTTATATGTTGTACATACTAAATGAAAGTTAAATTCTACAAATACATATTTGGATGGATAATACATATCTATTAAAATGCACTGATAAGATTCATCAATAGATTTTTCATTGATGAATGATTTTTCACTCTTTGATGGGCACCGTCGTCCATCAAAACCATATTGCATATATTTTCATCAACACATACAAAAAATTGAGTGTGGATACATCCAATTCATTTTGCAGCCCATTTTGTAACCTCATATACTATGATAATGTATCATAGTGTATGGAGTAAAAAAAATTATCTTTTCAAAGAGAAAAAATATATTATTGTAATTCATTATATACTTCATTTCGTATAATAGTACTTCAATAAATAATATAAATTTTTTTAAAAAATGTGGACTACTAACTACACTAACATATACATCATTTACTTAAAAAAATTTCATGTGTAACATTCAGTTTTCTTAAAGCTAGAAGTTAAAGAGAAGAAGCGATTTGGACGGCCATGATTTTTCCTCGTCAGATGAGACGTACGTATATAGTATACCTCAACTTAGGGAGGCCAAGTCCAATGTTTTTATACTAAATAATATTATATTATATTATATTTAGAAAATCAAACGACGTGACACCGACAATCATGTCTATCATATCCTAAAACGAAGCTCCCATGCAACTTCCCAAAAATTAATTCGTTGACCTAACACGTAATATACATCATGCGCCTTTCTACCTAATTCCACTCATTCCCACTAACACTTACTTTTCAATCAAGCATCTAATCTTTACGTGCCCACATATAAAGCCCTCAAACCCTTCCAAGAGTCATATCAAAATTTCAAATGGCCAACACTAATAACATCTTCAAAGCTCTCAGATGTTTAAAGCTCAAGACCCCCAAGGCTAGGCCTACAAATAACATGCGTGAAAGCGCCACCACCACCACCAGCGCACACAGATTCCGAGATGTATTCCAGTACTTGGACGCCGATCATGATGGGAGGATCTCTGGCGTGGAGCTCGACACGTACTTCGAGGTGGTTGGGAATGGCAAGGCGGCAATGGACGATGACAATGATGCGGCGGGATTCCTCGACTATGGAGAGTTTGAGCGCTTGATGGAGGGGACACGGGACGACGATCTAAGGGATGCTTTCGAGGTTTTCGAGCACGAGAGGGGTTTCGGGCGCATAACGCCTGAGGGACTGTGCCGCGCACTGGACCGATTAGGGGACGTGAGGACGCACGAGGAATGCGTGTCGATGATACAAGCATACGATGTCAATGGGGACGGGACGCTTGATTTCGAGGAGTTCAAACGGATGATGGCCTGAGCATCAAGTGTCTGTGATTGTAGTTGTTGTGTGCGTGATATGTAGTATGGGTATCAAGCTATCAACTGCTTAGACTTTTGTGAATGAACGAGTGGTATGTATTATATATGTCTTAACATAACTAGGTGGTTAGTATATATATGTGTGTGTTATTTTGTTTTAGGGATTGTTTTAGTTTTCATGGCATTAAATAACGTTTTCTAACCTATTTTATTATGTAAATTAATGTATGCATGATATGTTTGACAAAAATAATGCTGACTAACATTATCATTTGAGTATCTTGAACATTCAAATCTAGACAAAAATGAAATCTTGCTTTCTTGCATTTTTTAGTACCAAATCTTATAATAGTGAAATGATACATTTCATGCAAATTTGTTGAAAATCTAAACCCGAGGAAGAAATGAAATCAACAATTAGTTAGGTTATTAGAGGAGACAAAAATCGGTGAATTGGATTCAGGTTATCAGATCCGTCCATTCCTGCTCTTCTCCAACTGGATGATGGTTGCCGTCGGTGATCCAAGTCCTGCAAAAGGCCTTCTAATGCACAAGTCAACAAAGTGGCAGTTTGTGATTTTTTGAAAAAGAAAATTTCCACATACCTTTATAGGGGGAGATAGTTCCTTATTTATAGAGCTGATTAGGGTCGCCCTAGGATCGACAGTTGATCTCTCTTCATAGGGTGGATGGGGAGAGATCTCCAAATCTGAGATTTTTTGTGATCTATGTGGGATTATGATATATCTTTATTAATAACACCAAAATCATATATTTTGTTGAGATTTGAGCCTAATTCTGACTTGAAATCTTCCAATCGTCAGATGTGAGTGGGCCGACGGGCTAGACTCACAAAACATGTGCTATTCGGGTTTTGGGCCCTCTTTAATCGTGTCGTGGGCTGCGGAGACATGGTGCGTTACCATTGGGCTCGGAAAAATGGCATCTACAATTATCTAATATTTATCCATCTTCGATGAGTTTATAAGTTTTGTGGATTTTAAACTTGTACAATTCATCTCTTTCCCGGAATCAACACTAGCAAAAATAAAACCTGAAATAGTTGCATAAGTTGATATCAAAATGACCTACAATTTTAATTTTTTTACAAAAAAACCACGTCCACAAAAAAAAAGAGTCCAAACAGTACACAAAAGAGTTATGTCCTAACAATCAACAAAAGAGCTATTGCACTTGTCTCTACAAAACAAATCCCAAACAATAAGAAACACAAATGCATGATAATGTGAACATGAAGTCAAATTTTTAAAACAAAAAATGTAATTTTGTAAATCAAATTGTGTTCCCGAACGCATCTTAAGCCAATCCTAAAGTTTTACCCTTACATTTAACAAACACCTATTTTTCATTATCGGAATCGACACCTATTTTTGAAGGGATAATGTTACATACAGTCATTTTTCAACCTCAATTCTGAATTTCATATTGATAGGTTGGTGCTAGATTTAGCTCCGGGTTGGCATATTTATTCCAAGCGTTCGGCTCATGCGGGGTGTTCGGAAGGTGCGGGATGTGGATGTGTAAGGCTGGTAGTCAGATCTCAAGAAGATTGACTTGCTGAATCAGAGGAGGAATAAATTATTTAACTTTAATTAGTTTTCTTATTCGTATGCTTAATTAGTTTCTTTATTTGGATTATTGATTGAGGGAGAATCTCTAATTTGTAGGAAGTTGTTAGGTGTTTGGCTATATAAGCCTTAAGAATGAATAAAGAATGCATGAAAGATTATTCTAAAGTCTTTATTCTTCTTTCTCTTTCTCCTCTAAAATCTCTTCTGTCCTCTTCTAATTTTCTTATAATTTGGATCACAACTATTTGATAGGGGTCTTCCTATCACATATGTTTTGATTTTTTTAAAATAATATATACATTATCCAATGAAATACACATTTGTATAAAAAATAAAATATATATTCTAATGAACAGCTGGAATCATTTATGGGAGGGGGGTTATTCCTCCCACCCTTTGTTTCAAACTCATCACCAAATTTTTTTTTGGGTGGTGGGGTTTGAAGAAAATGAGAGGGGAGAGGAAAGAGAGAGAAGACGGGGAGAGGGAGAGAGAGAGACGAGGGCGGTGGCTGAAGGAAACGGTGGGGTGGAGAAGGCATCAAAAGCGGTCGGATGACGCTGAAAAAGGGATAGGGTAGAGAGAGAGGAAGAAAGGGAGAGGGGGGAGAGAGAAAGGAAGAGAAAAAGATTCGTGCCTTTCTGCCTTCTCCACTCCTCCACCCTATTCGGCCCCTCCCCTCCCCGTCTCTCTCTCTCTCTTTACCCTCCCCCTCTTTGGCATCCTTTGGCCACCGTTGCCTTGTCGCCCCCTCCGATAGTCATCCTTCTTTCTCCTTTTCTCTCTCATTCTCTTCTTCTTTCTCTTCTCCCTTCCTTACGTCTATGAAATATTTTTTTTTTAAAATGAGTATTTCATGATGAAAAATGAGCTCAAACGTTCAAACTCATATTTAACTCGAAATTATTTATTTATCAACCTATATTATATGATTATCTTAATTTAAACCTAATAAAAAATAATATTATAATAATAATGAGAAAATATAAATATGTGACATGATCACCACCATTTATTCAATAGATCATATAGATATATATTATAGATTTATGAATATCTCATGTTATCCACTAAAATATTAAAATATATATTTACCATCCTTACTCTTTAATATAAAATCAAATAACATAGATAGCTAAGGGTAAAAATGGAAAATGAAAATGTTACACACACAAAAAGAAACAAACATGATAACTTAAATACTTTTAGTTAGTATAATAGATAGATTGGGTATAAGTTTTATTCTCCTACTGGATACTGATGGTACTGATCAAATCCAAATTTAACTAGATTCAGAAAAAGAGTGGGACCTGTACTCAATAATTAACTTTATTGACTGTGTAGTTCGAGTTACAAGACTGTGTGTAGTTCGATAGTAGTGACTGTAGCCGGTCCTGACCGGATCCAGAGTCATTGCAAATAAGACTTATCGCGCTGTGTGTAATGTGCTCGTTATGTAAACTCTGGCTACTAAAGAAGCAGAAAAGGCGGTTCATTTTACCTCCTCTTCGAGTCCCCCCTCGTCTAGGGTTTAAAAGGGTTTCTCCCCCACACAGAGGGCGGGACCTGTGTCGATTCCATCTCCACCGTTAAAGTCCAAAATCAAGCAGCGAAGACGATGGCGAAGGTTTACGGGACGGGTATCTACGACTTCAAGCGGCACAGGGTGGCGGAGTACCCGCCAGTGGAGCTGGTGCTGGACGATAAGCCGGCGGAGCAGCGACCCGGGTCGAACCTCCCCTCAACGGGGATCACCTTAACCGAGATCCAGCGGGACCGGCTCACCGGGATCGCGGCCGAGAACTGGCTCAAGCTGGGCGACGATCCGGACCACCCGCGCCAGGAGTTCGACCCGGACCTGGTGAAGAGGATCTACGAAACCGAGCTCTCTGTCCCCGGGGGGCGGAAACCGGTGCCGCTCCAGAGGGTTATGATTCTTGAAGTCAGTCAGTACCTGGAGAACTATCTATGGCCAAATTTTGATGAGGGGACCGCCACGTTTGAGCATGTCATGTCGATGATTCTCATGGTCAATGAAAAGGTAGATTTTTTTTTTTTTACCTTGATTGGAAAAAAATTTGTGTTGGATTTTTTGGATGATGAAGTGAGTTGATAGTGTTTTTGTTATGGATGTATAGTTCCGGGAGAATGTCGCGGCATGGATTTGTTTTTATGATAGGAAGGATGCGTTCAAGGGGTTCCTCACGAGGGTTTTAAAGCTTAAGGATGAGGTTGGTTCTTTGTCCCTATTATTTGTTGTTGTGATTGTAGCTTTGCATTGATTGAGATAATTGGTTGTTTTTTGGCTTTTTTTATTTATGTTTTTTTAAAATCTTTTGCATATTTGTTTGGGTTATGTAGTTTTTAGTGAAAAATGGTTTGCTTGTCTCTTATAGAAGTTCCACATTTATTGACGTGGCCTTGTGTGGGAACTAAAATTGGAACACCCACTTCATGGTGATTTCTACTAGTGTCATTAAAACATGGGTAATGCACCTGGCTTGTCATTTAACAATCTCCAGAGGATGTGAGTGGACTTTAGCTGATAGAGTACTGTGAAGTTTGCTAAGTCTGGTAGAGGTTGATGTTTTCTGCACTGGGATCAGTTAGGTTGTTTGATGGCACCAGTCCTCTGTATATTGTAGCTCTTGTATGTAAATGATTGAACATTTTCTCTGATGTATGGTGAGGGATGAATCTCCATGATTGTTGGGTTATGCAAAAAACAAGAACTATTGATGATTTAGTAGATGCTTCATCATTTATGTTTTTGAATGATAAAAGGCACAGACAAGGTGATACATTTAATGGAACAAGTAGAAGTTACCATTCATGGATTTTGTTTATGTAAGGAGCTTTTATTGTTGTTGGGCCATGCATAGTGCGTTATCTTTCATTGATCATTTTACATGAAACAATGCTTTTATTCTCATTGGAGCATCTGGTTGTTTCAAAACAATCATATTGTTCTTTTACAGCATTATATTTTTTTAATATATATTAATGTATTTAAAAAGAGAATTAGGTTCTGATTTCAACTGTATTGTCCACCCCTTGGCTCTCAAGGTTTTTGCACTATCTTTATATATGTACATATCATGTATTGTGTTTGTAGTAAGATAAGTATACATGCATGCATTTGAGTTTTGTTGGAGGGATTTTATCATAATCTGATCATCTGTTTTTGGTTGTAGGGAAGGACCTTGAGCATCATAGAGAAGACGAATTATTTGCTCTTCATGATCAATGCCTTTCAGGTGAAATAATCAATTTGTTTATTGGCATATATTTTTGTGGGTGTGCATGCATTTTATTGAGTTTAGTTTTTTTTATTATTTATGAAAAAGATGGGATGCTTCCCATTATATATCAGTTTGATAGATCCATGCAAGATAGAAAATTAAATGTTAGGAAAATAATTCATCTTATAGAAATTACTTCCAAAAAAAAATCTTATAGAAACGGTGCACATATTTTTTTTTTGTTTTGAACAATCTACCACAATGTATTAATCATAATCGGGTACAGTTGTCCAAATAAATCTACAAGAAAACATTAAAACCTCCCAAGCTAACATAATAGCAAAGAGAGATACTAGGCCCACAGACTTCACTCTTCTATAACAATCTAGCCTCCCATTGACAAACTCAACTTGACTCGCTCTAGCGCAACATAACCCCAGTCCTTGATAAATCTCACCGCCAACTCCCATATATTTCGAACTATGTGGAAGCCTTTAAAACACCACTTGGTTTCTTGTGAGCCATAATGCCCGTATGCCCTCCGAATGATGGGTTGTGAGGCCTTCACCTTTTTACTCCTGTTCCTGTGAGCTTTAATAGCCTGTCTAGCCTGCCACAACTGATCCGGACTGCCACCTGTACATGAATCCATGTTGTTGAAATCAATGGCTGCCAAAGAGCTCCAGCCATTGGGCACATACATAAAGGATGACAGTTGTCCATGTCTGAGTTGCACAAGACACAATCTGTGTTCTCCTTTTGAGCCCACTTAGCTCCGTACTCTTTTGTTAATATCCTTTACTAATACATCAACCAAAAGAAGCGTTTCACTTTGACAGGGACCTTAATTCTCCAAATATTCTTGGATTTCTCTTTCATGTACATGTTCCTTTTGTTGTCTCTTATTTTTGTTCATTCCATGGTGGAAGTTTGGATGAGAAGCACCATTGTGTGGTGGGTTTTATTTTGTTTGAGAACGTGAGGTTCTTGGACAATGAGAACAAGGTGATAGGAATTAGGAAGAGGTGGTGGTTTTCCTTTTGTGTTTGAGTATTGTTCATCAAGAAGAAATTTTTTATTCGGTTGATACATGTTTTAGGTTTTAAATTATATATATATTGTAAAGGGATATGAGAATCTTACTAAAAGAAACCCTCATATAGAAGGGGACGAGGGATCTCCATATTATTGAAAGGGGAAGAAGAGAAAAGAGAGAGAAAAAGACAGAAAAGGGAGCGGGGAGAACCCCAACAAAAAGCACTCTTGCATCACCTCCTGAACCAAAAGATCCCATAATAGTATAAGGAGAACCTTCTCCCAAAATGATGGTAACCCACTCTCTAAGTAGAGTATATAATGTTGCCCCAGTTTTTTCCAAATAAACACACTTTTGTTGGAAGACACATTCGTTATGAGTGAGGCAAATACTCCAACACACCGGGTGCAGGACAATCCATTGGTACTTACGGTCACCATTGTGTATGCGCCTTCTCCAGAAGCACCTCCACATACTTTCCACATCATTGAATGAGCAATGAGACCCAAGAGACTCGCCCTCCTTCTCCCAAATCGTTCCGCTAAAGGGGCAATCAAAGAATAGGTGGGCACTAGTCTCCACTCCTACATCACATTATCCTGAAAACATGTGGGAAGGTGTGAAGGGGGCTAATTGAAGCTTGGGGAATTTACTGTACTGGTGTCAAGAGAATAATTTTGAGGATACAACATTCAGATTGAGATATAGTCTGTGTTATCTATTGCAAAGCATGGCATAGTAGATCCCTCATCTACTCTTACTATGTTTTAGTTTTTTTGTTTTCCTGTCTTCTGTTTTTTCCCTTTTTTGGTACCCCTCAGCTTTTTAATGAAAAGTAGGTGGCAAATATCCCTACGAGTTCCTCATAAAATTTAAAAAATTGCAATGCTTGTTTGGTTAGGAAGATTTTTGGGAACATAGTATGTCCTAATTATAGAGATGGGAGACGTATCTAAATGTTTCATCTCTCTTTAGCGATACGCCTGTGTATTTGTGTATATGCACTGGTAAATTCACTATAATGAATTCCACATAACTGATAAATTTCTAAATCTTCTTTTTTTTTGGGGCAGAGTTTGGAAGATGAAATTGTTAGTGAGACTGTCCTAAAGTTAGTAAGTTTGCAGTTGTGGCACAGCTTGTCATTTGGTCGATTTCAGGTGAAGTTGTTGACTATGTTTTTCCAGTATTTCACTTGTAATTTGTTACAATGAGCATTCACTGATTATTTCATTCTCTTTACATTTGAAGATGGAGCTATGCCTTAATCCACATCTGATCAAGAAGTGGAAAAGGATGTCCAAAAAGGAAGCCAAAGAAGCTAAGAAAGGAGAATTGGTGGATTCATCAAGAATACTAGAAGTGAAGTTTTTAAGAAATCTAATTGAAGAATTTTTAGAGGTTAATGTTGGATTTTCTGTACTTCTCGTTATCTAATATGATGAATGCATATGAAAATCAGTGTGCTTATTTAGATAATTGCTTGTGTTTCTCTAGATATTAGATTCAAAGGTTATATGTCAAAAGCAGAGTGATCATGATGATGCCAAACTTGATAATATCATTGAAGGAGTTGATGAAGTTTCTGTCTTGTACTGTGAGAGATTCATGGAGTTCTTGATTGATTTATTGAGTCAACTGCCGACAAGGAGGTATACATATTATTCATATCCTATTTTTATTTATTCATTTTTATCACATTGCTTTGCATATGTTTTCCATAATTGTCAAAGTTTGACATCTTTCCCTTGCTTAGCTTGTATTTTTCAATAAGTACTTCTGTTTATTTTCATAGAATTTTACCATTATAGGTTGTGAAATGCAGTCTGGTTAGAGTTCCATTTCAAGTTGTTGCATTGAGTAATATTTGTTAACTAATATAAATCCAATGCACATTAATGGAGTGGTAGAATGGATGGCAATAACGGAGCCCACCTAATCCAGTGGGATCTGATAGTCAATTAATACGAGTTCAAAGTGCATTAAAATATATATATATTTATTCATCTGTGATTTTTAACCATTCCCTCTTAAATAATTTTACTAAATAATGCCATTTTCTTGGTAAGTTAAATAATGTCATTTCCTTCACAAGGACTTCCTGTTGACGTTCTCTGTTGAAAGTGCTTGATTTTCTCGTCTGTTGTCTCTCTTGTTTTGTATTTTGGACCTTGAAATGTATGTTATTTTGCTTGGGATAGTTGAAAACATTGAACATATGCATAACTTTTTAGGTTTTTTTTTTTTTTTTCTGGTTTTTCTATATCCCTTTACTATTTCCTGCAGATTTCTGAAGCCTGTTGTTTCTGATGCTGCTGTTGTTGCCAAGTGTCACTTGAGTACATTATATGCCCACCAGAAAGGCCGCCTTTTTGCTCAACTGGTTGACTTGCTACAGTTTTATGAAGGTTTTGAGATCGATGATCATGATGGAACACAACTAAGTGATGACAATGTGCTACTTGCTCATTATTCTCGCCTTCAAGCTTTCCAATTGCTGGTTTTTAAGCAAGTTCCAAAGGTGCGTTGCTGTAATTACAATATTTCATTATGAAGGATTATAGTAACATTTCCAAATTTAGGGAGTACCCTGTTATTTCTCTCATCTATTTATATATGTCTTTATTAATTTTATTCTTAATAAAAATCTTTTGTGGGGTTTTAGTTGCGAGACCTTGCATTAGCAAACATTGGTTCAATTCACAAACGTGCTGATTTATCCAAGAAATTATCGGTTCTGTCAATTGAGGAGCTTAAGGACCTGATCTGCAATAAGGTATTATAATTATGATCATTAGATTTTTTTTTTCTTTCATTTCTTGTAACATTGCGATTTTAGTTAAGTTTATAGGTTTTTCAGTTTTGGTGATATTTTGCTTTTCAAGCTACAGTATTGCTTTTTTTTGGTTAAATGAATTTTTTTTAGATGTTATCATGAAACTACATCAAATTGGGTAATCAGGATGGGATCCATTTGGAGACTATGGAGGGAAAACAAGTCCAGTTTTATTGCCTCCCCTAGAATCCTTCTGAACCTATATCTGATTAATAGCATGTCACAAAGATGAGTACAAGCAGGAGTACAATACAAGGCAGAAAAACCAAATCGAGCGACTTCTGGCCACCAAAAGTTAGATCATCGCATTTTTTAAAATCTGTTAGACTGAGAAATTGAGCAACATTAATCCTAAAGAGAAACACCTTAACTTTGTTCCACTTTTTATGGCAGATATTGCCTGATATTCCAGTATTCATCCAGAGGTTTGAGTAAAAAACAGAACTAAGTGCTGATATCATCCTTGCAAATGAAAAGGAAGATCTGCAGCAGTTTGATAGATCTTGATTCCTTCTGAAGTCTGCATTTTTGCTAGTGCATCAGTAATGGTATTAACTTTTCTTACATAGTGATACTGAGACACAGCCTACCCTGATTTTAGATAAACCTTCTCTGAGAAGCCAAGGAACTTGCCTTTTTTGTTTTTTTCTGTTAATCCAGCTGACCACCAGAGAAGAATCTGTTTCAATACCCTATTATACTGATTTAATGCCAAGAATCCAAGGATTGGGATTTTTTTTTTGTTGGTTGGTTGTTTGGGCATTCAAATAGTTAAGATCTTATTTTGTCTTTAGCTCCCATGTGGTTACGAACAAATAATTCATAAAAGAGTTATGTTTATATACCTTGCAAAATATTGTGCTTGACAAATTGAATCAGTAATGTTGATTGGATAACCGATTGGGGTTCCGGATGTGGCCTAAGAATTGATAGAGCTGCTACAGGATTTTATAACCATCGTCTTTCATTGCATGACTATGAGAATTATGGTTGAAATTATCATCTGATGTGTGATATGAGACTATTTGTAGTACAGTTATATACAGTTATACGCCTGCAGTCTGATTATTGTAGTCAGTAGTAGTAGGTGTGTATGACGTATCAGCCATTATGCCTGTTATGACTCGTTGCTTCTGATACTAATAGTCTGATATTCCATATTCTTGTGACAATCTGCATCACAGCCTGCTTAGATCTCTCTTCCCCTCTGGTTTGATTCCTAGAAGTATAATAGTTGGCGAAAAAGTAATGTCCTAAGATTTTATACCATTAAACAAGTTGCTTCTGAGCTGCATTTAATGTGCTCAGTTTTGATTTAGTCCTTTTCAACCTCATTTGTGTGGGACTGTGGATCCATAGGCCAGGTTTTTTTTCTTCTTTTTATTCCCTTATCCTAGTTGCCCGTATGCATCAAATATGTGTATTGAAGTCCTTTGTCTACATTATCCTCATTGCTATGTTCTAAATCTATAGTTGCCTAATAATATTGGAGATTGAATGATTTCTAGTGATTGTTGATACTTTTGTTCTCACAGCTCAAGTTAGTCTCTGATGAAGATCCATGGGCAAAGAGAGTTGACTTTCTTATAGAAGTCATCGTCTCATTTTTTGAGAAACGCCAGTCTCAAAAGGAAGCAATAAATGCTCTTCCACTCTATCCCAATGAACAGATTATGTGGGATGAAAGCGTTGTGCCAAGTATCAATTACTCTGGAGAAGGATGCCTGGCTCTCCCAAAGCTTAATTTACAGTTTCTTACTCTTCATGATTATCTTCTAAGAAATTTTAATCTTTTCCGTCTGGAATCAACGTATGAAATCCGTGAAGATATTCAAGAAGCTATTCCGCACTTGCTTGCATATATTAATAATGAGGGAGAGACTTCTTTTCGGGGTTGGTCAAGGATGGCAGTTCCCATCAAGGGATTTAAGATAAGTCAAGTGAAACAACCAAACATAGGAGAAGTCAAGCCTTCATCAGTCATGGCAGACATTACATTCAGCATCTCCAGTTACAAAGCACATATAAGATCAGAGTGGAATGCCCTGAAAGAGCATGATGTCTTATTTTTACTTTCCATACGTCCTTCTTTTGAGCCTCTTAGCTCAGAGGAAGCAGCGAAGTTAAGTGTACCTGAAAGACTTGGTCTTCAATATGTTCGTGGATGTGAAATAATTGAAATCCGTGATGAGGAGGGAGTGCTTATGAATGATTTCACTGGGAGAATAAAAAGAGATGAATGGAAGCCTCCTAAAGGAGAAATGCGAACAATTACTGTTGCCCTAGACACAGCACAGTATCACATGGATGTCAGTGATATTGCTGAAAAGGGTGCAGAAGATGTTTATAAGACTTTTAATATTTTGATGAGAAGAAAGCCAAAGGAGAACAATTTTAAAGCAATTTTAGAGTCTATAAGAGACCTTATGAATGAAACTTGTATTGTACCAGACTGGTTGCATAATATATTTCTGGGATATGGAAATCCTTCTGCTGCACAATGGATAAACATGCCAGATCTTCTGGAAAAAGTGGATTTCAAGGACACATTCCTTGATGCTGATCATTTGAAAGAGAGTTTTCTGGATTTTCAAGTAGGTCTTATCTCACCTTAAAGTTTGTTATTTAACTTTATGATGCTTTGATTGCGATGAACTGTAATTTTTAGTTTTTTACATTTCATGGTTTCCCAGATTTCCTTTGTAAATCCAGATGGAAGCGAGGATTTGCATCCTAAACCACCTTTCCGCATCAGACTTCCGAAGACATTGAAGGGAAACACTCATGCACTTCCAGGAAATAAAAAGTCTGAGAATGATATGGGTACAGCTGACAAAATTTCCTTGCAAGAAGAACTTGTTGTTGAACCATATGTTCCTGCTGATCCAGGTCCGTATCCACAAGATAAGCCCAAGCAGAACTCTGTTAGATTTACTTCAACACAGGTAATTTGCATTATATGTCTATATTGTTCAGCTTCTCCAAAAGGAATATTATAATCCTTGTTTTTCTTTTCTTTTTTCACATCAATGTGAAGTTTTAGATAATATAATACTCCTTCAAATGTAAGCTCCCCTAAATCAATACTGAATATTTTGATGTTGTTGTGGACATATTTTTCATTGAATGCTATGTAGACATGATCATGTGAAGGATGATTATTTTTACCTTCATTGATTTGATCCACTTTTATCGATTATATAGCCACCCAACACCACCCCCCACCCCCCCGTCTCTGAAAGGAGGTCAGGGGGTTCAAACCACACCCTTGCCAAATGTGCAATGACAGGCAGCAATTTTGAAAAAAAAAAAAAAAACTGTTAGGCTGTGTTTGGTTCAACATTTTTTCAGCATTTATTGGGCTGATAGTGGAAAATCAGCACTTATGGATTAAATCAACGTTTGTTTGACACCTTAATAAGCACTGAACATTTCTCTCTTTCAGTAAAAAAACCCAACAAATATTCAGCTCTCCCCTCGTCACTTTTATTTTCTTCTCTCGCCTTCCGCTTCATTACCGTCGACGTGAAAAGTCCACATTGCCCTTGATGAAAACACAAAATTACCACACATATTTAAGCCCTCTTTTATCTCACTCTCTCTCCTCGTGGGACATATTTTGGGGTTTTGAAACCCTAGCAAAGACAAGAATCAACCATTGCTTGAAGTTTTTCCATCTCTCATGTTCACCGAGGCCTCCTCTTTGGATCTCCGGAGAAGATCGACCTCCGCCACCACCTGCATCGCTGTCTCTCTCCTTCATCATCTCTCTTCGTAGATCCGAAGCTCGTTTTGAACTCCACCACCGTAGACTGAGCTCAGCATAGATTGAGCTCCTATCCCCGTAGAAGGTTTTTGAATTTCCACTGAAATACCAGATCTGAAATTCTCGTTTTCTTTTATGGGTTTTGAGTTAGATATAGATGAATTGAATTTTGTATTTGACATATAGGATTATGAGGGGTTTGTGGTTTCTAGTTTGTAAAGGTGATCATGTGCACAGATTTTCTAATTCATATACTTATGTGTGCATTTCACCTATTCATATATTCACCCATGCCAATAGTTCTTCCTATTTGGATATATGTATTTTGATATGGATATTGTTCACTTTACTAATAAATTTATTTGGCTCTTTCTTGTCTATGTGGACTCTTCTTCTTGGAGAAATCGGGTTAATGGGTGCGTATTTGTAGTAGTTTATGCAACAATCAACAACTTTCAAGTGATGTAGTTTATTTTTTTGCTCTCCATGTTGTTTAACAACGGCATTTGAAAATTTTTCTCCTTCATATTATTCTTTATAATCTCAATAGATAGATGGAAGTTTATAATCATCAGAGATTGCGACAGATTTATCACAAAATGATTTGTTTTTCACGTGTAGGTATCCATAAAAATATTTCATTGTTCTACATAGGACATTGGTGGTTGATGTATTTCATGGAAAAAATTAATAATCTTTCAAGCATGTTTTCAGGTTTTCAACCAAACATCAAAATAACATTCAACACTTATAAAATGAACCAAAATACCCTTCTAATAAGCACATATGTTAAGTGGTCAATCAAACACACTTATCTAAATAACTGCATAATATTTTTTGCTGAACCAAACACTTCTTTTTTCGAACTCCTTAAAGATTATCAGCATAATCTCTTTCTGCACTTATTAATCAGTACTTAAAATCTGCATTCCGCCGCGCCAAACGCCACCTTAGTCTTAATAATGTAGTAGTTGGATAGAGCGTGAAAAATATCATACTCATAATAAGCATATGAAGTCTATTATAATAATAAAATATTAAATAGGTCTTCTGCTTTGCAAAAGACAGAAAAATTACATTTTTGAATTATGTGCAAAAGCTTATCATGCTGTATTTTTGGAAGTGCATCATCATTGCTCTGTTATTACATACCCTTTCCTTCAACAGATTGAGGGAAATTTCTGTATAATCACTTATTTTATATATATATATATATATATTTGTTGCACTGTACACACAGTCAGGGTCTGAAACCAGTCCTCATTAAGAGGTAGGTGGTGATTACTGTCTAAGCAAAGTTTGGTTCCTCTCCACATTTTATATATACATATATATATACACTTTGTCGGCACTCCTCTAGTTTTCCAGTTTAGTACAATCTGTGGACATCTCGCCTTCATAAAAAATCATGACAACGAATGTTAAAACCTCCTCTTTCAACAAGACATAAAGCAGAGGAAAGAAATCGTGTCAATATATGATTCTCAGACCATCTTTATTTTGTACAAAGTTGGAATATACAATGCATTGAGAATGATTGTGTCATTTCCTGCAGGTTGGGGCAATAATATCTGGCATTCAGCCTGGGTTGACAATGGTCGTCGGTCCACCTGGTACTGGGAAAACAGATACAGCTGTGCAGATCTTGAATGTTCTTTATCATAATTGTCCTTCTCAGAGAACATTGATTATCACTCATTCCAATCAGGCATTGAATGATCTTTTTGAGAAAATAATGGAGGTACTTCTTAATTTCCTAACCAATTTATGGATTATCAATAACTGCATTATAAGTTTTATATACTTGATGTTGCACTACATTCTTGGCTAATGTAAAAAAAAGTAAAAGATAAACATATCGAGTTTGCCTGTTTGCTTGCACTATACTTTTTGAAGTGTTATAAATTATTTCTGATTTCCTTGCATTATTTGACTATTATTTAGTAGTCATGAAAGGATATAGAGGTTGTGATGGCCAGCCCACAAGAAGAAAGTAGGTCACCAGCTTGTAGCGTTAATCTCCTTTTTTACATTATTAAAAAAACATAGAACAATTTTTATGTATTATTTTGCAATTTTCTTTGACCGTAAAGCCAGCTCATTTATTAACTAATCCCTGTATCTTTCTTTTACATTGAAGATCATTATGATAGCATGTAACCTGGAATACATACTATGATTAATGCAGTCAACCTAAACATCTTATTTCATCTAGCCACCTGGATTATAGGTCTAGAATTATACTTTATTGTAGTGCAATCTAATAAATCGAAAAGGGAATGGAATCCCAATGAGCAGCTATGTTATTCTGTTCTTTAGCTTTGTTTCTTTCTGTAGTGTGTTTTTATTTTTATTTTTACATCCAAGTTTTCTTTTGACACTGCTAAAATTTAATTGGTCCGGTTGAATTTATAATGTGTTGTATTTTTGGTTAATGCATCAGAGGGATGTCCCTGCGAGATACCTCCTCCGTTTGGGTCAAGGTGAACAAGAACTGGCCACGGATCTTGATTTCAGTCGACAGGGTCGTGTGAATGCAATGCTTGTTCGACGTTTGGAGCTGCTCAGTGAAGTTGAAAGGCTTGCACGGGCTCTTCAGCTACCAGAGGATGTAGGCTATACTTGTGAAACCGCTGGCTACTTTTGGTTGATGCATGTGTATTCACGCTGGGAGCAATTTCTTGCTGCCTGTTCACAAAATCAAGAAAAGCCATCATTTGTCAAAGATCGATTTCCCTTCCAGGACTTCTTTACCAACACTTCTCATCCGGTTTTCACTGGTGAATCTTTTGAGAAGGATATGCGAGCGGCAAGGGGTTGCTTTCGTCATCTTTCTACCATCTTTCAAGAGCTGGAAGAATGTCGGGCATTTGAGCTGCTCAAATCAACTGCAGATCGAGCAAATTATTTGATGACCAAACAGGCGAAAATTGTTGCCATGACTTGTACGCATGCAGCACTGAAGAGGAAAGATTTTCTTCAGTTGGGATTTAAGTATGATAATCTTCTGATGGAAGAAAGTGCCCAGATTTTGGAGATTGAGACGTTTATACCAATGTTGCTCCAGAGGCAAGAAGATGGTTATGCACGGCTCAAACGCTGCATTCTAATTGGTGACCATCATCAGTTGCCCCCTGTTGTGAAAAACATGGCTTTTCAAAAGTATAGCCACATGGATCAGAGCTTGTTCACAAGATTTGTCCGTCTAGGCATCCCCTATATTGAGCTGAATGCCCAGGGACGAGCAAGACCAAATATAGCACAACTTTACAACTGGAGATACAGAGATCTAGGTGACCTTCCATACGTGCGTGAAGAAGCTATTTTTAAGAAAGCAAATTCTGGGTTCACTTATGAATATCAGCTGGTAGATGTACCTGATTTTCACGGAAGAGGTGAGAGTGCTCCTTCCCCATGGTTCTATCAGAATGAAGGGGAGGCTGAATATGTTGTCAGTGTGTACATGTATATGCGTTTACTAGGATATCCAGCCAACAAAATTTCCATACTAACCACTTACAATGGACAAAAACTTCTGATCCGTGATGTTGTTAATAGAAGGTGCATGTCATCTTTCATTGGCCCACCAAGCAAGGCAAGTCACTACAGATTGAATATTTGTGAAATTTATTCTTTACTGCTACTGACGTTTTGTTTTGCTACTCTCTTTTTCAAAATGACTAAACTCCTTTTTTCCTTTCACACAACAGATCACGACTGTTGACAAATTTCAAGGACAACAGAATGATTTTATATTGCTTTCTCTTGTTCGCACACGTTTTGTGGGACACCTTCGGGATGTAAGGAGATTGGTTGTCGCCATGTCTCGTGCGCGGCTCGGTCTGTATGTATTTTGCAGACGTTCCTTGTTCGAACAGTGCTACGAACTACAGCCAACTTTTCAGCTTCTGCTTCAGAGACCCGATCGCCTTTCCTTGAATCCAGATGAGACTGGTCCATACACAGAACGCCTGGTCAGGGAAAAAGGGAATTTCTTTCTTGTTCAAGACATTCAGCACATGGAGTATATTGTTAACTCCATGATACATCAGCTGCTCCACCGGGTATGTCTTTCCCATATTTTGATTATAACCAGCTATGTTATCTGTTTATTCTGAACTTTCCATCTAATTGAAATTTGCGATATCCACCAGACTGACCAAATATCATGGTTTTTTTTTTGAATTATTATTTTTCCCTAGATTTGATTTGGTTACACCATTTTCTGCTCTTGTTAATCTTGACCTTCATTCCAGTTAGGCTAAACATTTGAATTATACCCACAAGATATTTAAAGATGTTATCTGTCTAAAGTTTATCAACAATAATCTAAGTAATGACACAGAGTGGCTATTGATCTTCATATCAGCAAAAGATAACCAATCTTTTTCATTTTGGATGTTTTGGCATTTGAGAAAAAGTGGTTCCTAAATAACAGACGTTTCTCCCGTCTCTTGTCTTAAGAAGTTTGATTTTTGTCTCCATCTCAGGTGCAAGTTATGGCTCATGAAAAGGCACCATCACATGCTAGCACACTTAAAGATTTGTCCTCAGAGAACCAGTCAGTCAGTCTAGATGAGCCCATGGTAAACGGTGAAAATCAGCATACAGGGCCAACAGAGAACATTTCAGTAGATGAAACAAAGACTGAACTGTCAGAAAAAGGTCCACCTGATGAAACAAGTGTGATGGAGGAGTGAATTGGTTCAGATGGATTGTGAATCACAAACACTGCTGTCAGAAAAAAAACTCCTCTGGGATTTATACACCGAGCAACAGTCACCATGGATGTGGTTCTGGTTACTGCCAATTCATAAACAATGGCAAACCCGCAGACCAGTGATTTTTCATCTGATCATGGATGACGCGCGCTCTCCACGATAATGGTAACTCGCCTGCTCTCCATGATAATTATCGATGCTGCAGTGTATGTAACCCCAGGCACAAAGTACTTTGTGCCACGTATTTGCTTTTAAGGAGCGAGTGAATGTTCATGTGCTTTGTTTACACTTTTTATCTCTGGATGTAAGCCTTGTGTAAACGGGAACATATAATAGACACGGGGGCTCTCACTCACCTCTCTCAATCTGTTGCAACACAACTTTTTCTTGTCTAAAACTAATGCCAGCCGATTTTGTTTTACATCAATGTTTGATTATATCATTTAATGATCCTTAGTTCACTTGATTTGGTATCAGTGTCAGTCATTGATAGGGCAGCTACTGATTCTAACCAAAGTTAACCGTGAAAATGTCAAAATAAAAAAACTTGAATAAAGCTGTGATTAGCCATACCAAATTCTAATGCCAAACCTGTTTTGTGTGCGTTGGAAAAAAAGTAGACCGACGCAGCCATCAACTAACCTATCATTTGATTAATCTGGTCTCACATTATGATGTAATCTAACTTGGCATCTGGTTAAAAGCAGGTTCGCCATTTTAAAAAACAAAACAAACCTCTCTTGGGACAAAAATATATCAAAGATTCAAAGGATACAACATTTTAAAAGCTTATGTTTTTATAGTTTCGTTTTACAGCCTGTTTTTACCGATCCTCATATATAATATAAATTAATGTTTACAAATGGCAAATATCATAATTGGATAAAGGAGATTTATATTTTCTATAAAAAATATTATTCAATTTATTAGATTATATATTTCATTTTTTTTTTTATAAAAATGTGTACCCATTAAATAAAATATTTGAATTTTTAAAAAATAAAAATATCAACGGACTTGGATGAAAGGAATATTACTCCCTCCAACCACCTCTCCCATCCCCACCCACCAAAAAAAATTGGTTGGTGGGGATGGGAGAGGAAAGGGATAGAGAGGAAGATGAGAGAGAGAGAGGAGAGAGAGAAGCAGAGAGAAACAGAGCCACGAGGGAGAGAGAGGGAGGGAGGGTGAAGGTGGGTGACAAGCGAGAGAGCAGATAAGGCGACAGGGCGGAGGAGGTTGGGGAAGGAGAGAGGAAAAGAAAAGGAGAGGGTGAAAGTGACTGAGGAGGGGGTCAACCTTTTGTGCTGGCTGCTCACCTTCGCCCTGCTACCTTACCTGTCTCCTTTGCCCGTTGCCCACCTCAGCCCTACCACTCTATTCGCCCCTCTCCTTGGCTCTCTCTTTCTCTCCCCCTCTCTTTCTCCCTCTTTTTTTTGATGGGGATAATATATGTGATTGATGTGAGAAATACATTCCCTTGTATGAATCAAATGAAACATTGTATATGACAGAATCACTTTGTAATGAAAAGAGTTTCATTTCATTCTAAAATTTATATTTTCAAATGCAATTATTTAAAAATTCTATAAGAACTTGTATGATATATTGTTAAGATCTTACCCACCAAGCTAAATACCTCAAATTTAGTTCTTGAATAGCTTATATGGGTATAAAATATTTATCATGTAGAAATACACAAGAAGCAGATGATTTTATGTCTGGTTGTTATTTTTCTCTCAATATTGATAATTTTTTATCATAATCAATTTAAATTTATAAATTTGGATTGATATATGCTGGTATTATAAGATATAATTCTATATGTTTATTAAAACATATCTATCACATTTTATTCATACAAAATAAATATGTTTTTTTTTTTTTGTGACACGACGCATTCTTATCTTATCACTCCTTTATTCCTTAAACAGACACGAGGTTAATGTTTTAAACATGGGCGATAGTTGGAGTGGTCAAGGGACATGTTAAAGGTGTAGTAAAGGTGCGAGACTATAATCAAACCCGACAATTGATTGCAGATCTCGAGATTTCAAGATTTCACCCAAAGAATTTAAAAATAATATTTATTGAACCGGTTCTAGCGGCTTCTAAACTTTGGCCTCGGCCAAGCTGTCCCTTGCGACATGGTAACAAAAATTAATCTGACAATAATACATGTGAAGCTGATCACATATTATTAATAATAATAATAAAAAACACACATCCCTGTCATTTGTCAACCCCACCGACCGTGAAAACCCACCCACCCCATTAAACAATAATAAATCATATCATCATCCCCATCACAAACCGAAGAGAAATCCAAGAAAATCAAGAGAAACCCAATCAATGGCCACAGTCAACAAGCCCTTCCTCACCCTCCTCTTCCTCTCCCTCTCCCTCCTCTCCATCTCCTTCGCAAAGGTAACACATATCAATTAAGCTTAAGCTATACTTGCTTCATTTTATAATTATTATATTGTAGTGTGTGTGTGTGTTCTCTTAGGACAATGAGCTGTGCGTGTACACCGTGTACACCCGAACCGGGTCCATCATAAAGGGCGGCACGGACTCAATCATCAGCCTCACCACGGGGGACGCGTACGGAGGGACCGTGACGATCCCGAATCTGGAGGCGTGGGGGGGACTGATGGAGCCGGGGCACGACTACTTCGAGAGAGGGGACCTGGACATCTTCAGCGGGCGCGGGCCGTGCCTGAAAGGGCCGACGTGCTCGATGAACCTGACCTCGGACGGTTCCGGGTCGGGCCACGGGTGGTACTGCAACTACGTGGAGGTCACGTCCACGGGCCCGCACATGGGCTGCCAGCAGAAGCTCTTCACCGTCGAGCAGTGGCTCGCGCGCGATGCCTCGCCGTACGAGCTGACCGCGATCAGGGATGACTGTGAATATGACACTTTGATGACAATGTGATCCGATCCCCCTAGCTTGTTGTGTCGTATTTTGGTAGGTGTTTCTTATGCTATGCGGGCTTAATTATTGTACTGTGTGTTTGGATTGTAATAAGAGAGAGTGAATAAGGGGGCATGTTTTCTTAAATTAAAAAATGATGATCTCTCAGCATGTTTGGAACAGATTTCATGAGCTTTGTGGAAAAGCAAAACAGCCTTTTAGATCCATCTATAAGTGAAATTTTTTCATATCAATGCGTATTAATGAGAATCTCATCCATTCGTGTGTGTTTGGATGGTCGATACTTGTCTATTAAAGAATAATTTTTTTTTATTAATTAAAAAATTATTGATAAGAATCTCATTAATATATTTTGATAGACACGTGTTATTCATCCAAGTACGTATTGATGTAATTCTCATTAATATTTACTGTACTAATATAATTTTTTTTTATTTTAGATAGCTTTTAGAGGATTGAGATCTCTGTGTTAAAGGCACAGGGAATCCACATGGCCACTAATGAGGATATGCCATGTGGATATACATGTGTGGTGTTTGAGTAAAGAGTGCTGCTACACATAGTTTTTATTATAGCCCTACTTTAAATACGTCTTATATGTGTTGATAGAAAATTATCAGAGCATATTCATTTTAGATAGGTATATGCTTCGATACTTTTTTGGGTTTTTTTATTTTTAAATCCACATAAATTATAGGATTTAGTGATCGATCCCTCACTTCTTTATATTTTGGTTTTATTCCTCAGATTTAAAGGATATGTTCATTTTTAATCCCTCTTAAGGATAAAAAGAAAATCAAATAATTTAAGGATAGGTCCCTCCCAGGGACTAAAAAGGAACATATCCTTTAAATCTAGGGATTAAAACCAAAATATGAAGAAGTGGGGGATCGATCACTAGATCCTATAGTTTATGGGGACTTCAAAATAAAAAACTGTAATTTTTTTTCTATATTTTCTATAAATGCATCAATGTAATTCATTTGAGTATATGTTTCATTTTTTTTTTAAATGTAACTCACTAGACGTGGTATAATTCAAAACACTTATAGACTAGATTTAGGGTTGAAAAATGAACTGGATGTAACATTATCCATCAATAAATTTGATTAAGAATTTTTTTTTGGATTTTTTAAGTCCCTGTAAAGTGTAAACTATGCTATTCAAAGATCGATTTCTCTCTTCTTCATATGTCTTTTTAAGTCTCCAATTTCAAACGCATATTTCGTTGTTGGTCCCTCCGTCAAACATCCGTCTGTTTGAGTTGACGACTAGTTGAAATTCCTAAATTACTCTTTTTAGAATTTTTATTTTAAAGTCACTGTAAACTATGTTATCTAGTGATCGATTCCGCTCTTCTTCATGTTGCATTTTTAAGTTTCTATAAACTGCGTTATTTAGTGATTGATCCATTCCTTCTCTATGCAAAATAAATTTTTCATTGGCTTCATATAGTTTTTTTAGTGGCATCTAAATTTTTAATTTTAAAATTCTGAACACACTCAAAATATCTAATTTGATATTTCACAATTTTTAACAAAAAAAAAATCATTTAAATCAAAATTCAATAATAAATTTTTTTCAAAATTTGCTTATGTAAACTCTTTTTTTGCTTATGTAATCAATTCTAATTAGACAATTACAGGTATAAGAGAATGAAATATCGAATTGGGTGGGCATATGCGGTGTTCAATAACATTTAAAATTGTCACTGAACATCTAACAATGCAAATTCAGTTTTTATTTTAAATATTTCACCAAACATTTTGTATACAAGTTCCAAATATCAAAATACTTTTAAAATCATACAAACATTTTGTTTAGGGACTAATAAAAAAAGATATTTAAAGCTGGAGACTTAAAATGAAATACGAAAAATGGAGGGGCTGATAACTAAATAATATAGTTTACAGGGATTTAAAAATAAAAATCTCATTTCACGAACTAACAGTATTCAGACGGACGTCTGACACAGGAACTAATAATAAAATAGACGTTTGAAATTGGAAACTTAAAAAAAAATATAAAAAAAGGAGGGATCGATCATTCACGGGTTTTTTTTTTTCTTTATATGAAACGATAGGCGTTTGCCTCGATATATCAAGGATCAAATGCCCAAAAAAAAAGTTAAAATAAAAATCGCACCCCACCCCCCTTTTACTGTAGACATGGCATCTTCTCATTAATAGTCACATGGATTCTCCGTAAATTTCTTATGGGGATCTGAATTTGCATTTGAAAATATATTTGAAAAAACATCTTTTCATTTAAAGTAATATTTTAAAATAGTTTTTAAAAAACATATTATTATGAAATTTTGAAGAGTTGTTTTTCACTATCAGCGAAGACATTTAGTTACGTGTTTGAATTAGGTATAATTCTTGTTAAATGATCATTTTCAAGTGATGCCGTCCAAATCTGTTTTCAAACTAATGCTGTTGGGGATCCAACATGCTTAGAAATAAGGAATTAAGCACTTCAGGGCGTGCTTAGATTTTGAGTCTTTAATTCAGTTACTTAATAGTCACAGCTATAATGAACTGTTACAGTAAATTAGAAGCTATAACAACCCGCTAAATTATGTACAGTTCATTAAAGTACCATGTACAGTAGTCCGCAGAGCCGGTCCTGGAGCAAGGACACCAAGACAATCGTCTCCAATGAGGATCCCTAAGAACCATCTATTCAGTAGACTTTAATAAAATGTACGGTGAAATGTATTACTTTAATTAATCCCTCTCAATAAACTTTCTCAATCTATTTGACATTCCTCTAAAATTTCTCTTTTCTCTAAATCTCTCTAACCATAATCCAATAGGCATATCAAATTTTAAACTTCAATTTTTTTTGTTTTAATAAGTGCATATAATATTGTATAATATTTTGATTTAAATTATTATATAGTATTGTGTATCTATTTAGTAATATTGATAATGTGTAAGATTAAAACAACATAGGTTTTTTTTAAAAATAATGTATGAGGCCCGTTTTAAAATTTTGTTTAGAGCCCATTCAAAAAATTCAATTATCAGTGGCCGGCCCTGGTATTCCGTTTCTCCGAGGCCCTCGCCCAAGTGGCAAAAATACAAAGGCTCAATATACATCAGGAAGAATTGTCAGGAGAACATTAAATCCTTTGGGGTATAGTATTAAACAATGTAGAGATTTTGTAAATAAGGCCCACTGAGGTGTGCTGTTTTTTTGTACATCTTAAAGTCTTGTATAGACAAGCTGTAAGTGCCCCCATACAGTGTACCTATCATTCGATTGATCCGGTCTCACATTATGATGTGTAGTCTAACTTGGCATCTGGTTAAAAGCAGAATCGCCATTGGAAAAAAAACCAAACCGCTTTTGGCATCTGGTTAAAAGCAAATTCACCATTGGTAAAAGAACAACACCTGGGCCTCGGCCAAGCCGTCCCGTGTGACATGGTAACAAAAATGAAATCAGACAGTAATGCTGAATTGCTGATCACGTATAAATAATAATAATAATAATATATATATCATGACCAACAAAATACTATATATCCCACCAATAAAACGATTGAAAATAATTGACGAAGTCCCATTTTGTAGGCCCCCTCCGAAAGCGCCATGACATGGCATATATTGGATTACTTAAAATACCTTTTAAATATGTTTGTTAATATTCACCGTAATTAATAGGGCAATTAAGAAAATGGAACGTAATTAATTTCTAGAATCACGCATCTGGGCATTCAAATATGTTTTTTTTTCTTTTTATGAATTTCAACATTTGAATCGTCCATTCTTTTTCGTGAATTTTTTTTTTTCCAGGCTGTTCACAATTTGTTCTAATAGTTACATTTGTTGAAGAATTATCCTCAATCAGTTACGTATCAATCGACTCTTTATATGATCTTAGTGGAACTATGAGTCATATTATTCCACATTTAGTAACTTCTCAAACGAAATTATTGCAAACGGTTAATACTGTCTTCTTTGGAACTACGCGTGGGGGGCATTCAATTGTGATTTTTTCTTTTTTTTTATTATATCACATTTGAACGCTCGTAATTGAATCAACAACTTCATTTATGTGGTAAATTTTCAGAATTTGTTTTTTGAGATTGTAATTGAATTTGATTTTTTGGACGACTTTTTTAAGCGTCTAATCTGATCTGAAAAAAAAAAGAAGAATAGTTTGGCTATCTTTGAAATGTCTGTCGATTCAGGTGTGGTGTTTGTTTTATTGTATGTTTTTCAATTGTTTCATTTTTTTTTCTATTTTTTAATGTTAATTCTGGTTGTTTCTGATGTCAAATGTGGTTTTCAATACGGCATATCTGTTGTTTTACATTTGAATGTCAGTTATATATGCATACCCATGTGACAGAGAATGTAACTAACTATTATATGGATGTTTGTATTGAATTTTGTAACTAGCTTCATGGATTTGTGAATGTAACTAACTTATTATTTGGATTTTGTATTTTAATCCAAGTTACATTCGCAATTTTTTTCCTAAATCTGTTTTTTGATATTAAATATGGAAGCCTTTGATCTGGCTTTTGTTTACAATTTTTCTTTGAATCTCGTGTTCGATGTTAAATATGTTTTTGGAGGATTTTATAGTGTTTTGATGTTATATTGGTATATGGTTGTGTTACATTTTCAAACTAATATGAACATTTATGCATTATTTGTGTAATATATTTTAAAACTAAGTTACATTCACAAAATGTAGCTGACTTTTTTTATCTGATCTTAGTATTTTGTTAAAACTCAATTACATTCATAAAAAAGTGGACATGAAAATCGAAAAAAGTGGAATCCAGAGGAGGATTGAAAAGTTAGTCGAACCACCTCTTATATGATAGAGAGCGACGAAAGGAATCCAGTACTAATGACGCTGTTCGTCGAAGATGAGCAGGTCGGCCGAAATGATTTTTTTAAGTTGCTGATTTAAAAAAAAAAAACAGTTAGATTTTTTTGAGATGTGCTTAAGGAGGAGAAACGGTACACAAAACTGGGATTTAACATGTGAATATGTGATTTAAATAAGGATAATTTGATACTTTATTTTTTTAACTTTTTATTAAAGTCCATTAGGCAACCAATAAAAATTTAACCTATAAGTGCGACTTAGATAATGGACATGTGTGTAAAAAAGCTTTATAAAAAAACACATCATGTCGACCCCACTGACCATGATATTAAGAAACCCACTCACCCCATTAAACAATAATAAAAATAAATCCTGCCACCATGCATCCACACCACGGACCAAAAGAGAAATCCAAGAGAAAAACGAAGAACCCAATCAATGGCCACATTCAACAAGCCCTTCCTCACCCTCCTCTTCCTCTCCCTCCTCCCCATCTCCTTCGCAGAGGTAACACATATCAATTAAGCTCAAGCTAGCCATACCATTTATATATGCTTCATTTTATTTATAATTATATTGTAATAGCAAATACTAATATATGTGTGTGTGTGCGTGCTTTTTTTTTCTTTCTTAGGACAATTGGCTGTGCGTGTACACCGTGTACGTCCGGACGGGGTCCGTCATAAATGGCAGCACGGACTCCGTGATCAGCCTCACCGTGGGGGACGCGTACGGAGGGACCGTGTCGATCCCGAATCTCGTGGCGTGGGGAGGACTGATGGAGCCGGGGCACGACTACTTCGAGAGGGGGGACCTGGACATCTTCAGCGGGCGCGGGCCGTGCCTGATCGGGCCGACGTGCTCGATGAACCTGACTTGGAACGGTTCCGGGTCGGGCCATCGGTGGTACTGCAACTACGTGGAGGTCACGTCCACGGGCCCGCACATGGGATGTCAGCAGAAGCTCTTCACCGTCGAGCAGTGGCTCGGGGCGCGGTCAGGGACTATTGGCACAATTTGATCATGAGAATGTGATGTTGCGTCGTATTTTGGTATGTGTTTCTTATGCGATGTGGGCTTAATTATACTGTGTGTTTGCATTGATTGTAATAAGATTAGAGGGTGAATACGGGCATGTTTTCTTAAATTTAAAAAAAAATGATCTCTCTTGGAGCACGTTTGGAACCGATTTCAGAGCTTTGTAATTGAAAAAAGTGCATAGCAGCTTTTAAAGCCATTTTTATATTAGTACGTGCTGTTGAGAAACCCATCATTATGTGTTCGGATGGATAATACTTGTCTATCAAATAATTAAAAAATCTTGAAAAAAAATTCATTGACGAATACATGTTATCCAAATACGTACTGATGAGATTTTCATTAATATGTATTGATTATTATTATTATTATTATTTTTGGATAGCTTTTAGAGAATTGAGTTCCATGTGTAATTTGGTTAAGCAATGTTTTTTTTTTTACTATGGACTTGACATCTTCTCATCATAGGGATTCTTCGTATATTTCACATGGAGGATCTGAATTTGCTTTTGGAAATAGATTTGAAAAAACAAATTTTTATTTAAAGTAACTTTTTAAAATGATTTTTATATATTTTTTTTGTTAGTATTTTTTTTTTATTAAAGACTCAAATCTAAATCCCCTTACTCATGATAGAGCACCTCTCCTATCGTTCTATTCTTCCTATCAATAGGAGGTTTTATATAAATTATTATGGAAATTTAGAAGAATTGTTTTTTACTATTAATGAAGATATTTAATACGTGTTTGAATTAAATATAAGTACATTTTCAACTGATACCCAAATTCGTTCCCAAACAACGTCTGAAAATTCGACTTTTTCCACACACCATAGAAACTCAATTTTCATATACTGTCAAGCAAACATTTGGTACATGTTTAGTTTTCCCTCTTGATTTCACGAGCACAATGAGAATCAAAAGTGAAAACAGATATTGTCTCATCATTAACACAATTTTGAAATTCTACCCTGTTCTTTTTTTTTTCTTTGTTTTTTTTCATTTCACTGGGTTGAGCTCAATTGATGGGCTATACGTTTGGATCCTTTTTTCTTCCCGGTGCAGTAAGAGTTGACATAGGAAAACCTTGTTCAAATATAATATTGCAAAGGGAGCAGTGATTTCCACCCTGTTGTATATTCATCCCACCCCATTTTCTTTCCCTCCCATATATCTTTTTACGTGTTATAACCCTACCCCTTAATATATATACATGATATTATATTTACAACCCCACCCAACCATTTTAGAAAGTCCCCTCTTTCTTTTGCTCTCTCCCTCTCGATAACCTCCCTCTCCAATCTCCATGACTCCATTCAACTCTACAAGAGGCAGTGATGGATTTCGTGGCGGACAAGGACGACAAAAGCGGAGACGGGTCTCGCGGTAGAAGGCCCGTGAGAGGCTCATGGAGCTCTGCCGGGCAGACGGTCAGTCATGCCAAAGGAGCTCTCTAGGAGGGATGGGGTGAGGGTCATGGATGATCTCGGGCCAGTGTCCAGGGCTGAGGGGTCAAAATGGCCGCCGATAATGTTCATCCAGAGCGGTTCGCACTCACCAAGAAGAATGTTTGAATGTCTGCTTTTCTAGAAAAAGGGGGTGTTTGATTTGATCCAGTAAGGATTGATGGACATGAGTCAATTAGATTTGTTTCTTGGGGGATTGGATTTGTTGTTCATGTATATATATTTTTAAATTTGTGTATGTAATGATTTAAAATTGTTTGGATTTGGATTGAGAAATGAAATCTTGAGTGTTCTCGTTTGATTCAGGGGATGGATTTTTTTTTCTTTCGATAAGAGATATGCATGGGTGGGATAGAAAAAAGCGGTTTTACCTTTTAAAAAGCAAGTGAAATGTTTTTATTAATATTAAAAAGGGTGAGATGAATATCTGGGTTTTACCTTTTAAAAAGCAAGTGAAATGTTTTTATTAGTATTAAAAAGGGTGAGATGAATATCTCATGGGGTGGTAATAAAAGCCTCTTGCAAATGGTAAGGGTTGTTAAGAGTTGTTAAATCAGATGCCGTTGAAATATTTGGGAGGGCACATCGATGAGAGGCTTCTTTCTTTGTTTTTTGTGTTTATACGATGATGGTGATAATTTCTAGAGTTGTCGGTGCCATTTTTTCTTTTTCGTAACAAAGACTCTGTATAGAAGTAAGGGGTCATGAGACCTTTAATAACAGTCCAGAGGGCTGGAGGAACATAGTCAAGAGAGCCCGGAGGCAAACCAGTCCCTATAAGAACTTAACACTATTTTTTTTCTGCACTTAACATGACTTGAACTTCCAACATCCTCTAAGGGGGAGAGTGTCTCTACCACCACACCAACGCGTGTGGGTACAGAATTGTCGGTGCCACTTATTGATTGTCATATGTTTTGTCTTTATGATCCATATCTTCATTACATGGAAGAAATTTGTTGAAAAATATTAGGGGATTGATTGATTAGATTATGCAAGTTTCAAATGTATTTTTTTTTTTTTTTTGTATAACAACAATCTTTATTTATTTACTCTTATGACATGAACTACGAGAGGTGATCCTGTGTATCAAGGCAACGTTGATGGTAATTTTTCAATACAACATCGAGGACTAAATTTTTCGATTATGATGCATACTATGATGATGACCTATCTGAGAAGAATCATGAAAATGATTAAACCGACGCTTAAGAAGATGAGACTGAAGAAGAACCTTTTCGACAAAGACATGAAGTACCCACTATCACCGGTTTGACAAAAATTCTTTCTTTGCGCCTAAGGACCCTTTTAATCTGATATTACATTTGAAGGTAATCGTGCACAAAACTCGTATTTTGTCAAATTTGAATTAGCTTAAGTACCACCTTCACTAACTTCTCGATCCACTTTGCTTGTGATGAGAGAAAAATCACAAAAGGGTAAAAACCTAAGTTACCTAATCCATAAAGCAATCCACTAAAAAGCAATCTCAACCGTGTGGTAATTTTGCTGTGTAAAATGTTGAAGCTCTGATGGCTTGGCAATTGTGGGCATTTGAGGCCACAGTTTACTCTAGGCCTCTGTTGGCCCATCTCTCTAGCACCTTTTAGTAGGACTACTGTTAGTAAAATATTACATAATTATATCTACAAGACAAAGAAGAGTGATATGTACTGGTTTGATCATTCTTTAACGATGAATGATGAAGACCGAGGCTAGAGTTAGACTCTATGCCCTTAAGAATATATTCGCCCCGCACTGATGCTTATGGGTTCCGGTGACAGTCTCCCAGAATACAACGGTCGAATCGTTTTCTGGTAGCAGCACTTCAAACCAGAAAACTAGCAAACTCTTTGTGTTCTTCGAACTCTCTCTATTTTGAATGCAATGGAAACTTGAATGCAGACTCTCAAACACTGAAATGCCTATGCAGTAAATGATTGGATGCTCTAAAAATGCAGAGATTGGGTGGTATATATAGAGGAGAAAAAACTGTTGAAGAGTCTTTTGGAGGAGTCCATTCATTTGTTCAGTTTTCAGTGAAACAGAGTCTAAGGCACCCTTTCTTCAAACAACCAACTGTCCGATCGGAACCATTGATCTGACAGCTCATATTGCATTTGAGGTTTTTTCCGATGAATAGTCCAAATTACATCTAATTAAAATGATCTTCACCGTCCGATTAGACAAAAAGGTCAAAAAAGAAAAGGCTCAAGCTTTTAGCGAAGTGCACTTCTAAAATGCTCACGGGTGTGTGGTGCTACTGCATGGAAAAGTCCATTATAGAGTGTCCACCAAAAGTAATTAATTAGAGTACAAAGAGCCCATTTTATAAATTCTCAATATTTTTTCTCAACAAGTGATATGGGACTATAACTTTTTCTTTCAATTTTCTCATTCACCCAAAAATGATTTTGAGAATGTAAATATACTATGTTCATCTTTTCGATGAGAGGAACACAATTCAATGGGTTTTCACTACCAATAATTAGTGGATCCCAAATTCATTTAAATCCAAAGGCTTGGTCAAAACCCCAGTCTCCAACAACTACTAATATATGTTTGGGACTTCGAGTTCCCCTGTCCAAACTCCAAACCTTTATGCCAAAAAAGTATATTTAGGGTGCGTTCATGTAAAGGGAAATTGGGGGGAAAGTGAATTTTTTTTTTTTTTACCATCCAAAAATCTAGTGTTTGTGTCAAACAATGAAAAGAAAAAAATTTCCATAACTTTTCATCTCTTATTTTGTTTTATTAAAAAAAGTGAAAATATTTCTTCTCTTTCCTATTGGTGAGATTTGAGAGAAAGTAAAGAAATTTTTTTCATCACGTGCACAAACACTGTGAAAATTGATAAAAAGAATTTTTTTTTTACTTTCGACCGCTTTCCATTGGACCCAAATTACATCTCTTTCTCACTCTCTTTAAATTTATGCACAAACACACCTTTATTAAGACCGCTTATACACATGAAGTACATACCAAATGAACATATAATTTTTCTAGTGAGTAGTGCCTGAAAAAATGTATATACGTTTTCCATTTGATTTATGCCTGAACCTGTGACTGTCCTTTCCCTATCCCAACAATCTTACAAGCCTCTCAATCAAGAAGGCTTAAGATTTATCATTGCCCTCTTTGTAGAGAAATAAATATTTACAAAATAAAACCTATATAATTCCCTAAAACTTCTAAAAGGATATTTATATATGCACCTTGTGGTATACCCATAAAAATAGAATGTAAAAAATTGTAAGTTATTCCATATCCCATAAATTCAGAATTTTTAAAAATGTAAGTTGTACGGAAAATTGAAATGTTTCATTTAGTTTTTTTTTTTTTAACTATATGTCTTTGAATAAAAAATAAGACTCGATGTAATACTATTTTTGTTCGTGAACGTGGGTCCAACCCACCGGGCTAGCACCACCATCATCAATAACATTCCTTGAGAATTATCATTGTCTATAATAATGACATATTTCTATTTAATAATTCCCTCCAATTCTAGGTGTACTTATTGTATGTTGTAATCTAAAGTTTTCATGGTCCAGGTTCATTTGTTAGAGAGACATGGGTCGTCCTGTATGGATAGATTAATCCCCCTTAAAGCAACATTAGCATCAGGACCACAAGAAATGATATGATGATAGCAACTTCCTTCTTTTTTTCTTTTTAACATAAAACATTGTCTTCTACTTTTACATGGAAAAGTTCAAATTTTATTTTAGTGTTTGTGTTAAACATGAACTGTAAAAAAATCATCACTTAAAATCTTATCTTATTAGAAAATATGAAAAAAAAAAAATTCTCCTTCTCAAAAGAGTGAATATAAGAGAAAATGCATCACATGAACAACTTGAAATTCATATGAGGAGTTGCAAAAGAGACTCCACAGTGTGCCGTAGTCTTATAAAGTAATATTTATTTAAAAATCCACACTGAACAATATTTTGTTTCAATTAAATCAACATGACACCTATGTAATTGCAACTACAATGTATCAAGGAAAGTGTCACGCACAATCTTTTGTTATAGTCCTAAATACAATCCATGATTTTTTTTAAATAATATAACTTATCTAGTAAGATATATATTTTCATGAAAGATAAATATTATATTTTAATAAATTGTATGTATTTATTTATAAAAAAATATAAATATAATGAGATAAATACTTTGTTACTGGAGTAGTAGTTGGTGAACAAGTTATATTAACCATATGAAATTTTAAAAAAGAATGTGTGCAACAAAGGTTCATGTGTAAGGGGTCAAGGGTGGCCATTGTCTCTCTTTTGCTGGGAAGATTTTTTTGGGCATTTGGGCCCTACCATATATCTCTCTTTGGGTGCATTTGGTTGCGCGATTGCAAAATTGATTTTGTAGGAATCTGCGATTGCAAAACTGATTCTGCAGGAAACTCACTTTCTCAGCTTTCTGAAATCGCAGCTTTTGGACACTATTTGTCTGAAATCTATGTGCAGGAAGCTGCTACAGTAAAACTGTGTGGTTGCACGATTGTAAACGCAGCTTCCTGCAATCGCAGCGCAATCGCGCAACCAAACTCTCTTTTATGTGTCATTGTCACATATTAATATAATGGGGCTCTTTCATCAATTACTCATTATATTGGATAATTTTAAAGAGTCTCTGCATATTTTGATTTTAAAAAAATAGTAAACTTTATAAAATAAAATATATGTTTTAATAAAAATGTATATCATTTTATAAAGAATTGATGAATCTATTTATAATATATATAAAAATTTAATGAGACATATACGCTATAAAATAGTTATGAAAGAATATGAATTATAATATGATATTGCCTGTAACAATGCTCTTACTCGAAATAGGACTAAAAGATCAATGTACAATGCTAGCTACTCATCATTGGTCAATTAATTTTGCCCTTCCTGTGATGGGTTCCCGGGGCCAGAATTTATCACTTCCCCACAATTGAACATGTTTGGGGATGTGATTGGTCCTGCTATATTTGCTATATTTTTTTTTCTCATATATAGACATAGGAAAACTGTTAAGTGTTTACATCCACCACCACTCGATGGACCGACTCTAATTAGGTTATTTAAATGGATTGTCTATTAGTTTATAACACCCTAGTTTATTATGTTAATCTCGATTGATTAGCAAGAACATACGTCATTAATTATTATTCACTGTCCAAAGGTTCTTAAACCGTACCATCATGCTTAAGTACAATCTCAAATGCTGTCTCAATGATGGTCTACACATGTTTAAATTTTTTTTCTATAATAAATCTCGTTTAATGATGTATACATCTTGTTGAAAAGTGTATATCAGTCTAATTCAAATTAAATGAATTTATTTTAACAAGTGAAAAATTTAATGAAATATATATCTTACCTTAAGAAGTACACAACTCGTTGTATGGCTAACAAAGTATATGAGACGTGACTGCATGCATTTAGAGCTGTAAAAAGGACTGCGTGTAACAGCACGCCCATACTATATTGAACTCATGTATTCAATTCCTTGTCAAGTTCATGAATGCAAAGAAGTTTTGCTCCTCCATTCCACCGGGACACATGGAGGAGCTCTCTTTTGCAAGGACTAAAGCCATTTTTTAAAGTTATTGGTCACTAATCACTGGTCACTGTACAAGGATTCAACTGAAAGGCATCTCTACTTCTTCATAAAACAACAAGAAAAAGACCCTAACAAGAAGGGGGGGGTAAAAGGCATACTGAGTGCAACTAATCCACGCATGAAAAAGTAAGCTATGCAATTCCACTGAGGGAATGTTCGGCCTAACAAAAGAATAGAATTAGAAGTTTAGATATTATATATTATATAATTTGAGTGGGGAGGGAAGAGGGCCACCTTTTCTCCACGCCCTCCATTGCCATTATCACCTTTCATCATTTCTGTTTCTAAATCTTCTCTCTCACATTCTTATCAACACTAATTTAAGAAACACTCGAGTATGCCTTAGCTTTACATTAATTTGTATACATATATATGTGTGTGTGTGTGATCAAGTAATTAGAGCACCACTCATGATTTCCACTTCAATCAAATCCCACTTTCTGGTTGGAAGAGCATATCCAAAAGCTTCTCCAATGTTTTCTTACATTGTGCGGAAAAAAAGTTCTTTATGATATATAGGAAGCTTTTTTTTTTATCATTCCAAAAGTTTCCTCATTCTTACCTTATCTTCATTCCAAATGACCAATTTACCCCAATTAAAAAACATTAAACAAAATACATTAAAAAAATACATCACTATTGGAAACGTATTGAATCTACCTTAAACAAAATGCAAAATACAAAATTAAACAAAATTTGCTTGTGAATACAAAACATTAAAAAAAATACATCTTTGATATTCTCAGCAATCACCAAATGAGAGAGATCCTGAGAGAGAGAGAGAGAGAGAGAGAGGGAGGGAGGGAGATCCAGAGAGACCGAGAGAGAGAGAGAGAGAGAGAGACGGACAAACGACGAACGACGGGTGGACGGATGGCATATGAAATCAAATATTTTGATTTTCTATTTTTTCTAGGGTTTGTAGAGGAAGATGAGATCTATTTGGCTAGAAGGAAAAAATGGTTTTATTGAAAGGGACAATGTGGTCATTTTACATTGTAGTTTTCTCTACAAGGCTTCATACATGCATGGAGCCTTGTAAGGAAAAAATATGGTAGGGAGTCCTCTGAAGAGTCTTTTGGACATTGTTTTTTAATTTTCAGCTTACGTTAGAGAATGAGCAATGTAAGGAGTCTTTTAGAGATGCTCTAAGTTCATTGTATTGTTTAAGGAGCCTTTCTTTGATAGTGTTGAAGGAATTTAGGTTCATTGTTTGGGACCATGAATTCGTATTGAAAACTCAACTGAAAGAAAGATGAAAAGAACAATAAGTGTTGATCACTGGCATTATTGCACTCAAAAGAATCACAATGAAAATCATTTTTAAGCTAGTTGTGCAAATGCTAGCAAAATATTCTCAATCATGGCCGGCGGTGGTCTCCAACTAAAGTGATTATTGCTTCAGTTGATGACCTTCCATTGTATTTAAAAACATATGCAGTTTGGTAGGAGTTTTATTTTTTTATCAACAAGATTGATTGGTAGGAGAATTTGAACTAGATTGTGTGTATTATAAACAATGGTTGTACTGGGAATAAATTGATTCTCATGGATTAATTGGGAGAGTATTTCTATTTATTTGGAAGGATGTATTTTTTAGAAAATAATTCATGAGATTCCTATAAATCCATTTCTAATCTAAAACAATCATATGGTAAATCTTACGTCAGTTAATAGGAGATGTGGTCCAATGATCAGTGCTAGATTCTATAAGTGAATGTCAGCCCTTAGTGAGGGACAGACACGCGTCCTCTCACATATTAAACACGTATTCTCTCACATATTAAAACAGTGAGATTTTTTTTATTTATAAATTGAGACACATGATAATATAGGGATTATCATTGACTAATAGATACAACATTGGCTGGATTACATATCAGTATGTAATAGTCACTTGTCGATAATGATTTTATTCTCAGTTCAATAAAACTATACAATTTTTGGCATATATACCATCCCAAAACATACTATTATTTTTCATATTTACCTTCAAAAAATTCAATTTTTTTAATACCACAAAAAACTCCATTTGTTTTTAAATTCATGAAAAATCTAAAATTCTTCAAAATAAAAAATCTATTCATTATTAAAGACATCGTAGTTATTGATACTAAAAGAAATACAATGAAACATCTTAGCAGTGCTCCCTTTATATTTTAATTACATTAATATAGTTATTATATAAAAATAGTGATATTTAATTACAATTAATTATTCATGAACTCAACTGATGAAGTAGCAACCAACATCTTTGTAGGGTTCTTTTTATATTTAATTGACTAATATATTCATATATATATAATGAAAAATTGCATCTTTAATTATCAATCATTACATTATTATAGAGATTGGACTAATATTAATTATTTATTTTTATTTCCATCCATTATTTAGGAGTTAACTAGGTTATATTTTGATTTTATTAATATTAATATTAATTAGGTTTTATTTTGATTTTAACAACTGACAGAAGCTAGACGTACCTTTATTGAGAAGTATTTCGATGATATACATTGGGTAATATAAAATCAAACAGTGTCTTTAAAGAGTATATACAAAAAAGTGAAAATTGGTTCCAAATGATTTTTTTCGGTCTCTGTTTTAGGTCCCTCAATTTTTTTAGCACATCCAAACACTCTATGTTAGCAATTTTATTTTTTTCAAGTTGTTCTATCTAATATCGTCCCTATGTGCATTGTACAAGATTTAATAATTTACAATGGATGTATGAAATATACGAAGTTGACGTAACAATGTACAAAGATGCATAACAATGTACCGATGTACAAATTAATAATGTACACATAATTCATAACGCATAAAATACATTTCTCGGGATAAACCACAAACAAAAAAAAGGTAAAAAGACTTAGAAAAAAAATATAATTAAGAACTCATGAATGTGTTCGGAAGCTTAAAACAAAATAGAGACCTAAAAAAAAAGGGATATAAAAAAGAATACTTGGATTTTCTAAAAAAATATGTGATTTTTTTTTTATAATATATTATATCTTAGTACGTGATTGCATCATGAAACATTGTGTTTTTTTTAAAGGCATAGGCAGCCCTTTATTCATCTATCGAACTATTATAATCCACCACCCCAAAAAGCTGAAGGCCTACAATCTATCTCTCCCTGTGAAAAAAGAAAAAAGAAAACACCAAAAAAACAAACTCCAAAAAAGAAAGACAGATGGATGGACATAGATAGCAATGAAAAAGGAAAAGTTCAACCAATTAAAAAAAATACAAAAGAATAATAAAAAATAAAAGATAAAAAGCTGGCACTCTCACCTTACCCTTTTAAAACACACCCCAAATCAATCACAAATAGAGAGAGTGAGGGAGACACACAGTGAGAGCCAAAGCAAAGCAAGACAAGATAAGAAAGAGAAGAGAAAAAACAGAGAAACAACAGCCATGAAAGGAAGAGGAGGAGTTCACCCACCAGACCTCCTTGTCTGCTTCCCCTCACGAGCCCACCTCGCTCTCATGCCAAAGCCCATCTGCAGCCCATCTCGGCCCACCGACCCCTTCCCCAAACGCCACCCCCACCACCACAACCCCTCCCGCCGAGGCCAGGCCAGCCCACTCTTCAAGACGAAGTCATCATCGAAGCCGTCCACGTCATCATCATCAGAGATCGAGGAACCCACGTCACCCAAGGTCACCTGCGCGGGCCAGATCCGGGTCAAAACCAGCAAGCCCACCCGGCCCAAAACGAGGAACTGGGCCTCTGTCATGGAAGAGATGGAGCGACTACGTCGACATCAGAAGAGGCCGCACTGGCTGGACTCCGTCGGTCTCAAGAAGGACGTCATGCAGTTCTTGAACGTGTTGAGGGGCCTCCGCTTCAACATGCGTTGCTTTGGGTCCTTTCATGGCCACGTCGACAGCGATGACGACGACGACGACAACGACGATGAAGAAGATGAAGAGAAAGACAACGAAGAAGTTGGGGCTTTCTCAAAGTGGTTTATGGTCTTGCAAGAAAATGAGTCTTCTGATAAAGAGACACAACAAAAACAACAGCAGCAGCAGCAGCAAGAACAGGAGAGTTGTGTGGCTCCTTCGAATGCGCTTCTTCTCATGCGATGTAGGTCGGCTCCGCCGAAGGGTTGGTTGGAGGAGGAGGAGGAGAAGGAGAAGGTGGTGGTGTTGAAGGAGGAGGAAGAGAAGGAGAAAGACTTGGAGAGGTTGGTTTTGATGAGCTATGCCCCTGATTTTTTCAAGGTGTCATCTGACATTGCGAAGGAGACTTGGGTCGTTGGTCGGACTGATGGGTTGGTGAGGAGTCGGAGTTGGAAGAGATGAAAGTGAGTGTGAATTGTGTATGTGGAATTACGGGTTCTGGTTGTGAGTGTTTGCTTTGATGTTTTTTTTTTTCTTCTTTGATGTGGTTGTGTTTTGGAGAATCCGACCTGTACATTATGATTTGTTTTGTTTGGTTTGAGATTTTGTACAGTTATTTGTGATTGTAATTTGTGTTTTTAATTTGTTTGCTTTGGAAGGTTTGAGGGGATGAATTTGGTTCTTTTGACTTTTTTTCCATGATTTGAGTTGGTGGGGGAGGTTGAGTTGTGGAAAGCCAAGAGAGTTCATAAACTTCACATGTTGTGTTTGATTGGTTTTTTATTTTTTGATAATGCCATGGACAATGTTAGATTCAGATTATTTTATAACAATTTATTTGTTTTTTTTATTTAAAAAATATGTATATTATCTAATAAGATATTTATTTATATAAAAATTAAATGTTTACTCTAATTGCATATACTTATTTATATAAAAATTCAAAATGTAATTATAAACGTAATTATGGGACCATAGAAGGTGTTGTTTTGTTCTTCATTCGATTCCCAAACTCTTTTTTTTTTTCCTAAAATCTATTATATAACATTCTAACTAAGGATATATTAGATTATTATTAAAAATACAATAAATTCATTCAAATGATTTAATTTATGTATTAGTATATATTTTATCAGATAAATATATACATTCTTAAAAAAATTCTAAAACATTTAATAGGCTGACATTTTTCCTTTCAATAATAAATAAAAAGGGGAATTGAAGCTTTGGAACTTTATAAAGTGGAGGATCATCCAAACCCATAGCTGTGAGAAAGTAGCAACAAGACATGATTAAGATCACGTTCCCTACTCTCAGCCTTTATATGATGCATGCAGTGAATGTGAGACTATGATGCACTCCCTAGTCACTGCTTTATTTTGAGCCTCACAATATGTGATTCCCAGCTAAATCCCGTTTTAAACTGATTTGGGTTGTTTTTAGGTTCACGGATGCTGAGTTTCGTAAACTTATTTTTAAACAGAAAAAAAAATTATAGTTTAATTAAAAACTACAGAAATTGCGTATATTTTTTTCATGTAAACAAGTGATTAGTGGAGAAAGAGCTTTTTATCATCTCAATCTTAAATTTAATTTTTAAAGAAAAGCGTCCAAACCAATTTTCAAATGATGCCGGAGTGTATTGCACTTCTTCTTTGCAAAGAAGCTCACTTGGCTCTCCTCTCTTCTTCCTTCTATTGATTTATATATTGATCAACATCATGATACAATGTATTATTTAGGCCTGTCAACAGGTCTGGTCTAGATCCGGACTCGATTACACGTGTAATATACATGATCCGATTTGGACCCAACCCGAGTTAGACCCGAATAAACAAATGGGTTGGGCCCGGATCCACCCCGCCCCGACCCGTTAGATCCGAAACCCGATTGTTTTATTAATATATGCTCATATATTACAAGATTATTAATATTAGTTGACCTATAATTTTATTTCTTATTAACTTATTTTTGTACCCACAAGTTCATAAATTATAATCATAACAAGCACATAAATCATAATCATAATCATAATCATAATATTTTTATCGTTGTGTTGATGTTGCAACTTGCAAGAACTTGATTGTTTAATATGTAGTAAATTTAGTAATGTATTGTCGTTGGTTTGTTTTGAACAATTAACTTATTAACTTTTGAATTTGTATAATTAATTAGTTTGTTGCATTATTTATGTTTATTGTTTAGTTTAATATGTTAGTGTTTATTGTTTTGAATGTTGTTTAAGTTAATATTGTTTTAATATTTGTATAATTAGTTATGTTTATTATTTAGGTTCATATGTTGTTTATGTTAGTGATTATTGTTTTAGAGGTTGTTTAGTAATTCATTTACTTCTTTTGAATTGCATAAAATTATGTTCAAACATAGTTTCATTAATAATAATGCTTTATTACACAAAATTTCAAATAGAACGATAAGATAAACAGATTCATGAGCTCTCCCCCTTTTTTTTACCAACCATCCGGGTCTGGTCGGACAGGGTCCGACGGGTTCGTGTTCTGGGTTGGACACGGACGCCGGGTCCTGCAACAGGTCGGGTCCGGGTCCACCCCGACCTTTCCCGGACCCGATCCGTTGACAAACCTAGCATTATCTAGTGTTTCACATTATTATTTTGGGAAAAATCTTCTTAACTCTAATCTTCTTATAATTATAAAAAGTCTCTGTAAAATTAGAAAATCATCATAGGTCCCCATAAAGTATACATGGTTAACAAATTTAGTCCCCCAGTCAAAAGTATATCAAAATAAGTCTTCATAAACTTATTGAAATCGGATTCAATCCCTACAAACTTTATAAAATCGGATTTAGTCTTTTTTATAAGACGAAGATACCCTCGTCATTTTTCAACAACCCCATTTCCTTAAATGTCATCCTCAACTATAATAAAATAGCCGTTGAATTTCATTTGATCTACAAAATCGAGTCATTTTTTAACATTTTCACATTCTCAATCCCATCACAGAGTCTGACAAAAAAAATTACAGCTACATCAACTTCATGACAAAATCAGAGAAACAATTTAAAAATCAAATCAAAATTATGTGATACATTTGAACTCAAAATTATTAGCATAAAAAATATTAAGACATTGATTAGAAAACTATAATTTGTTTAATAAAATTTAAAAATCAGTATATACTTTTAGATAATCACATAGGTTTTTTTATGATTTTAAGAAGATTTCAGGAAGACGATTTTAAATTTTATAGAGTTTATTCGATTTTCATAAGTTTCATAGAGTTATATCGATTTTTTTTCAAGAAAGAAAGTAAATTTTTAAATGATATAACAGTAATTTACCATGCATGGTTAGGGTTAACCACACTGGTTAATTTCGATTTCGAAAGAGACTAAAATAAATATTGTTTAATAAGATATGGATATAAAAAGATTTATCAATTTTATATAAAAAAAATTTATTTTCATAAATTTTTAAGGAACTATATCGATTTTTTCTGATTTTTTTTAAAAAGTATTACAGTTGGTTGAAACGTTACTAGATTCATCTAAAGCACCACCTCAAGCTTTACAAAGCAACATGAGCCTCAATTACTTGCACGATTGAAACACGAATTTTAACAGGTTAAACAACTAATTAAAAACAACTTATTCCGGTTGTCATAGAAAAAACCAAAAAGATGAGGATGAAGCAAGGATAATTGTTCAATTTTGAACCTAATTTTTCTTGTTCATTTTACAGGCTAGAATATTATAATTATAATTATTAATATTATTATTATTATTATTATTATTATTATTATTATTAATATTATTATTTTATCTCCATCAGTGCAACATAGCTTTATTTAGGACATATTGGTATTCTGGAATAAATGACTATCAAATAGTTTTTTATTATATTTTTCATATTTAGCCATCATTGCTTTTGTTTTTCGTCAGCATTTGGGGTGTTACCTGTTAGATAGAGTTATTGAAATACCCCCGATAATTTTACAGGGATTTATAACTACTAGTTATGAATAAGCAATTTTTTTTTTCTTTTTATAACATCGTGTAAAAGTAACATTTTTGTTGTTTGGTTCATTATAAATAAAGTAAAGACAAATAATGAATAATAATTCATGATTTTTTAAATGATAATTTTTCCATACTCGGATTGTTTGTGTTTTGAAAATATGTGTGTGATATGATAAATGTGATATGTTTTTGGATGTGTATGAAAATGTTATGTGAAATAATTTTTTTAAAAAATAACATAGAAGTGTACTTTTATTTATTGACATAGATAAACCCTAATCAACAATTTTAGCTTCCCATAGAATAATTTCAGACTTATGCTAATTTATCTAAGTATAACTATCAGAGTTTATTTTAGAAAAATAATTTTTTTTTTCTTTCTATTCTTCCTTATTCTTATTTTTGGGTTATTCCACACCCCAATCTGGGGGGTCAGTGTTCTTTTGGGTTGCATCAGATGGATAGGATATTCTAACCCCACTCCTTGTAATTACACCAAAATTTACGTTAATTTATTCAAACATAATTATCCCAATTTACCATTACTAACCAAATAGATTTTGGTTATTCCAAGCCTATCTAACCTTTATTCCACACCCAAATGGAGCTTACTAAATTTGGCTTCATAGTACTAGAGCACAGATACGATGCATGCACGAGGATCACAAGAACTGTGGCAGAAAAAACCAAGGAAAAGAAACAAAGAGACTGTGAGTGGGAAATGACAGATGCAAGAGAAAAATTTAATGCATCCCAGTTGCATAGTCCCATCATGGTCTTTCAACATATCTTCCCTCATATAGACAGGTCAATGAATGATGTTGAGTGAGCAGAAGCTCTGTCCGTTTAAAATCTCTACAGAAGTTGAACTTTTGGAGGGGTTATATCTTGTTGGAGCATCTTCAATGGAAAACTCTAAAATGGACTCCTAAGATACATTAAACAAATGAAAAAGTGAGTTTAGAGTCTCACTACTCATTCATCAACTCCAACCACAATCTCTATTTTTATCTCTATTCTATTTTTTTATATTTTTTAATAAAAATTTAATTTATCATATCTCTCTTATTTTTTTTAATGTATTATACATAATTGAGGTTTATTAGCAAAATTTAAAATCCGTAGAAGTTAATATTATTAGTTCCGGATCAAGTGACCAGTAAACTTATCAGTTATTCTAAACTGATTTCTGTACCCGAAACACCTGTATTCGTATATAGATGAAATATATACATCCAAAAAACCTGTATTTGTATCTTATTAAAATATATGTATCCGAGAAGAACGTCAAGAGAAAAAATTCATGGAGGTGGACTTAAATTCCATTGTGGATCAAGCTGACCGTGAATATTTTCGAAGGAAAAAAAAAAGAAATTATAGAAAGAAAAGCTCGTGCTTCTCAAACACCCGACAACTCATCTACACTTAATCACGATGATTTCAGCAGCTTCGATCCGTTTGCAGGAGGATTAGGAGATTATTAATGTAGCGATACATCTATTTTAAGATGGATCTGGATCATGTCTTATTATGTGCTGTTGTGTTTTGTTGTTGTGCTTTATTTAATATTTCATGTATTTTCTTTTGTTGTATTATCAGTTTCGATTAGAATAAACTCATTTTAGAACATAAGTGTAAATAATAATTAATATAATATTAATGTAAAAAAATAAAAAATATATTAAATATATAACATTTTTAAACATATGTTAAACATATTCAATATTAGACTCATTTGAATCGTATCGACGACATCTATCTAGGGGTGGTAAACGAGCCGAACGAGCCGAGCTTTGACCTGCTCAGGCTCGGCTCGTTTAGTATCAGGCTCGGCTCGGGCTCGGCTCGGCTCGGAAACGAGCTTCATTTTGTGTTCAAGCTCGGCTCGTTGGGCTCGTGAAAAGCTCGGTTAAAGCTCGGCTCGGGCTCGTTTAGCTAAAAAAAATCTTGTTTAGCATTTAAGAAGTCACATTTCATAAATCACAACACCTTATACATGTGAAAGTAACATAAGTTTGGGCTCGGGCTCGGGTTCGGCTCGTTAACCTTTTTTCAGTTAAGTAAACGAGCTCGTCTAGGCTCGGGCTCGGCTCGGGCTCGGCTCGTTTACAAACCGAGCTTTAAAAATTGTTCAAGCTCGGCTCGTTTGTCTAATCGAACGAGCCTGAGCGAGCTTTAACCGAGCCGAGCCCGAGCCGAGCCCGAGCTGCTCGACTCGTTTACCAGCCCTACATCTATCCAATGGTATCAATTTTATGAAAATTAAACTTATATTATAAAAGTTATCAAACATTATTAAAAAAAAAAAAATAACAAACCTCCATATTTGGAGGCTCAAACAGTGAGCCTCCAAATATGGAGTCTCATTTAGTGGCCTCTAAAATAGAGGTTGTTTTTGCCTATCCGTTGGAGAGAAAATAAACTCCAAAATGAAGATATAGAGTACCATTGGAGTTGCTCTTATAAAGCCAATACTACAAAACTATTGACATGATAGATCTGTAGGACTAAAAGGAAAGGACTTCAAATTGGTTGCTTATAAATTAAACACGTGTCACATTGGTTCTTTTTAAGGAACAAATCCAATAAAGATCTGTTGGTGTTTCATCTTGCTTTTGATGTTATGACTTCATTATTAGTTTGATCAAGTAGATGTTGTATGCCCAAATATTTTGATACAGTACAGAGCAATGGATTTGTTATTAATAATTTTTGTACATAATACTATTCAGTGTCTTCTAATTATCGGTTACAAAGAGTTGGAACAAATTTTGCCCCCTTTTGATCGTGTAGGACCATTTGGATAGAGACGTAAGCTATTCTGGGGTTTATACTTATTTTAGGAATTGTTGACTTTATCAATTGAATAAGAGATTTTGTGTTTTCAGTTATTCTCATTGAAAACATAATAATAAATGTTGGAGTGCTTGGTTGATAAAGAATAAGATGTGAATAAGGTGTAAAAAAGTTGATTTGACATATGGACCTCATTGATATATAAGAGGTGATGACAGGTGATTTGATGTGATTACATGTGATTTGATAGGTGGATTCCCTTACATCAGTGGAGGAATACCATAATTTCATAGGGGAACTTGGAATACAAATACCAGCTTATTCTCTTATAATTCTGCATAACTATACCCCCTTATTCTCTCTACCCAAACACTTTTTTTTTGTCATTCTTCTTTATTCCCACATATTCTTCCCCTATCCCTCTACCCAAACGCCCCATATAATTCATAGTTACTAATGATTTTATAAGTTTGTTGCCCTTTTTTTCCTGCTTCGGGAGAGTATAAATTGTTACTTTATCTTATTCGCTCTCACCATAAAAGGCATCAATTCCATTTTCCCAAATATTGTACTCTAAATAGAACTAATTCAGTTCTTCCACCAATTTTCCATTCATTCCCATTCATTCTAATGCAATCTTTGATTATTATTTAAATCATACAACAAAACATGATGTCAACATGACATTTCAAATTCAATCATCAAATAAAACATGATTGTAAAAGTTTTCATATAGTGTTTATAAACATGTTTAAGAAAGTTTTATTTCTGGAAATATACTTTTGATAAATTCTTGAACTCATTATTTCCATTAGTTTACAAGTATAAGCAAATTTTTGGATATTTTTTCCCCAAAAGCTGTGATTTGGGCATTTGAAAACAAGTTTGGGTTTAAGTACATTCTTGGAAAATGGAATCATCCATATATGTTTTCAAACACTGCATTAAACGCCTATCCATATGCTATATCAACAGCATCACCTAATACCTAGCAACTCAAATAACAAATGGGAGAAAATCAGACGTGCCTTTATCCCTACAAATTACAAAGAAATTCAACTTTACATTTGTTGGTACAGTTTGATATAACTTTTTTTTTTCTGTCAAAGCAATTGCAGTAAATCTTGTTTGTAAACTCTTGAGATGTCCTAGGTTGCCGGAATAAATACCAAATATCGGTACCTCGACGAGTCTCAACGAGTCCTACAAGCCAAAGAAGATTTTAATTAGGCAGATGAAAAAATTATGGCCATCTGAAAACAGTTGAAATCGCAAGGACAACATATCAAAACAAAAATGGTAGAAAAGAACAAAGAAAGAGAATATTAGTAAGTAGTAATAACAGTGATCCGCAGAAACTCCATTAAGGGTATCAATGGATCAGATACCTTAGTATTTGCATCACATTCCAAATAATTCGGATACAAATATCTCAAATTCAGATATTTTTGGATTAGAAAAAGATACATATTTTTTTTTTTGGACAAGTAATGTGTGTCTAAATATAGACACTAGTTTGGATAAGCGAATGAGATGAAAGAATTCAAATTGAGATTTGGAAATAAGATCGAATACATTGATATCTATATCTGCACTACGGATATTTGAATCTCGGGTAATTTCTGATTTTCAGATACGGAGCAGATTCAGACATTTTTCGAAATCTGATGGGCTTAAATTCAATGTCTTCTACTGCACAATAAAGAAGGGAAGGCCACAATTTTAACCCATCTAATTTTCATATTTACTATATTTTAAAAGTAGCCCATCATAATCATCACTGGTTTTATTAGGGTTAAAAAAATAAAAAAACAAGGAAAAAGAACCTCGTGTGTATTAGGGTAAGCTGTTCAAATTATGCTGAAAAGAACAAAGTAGAGATGCATTAGTTTACCCTATCAAGAGATGCCACCCAATTCATTATAAGGATGGTTTTATTGGGTAGCTTTCTTCACTTCCTTCGCGATGTCTTCAGCCAAATGTTCTGCACCATACTCAACCCCAAAACATCTTGCTACTTCCATGTTGGGATCTAAAAGGTATCTGTAACAATAGCAGAGCTCAAAAACATTCACATATAAACTAAATGTGATTTAACAAATAGTACGATTGGAAATCAATATTACATGTTGTTTGAAGATTCTATGAGATAATCCTGACCATCTTCTTCAACTTTCTTAAAAAAGATGCGGTACTCGTGTGCCATCTGTCTTATGGAATTAATGGGTCCTGTTAAGCCAATTATTCTGGGGTCGAATTCTGCAATTAGGATGAAAGTCATGTAGAAATCATTCTAGAACATTATATGGCTGAATATAGTTGAATATATAGAAGTAGATAGGCATCTTCGAAACTGACCTTCAAGATATGCCTTTAGCTGTGAAATGGTATCTCGCTGGGGATCGATTGTAACAAAAACTGGCTTTACCTTCATTTTATACTTGGTATCTGTTTTCCATGTAAATAAAGAATTACTATGAGCAGTTTGTGCACGGGAATGGAAACTAAAATAAAAAAGATCTTATAAAAAGCATGCAACAAAATCTCAAAAAAAAAAAAAAAAAGGTTGCCAGGATGCAGTTGACATGAATCTAATGTCCCCTAATCAATCACAAAAAAGGTTAGTCTAAACCGATTTAATAAGGGTATTTGTGTAAGTTTAAAACTTCCATATTGTTAAATACAAATGAACTCCCAATGGCAAATTTAAGTGAAACATGAAATTCACATGAAAAATAGATCAGCCATCCACGTGCATTACACATAAGTTACTCACTCTTGAAGCTAATGAGTTATTGAATAGCTGCTAGATACTATCTTGCACATCCACCAAACCCAAGAGTATAGACCAGGATTCTGAGATGCCAGGGCATCTCTGGAATGGCTATGGTTCAATATATTCAACCAAAGGAAATGCCTTTTTTTGAGATTCTTCTTAATCAAAGTCAAGGAGAAATAAGGTTCAACTATAAGAAATTGCACCTAGTATCTGGTTGGCCTTTGCCATTTTCTGAACTTCCTCTGGGCCCACATCAGGAGAAGAAGTATACCCGAAGTACATCAGTGTCCAATCTCCCAGAAAGTCACGTTCATTTACCAAGTGATTTTCCGTGTCTAAAAGGGTGAAGGGGCCTCCAAATGCTGGCCTGTTGACAGTGTTTCTTCTACTCGTTGTACCTTGCTGCGACCCTGTATGACAAAGAAATAGAAGATTAAACATGATACGAAAATTTGAATTTTTTATGTCATTAAAATAATGGTTTGAGATAGCAAGATGTAGCAAAGAATTTTTTTTTATTATTATTACCTTTTACAAGTTAACCAGCAATTATGAATTGTTACTCTGAAAATCCTAGAGGTTTAAGATACAAGGGAATGTAGTACATTTTTTTATAATCTCCTGGAAACAAAATACTTAAATTGGTCACCATTTTACAAGTACTACCCATTTTAAACAAGGACAGCTTCATTACATAATAATTGAAGTAAATATAATTACAAGAGCCATAGTATGCTTTTACATGGAAATTCCCTCATTGCAAAAATTAGATTTAGAGTTCCTTTTGTTTAGTGACTAGTACTTATTTGAATCCAAGTCCTCTTAGTTGTAATTTTATAACATTAAGCTATATGGAGACTCCAATTTTTGTAGACAGAGAAAGGGATTCAAGACGAGAGTCCATCTGGAAACCAAAGGGGATATTTAAGCCACTGCAACAACAACTTCTCACTCCTGTTACATTAAATGTTATCATCATAAGCTTTGGCAGAATGTTACATTAAATGTTATCATCATAAGTAAATTTATGGGCCATCCTTATAGACAGCATTTGAGAAGATGGAATTGCAAGATACAAATGATGACAAGAATAGATGAATTGCTCCTGCAGACCTCACTACATCCACACAAAATATAATGATGATAAAAGAAGTTCCACTTGAAGACATTTCATAGTCTGCAGATCGGAAATATGAATTAGGACAAAGTATCAGATATTTTGCATCAATCATGGATTTCAAGAATAATATGAGGCATATTAGGTGGCAATTATGATTTACTAAACATGACATCATAAATGCATTAGTGGGTACTGGATATTTTTAAAGTCTAAGAAAGCCAAGGTACAGTTCACTCACAAAAAAACGGAGGCCGAGGCACAGACATGATGCTCATATAGTGTGAGTGTGTGAGTATCAAGGCTTAAGGAACATTCCATTTTGATGCTCTCAAATACTCAAAACAATTCTATGAAAATGATGATATATTGTAAAAGTTATTTGAAATAATAAAAATATTACTTTCCAACTCTTTATGATAGAAGATATTTTCCCCTCCTATTGTACTAATCGCAGTAGTCATCTGGTAAGTAGACAACCGTATAACATGTTCAAGCATACAATACAATATATGTCTATTCCCACTGACATGACATCAAGGGGAATTTCAGGTATCTCCATTTTGTCAATCATGTTGTCCAACGTTTTCACAATTCGACCCACATTTTGGAACTGTTGGTTGACATTGGGGGGAGGGAGGGAGATGGATTTTATACATGTGCCGTCTTTAAAAGTTTAGATAGGATCAAAGCAAAAGAGTTAAGGTTGCATCTGAAACAGAGTCTAGAGAATAGAAGTAAATGTCCAATTAGAGTTACATGCAAGTACGAAATACATACCACCACACCCAGGGCAATCCCCCCCCCCCCCCCCGGCCCAATAAAAAAAAATCCAATTGAAATACATAAACAGTCAAAATAAAAGAACAAGTGATCACCATTCAAGGTGCCTTTGAAAAAAATTGTGAACCAAGCTTTGGAAAAGTTGGCTAGCATCCACCTCTCCGTAAAGGATGATCAAGTATCAAATCTTAAAAAAAGTGAGCACCGATCTTAAAAAAAAAGTGCCTTTGAAAAACCAGGACTTGCCTAGGTTTCAAGAGTTTAAAAAAAAAATCGTGACACTACAAACATCACCGCAAATTTTAAGAGCAGTGAAATAAATTAAAATATTCCCCTATGGCCCTAGTCAACTATTTGATCGTCCCAGCCAGTTGTTTTGGTCAATACTTTACCATTTCATGTGGAAGAAACTCAAATTGTGATTTTATACAAACATGCTCCAATCATGTCGCAACAATACACCCACCCACTGCAAAGATATATATTAACTTAAACCTGCATGGATCTTTGTCAACACTAGTGAACTTTTTGAGGGAAAAAAAATTCAATACACTTGTGACTTATTACTATATTGATATTTTTGATATAAAAAAATTATGCAATGGGTTACGTATGCTGATTTGCTATTAGCTTTATGCATCAAATGAATCATAATCTTACTTATGCTTCTCTAACTTTTCATTTCAAAATTTTCTTATTTCCATTATTACTACACATGCTTCCATGAATCTTAAGTGCATGATATTAATCATTTATCGCCTTTTCTGATAGATTTCATGTTTTTATATGTATTTCTTCATCAAGTAATGTATGCCAATGTTTAATGTACAAACCACTGTTTTCAAGTTTCTCTGTATTTTCTATTAAATTGTTGACCTTTCCCGCCTATTCAAACTATGTTCAGTTGTTCACAGTCCATTATCAGAATGATGTTCAACCTTTCCAATCATCTATTAAGTCATTCAACACTCAAGGTCTGCTATTGTGTGAAATTTATAAGAGAATTAAAGGCTTAATGTAAAATTTTATTTCTCACCAATTCACTTAATAGTCCTATTCAATAGGGGACAGTGCAATATTATGAAAGAATAGTATTGAATCACTGTGTATCTTGTTTGCTCAATTATTTTGTCCAAAACGTACAATATGCACACTTATGAAGAGTCACCCTTATTGTGCCTCGTTGAATGCAGTATAGGCTTCTATTTGCTGAAAGCCTTTGATTGTAAACTCAATGTGATTATTGTGATATGAAAAAAAGACTATTACTAAGGTGCACATAGGTGTTGGGTCCTTTTGAATTTTTGGATACAATGTACCTTCCTTTCTTGGTCTCCCCTCTCATCATTATAGTGAATCACCAAGCCTTTTATAATAAAGATGTAAACTCAATTTGACATGGGAAACAAAGAACTTATGACTAGGGTGCACATAGATGTTGGGTCTTTTTAAATGACTTATGACTAAGGCGCCCACAGGTGTTTGGTCTTTTTAAAGTGCTGGGCACAATGTACCTTTCTTTATTGATCTCCTCTCATCATTATAGTGAATCGCCAAGCCTATGCCAGCAGCAACTAATAAAGCTGCAGGCTGCAACAAAGTTCAGCAATCAAAATATATTGGTTGAGAAGAATTGGAAAACAAAATTGTAATTACTAGCAAAATAAATCATAGAATGGACAGAAATGAAATTATAGTTTGGAAATAATCATACAAATAAAAAGGGGATATTGATGTTCTTTAGAGGACATACAATTGTGAAATATTGCCACGACCGAGACTCTGACTCCAATTGATCATCTATTGCATGAAGCTGACTATCAGGCCTTCTATTCTTGTAATCTTGAGACCCAGCATAACCACGAGACTGAGACCTTGGGTAGTGACCAAACCTACAACAAAAACAGTATAAAAACACAATATAGGGTAAAGCCATCATATCCACTGAACAGTATATACCATGAGTGGATTTTGACCAGGCAGAAACACATGAGTAAGCACCTCAGATCGCGCAAGGACAGAAAGTATGTAGCATCCAGGTCTACAAGAACATCTTCCAATATCAGATATATCTCCCATTTTTTGTTGAAATAATTTGGAGAGAGCTTATTTGCCTCTTCTTGTATGTTTACCAATTTTAATTTTGAGATCCTACACTTATTTTTAAAAAAAGCCAAATGTGTCCTAAGCACGTGTAAGAGGTGTAAGATGTTGCTAATGGAAATAGATGAAATCATTAAAGCAGGCTATTTTTTTCTCTAGGAGAGGTGTGAACTTTACTCAAACATGGGAGTAAAACAAAAAAATTGGCATTTACACTCAGCGCTATTACTAAGGGTCCGTTTGGAAACATGTACGAAAAATAAGATTTTGAATAAAGGGACTTAAATAGAATTGATTCCTGAAAAGTGGATTTTTTTCGCTTTTTAAAAATCAACTTTTTTGCATTAAAAGCTGAAAGTAACTTTTAATTAAGTCAGCTTTTTAGAATGTGTTTGACAACACTTTTTAACTTTCTGCTTAATTAAAAGCGGAATCACTTTTTAAAAGCGTTTCCAAACGGAGCCTAAATGAGTAAATGATTTGAGGCAACTATGAGAATCTTATTGCACCATAAATTTCTACAAGTCGCCCATTATATTCATGAAGAGAGAAAATGTACTAAAAAGGAGAGAGCAATATGGTTCTCACCCCCACCACCCTAAAAAACTTATATTTTTCATCCAATTTTGACTTTATTATAGAATTTTTGCAGCCATTAATTTCAGAAAACTCCCCACAACTAAGTGGAACAGGCTTAAATCCAGGCACCACCCAAGTAAGACTTAGTTGCATGCAGATTGAAAACATAATTTGGAAGTAGAACATCAATACCAATGTTTGATCCTAAGAATCGATTCACCCTCTTCCTATGGGCATGCCTGGAGAAGCAGAATTACTATCAAGCATACCTAGAACATAACAAATAACACTTATTATTTGAAGGGGGTTGCAACACTATAATATGTTATTGCTGATCATGAAAAGTAAAAAAGAACTGAAGTACTTCAATTCATTTTCTTTCCAATTTCTGTCCACTGGGACAGCAGTGATGCATGAACTCATATATACATGGTACTGTATTCATTGAATGAATAATCAGATTACTCTGAATTTAAATATACATGACCTCTAGTGTGCTGAAAACAAGAATAAGCTCAAATTTGCAATTTCCACTACATCATGGACTCCTAAAGCTCATATCATCCATCAATCAGTTATTTTAAAAATGGAGACTATAACCACAAAGCAAACTTCCAAGATCTTATTCCACATGTGGTGTATTGGGGCATTTGGCTTCTACAGAATGAATGCATCTTCCAATGAAAAAGAACATATGTGGAGAACACTTGGGCAGCAATCATGACATGTCTTTGCTCATGGGTTGAGGTGCTTCTTGGAGAGGTCAGAGGACCCATCTTCAAGGTTAATGGGAAACGATTGGAAATGGATATGACAGTTTTGGCTCTTATGGGGCAACAAAATGGGACTTGTTTTGCTTCAGAGATCCCTCATCTCCACATGTTTGAGGAGCAGCATTTTCTAATATGACTGCTCCAATCTTTATTAAAAAAAAAATCAGTTATTTTAGAACTGTTCTTACCAGCCATGCCAATTCCTCTAGGTTGCTTCCAAGTATTTGCAACTCGAAACCCAATATCCTATTTGAAACCCATATGATATCAGCTATCAAACTCATCATCTCAGCAGCGCGCAAATTATATGCATGATAGTCACCAATTACTGAATAGGCCAACATGAGTACTGAATAATACTGCAAGCCTTTAACATGTAGATTTTTTTCTTCTGGAATCAATGGTTATTCGCACTTTGTGTGTCCATTATATGCCATCTGATTCTTGTACATCATTATAACCATTTTGAAGGCATATAGTGTTAGTATTACTTGTACACAACAATTCAAGGAAATATATTCTTCTGCCACGTAAACATACCAAATGAGACAATGCAGATAAAAAAATTACATATAACTTGTAGTCCTAGATGTTTTAGAAGACGCAAATCACAGTGAAGAGCCATGTTTCCCTTTGAATCAAACCTGACAAATCTGTGGATGACCACAACAAGATAATGGCAACTATAACATATATTCCTACAAAATTTTAACACTCAACAAGCCCCATTTCTCCAAACCAATTATTAAAGAGTCTTGGCAGTGTCATCTATACTAAGAAATATATAATGCATTGTCGTGTCCATTTCCTACAACCTTTCACGCATATGTCAAAAACCCCCAAAATGCTAACTGTCTTACATGATTAGAGAGACTGAAAAGTAAGCTCTAACTCAAATCTAACAAAAAAAAATCAGAAGACTAACCCCCAATATCAACCTCCGATGAAACATGAGAAAATTCATTATGACATGAGGATATTCATCTGAAAAGACCTCAAAAAATTCAGGGTCATCATAAATAATGACAACAAGGCCCATTATGTGAAGATATGCCATCAGGTTTACTGAAAAACAAGGGTAAAAGACCCTTAAAAGAACTTCTATTTCTTACAAACAGCTGAAAAATGTTTAACATTCACTAAAAATCAACACCAAACCCAAACTTGCAAGGCCATTTAAAGACAAGAGAAGGTCAGAGAAAGATTTTTTGCGCACCTTTTGCGAAAAGCTGAATAGAAGAACGATTGGTGACGGAGAGACGAAAAAAGAAAACGCATGGTTTCTTAGATGGGTGTCAGAGAGAGAGAGGGAGAGGGAGAGGGAGGGAAGAAATATAGACGGGTGTTCGGGAAATTGGTTTCTTACTCTTCAAGACATTCTTTTAATAACAAGGTCTCATCAAGAAGAGTGGGTTTTCTTGATTCACTCGGAGGTTTACAAAGTTCAAAAGCAAAAGCCTCCCCTCCTCCTCCTTCGGCGAGCCCCTTCAATGACGGGCTCGTGACCCCATCAAATCGGCTGGATCTTTGACACAAAAATGGAAAGAAAATGTTTTTTTTTTTTTTTTGAAAAATTAGAAAAAAAAAAAATTGGAAAGAAAATGTTCCACGCAAGGAAAATGTTACACTGATAGCATCTTCAATGCATAGATTAACTAACATATTAATATCAAATTATTATGTAACATGTAAAAATGTTGTTTTAATGAAACTGTTAAAAAGGAACTAAATGTAAGTCACACCTGTCAGGTGTTATCTTTTAAACCAACTGTGGCCAGTGTTTTAGTTAGTCAAATGTGGATCACACTTGATTGTTTTCATTAAAGGATTAAAAAAATATATACATTCGGGAGGACCAAACTTTGCATCCTAGCCATTGATAGGACCGTAGGAGGTTGAGTGAGTGGAGAGGTGATGCCCACTATTATTTTGACTAGTTTATTTAATTATTCTATTAGGGCAACAACAAACCAACTAATTATGGATGTTATAAATGAGAATGTAATTGATGTATAAAGTGCTGACATGACACTTTAACATCTACTGAAGATACTCTAAGTCTATTTTTTACCGTCTAAAACTCATACCACACATTTTTTTTAAAAAAATCATATATCTCATCCAATGAAGTATATATTTTCATAAAATGTTAATTATATATTCTAATGAGTTAAATGATATAATTTATTGAAAATGTAAAAAAATTCTAATGATGCATATATCTCAATACAATGAGTAAAAAGTGCTAACGAGGTATATAAAACTATTTTACATACAATCCATTTTACAATCTAAAACGTAGATTGTACGTGTTTCATTTTTTCAAAAATTATACATCTCATCTAATGAGATATATATTTTTATAAAATGTAAATTATATATTTCAATTAATTATATCATTTACAGAAAGGATAATGTCATGTACAATCTCTTTTCTAGCCCCAATTTTAGTTCACATGTTTTAATTTTTTTTAAAATAGTATACATCATCTAATGAGATACAAACTTTTATAAAAAAAGAAACATATAATCCAACAAATTGCATGTATGCATTTATATCAAATGTAAAAAAAATTATTGAAACATATACCTCGTTAATGAGAACATATGGCGCTATCGAAGCATATGTGATTTGTATAAAAGGGACTCAAAAATATATATACCTCAATACACTGATTGAAAGGGGTAACGAGGTACATATGATTACATTTGAAACTGTAAAAAAGACTGAATATAAATAGAGCTCAAAATTGAAACTCAATTGAAGACTCCATGATTTAACATCTATGGTATGCATTTTTTAATATAAAATGGAATACGTGTAACATTTTTTAACCTTAAAGGGTTGCACATGGGACTGCACAATAGACTGGCAATATCATTTTCTATAGTTTTGTTTGATTCATGTATTTCATAATTTTTTAGATTCAATTCATCCATCTTACAAAACGATGTTATGGTGTATCATGGATGTTTTATCTACCATTATTTGATGCACACCTTCCCTTATCGAAAAATTGATGCACACCTTCCACATGAGATGCTTGGATTCTAAAATATAGTGATTGATTTTTAGGTAATTATTCTACAAACAAGTTAAAGGCAACGTTTGATTGTATGATTGGACAACTTTTGTGTTTGCAAGAAGTTGCTTCTGTAATTGTATAATCAAACAGTTTTACTATAACAGCTTTCCACGGACAAATTTTAAACAAATAATGCTTAAAAGCTGTGATTTTGAAAAGTTGGGAGGGGGCAGCTTTCTACAGAATCAGATTTAAACCTAGCATTTGCAGAAAATCAATTTTGTAATCCCACTACCAAACACCACACCAAGTAGTGTTGTAGTATAATATGATATACTAACCCAACAAAAAACATCATGATGAAATTCTCTTTAATAAATTACCAGACTATGTTGTTGATCTTCAAAAATTGAAGGCTAAACAAACATTGTCTTGCATATATATATCATACAATTGTTCGGTTTATATCAAGTGTTTCGTCTACTGCATACTATTATTTTCATCTCTCATTCTCATTTTTTTGTTTGTAACGGAGTTTATAAAGCTTGAAAAATTATGAATAAGTGATTCAATGCAAAATGTCATGTTGCAATCCACTCCCAAATTTTTTTTAGGGGGTGGGATTGCATGGTGGAAGAAAAAAAGGATAGAGAGAGACAAAGACAAATGAAGAGAGTGTGGGGGGCGGGAAGTGAAAGTTTCCTCCTCTCCTGTGTCGTCGATCAGAACATCCATCGATTATTGGGCGAATAAATGTTGCGACAAAGACTGAAGGCTTTTTTCCTTTTTTTTTTTTTTTTTTTTTTTTGGGGGGGGGGGGTTTGGAATTTGGCATTGTTTATTAAAAAATTATTTTTCCGTGATGGCGCGTGAAAAAGAGAGTATGTGAAGACTGTGCATATGGTTGTAATGGAGATTGTGTATAAAATAGTTCGTTTTTGTTATTGAGATATTATATTTCATTTATGATTTATGCATATATAGATTGTGTATAAAATAGTTCGTTTTTGTTATTGAGATATTATATTTCATTTATGATTTATGCATATATAGATTTAACAAGTCTATTTATGTTAAATTGTATATATGTATTCATGTTTAAATTGATTTTGTCACTTCATTTATCTCAACAAAACTAACCTCATTTGGTTTATATCCTCTATTTGACACAAAATTTCACCTATGGGTTTAACGAGAAGCATTATATATGTGATTAAAAAAAAAATTAAAAGAAAATGCACTCATTTTAACATGGAAAAAACATATGTTCACGTTATAAGATTTTGTACTATCTTTATGGCACACCTTCATTGACTCAGCCAAAGATTATCTGAATCTTCAAAAGAGAGAATCTTATCACCATTCATCATATAGTTTTTTTATCCATCAACCGCTCCTTTTGCGTCTCTAACTTCTTGGAGAGCCTCTTGAAACTCTCCACCATGGACTCAGCGTGACCTTTACATGGGAAAGTTAGTCTCTCTTGGTCTCCCCAACTTGAAAGGCCTCACCACCTTGTCATCTCTCTCTCTCTCTCTCTCTCTCTCTAACCGATGCAACGACACCTGTAAGATTAGATCTCAGCACTTGTAGAACGATAAAAATAAATAAAATACTGCATAGATTTACGTGACTCGATAAAATATTCCTACATCCATCGAGAAGAGCAGGAAATGATTCACTATATAACAAGTAATCGGAGTACAAAAACTCTCAACATCTCTCTCTTCTGCACTGTCCTTTTCTCATAGAGAAACAACCCTAGAACGATTGCCTCTCACAAAAATAAAGTCTCTCTTACAAACCCTAACAAGAAAGAGACTAAACAAATAAAGTACAATGAATAAAATACCCTGAAAAAATTCAGGTCAAGGCGCTGCCTCCCAACCCCCGTGGAGAATCAATGCATGGTCTATTCCCTCAGGACAGGCTAGGCCTTTGTGAACACGCCCTTCATGCACAACACTAACTACACACTATGAGGAGAAACAGTTACTTGTTTCATTCAATAGACTTGCTGATATAACATTTTAGCCATACTACTTGAGACATGAATGAACTTGCATAGAACAAGTGCATTGCCAAAGATGAATTCGAATTCATGGAAGAGGCGTTGATACACTCAGTCGTCATTATTTATGTAGTCCTAACTCAATAAATAAAACATTTAATAGATTATACACTCTATTACATGAGTATATATTTTGTTAAAAAAATATATAAGAATGTATGTTTTTAATTCATTTGAGTAAATACATCTTTTTTTTGTAAAAATATTACTTTCTTAATCAAGTATTTATTTCAAAATAAAATAAAATAAAATGTGTTAGGGACCACAAAAAGAGAAGAAAATATTAAACTCAGTCTTTTTTACAGTCCAAAATATATACATATTTTTTATTTTTTAAAATAGTAAACATCGCCTAATGAAATATATGCCTCGATGAAAAGTATATATTGCTCAATTTCGAATTGAATAAAATCATTAATGTAAAAAAAAATTAACAAGATATATATCTCGTCTAAAGAAGTATATACTTCACTGGGTGGCTAACGATATATATAAGACTGCATTTGAAACTGTATAAAGGATTGTGTTTAACAACACTCTAAAAGAAAAGGACTGGGTCATTATAAAATTTTCCGTCACGCAATTTGGGTGACATGGGCTTCATGGAATTGGTCTTTCCTCTTTATGGGCCTATTGTTAGGCCAAATCTAGTTGGATAAACTTACCTTTTGATTACCTTCATTGGAAGCCAACCCATTTACATTTTATAATTAAGGCTCCGTTTGGGTAGGCTTCCTACTCGTGTTAGTGATTTGGACACCATCAAACGCCTGGGGTGCTATTCAAATGGGTTTCTACATCGACTAGTCTTCCTATCCGTGTTAGTGTTTGATGTGTTAAATATTGCGTTCCCCATCACCTCAAAAGAGTGATTTCCGACAATGCGAGCACTTGGGGTGCTGTGTACTGTTCATTAACCATGTTAACACAGCTTCCTCCAAACGCGGGTCATCCCATCTCTAATTCAAACGTAGCTTAAGAAAAGGAAAATGTTAGACTCAATCATTTTATCACTTAAAATTCGGACCACATATGTTTCATTAAAAAAAAAACAATAAACATCATCTAATGAGGTGTATGCTTTAATAAAAAGCGTATACCGCTCTATTTTGAGTTGAATGAACTCATTTTTAGTAAGTGTATCAAAAAATTTAACGAAGTATATACATCATCTAACGAGGTATATATTTCATCGAATTTCTAACGAGATATATAAAACCATATTTTGGACTATAAAAAAAAACTGAGTGTAACAACGCCCTTAAGAAAAATGATATAGTCAGTCTTTTTTTACAGTCTCAAATGCAATCCACTTAATGTTTTCACTTTTTTAAAAAATCATATACATCTAATGTGATATGTATTTTTTATAAAAGATGATACTTCATTTAATTGAATAATATCATTTATATAAAATGTGAAAAAATTTCAATAAAACATATACCTCGCTACTGTAAATGAAAGGGTTAAAGAGGTATATTAAACTGCATTTAAAACTATAAAAAAACTGAGTGGAACAACGCTCTTTAATTAAACAGCTAGATTTTTTTGGTGATTCAAAAGGCATGGCTATTAGCAAGGCAACAACCTTGATGTTGGGTTTGTAATCGGTTGTCATTGGGCTTGCAATATTATTTTTCAGAAAATGATATGTTCAGCACAGTCTGTATTTCCATTGGTGGTCCTTTTAAGCATTTTGATTTTTTTTAAAATATATATTTATCTAATAAATTGCATTACTATTTTGAAAAGTAAAACTTATAGCTAGATAAAGATACATATTTTTAATTATTTGACAAAATAAACAAATTTAATAGAACATGCATTGTACTAGTGAAGTATATGTTACATGTATATATACTCCATTGGTCTAAGTGTGTAATTGATTGGAGGACCATTTCCGGACTACAAACAATGCTATAAATGGAATTGAGTGTATGTGCACTCTTGTCGTATGTTTTTTTGAAACTCTTAAAACTAAGAAATGTGAAGGGTGGTTAAATGGGGTTTGGATCCTTTACTTGTTATTTTTTTCTTGTATCTTACTTGATTTTTATTGTGGGATTGCCATATCATCACAATTAAAATCAAACTGTAATAAATATGTCAAATCATGAATGGATAAATAGATCCAATTTATTTGATGAATTTAGGACCGTCTGATTGATCAAAACACAAAACAAGTACCGAAAAACAAGTAGAGGATCCAAACCCGATTAAATGAAGAGAGGGAATGTGAAATGTATCTTTTGATGTTCAATTGAAGGACACAATTTTTCAAAGGCTGATACCTAACATTACTTAGAGCCAAGTACGTCAGATTGAAAAAAATGAATTTGAATCTCTTGGTCACATAAGGCATTCAAAATGTCCTAGTGGTTCACAACAGTCATTTTCCATTATCTGTCCTTAATTTGTTTATTCTATTTAATCTTATAGAATGATGCTATATTATATTTAATGGGCTATTACATGCAGTCTGTGAGTATTGTATTGCGTACGTAGTTTTATTTTTGTCTTTGTCTTACATATATCTGACTCATAAAATATGTATTTCAATTTTTATAATAATTAATATGTTTTTATTTTTTAACTTTAAGAAATTCAAAACATGTCATGATTATAAAAAATATATAAGACACTTGTATATTTTTAAAATTGAGAATTACTATAATTACATAAAATAGCCTAAAACATTGTCCCCGCTTGTGTATATGTGTGCACATGGTGCTATATTTTTTGTGATAAAATAAACTATATTAGAAGTTTTAGGATTTAAAAGTTTCTCTTCGAAAGTTGACAAAGAATTAAAATTTGCTCGCGAGAGAATTACACAATTGTTTTGCGACCCTAGGGGTGTTAGTTCGAAAAAGATTATATTACGCAGAAATGAACAGTGGTTGTTTTATCATGAAATAAGCTCAGAACGCTATAAAATTGTTGATACACTATGTCATTCATGTAATTCTCACCCCTATTTGACAATATAAGATGTTATATTCTAAATTAGGAAAAATTCAAAAAGATATGCTTTAATCGATTCATTTATATATATATATATATTTTTGTTAATATATATATTTCATTAGGCATCTACATGCATTTAGAAAAATTCAAACATATCAAAATTTATAAAAGTGGCTGTATGAACATCTGTCCCTGATATTTTTTGTGCTATAAAATTTGTGACAAATTTGAGATGAGTGCCTTAATAATCAACCAAAAGGGTATCAGAAGGTCAATGTGAGAGCGCGTTTTTTGTACACAACTGAACATGCATTTGTTTCGCATGTGCAGAAGGAATCAAAATCATAAGATGCTGAGAATCTGTCTATTATGAGCGTGTGAAAAATCTGTTTATGGGTGTGTGTCCTTTTGAACCTGTTTTTGCCCCCATAGAATCTTCAACCAAAAAGAAGAAAAAAAAGAAGAAAAAAAAAGAGTTGTTTTTGCCATCGAGAATGTCCCTCATCTTGAGTTTGGTGTCTGGCTTTTAAGTCAACCCGCCAAATATTTATGTTTAACTTTTTTGTGGAGGGCAAATTCTCTTCAAAAATCAGAAGAAAGCCAAAGGGGGAGGTTCATTCATGGGCTCATTTGTTTAAAGCCCAATAATTTAGTCTGGCATGAGTTGTCGACAAGGCTTCCCAATCATGAATATCCACAATATTTTTAGGAAAATATCAGGACTAAGTTACATCCACCAACCAAAATTTACACCTCACTAGGTTTGTCAACGGGTCGGATCGGGGTAGATCCGGACCCGACCCATGACAAGACCCGGCGGGTCCGGGAAAATGTGGACCCGGACCCGGGTCGGGTTTGACCTGGATGGTTGGTAAAAAAAAAGAAAATAAGAAGAGCTCATGTATTTGTTTGTCTTATCATTCTATTTAAATTTTTTTTGTAATAAAACATTATTATTAATGAGACTATGTTTGAATATAATTTTATACAATTCAAAAGAAGTAAATGAATTATTAAACAACATTCAAAACAATAATCACTAACATAAAAAACATATTAACCTAAATAATAAACATAACTAATTATACAAACATTCAAAACAATATTAACTTAAACAACATTCAAAACAATAAACACTAACATATTAACCTAAATAATAAACATAAATCATGCAACAAACTAATTAATTATACAAATTCAAAAGCTAATAAGTTAATTGTCCAAAACAAACCGACGACAATACATTACTAAGTTTATTACATATTAAACAATCAAGTTCTTACAAGTTGCAACATCAACACAACGAAAAAAATGTTATGATTATGACTTATAATTTATGGGCTTGTTATGATTATGATTTATAAACTTGTGGATACAAAAATAAGTTAAGTAAGAAATAAAATTATGTATCAACTAATACTAATGGTCTTATAATATATGAGCATATTTTAATAAAACAATCGGGTCTCGGGTCCAACGGGTCGGGGCGGGGTGGACCCGGACCCGACCTGTTTGTTTGTTCGGGTCCGTCGGGTCAGGTCCAACTCGGGTTGGGTCCAAATCGGGTCGGGTATATTACATGTGTAATCGGGTCCGGGTCAGGTCAGGTCCAGGTTTAGACCCGATCCGTTGACAGGCCTAGACCTCACGTGTTTTTTTTTTTAAATAATAAATATCACGAGGTGTATGCTTTGATAAAAAAATGTATATCGCTCAATTTCAAGTTGAATAAGCTTATTTTTAATAACTGTAAAAAAATATTTACTTTATTAAGATTTTATTTTTATGTTCAGGTGTATATTCAACTTATTAGGGTATATATTTCATATTTCACTACATATCATATATACCCTATAAAAAATAAAAAGATGCCCAGACTTAAAAAAAAAAAAAAAGGTTGCATATAATTAACACCATGTCCCTCTAGGTTAAAAATTATCCTTGTTTCCTATAATCTTTGGTAAACTAATTAAGTAGGTCGGATTAGGGGAGATGCTGATCCATATTCACCCTTCTGATTATTCTTTTCAGCTTCATATTTTCTATCAACAACTTCAACAGTTCTAATTTTGATCTAAATAACCTACTACCTGGATTCACATAGTATATATAATATCTTCTCTGATAAAACTTTTTGAACGTGAAGGACCATTGGAGTGGCGTGTGTGTCTCAGGCAATGTCTCAGGCAATGTCTCATCACGAGGAGATGTGGGTCCTTTGATTGATACTAGCTAAAAATTTGATCCATATATTATATATATATATATATGAAGCAGGAAACACAAACCAGTTGGATCCTCTTTGGCAACCATGGCCCCTTTGTAATGATATTCATTTGGGTCCTACCATCTTCTCTGAAACGATCCATAGATCGATTGATATATCTTATAATATATGTTTGATCATCCTTCAGACTATGTATACTTGAATGTGTGTTTTTTGTGCATGGCGAGATTTTATTTTATTTTTAATGGGAAGCAAAGTAATATTAATTAATAATGACTTTCTGTTTGATGGTTGCAGCAAACCTTTGTTATCAGCTCAACCAATCTTAACCTCCAAGAAAACAGAGACTTTGTGTGTTTATGTTTATCAATAGTGACTGATATAATGACTTAAATATAAAACATGTATATCTAGTTATGGGTGGTTTAAACAAAACAAACAGGAGAATATCAGATTGTGAAATGTGGATGTGTGGAGGGGAGGTTGTGTGTGACTTGGTCAAAGAAATGGTGAGGTGGAGGCGAAAAGGGTGTCTTGGTGGAAGGAAGGAGAGAGGGTGTTTAACTGGTTCTACCAAACCAAACAGAACCCTCCCCAAACAGTGATGGTGGTGACATTGAATCAAAGCCATGACTATCTGTGGTGCCAAAATCATGCATGATTGATTTTCTTTTTTTGGTATATTGCATGATTGATTTTCTTGATGAAACATTAGTACCGATAGTCGAACCTGAGAAAATAAATTTAAACCAGCCATGAAAGACAAGATTTACAATAAATAAGACTACGCAGGATTGACCCTTCTTTTCTCAGATAATATAAATATCATTTACACATAAAATAAAAAGAATATAAAAGTATACACTCACTTAATTATCTCCAAGTAACATTAAGTCCCCGTTTGGATCGGGAATAAATCCACGGATAACCTTGAATAAAAGAAAATAAGGGATAAAGGGTGTTTGAAAACATAGAATAATTAGGGATAAAGTATGTCAGAATGAACTGGTGTAAAGTGGCGTATGGATTTCAACCAACCCCTGGAATTAAAGTTCTCATAGATTATTTCTCCCAAAAAATATGTGGGCTCACTGCTAAATCAACTGTCATCACCTCTTATAAATCACCAGTTAAATCAACTATTATTATTTTTTCACCTTTTATAAATTTTTATCTATCCTTTATTCACATTTTATTTAAACAACAAAACATTTATTCTTATATTTACTAATGAGAATAATTCAAAACACAACCAAACACAAAATCACTTTATCCCAAAAAATGTGTAATTCCAGTAACACTACTTGGAAGTCTTCCTTCATGTCCATGTCCATTCTTTTTGGTGCACATACAGTCATCAGAATATAAGACGAAGAACCTAACCCTTGTTTCCTATGTTTTGAATCCCTCTCCTAAACATCAATTAGTTAAATTTTGTGTTACAAAAAAAAAAAAAAAAAAAAAAAATTAAAACATATCAGAACATGGTATTTTTAATTAAATTTTTTTTTGCAAAAGCGTTCATACACTTAATTTATTTTGCTATTCATTTTAAAGTCCTACACATTATAATAACGTATTATATATTATAATATTATTATGTATGCAGTCCTAAACGAATACGAATAGCACAAAAAAATTTGTTATTTGAAAAAAAAACATGAAAACATTCGTGAATGGTGATTACAGCGGTAAAGGGCTGAATACATCAATTTTTTTTATTTTTTATTTCAAAAAATCATAGAGAAAAATCGGGACACACACACACACACACACACACACTCTCTCTCTCTCTCTCTCTCTCACACACACACACACACACACAAAAATTAACTTTGACCGGCCACCCCCCATCACCAGCCCTCTCTACTGCAACTGGGCCCCCACCTCTCACTCTCTATCCTCCCTCCCCTTATAGCAATCTCTTCAGCTTCTCCCCTTTATTTCTCCTCTCTTTTTTTCTATAAAGTGGAAGCTCCAGCTTCAGCCGCCTCTCTCTCTTTTAGAACACCAACAAAAAAAACCAACCCTTCCTCTTCTTCTTCTTTCCCCCCACCACCTCTCTCATCAACAACACCAAAAGAAGAAAAAAAAGAAAAAGAAAAAGAAAAAAGGGTTTAGCTTCTGTGGGTAGTTTTTATACATCCACTCCCCGAAGAAGATCTGTGAATCATTTAGCACAACATCGAAGAAGAAAAAAGAAGAGAGAAAGTTTGATTTCAAAAGAAAAAAAAAAAAAAAACAGGCACAGATCCACACCTTCTAAAGATCATCATCACTCTCTCTCTCTCTCTCTCTCTATTCCCATGTACATCACTCTCTCAATTTCCCTTCCTTTCTAAACCCACCCACCCACCCCCCACCCCATCTCACCATGGACTCCGGCAACAGCGGAAGCCTCCAGTCCTCTAGCGGCGGCGACGAAGAGTACGACTCCCGCTCCGACTCCTTCTCCGCCTTCTTAGGAGGCGGCGGCGGCGGCGGTGTTGGTCCTCCTCCTCCTCCCCCTTCAAACCACCACCACCACCTCCTCCACAACAACAACAACAACAACCAGTCCACCCTCTTCGACTCCCTCTACTTCGACCCCTTCCCTCGCTCCCCACCCCCCGATCCCCGTCTCTACTCCGACCCCATCAGCTCCACCCTCCTATCCCCACCCACCCACCGCCCCATCAACCCACTCCCTCAACCACCCCCTCCACCTCCTCCTCCTCCGCCTTCTTCCGCCGCTCCTCCGCCGCAGCCTTCACGCAACGCGAAGAAACGTTCGCGCGCCTCCCGCCGCGCACCCACCACCGTCCTCACCACCGACACCTCCAACTTCCGCGCCATGGTTCAGGAGTTCACCGGCATCCCCGCCCAGCCCTTCTCGGCGGCGGCTGCGGCCGCCTCCGTCTTCCCCCGCGGCGGGCGCTTCGACCTCTTCTCCGCCGTCCGATCCGACCCGCCGTTCCTTCTCAGACCCTTCGCTCAGAAGGCCCAAACCATTCCGTCCTCGTTCACTGGAACAACAGCAACAACAACAACAACCAGTACTGCTGCTGCTGCTGCTGCTAGTACTGCAAACCCTAACAGTCTGAGTAATAACTACCAACTGTCGTGGGCGTCGCAAAACCAAGATCTGCTCAACATGCACAACCAAATGTTCTCTCTCCAATCACTTCTCCAACAACCCAATCATCCGAATTTACCAGTCTTTGGGTCTTCGTCGTCGTCCAAATCAATGTCGGAGCATCCGCCGCCGCAGCAGCAGCAGCTCAAGATGGGGGACTATGTGGCGGGTTCTTCGTCTTCGGCGGCGGCGGCGCCGTCTGAGTTTCAGCCTCAGAAGGCCGCGGCGGAGATGGGTTCGTCGAGGGTACCCGGGGAAGGTATGGTGGATTCTTGGATTTGCTCTTCGGATTAGCTAAGTTGGTTTTTTTTTTCCTTTCTTTTTTAAAATTTGTTTTGATTTTAGAAGGGTTATGTGAATTGGTGGTGCAGTTTCAGTTTCTTCACAACCCATATTGAGATATATACTATACGTTTCTATATTTATATATATAGTTAATATTTGTGAATATGTTGTCTATTGTTGATTTTGATGGGATTTTTGGTTGCTTGTGTTGCAATGTAGTCAGTGTATCTCTCTGTGTATGTATATACACACACACGAACACATGAAAAACAGGATCTATTGAGAAGAAAAGAACAAATGTGTGTTGTGTTTCACTGCAGGGGATACGTATAGTAGTAGTTCAGAATTTTGTCTTAGACTTGCGTCGGCTTCTTCTCTGACCTCTGCTTGTTCTCTTTGAAATATCTTTATTTTTTTATTTTTTATTTTTTTGGGGGAGAGCTTTTGGAGATGGTTCATGTGTTTAGGAGTGATTGGTGGCCAGATTTGGGGAATCATTAGCCGCCAAAATCTTGAATTAGAGAGCATCAATTATGCTCTTATTGGAATATAGAAAAAGAGGGGGACCATTGATGAAACCTATTTTTTATATGTATATATATAGGTCCCAACTGCTCCACATGAACGTTTCCTAGAATGCTCTCCACTTGATGGTGAAACAAACATTGCAGCCTCAGCAATAACTCCATAACAAATCAATTCACAGTACATCCAAATCACCAATTGAATGGATTTATATTGTGGACCATCTCTAATATGCCGCTTTATCCTATCGATCTCACTACAACAGAACAGGGTTTTGATAATAGACAGAAACTGCGCGACACCAAAACTCTTTGCATAGTTCGCTATTCTAATAATGGTTTAGGTTACACACTTCACGCTCCTTAGAGGCTGAAATCACAAGAGAGAATATCTGTGAGTTAAATAAAAGAGTATTAAATGACAAAAAAATATTTATATCAAAAATCACATATATTTATTTTAAATAGTTTTGTTTCATCTACATGTGTTTTCTCCTGTTGGAGGATCTCATATATCATATTAAGCTATGTGATCTTCAACGCAGAGGACCCACCATATATGCTAAGGTAGGGGTTCAACTATTAGGGCGTTCGTCGGTATGCACACAATTGAAGGACAAATGTGTTTATTTAAAGTGATCTTTTATTGACCCTGTTTAGTGCTGATCAATGCATTCTATGTGTTGCTCATCTTCTATTCTCTTTATGTTGTTTAGTATTGCTCTTACCGCAACCTAATGTTGACCAAACATCATCTTCTAGGACAATAACAAATAATATTGATTACTGGATTAATTTGAATACTTTATTCTTTTCTGTGACTTGGGTGAGGGGATGGGGAGTATTTTTTTTTTTTTTGGGAAGGACAAGGAAAATGTCAGTCAAAACAATTCTTGCTCTCACTTTTTCGGTGTCAAATTACATGTTTTAAATTGTTTTTTAGAGATATATATATGTTTTGGCTGATAAGAGACATATTTCAAGAATAGGATTTTTCAGAATTTTATTGATACATGAAGGGATATGACTGAACATTTTCTTATGGATAGTCATTAAACATTAGAAAAAAATATTAGGCACGACAGAAAATCTAAAGTTTCCAACATGTTTTTAATTTTTTTTTTATTGAAATATATACCTATAAAATTTAATTTTTTAAAGTTTTATAAAATTTATATGGAATTTTTATTTTTAAATCTGCATGAATCATATGATTTAGTGATTGATCCTTCAATTCTTCATATTTTGGTTTTAATCCCTAGATTTAAATGATATGTTTATTTTTAATCCCTCAGAGGGATTTATTCTTAAATTATTTTATTTTATTTATAGTCTTTCCAAAGGATTAAAAAGAAACATATCTCTTAAATCTAAAGACTAAAATTAAAATATGAAAAAATGATTGATTCTTAAATAAATATGTTTAAAGGGATTGAAAATTAAAAAATTTAATTTATATATATATTGCATCGGATTATTAGATTATAAATGCTCAAGTAAACAAAAAATAATATTATTATTTTTTATTGAAAATATATATCACAGGTGAAATGAAATAAAAACCATTCATAAAAATTAATTAATAATAAATAAATAAATAATTGGAATTTATTATATGTGAAAAATTTGGGGGAGTTTAGTGGGATAGGGGGGTCCCCGTCCCCTTGAGAGAACGACATGTGACTTTGTATATATCTTTGATATTATTGATTTAACATAGAAATCATGGTGGCCCATGTCAGAGAATAATCCGTGTTCACTTGCAATGATGGCGCTCCCCCTCGTCTTTTTATGAAGGTCATGTAGAAGGTAGCTTTTTCTATACATACACAGAGAGATGAATTGAGGACTCTTCAACTTGCCTACAATTCTCAGCCAGAAAGAAAAGCTAATAAGGGAAAACATACATCAAAAAATTTCGAGCCAAAACTCAAAAAGACAAAAAGCTTTTTCTGTATCTCCAAGAGCTGCAACCCTTACCACTCCTCCTCGGAATCTCTGCATTTATGTCCATTTCATTTTCTTTTTCTCTATTTATTACTGTTCTTCTTTCCTGTTCATTCTTTCTTTTACTTTTTATAGGTTCAACAGCATTCAATATTGGGGCTCAAACTAACATGCATTGTTCGCTTAATACGTTGGAAAATGCTTTACAATGCACGTGCATGACGCGTGCCCGGATGAGACCATTAAATTCCTCTCTCAATTTTACCATTGCCAGTGGGGATTTGTTGAATATGGTATACTTGATGGAATAATATGAAAATTGAGTGATTGAAAATTTTATAAAAAGTATTTTTTGATAAAGTAGGGACTTTTTTATTTTAAAATAAAAATTAAGATATTTTCTTTCACATAAATTGAATTTTTATTTTAATTTGACAAATGTAAATAAAATTTATCTAATAAAATTTAAAATAACTTATCATTAAAATCTTATATCATTTTTGAATTTAGCCATTATGTGTGTAAAATGTCCGATCATTTAGGTAAGCAAAATTTGTAAGGTGATCTCAATTTTCACCTAAATATTAATTAAAGCGAAGAGTTTTTCATTGATAGAAATAATTTTTTTTTATAAAAAAAAATATATGATGAATTTTCATTGACTCACATTGAAATCATATTATATGTGTTTGTAGTATAGCTAACCAAATTCAAGAGCCTCACTCACTTGAATCCGTCTTTAAAGGGAATCGGATAAATACAAAGAAATCCTCTGTGGACCAACATAGGCCGGAAGACGCCACAATAAGTCATTTTTAATGCAAGGTGTTCTCACATTAATTTTTATTTACATGCCCACATGTCTTTTAAATATACAGCTGAAACTTGAAAGTTAATTTACTGACATTACACTTTTACTCATTTTCCATAGAAAGAGATTCAATCTTTGTTACCCACTTAAAATAAATAATTTTTTTTTCTTCTATTGGTGTGATTAGCACGTATAAATGTTTAATGCACGTCAACAAATGCAATAATAAAAAAATGGTGTATCAAACGTAAGCTATGATGAAAGTTGGACAGCGTGGTGACGCGACGTGGTCTGAGAAAAGATTCCGATGATCACTCGACCCACAGTGCACGGGTTGACCCTCCAACAATTCGACTTCTCATTTTATATCATATCATATTTTATAATTGTATAATATTTATTTATTTATATAATTAAAAAAAAAAGAAAAGAGAAGGAAAGTCTTTTGAGTGGGGTGAGGGGGACCATGAGACTTGACCGTTGGATGTAGCGGTGGAAGTCTCTCTACCGTCTGTACCGGTTGGGGAAGTTTCCATGTGTGTGTTTGTTGAATTATGAATTGAATCATGTGTTTCAGTTTTTAGGGTATTGATAATTTAAAGAGGGAGAGAAAAGGACGGACGTGGCTTGCCGGAGAGAGCTAGCTTACATACACAGAGAAGAGGAGGAGAATTTTAATGGTCCAGGTTTTGGGGGGTGGGTTTTGAAGGGACCATCAATATTTGATCTGACTTTGAGAGATCAGTCTCAGTGTACTGTTTTTTGCATTAATTGGATTGGAATATTAATAACGGGGAACGCACTGTTGAAACGTATGGTTGTCTGCGCGGGTGCACCGCATGTGCAGATGTATTATTATGATTATTATGAAAAAAATCCAAACATCCATGTAAACTATACTAAATCCATGCAACCCTTTTTATTGAACTTCATGTAACCCCTTGACACACAATCCATGCGAATTTAAAGAACCCCATTTAAATTTTTTTTATTGATAGATGAAAAATATTATGTAAATATTTTATTTTGTTAATGCTAATGAAAAATACATTATACCAAAAAAATACCTTCAATATATTAAAAATGTAAAAAACTCTATTAATAATGATTTTATCTATCTGAATAAATTATAAAATCATATTTGGATTAAAAAAATCACCATTTAAAGAAGATTTTTCATATCTTTAACACATTATAAGGGATTTTTTATATAGTGTATTTTTAGTAAGAGTTCAGAAAATAAAATATTCACATAATATTCTCTATCTTTTAACAAATATTTAACTCAGGGGACTATTCAAATTTACATAGATGTTTTCAGGGGTTAATTAGACTTTACTAAAAAAGTTAGGAGATTATATAAATTTCTTTCAAATAATTTACAGGGGTTATATGAATTTTTTCCTATTATTATTATTGGTAGTAGTCTTTCAAGTATGGTAATGTACACTTTTTCTCATCGTATTTATAGTGTTTTTTACATTTATATAATTAATTTTAAATATATAAATTGGATTTCAAGGTTAAATTGATGAAATTTTGAGTTGGCCTAAAGTTGTTATTCACTTATGCCTTAGGGGCTTATTTGATTTTGGTTTTAGATATATGTTATCAAGGTCAAGGATAAAATAATCATTTTAATTCGGATTGTTTGGGGGGTTAATTGGTTGGGATTCAACTGCCCATTTGGTAAAATTATTTAGAAATTGGTGATTTTTAATTTTACTAGTTGAAGCACATGTGCGTTGCACATGAATTATTTTGTTGATAATTTAACAAACAAAGAGTAAGATATTTAATTTCTTTTGAATTATTATGTCCCATTTTTTACTTATTTTCTGTTTGAATAATTTATATATATTTGTACTTTTTTGTTAGTGTTAGATTATGATCCTTGATATTCAAATTATTCAATAATTATCATTATAGTATATGTGTATGAGGTGTTACTTTGAAAATTTTATGCATATAAAGAGAAATTTAATTCTTATTCACTAACTCATCCACGTAGATATGTAGAAATGAAATATCTAAATCCACATAAATATGGATATTAACATATCAGATCCGTATCCCAATTTTGATTGAATTTACTCTCCCTTCCAAATTTATTTAATTTTTTATTAATAATTAAATACATAGAGCTTCTATTATATATAAGGATTTTCTAACGGTTACAATATATAATATATGTAGGTATATTATATAATTATATAAAATTAAGTTGCATATATATTAAATTTAGATATATAATCATGTAATTGATTGTAAAGAATGTTAAAGGGTAAATACAAATAAATGTATAGAATTAAAATAAATGTATAAATTAAATACATTAAACACATTATATATGGTATTTGATTTCAAAGAATTTGAAAGGGTAAATTTAGACATATAAATGTGTAATTGATTGTGAAGAATGTTAAATGTTAAATATGAATAAATGTATAGAATTAAAATAAATGCATAAATTAAATACATTAAACACATTATATAAGGTATTTGATTTCAAAGAATTTAAAAGGATAAATATGTCTAATCAAATATAATTTGGGGTAGGAATGAATTTTCATGAATTGATAAGGGTAAACATGTCCAACGAATGTTTTTCATGGATTAACATGTCCAATTAAAGGGGATGCCCTGGTTTTGTATTGAAACTGTTCTTCCTTTGTAACAGCGTCTTCGTCGATCATTCTTGACGGAGAGAAAAAAAAAGGGGGGTTGTAACAGCGTCTTCGTCGATCATTCCGACGGAGAAAAAAAAAAAAGGGGGGGCGAATGTAAAAGGGATATTTAAATTCTAGATACATGTAACTTTATATATATGTGTGTGTGTGTGTGTGTGTGTGTGTGTGTAACAGGTGGATCATAGATACATGTTGTGTGTGTACGTGTGTGTGTGTGTAACAGGTGGATCATAGATACATGTAACTTTATATATATAATTTAATTAATAAAATTTAATATATATAGGTTAATATGGTAACATGTGCATGTAATATTATATATATTAGGATTTTGTAATAATTTAGATACATTGATTTAAACATAAACTTCACGATACAATTTATAATTTGATAGATTGTCATTATTTATTAAATCTCTCAAAAATATATAAGAATAAAAATGTGCATGTAATATAACATATATTACGTTTTTTCTATAATTTAGATTGGAATAATTTGAAAGGGTAAATATGACTGATAAAAAATTACAGACAAAATGAAAAAATTTATATACTATTGTATATAAAAAGCTAATAATTTTTATATAATTTTATTAATGAAATTTAATATATATAGATTAATGTGGTAACATGTGCATGTAATATAATATATATTATGATTTTTTTAATAATTTAGATACATTGATTTAAACATAAACTTTACGATTCAATTTATAATTTGATAGATTGTCATTATTTATTAAATCTCTCAAAAATATATAAGGATAAAAATGTGCATGTAATATAACATATATTACGTAAAGTTTATGTTTAGATTAGAATAATTTGAAAGGGTAAATATGTCTGATCAAAAATAATTTTTTATAGGAATAGATTTTCATGAATTGTTAAGGGTAAACAAAAATGTGCATGTAATATAACATATATTACGTTTTTTATATAATTTAGATTGGAATAATTTGAAAAGGTAAATATGTCTAATCAAAAATAATTTTCGATAGGAATAGATTTTCATGAATTGTTAAGTGTAAACAACATATAATTGAAAGGGTATATATTAATTTTTGGTTCAATTTTATCTCCCTTACATATTTGTATATTTTTTATTAATAATTACAAACATAGGACTTCTATTTTATATAAGGATTTCTAAACGTTACATTATAATATATGTAGATATATTATATAATTATATAAAATGAAATTGAATTTATCCCTTACATATTTGTATATTTTTTATTAATAATTACAAACATAGGACTTCTATTTTATATAAGGATTTTCTAAACATTACAATATAATATATGTAGATATATTATATAATTATATAAAATGAAATTGAATTTATTAAAAAATTTATATAATATCATGTAATTGATTGTGAAGAATGTAAATACAAATAATTTGAAATGGTAAATATGTATGATGAAATATCATTTGGGATAGGAATGGTTTTTCATGAATTGATAAGGGTAAATGCGTCCAATGAATGTTTTTCATGGATTGGTACTTTTATAGGTAGTATAGATTAGAGAGGAGGTGGAGAAGAGAATGAGGACAATGTAATACTCCATATTCATCTGTGCAAATCATGAGATATTTTGAGTATAAGCCAATCATGTTGGAATATGATGATTTCTATCTTTGTTTTGATGGTTTTGATGTTTTGGGTTGTTGTATTGCATGATAACCATGCTAGGATCTTCATGAAAGCATGCATGTATAATCATTCATGTTTTTCTCTAGTTTTAGCATCCATAAAATCGGTTGATAATAATGTTTTCAGTGTGCTTTGATTTGTAAGATAATCAATAGATCGCATATGGATCCAATGGATCGTCATGTTTTCATGTAGGAATCATGGTAGAACATGTAATATATGATAATAGACAATATGATTTATCATTATCATTATTATTTTGTTATCAGAAATATCATAAACCCTTCGAGGGAAGAACTAATCATTCGGGTATTCGCATCGATTCACTCGAAAGTTTTTCTACGGACACCTGGGTAAGTTGACGTTGAGAATTGAATACGCGCCAATGGGGAGCAAATCTATGGTGCTAGACAACTCACCAAGACTTTGATTGATTGATCAACTTGATTTGATTTCAAAGGATGCATGTTTTATCTGTTAGTTTTTTCATTGATTTTTTGGTAATTTTCCATTGATCTTCCGCTAATCAATCTTTCAAATATTTAATTCAATTTTTAATCAAATTTATGATGTTTTGACATGATTAATATGTTTCATTGTCGGGATAATTGAGTTTTGTGTGGGACTAAGATGGGATACCAACCACTATGGTTGGTAGCCCAGGAGCGTTCTTTGTAGGCCTTGCAGCCTACTAGTAGAGTGTCTTGGACGCACAATTGGGATATCATTAGTAGGGTTAATCAATCCACCAACCTGTGTGGGTTGGGTTTGAGTTGACTCCAACCTAAACCCAACCCGAAATTCAAACTATTTAATCCTCATCCAATCTAATCTGATTTTTAATCCATAGTAAGAAAAACCAGCTCGACCCAACTCGAAGAACCCGATTTTATAGAATATCAAATTCCTAGAAAAAAGTTCACTGATGATAATCTAGAAAAATTAAATCAATAATTCAAATAAATGCAAAAGTAAATATAAAACAATTAAAAGCCAACATACTTAATAACAAAAACAACCTCACATACTTTGAAAAAAATACCTTTAGGGGTGTGCTCGTGCACAAACACGAAGGTAAACTAAAAAGAAAATGAAAGAATTTGAGTCAAGGGAAATTCAAGGAAAAGAAATCATTTTCCCTTTTACTGGTTTATATGTTGTTTGTATCTGTTATAAAAAATAATGGAAAACAAAAACTGTTTTTTTAGATTTATTATTAGTTACGGGTTTGAGTTGGATTGGGTTGTAAGTGATGCTAACCCGAAATCAATCAGATTTTTAACTCAACCTAAACGTATCAACCTGAACCTAAAATGAACCCCAACATATAGATTCCATCACAAACCCCATGAAGTATCACACATGTAATTCCCTATTTACCCTTAGTTGTTATTTATTTATTTGATAACCGATCCCCTTCCTTCAATGTTGGAGGCGGTTACAACATACATTGATATGTTTGTTCTTTCTTTTTTTCTTTTTTTTTTAAACCAATCCAATTCATTCGTTATTGAGAGGAGGTTTTTTTTTTTTTTTAACAACCAAATGATTTAGATTTTGTCCGATCGATCATCTACAAAATTAAATACCAAACAACAAATTACTTTTAGTTTAACAATGGCGATCACTTCAGTTTTGACTCTTTGGATTCTTTGATTTTGATTATACAGATTTAATTCTTATACGAAATTAAACACAAAATAACAATCCGATTTTAGTTTTTGAGAGAAATTTTAGTTTTGTTTTTTGATCCGAGTGATTGTTTATTGTTTCAATGATGGTGATCGTTTTAAGTTTGGGTCATTGGATTTTTTTATTTTGATTATGTAGATGTTAATACTATAAATGTTAATACATCTTCATTGATTTTAGATACACTTTTAATGTACCTGAAAAAACTAATATATAGTGTATCTGAAAAAACTAATATAAGGCTCTACCTAAATTTGTATCTGTATATAAAGAAACCAATATACTCATCTAATATGTATCCAAAATTTTTGTTTGAAAATTTTTCATCTGTATCTGTATCTAAATATGTATATGTATTTGTATATGAAAAAACCAATATAAGATTGTATCTAAATCTGGATATGAAAAAACTAATATGCTCATTTGTAACTGTATGTGAAATTTTTATTTGAAAATTTTTCATATGTATCTGTATATGTACTTGTATATAAAAAAAATTAATATAGGACTGTATCAAATCTGTATCTGAAAAAATTAATATACTCATCTGTATATGTATGTATGTGTATCTGTATCTGAAAATTTTTAGATACATCTATATTTGAAAAAACTAATATAGGATTGTATCTAAATCTGTATCTGAAAAAACTAATATACTCACATGTATCTATATATGAAATTCTCATATATTCATCTGCATTTGTAATTGTATCTGAAAAAAGGTAGAGATGGAGGTCGGAGAAGGGCTCGAAAAGTAACCAATTCATCTCTCATATGATGGATAACGATGAGAGTAATCCAATGATGGTGACACCGGTTGCTGAAAATGAGAAGGCTAGCCGGAATGAATTTTTGAAGTGGCGGTTGACACGAGAGGGTAAAAAATGAATTTTTCAATAAATAAAGTGTTGCATTGGGAAATGGTTATACATTACCAGTCATTGAGGGATTGCTTTTATTGGGAATGAAAAATTCAAAGATAATATTGTCTTTGTCGTTTTTATCTTCTATAAAAGTCAAATAAAAAACGAATGAGAGAATGACATCTATTGAAGCTTCTCAATAGAGCCTAAACTTTGGGACCTATGTAGCTGAATTAACAACCCAACCCATTCCATATAAAAATTGGGTTCAGGTTGGACGCAATCTAAGTTGCAGTCCTATTAGCATAGCTAGCGAAACCTGCTAGGAAGGGGAACGTGTCTGGACTGCCTAATGTGCAAGGCACCGTTGCTGTCAGCCACCACCGTCACCACCATCGTCGTCGCCACCACCACCATCGTCGAAGTGAACCATCCAAGTCGCTGCCATCACTGATAACCACAATTGCCTAACATTAGGAATCAGTAGGTGCCACATTGGAGAAGATGTGGGGAAGGATGAAATAGGAAACATGAAAAGAGTTATGAATGGAAACTATGTTGACTGACGGTCAAAGGACCCAAAAAAATAGAAAGTTAACAAAAGGTTTTTTTTGTTGGATTGAAAAGGTTGAGGGACCTAAAATAATTGTATAAAAAACTGAAAGTCCCCTAATTAATTTATTAGATGTTAATAAAAAAACTGATATACACCTTTAGTCAAAGAGGCACATGCATATAATCAGGGTTGGATATTCTACTTGTTTTTCTATACTTATTTGTACTTTAATGAATCAGACAGTCATAAATTTATCAAATTAAATGTATCCATTTATCCATTCATGATTTGATATATTTATAACCGTTTGATCTTAATTGTGGTGATGTGGCAATCCCACAATAAAAGTCAAATAAGATATAAACAGAAAAAAAACAAGCAGAAGATCTAAACCCCATATAATCCGATGCAGCGCCACATATAATGTGATGGGTTCAATTATCCTCGTCACATTTGTTAGGAGCCAAAAAAAAAAAAAACTACTTTCACACTTTCCAACCATAGTAATCATGTCCACCAGTGACCCCACCAGCCCACCACTTACCCTTCCCGGCCCATATTTTGTACTTAAGGAAAATGCTTTATTTCTTTTATTTGATGGTTATTTTTTATTAATATAAGTTATTGTTCTATTTTCAAAAAAAAAAAATTTATATATTTTATTAATATATGATAATAGTAAATTTTTTAAAAATTTTGTAGAATTTGTTTTTTTAAATGACACCTTCTATAAAAAAAAAATTTGGAACCACCACTGCATATAATCACCTTTTTTTTTTTTTTTTCTATTTGGTGAGTTAGTTTCATTTATTTATTTATGTTTTTTGGAAGAGAAGGTTGGCTTAGAACCTGTTAAGATTAATTTAGGACCTAGGTGGATAAGGGGTAGGCGGGTACTGGAAAGGAAAAAGGCCTTTTAGCAGCAATTAATTTAAAGATAATGATAACTGAATTTGATTGTTTTAAAAACATTGGCTAATGGGATATATACCATCGCAATCATGTTTTAAATGTTTTGCTTTCTAAATAAATTTGATTAATTGATTCGTTTCAGTTAATATTTAAAATACAATTCAGCAGACTCTTATATATATATATATACACAATTTCCATGTTAAAATTGTGTGTGTGTATATATATATATATACACAATTTTAACATGGAAATTTTTAAGGCTGGTCAGGTTGTTAGGGTTTTTCATATGCCAATAGGAAACGAAAGAATAAAAACATTGGAATTGTGAAAAATGAAAAAGCCTATACCAAAACTCTGATAAAATGAAAAACTAAAAATAAAAATTTAACATCTGATTCACAATCCAATACATTCAATCAAGCCCAACACCTTTACCATGACAAAGAAATTTGTCCAATTTGAAGGGGACATGGTCACGAAATAATATTTGGTATAAGATATTAAGTTGTACTTTTAGATTCCATTTTGAGCCAGTCCATGAACACAAATTTAAATCCATTCCAAGGGCTGCACTCTAGTGCCCTCATAGAGGACCCATATAACTTATAGTATATATGGACCTAGCTAGCATGAAATATATTTTATCAACATCTTTTTCTCGTTTTCATTTCAATTCAACAAACAATTGTTTATGGCTTCTGATCATCCAATGAAAAAATAATTTGTTCTACCATACTTGTTATCATATCATTTTTTGACACGTGTAATTTTATTTTTATGATTAATCCACGTGAACTCGAGATTTTTTTGTAATTAAATCATTTTCTGTGCTAGAGACCATATGATATTTGACAATACTGAATAAGATGAATAAAATGAGGTTCTTAATTAATTTCATCCAACTTAATGCGTGTGTCCCCATCCTAAAGTAGATTGGTTGCCCACCATAGAAAAGGCCTATTTGAATGGTAAAATCTCACTCGCAGCCACATGTATGTGAGGTCTATTCCGTAGGTTTTATGATGAGCACCTAATTAATTTTCTTAGGTGGCGTTTTGAGTTTATTGTAGGATGATTTTGCTTTATGAGGATACACGCAATCTTGAGTCATGAAAACCACGGGTGCAACTTTAGTCGATTAAATTTAATCTGAACCGATCCAAATCGATTTTTTACGAGTTTGGGTTAATAGATTTTTTTGTTTAGTTTACGCATGGATTGAAAAATTAATAAACCGATCTACTTTGGTTTGAGTTTGATTTTATGTCAAAAAAATCAAATTAACCGAACCAAACCAAATTCAATTTAAACACATGATTATTCCTAATAAATATTATTTAGATAATTCTTTTTATATGAAAAATTATACCATCAATCATAGTATTTTAATATTTATATAAAGTTGTAACCAACCCCCAAAAAAAACTTTAACCAACCCAGATCGGTAGGAAGAAAAAAAAAGAGAGTATATATATGTTTAACTTTAACAATCCAGTTTGGTTCGGTTTAGTTTGGGTTAACCAAATAAGGTTCTGTTCGGTTTTCTGTTCGGTTCTCAGTACGGTTTGATTTTTGGTTTACATGTAGTTATAGTTTGATTCAATATGGATTTGCCAAAAACCGAGAATCAAGCAGACCGAATGGCACCCCTAATAGATACGGTCTCATTTTTTCAGTAGATACATGAAACATTTATTTATTTTTTTGTGTAAAAAATATATATGCAATTCATTGAATATACATTGTTCGTTAGAGAAACATTGTTTTCAAGGCTTCTTAAACACAATTTTTTTTTTTTGTTTGAGAACGTTATATGGACATTGTAAACACAAATGCTCAAAATATGTTTGGATCCGTGGTGTCGTTGCACAAGATACCCTACTATCCAATCCACCCCACGGTAGATTCAAATGGGGTCTAAAGCTTGAATCTTTACTTGATCCATGCATTGATCTACATGTTAGATTAAACATAAACTTCATCCCAATTCAGAAAATGTTAATAAAAAAAAAACTATAACAAGTTCGGTCATGGGCATAGATGATGATAGTGACCGTTTAAGGCCCCAAACCCAAAGGACTGGTTTGGCAAGGAGATAAGTGTTGGGATATGGGGTAATTATGAAAATGAGTGAGTGATAAGACAGCTTATCCTCATTTGATATAAAAAATAATTGAGATAAACTATGGACAGTTGTCCCGATTTTGAAATGAAAATAAGGATATTTTGTTCCACCTATAGGCTGAGATATTATTTATTCCCATTTTTTATCTCAATTTTAATAAATATAAATATGAACAAAATTGATGGACTTTTTATTCCCTAAAATTAGGATAACTTATCCTCGAAATCTTATTCCTTTGTCAAACTAACCTAAAGAGGGCACCAAAATCCGAGAAACAAAGCTGTGTCAATAATGTCTTGAGTAATTTAAATTAACAATCATTTCAAAAAAAAAAAAAAACTGAACATCATCCCATTGAAATTTGTTATGCCAAATTTTGAGGTTTACATGCTATTCCATATGCATGAAACCATTGTTTATAGAGGTGGCATTGCAAGATCCAAAAGATTTTAGAAATTGCCACAAACTTTTTTTTTTTTTTTTTTGAGAACGTGATAGGCAGGTCTTTGAATTTCATTAAAAGGCAAAAGCCCAAAGCAAAGTAAGATGCATTAAGCTGAGGGAGCTGCAAACCAGCATTCCCAGCCAACAATGCAGCAAATTAACCAGTAATTGTCACAACTTGATCATGAAAATATTCATCATGGAATAACACATCTGATCTGAGTATCGTATAAAAAAAAGTCCATAATTAATTAATTCAAGATGTAACTAGAAAAGCCATATTTGAGGAGATATAAATTAATAGAATTTTAATTTATTTTACTTTAATCTTTTGAAAATCCATTCTCTCTCTCAACATCTACAGAACCAGAGAAAAGGAGGGTGGGACATGTGGGCGCCACAATATACTCCATTGTCTTTCAATCAACCATTGTCAAAACCTTTATGTACTCTATTATTGAAAGAAATCTTGCTTTGTTGTGGATCTATAGCTATGCATTTATATATAATTTGCAAAATTGGCCACATGCATCTAGTACACTAGTCCTTGTCAGGATCATATAATGTTAAACAAACGAACAACAAGGATTTATGAGCATTGTATTATTGAAACTCTCTTTTATAGGCAGTTCTTATTTAATGTAGTCCTGTTTGCCTGGATGGTTAACAGAGGATTTATTGATCACACATGCATCTTAATTACAATCATTAATGAAATATATTTTGGGATCATCTTTGAGATTTGTACCCAATTGATTATGTCAGTTCATATTTAATACTAATTGTATGGATACAAAATCTCCCTTAATAATCCTCACATATTCCATTCACACAAACAATTTTTTTTTAGCTTATTCAACCCTATTCCACGCTATTCCATATATAACCAAGCAAAAAAAAAAAAAAAAACTCTTAATAGCTAATAATCCATTATACATAAAATTTGTTGTAGCAATTTGTTAATAGGCCATTGAGTGACTTGGTATAATAAACAGAAGTTAAGAGGAATTATCCCATTTGGATAGCGATATAAGCTATTCTAGGATAGATAACTATTATAGTATAAATAAAGAATAAGTCATTTTTTGTTTGGTTTTTTTTTAGTTATTCATATCGCAAAATATAAAAATAAGTTTTTGTTGTTCGGTTGATAATGAAAAATGAGACGTAAATTAGGATTTATAAAAGTTAAAAAATTAATTTAGTAGAGGTGATAATATGTGATTTGACATGTGAGCCTTTTTAAACCAATATAATAGATTGAGTGGAATAACACAATTCCATAGAGAGTTGGAATACCAATATCAGCTTAATCTCACATCCTCTAGCATATCTATATCTCTTTATTCTTTGCAAACAAATAATTTTTTAGTCTTGTGCTTCTCCATTCCTCTCTACAACTCTCCTATGCTCCCATCCAAACGGGGGGTTAAAGATTAATCTTTCGTTTTAACTTGTAATAATAAGTGAATCCTTTTGATAATATATTACACATGTAAATTTGCCCCCAGTTTCTGGTGGAGCATAAGTCAAGAATAGAGAAGAATACAGGAGAATAGTCCCAAAAAGCTGTTCGCTTTACAAAAATAAACTTTGATAGCCATGCCTGGATAAGCTAGGATAAGGCCTGATAACTATTCTTAGAAAAGCTAGAATTGCATATCAGAGCTTATCTATGCTAATATATAAAAATACACTTCTCTGTCATTTTAAAAAATTTATCTTAACTAACACTCTCTGTACACATTAAAAAAAACTGTCACATTTATCATATCACACACACATCTCTCATACTTATTTTCAAACACAAATAATTTATGCAGGGGTATAATTGTCATTTATAAAATCATAAACTCTTATCAATCTCTTATCTACCATTTATTCTTACTTTATCCATAGTGAACCAAATAATAGAAAGATCATTTTTACGTTTTTCAATTAGAATAACAAAAAAGACAACTAAACAAAAATTTACTTATTTAACGTTGATTGTTATCTATTCTAGCATAGCTATCACGAGCGAATAATCCTATGTCACACCCCAACCAGGAGATTAGATTGTTTTCCTTAATTTAATCTCGAATTTGTTGTTGATTTTGTAATATAAAGCGCACAAGAATTGATATCAAGTCAGAATATAAATAAATACAACATTAATGAGAAAGACTAGAAGACGTATAGTCTATTTGGGTAGAAAATTGTGAATAGCTCAAAATATGATTGAATAAGCTTAAAAAACAAGTTTATTTGAATGAAATATGTGGATATAGTTATGTCAAAGTAAGTGGGAATAAGTTGATATTAATATTCCAACTCCCTTCTTTCACTGCTATTAGGAAAACACATATCGAATCAGCTGTCATAACTTCTTATAAATAAGTGTGGCACACTTAGCAAATCATATTTTTACTTTTTAGAAATAATTATACACGTGTTATTCACATTTTATCAACAATTTATTTATAGTCAATTAAACAATAAAAATAACATTTTTAGGTTATTTGACAAAAATAACTAAAAATATAATTAAATAGAAAATGATTTTTTTTTTCTTGACTACATAATTATCTATAATAACCTAATTTATCTAGCAAAATGGGGAAGAGAATCACCATTGAGCAGAAGGGAAGAAAAAACAAAAAGACAAGAAAACACAGGCATCGTGAGGCCTTTGATGAACAAGCAGACCGTCGTGTCCCTCATCATGCAATCCCCAATGATGGCCTAATCCCCCACCAACCCAAACAGCCAATTTTTAATGCAATCATATTCTATACACTCAGTTGAGACATTGAAACAAGATACCATGTGATGAGATTTTCTATACACTCAGTTGAGAGATTGAAACAAGACACCATATGATGCGAACCAAAAAAGTAATATCTATGCATGTCTCAATTTGTATCAAAACTTTTGCAAAGGCACACAATTATAAGATACTCCAAATCCAATATAGGGGAGCCGTTCATTTAGGGATAATTGAGATTGGGTCAGAACTTTTTTTGATGAATCAATCAATGTTGGGGTGAGAGGTTGGCAATACCATTTTATTAAGTAAATAAAACTACTGATTTGATATAGAGCGTCGATATTTTTACCCACAGAGTTCTTCAACTCACTCCTCTCAAAAAAATAAAAATGTGATTTTTTAAAGAGGTAAACCCACCTGACCCATTCGACTTTGTAAAATCATCCATTATGTCACATGTCGATATCACATAATCGAACTATTCAGAGAGACTTAGCCCTCTCTGTGAGATTGTAACCTATTCGACTTTGTGTAATCGTCAGTTATATACTCTGTTTGATATCGTAGAGTCGAACAGGTCACAGAAACCCAACGCTCTCATGTGACCCATTCCACTTTGTGAAATCGTCAAGTATGATGTTAAGTAAAACATTTATACAAAGATTTTCTAAAATATTTTATATTTTTATTTAGTAATGATAATTAAAAAAATTATTATATTATAATTATGTCATGATTCAAATTTGGTTGACCTAACAGTTGATCCAATGACCCTTGACTCATTCATTTTTTTGGTTAATTGAACGGTTACATTTTTAAAACATTGCCATTTTGTCACAGGTTGACATTAAATAGTCGAACTGATCTCAGAGACCTGAGGCCCTCTTCACGGCCCATTCAACTTGTGACATAATGGACGACATCACAAAGAGATATTCAAACACTATATCATGTGATCTGTCCTTCATGATAATGAATAACGCATCATCGTTTGAAGATATCATTTCATTGAGAAGGCTATAACACGCGAACACATTGTTCAAAACATAAAGTCGAATAGGCCGTAGAGAGGGCTTTAGGTCTTTCTAACTAGTTCAACTCTATGATGTCAACCTGTGAAATAATGAACGACTGCACAAAGTCGAATGGGCTATAAAAAGGGCCTTAGATCTCTGTGATCAGTTCGACTCTATGATGTTGACTTGTCAGATAACGGATGATTTTACAAAGTCGAATGGATCGGAGTGGGGTTACTCTTTAAAAAAATCACATTCTGATTTTTTGAGATAGGTGGGGTGAATAACTATATGGGTGAGAATATCAATGCCCTTTGATCTATCCGTGTGACTCATCATTGGTTGTGAATCAATCGTGCCTGGCCTAGGCCAAATACTAAAATAGATCTTCATAAGTGATCACAGCAAATTGAACAATGTTTTGTTGTAGACAACAATTCACGTATATTTTAATTTTTTTAAAATAGCAATCGACCTCTAATGGAATATTATATTTTACAAAACGGTATATAACTTAATTACCTATTGCATGAACTATTTGATAAAAACATGAAAAATTACCAATGAGGTATATATACACATTTTGTTAGGAGGTATATACCACGATATATTGTTATTGAAATATATGAATTGTCTATCGGACTTGTCCCCACGAACTACATGTAATAGCGCTCCGAAAAATTAGTCTCCATAGATAATATTTTGATTTATTTAAGACCATCATATTAATGGTGCGTCTATTCCCATCAACCACTCTATCCATCCCCACCAACCAAAAAAAATATTTGGTTAGTTATCCAGTCAGGACTGGATCTAGTCAGTTTGGTCAGTATTGAACTGGATGACGTGAAAATTGAACTGCACCACTTATAAATTGAAATGCACAACCAATTGTTGGATATATATTTCATTTTTCTATTGGATATTGATGATACTTAGGAATTCATATTTTTTCCAATAGTTGATTGAATCCAATAAAAGAGTGAAATATATCTAACAATTGGTTGTGCAGTACGATTCATAAGTAGTGCGGTTTAATTTTAACGTTGTCAAATTCAATACTGACTGAACTGACCGGATCCAGTCCTGACTGATCCAGTCCCGAAAAATATAGGGAGAGGGAGGGAGATGAGAGAAAAGATTTGGTTTGTGCCTCTATTGTCTTTCTTCCTCTCTTTTTCTCTCTCCCTCCCTCCTTTTCCCCAGCCGCCTCCACTCCACTGCCCTCTCCGCCCCCTACTACTCCCCAGTATCCTCTGCCTGCCGCCCCCTCTGCCCACCGTCCACCCTCCTCTCTCTCTCTCTCCCCTCCTCTTTCCCTACTGCCCCCACCAATCAAATTTTTTTTGTTTGGTATAGTAGCTTATTTAACAGGTTAGCAGGATACATGCATCCTATATTAATATTGGCCCTCTGTGTTAAATTAGGTTGGGTGTGAGAATTAATTTTTTAGAATAAGGTATGGGCATTAAATTGGTTGTGTGTGAGATTTTAACATTTTTGGGCCTGTAATATTTATTTATTTATTTATTTATTAAATATTCAGGATCCTCCCTAATTTGAGGTCGTACAGGGCTACCTAGCTCGTCTACGACCAGAATTGGCCATCTCCTTCATTAGATTAGGCTAACATTAAAAATATCCTATTGAACTCGTTGGATGATTTCGTTATGTGCTATTTGAAATTTGGTATAATTATGACTTTTTATTTATATATTTGGTTGTGAATTTTAAGATTTGTATTGAAATTCAATGCGTTGAAGAGATTTTAACAGTGATAATGTTAGGAATAAAATTGATTTAGAGCACTCTTTGCAATCGATTCAATGTTAAAGGAGAAGCTTTTATGGCAATATTTAATGTTAAACTGTTGTCAAATATAGAAAATCATTGTGGGAAGTCACTGGGGGGGGGAAGGGAATTTGGCGTTGTGTGAAATACTTCTGCTAAAGATTTAATACAAAATGCTACCATACAATCTTAAAATTATGGTTTTTAATCATAACAATAAATGACATGGTGAAAGTAACTGTTTGAGAAGAAAAACTAATAGAATAGGATCATGCTTTTATTTTCCTTTTTCTTTCTCCATCATATCTCATTTTCACCTCTTCACTTCTTTTGATCTTTTTCTCTACTATCAAATGTCGATTCAAATTCTTTGCATGGACATTTTTTTTGAAGATCAGACAAAATCAAGAGCTCCTCCAAATATGTTTTTTTTTTTTATGTTAGATAAAATCAATATTTTTGTTTGATATGTGACACATCTATCCGATTGTGTTTCAATTTTTCATTATGGTACTTCATTTTTAATTATAATTTTCATGGAATTTTTTTGTTAGATTTGATTTGTTTCTTAGGGTGCGTTTGGTTGCGCGATTGCATTGCGGTGCGATTGCGATTGCAGGAAGCTGCATTTACAATCGTGCAACCAAACAGTTTTACTATAGCAGCTTTCTGTACACAGATTTTAGGCAAATAGTGCCCAAAAGCTGCGATTTCAAAAAGCTGAGAAAGTAAGCTTTCTGCAGAATCAGTTTTGCAATCGCGCAATCTAACGCACCCTTAATTTGATTGAAAAAATCAAATTAGATTACATCAATATCTAATGTGTATATGATTTATAGGTCTTTTTTATTTATATTAATGTTATCCTCAGTACTAAAAAAATTCAAACAAAAAACTATATATCTTTCTAAACCCAAATCACCTTTGGAGCTATTGGAATGAGCAGAATTGAGACAAAAACTTTTCATAACACAAAGAAAACAAGTCAAGTTAAATTTTTGCACTAGTAAAAATCAATATGAAACTGCTTATATGACTGTGAGGCGACTTGAATGTTTCTCCACCATTCATGAAACATTTTGATAAATAAGCTAAATGTGAGAATTTCATTTGCGTTATATTGAGCAAATGAAATGCGCAAATGAAATTCTGGGGTTAACTGCTTTACATGAAACTGAACTAAAACTCATACAGGGTTGAGAGGATAGATATACACTGTGTGAAACAGGGAATGTCCATTGTAGAGTGCATTTCATATTGCATATGCTGAAGATAAATAATGTTACCATATGTGACTTTTTACTCTATCATGATTAAGGTGAAGAGTTAGTGTTTGCTACTCTAATTTGTTACTTATGATCATTTATGATTCGACTTAATAAACAAAATTGGAAAATTTTAACTTGGATCCGAATGATATTAGTATGTAAGGAAGGAAGAGAAGATCAAAATTGTCACTCACTTGTATTAACCAGTTAGCTAGTTATCAATTTTATGAGAGCAGGCTTATCTGTGAATATATGTGAAGTTAAGAGATGGTTGAGTGTGGTCTCTTTGGGAACTGAGGGATGCTTGGACAGATACAATTAAATTTGGGTCTAGCAATACATTATGTTCATTATTTTTTATTTGTTTGGGTTGATATCCCCATTTGGCCCTTAAAAGGTTTCTAGTTTAGAGCTCCTAGGTGTAGTGTATTGTCGATCTCATGACCCATTTATCCATATGAATGAGACTCAAAGTTTGGTAGTCAGGTCCCACATGTGTGTGTGGATGTAAGTTAATCAGATTTTGCACCCCTGTGAGTGTTGCTTGTTTCATGATATGATCAAGATTTTGGCACATCCTATAATTATTGTTTTTTTATGGTTACAAATTGCACAAGGAAGTTAGAGCTTTACACTGTGTGAGGGATTTATATCTTGCTGGGTTCCTCAAAAATTGGGAGAGTTGAAACCAACAAGGGAGACGTCTCTATATAGTTGGGTTATCAAAACTGTGACTGTTTCATGTAAACAATCTCCCAACTGGGGGTTCATGGTCATGGGCGGCGCCACGGGTATTGTGATAGGATCAATTGACTCTATCAACTTTTTTTAATTTTTCATCTAAACTATTATTGTCAACATGCAACCCAGCTCTTATATGTATTTTGGCTTCTTATTTATATCTTTTCTCTCTCCTTTCAGAGTTTATATTTCAATCTTTCAAGAATAAAATCGGATAGCAAATTTCTATCTCTTTCAAACAAAAAAACATGCAACCCAGCTCACCAATCATTAGTGAAGCCAAATGGGGACGAGTGAGGCCTATATGTCGAACGAATATTTTTTTTTTCTTTTCTTTTTTGTGTATATTAAAGATAGCTCTTCTGATGATATATGTTAATCCAATAGAAATGATAGTCTTGACTTCATTTGTTTATTGGGTTTTAGTTTGGTGAAATTTGATGGACTTAGAAATGGAAAAAAAAATTAGTTTTAATTGTTAATAAAAATGTTTGACATTGATATTTACAAAATAATATGTATTATTTTATTTTTAATTTTTTTTAGTTCTCTTTTGATTCAACATAAAAAATTATATACGAGAATAAAGAGAATATTGAGTTAATATTTTTATATATTTGGATAAATATGTTTTTTTATATTTTTTCTTATTAAAATATAATTGTAATTTTTGAATTAATCCATTCACTAAGGTCCTGTTTGGAAACGGGATTCGATAGTTTTTGGATTTGTAGGAACCTGTTTTTCCCCAAATTCATTTTTTTTTAAAAAAAAAAACTAGGCCAAAAGCTATAGATAGATTATGTGAAAAAGCGTTCAAAATCTGAGTTTTTCAAAAATTGTAAAGAGATAACTTTTTATAAAATCACTCTTAAACCCAGCTTCTGTATAAAATTAGTTTTTCAATCGTGCAACCAAATACAACCTAAATATAATTTGATGATTGTTTATTCTATCTTATCAATGTATACATATTGCAATTTCTTTATATGGAATAAATATTTTTTGTTTAAGATAAAACATACTCTTCCATCATAAATAAACATAGTTTAAAGTTTTTAATAAATAAGTTATATGACCATTTTAAAAAATCTCTTTTAAATAAAATTAATTAAACACATTCTTTCTGTAAAGGTTTCTATTAAAATTTGCCCCCATTAAACTATATTCCTGGCTCCACCACTGTCACCAGTGACCCCACCACGCCACCAGTGACCCCATCAGCCCACCATCATTTCTTGATTATTTGATGGTTTATTATTTGAGTCGGTCCGTTTTACAACCCTATACACTATGATAATGCATTATATATATGATGCGCTATCTTAATGTACAAGGTTCTATCATAGCGTATGACGTAAAAAAACTTTGTCACTTTTTTAACACAAAAAATATATTAATGTATCTCAGTATATATTTCATTTTATATAACTATATACATGTACTTCAATGAGAGAATGTTTGATTTAACATAAAATAAAAAGAAAACTAGTATAGATTGCAATGGGAAATCGAAATATCATTTACTTTATTTTTTTTATTAATGAAAATTACTGTTCTATTTTTCAAATAAAGAAAAGTTTATGTATTTGATAAATATATGATAAGAGTAGATTTTTTTAAAATTTTATAAAATTTATTTTTTTAAATGATTCCATCTATAAAAATTTCTTGAGCCGCTATTATTCAGTGGCCTATAATTCAAAGCAACAAAACATTATAAAAGATTTAATTGGAGTTTTAAACATTTTTAAGTTATCAACTTGTATTTTCACGTCCACGGGCAAAATGAAGGGAACAATGCTCTCTCTCTTCCCATTGTTGCCACACTGCACACACGAACCATTTGTTTTTCTCACCGTATGTGTGTAGTTTTAACTCATGTTTGGTTACATAATAAAATTTATTTCAGGGTATACAATTATATCAACATAAACCGGTATAACAGTAGAATACGTGATTTTATATTTGGATGTGTTTTGAATTATTCTTGTTGTGAAATGTAATAATAAAGTTTTGTTATTTAGATAAAATGTAAATAAAGTATGGATAAGGATTTATAAAAAGTGAAAAATGATGATAGATGCATGATTTGACAAATGATTTATAAGAGGTGGTAACAGTTGATTTGACAGTGAGCCTACATATTCTTTAAGTAAAATAACATGTAATAACTTTAATTCCAAGAATTCGCTGGAGAATTCATATATCAATATATTCTAACATACGTTATTTTAGGGTATTGACTTTCACATGCGCCTTGTCTGTTGTAGCCCTCATGGGCTGGACCCATAAGTGGACCACTATTCAACATTTGCAGCAAAATTGTTAATAAAAAGGGCGTAGATATATTGAGTCCTTCGCAACTCCATTTTTAATCGTCACGTCAATTTTTTGTTAGACTCTAATTACAAACAAAAAATTTAAACATGTAACATAATTATGTATTTCATTGATTCATAAAAGAATAGAAATCAAAACGTGTGTTGGTTGCAAATAGTGTTGAACACAAGAATTTCCTATTGAAAGGGTACATATTAGCACACGAGAACTTCATGATCAATGAGAGTGATGTCTGTGTGTGCAAGAGTATTGTTTTTTCTATATACAAGCGCTCTAATGAACTAAAAGGCCCCTTAAATATAGTGGGTCAAACAGCTATTCGTATAATGAAGAGGTGGATCATTAGTACAATGAAGAGATGGATCATCATGGAACTAAAACATATCATGAAGTAAAATTCCTTGAAATCTGTCCTGATGGATCTCCCATAACATTTGTTTTCCAGTTATAGCTAACATGACTCGAAATAGAATCTCTAAGAAAATAAGAACTTTGATACACCGATTCTTAAAAATCACTCAAAAAAATCACATTCGGGTCATATGCACTTATATATATAGTACAGAAGAAATCCCATATAATTGCATCTGTCATCAAAGAAAAGATCATTTCTAGAATGAATGCATGTAGAGCTAGGTGTATTATTTTTTCAAAATAAATATTATTTTTTAACCACCATCCCAGCTAGATTCTTAAGCACTAGATTGTTTTTCTATAGATATGGGCCGGCCCTCATTAATGGAGGCACCACTATTAGTACAAGAAAAGCATGGACCTTGATAGACCTAATACATATTGTGAAGCACAAAACTACAAAATCAGTCAGAAGAGATCTCCCAGGAACACTTGTTTTCAACCATTGGTCATGACTCAAACCTAATCTACCATAAATAACTATGGCTTAGTTTGGATCTGAGATCCAAATGCAGGCTTTCCCAATATTCAAAAGACACTTTTTGTTGAAAAAACGCATCAAATGCGTCTTAAACATCTAGTGCTAGTTTTTGTTTGGATCTATGATAAAGAATGTTCAATTTTTGTACCACCAAAACCACTCCGCCACATATTCAAACAGGCCCTAAGCATGTGAGAGGTAGATTTTTTTTTTTTTGTTTTTTTTTGTGTGTGTAAGACACATGTGAAACTTTTGTCAAAATAAAAAACATATAAAAAATCAATCCAAATGAAGCTAACAATCAAGCCGGAGTGCTAAACAACAATGAAATCTACGCCAGTCGGGTTTCAAGTCTCGCAGTGTGCGAGAACTAGATGTTGGGTTTTCATGAATAAAAATAATATTTTAAAATAATACATTTTTTTTTTAATTTGATTTTATCATTTTTTATTTTTTAAAAAATATTCTAATATGTTTAGTCTCATATAAAAAAAAATATTTTTTTAATCCCATGCATATATTAAGATCCCTATAATACCTATTAAATAATATTAGTTATAAGCGGAAGCAAAGGGACCTACGGCATTCCCTCCGACACTAAAAAAACAGCTCGTGTGAGCCAGGATGTTAGAGGCCTTTGGTCCCACAAGACTAGTCAAGTGGTTGGATACGTAATAGTCCAAAGTGGATGGATCTGTCGTGGTCCAGTATGTTTGTAGATTTTTTGTATTAAAAAAAAATAATAAGTCAAATGTGACAATTCGTTTAAAATGACACCGTTATCCAGACGTCACCCTGACATCACAATGACGAGATGGCGCAAGAGTCCGCAAATTACGGCCGAAAGTCACCACGTTAACGTGCGGAGAGAGTTTTAAGTTTTAACAATGATGACGACGCTTCGTTGACATCCAATGGTCGTGGACGGTGGTCCTTTATCCCACCTCTTCCATCATAGACCGCAGATTCGGTGTTCCCATCATATGATTTTCTTTGTTCCCCTTCACGCGGGCCTCCGACCGACAGACCACATATCTTCCCGGAATTCCATGGAATCTGTCTTCCTCTTCCAAGTGGTCCCTCCCTCTCCCACTCATTTCTGTCCATCCGCTGTTATATATGATCTGTTATTTCTTTGGGTGAATTAAAAGGAAATCATAACTGAATCAAGTTTAATTCATTCACATGGATGGTTTCCCATTGAATTGATTCATGAATTTATTTATTTTTTTTGTATTTTATCCTAACTAAATTAGAATCGGAGGATTCGTAAACATGAAAACTAAAACCTTAATCCAAACTCTCCCAGATTTTAGGCTGGGTTAGGACTGGCCCCTGAAAAAAGACGACCAGAACATATGTTTAAAGCCTCCACCGATAGAGGGCTCCAAGACCCATACATTTGATGGAATTAAAAATATGAATGGCGAGATGTCTACATTTTCTATGGTAAATTAATTTCTCTCAATTAAGACACTTTCTCTTTTAAAGTAAAATCTAAATTTTTTCCCCTCTTCAAAACGTTCCAACACAATATCCCTCTATCTCTCTACATGTTTTAATTTCGAGAAATCTCTTTCCAACAGCATCTCCCCTCCACATATTCTCATTGTCTCTCCTTATCTCGTACTGGTTACCATCATATTTAGTGATCGATCCCTCTCTTCTTTGTATTTAGGTTTTAGTCCCCAGATTTAAATGATAGTTCCTTTTTAGTCCCTGAGAGGGACCTATCCATAAATTATTTAATTTATTTTTTAGTCCCTATGAGGGACCTATCCATGAATTATCCTTTAAATCGGGAGACTAAAATCCAAATACGAAGAAGAAAGAGATCAATCACTAAATATGATGGTTTGTGAGGACTTAAAATTAAAAATTCCGAATTTTATAAAACATCATGTATATATTTTGTAATATTTATAGCTTTTAATAAAATGATGTATAATTTTTAAACCAGTTATTTTTTTTGTATGAGATCCTATTTTAAAGATTCGCTTAGAGCCCAGTCACAAAATATAAATTCTCAAGACTCACCATGGGTTGAATCGGATTGAGTCGGGTTCAATCTCATCAAGTTGCACCCCTAACACACGATCCAGACCTTGTGCAGACTAATTGTATTTATAACATCTAGAATGTATTATGCACATGAATCTGATATTGGGGAATGCATATGGAAAAAAATTCTATATTAAACAGTGACTTTTTATAGACTTGTAATTGACATTTGAATATAGTAGTTTCAGATGAGAAAATGCTTGATTCAAAAGTTTATCATTTCAGGGACAAAATTTTTCATTATTAATTCTGAGTGGCCGGTATCTTGGAAAAACAGTCTTCTAATTTTGAAAATCATAACAAAATTTGATTAAATAGAGAATTAAAAAAAATCTGACGGATGTGGTCGATCGAAGCACGCAAATGAGTTTTCTGAAAAGCAGATTTCGTCATACTCTGATGCAATGGTCTCTAGCAATCCACTCCGAAGATATACCAATCCTTAACCCTTCTCAAGGTGCATTCCAAGTGAAAAGGCGTTAGCGAACACCTTAGGCCATCTTCAGCCCTTACTCAAACATATACCTAAATTTTATTTAAAATTTGAATAAAAGTTTGATTTTATATGATGTATCTCCAACCATCATTTTGTGTTTTACTTAAATCTTTTTAAAAAATTATATTTTCTTCTAATTATTATCTATAAACATTTTCAGTCTTTTCCCAAACATTTTCACTATTCAATTTTTCTTCTCTATTTAAATTTAAAAATTATAATCATCCAATTTTTTAAATAAGGTAAAAATATATTTTTTTTTTTTTTTGAGTAAAAATAAGAAGTTAAAAAACAAACATTAAGACTTAAAAATGAACAACTTTTTTTTTCGGTTTTAAGGGATGGTGAAAATTTTTGGGGGGTGGAAAGGCATTTAATATAATTCAACTAAATGTGGAGTTGAAGGGAAAAAAAAATGTTACATTGAAAGAAAATGTGGAAATAAAGGAAAAAAATAGATGTTTAAAATTTGGGTAAAAATTTGAGTAAAAACTTGATTTGGTATGGGTATAGATAAATTGTTAGAGAGTGTTTTAAGTGACTTTTACTCAAATTTGAATCTGAGTAAATGTTTGGGGATAAGATGAGAGATGTTCTTATAAATGTGTTGGGTGATTGAGTGTGTATGTCTCTGCATGGTACTGTACCATACACTCAACCCCCCTTGAATAAAAGCATCAGCTGAGAAAAATCGTTTTTCAACCGTCCAAACACATTCAAATTTAAAAAATGAATATTCATTCAAACTATGTAATGAAATTTTGAAATGTCTGTGTAAAATGGAAGAGGTGCATAAACACCCTTTTCGAAAAACGGTTATTAACCGACACAATGAAAAAATAACCACTATTTCAGCTGTTAAACCAAAACAGTGAAAGCCCATGCAATTAACAAATAATGTTTTAATTTTAAACTAAATTTCTAACACTATAAGCCTATTAGCCGTTCAAACGGGTAAAAGCAAAATGACTGGGATGAAAAAAATACATTTTAAAGAAATCCATTCAAATTTAAGTTTAGATACACATTTAAATATAAGATTGAAGATGCTCAAACAAAGAAAAGAATCCCTCCATCCAATTTTTTTTTTTTTTTTTAGGAAACCCATTTATCATTAGATCTTTAAAAACATACATTTTCTTGTATGTTTTGAATTGAAGCATTGAAAGACTTGTTTTTCAAAATTTGATGATTGGTTAGGGGATCCTCTTAAAATCAGAAAGACTTAATATGGTTTTGAATGTTTTTTATGTAAAAAAATGACGCCATTTTATTTCTTATTTGAAATATTGGATAATTTGTTCAACCATTGAAAATTACACTTGGATTTAGGTTGTGGTCGGATTTGTGTACTTTGATTTGTGGGTTAGTTTAGAAAAACCTTTAACCCTATCTAACCATCCCATCCCGAATTGCACCCATAATTATACTATTTTTAAAAAAATTAAAAAATTGTGAGTATTGCATTTGGGGCTGCAAGCGTGACCATGTTCTGAGTCTTAACATTATCTTTCTCAAAGGTAGCTATAATACAAGAGTAGAAATCATTTTTCATAAAGCTTTGTGAAACTCAGCCATTCTAAAGTTTCATAGACATGGTTAGTTATATGGACTCATTATAACAATAATATATACCTCGTTAACCAAAAAATTAAATGTTCTATAAATAAATTTATATAATTTGTTGGACATTTTCATTTTTCCGTATCTTGCATGATAGTCTTGTCCACTAGAAGTGAACCAACGTCTGAGCAAGGGAAGGGTCCTCAGTTGGAGTGGCTAAATCCATGTGATTGGAGAAATGAATGTTGTTACGTACGGATTTTTTTTTACTCAAATTCTAGTCATGTGTGCGTGAACAGAAAATCATTAAAGCATATATTTACATTAACAAGATATATGCTTCAATATAAATTTGTGATGAGTATAAATTCTTTATATTTTCTATAAATGGACTCATTCAATTCATTGAAGTATATATTTTATTTTTATAAAAATATGTGTTCATTAGATGATGTTTTCTTTTTCTAAAAAAATTAAAATGCGTATAATTAGAATTGGGACTGAAAAATGATTTGGACTTTAACATTATCCTTGGGTAATTAAGACTCCGAAGAAACAACAGTGCGTGCTTTGTTGTGTGGGCTTCCACCCACTGTGGGCCCAGTCCTCAAAAGCGCAGTAACGATGAACGTGGCGTGTCAATGGGCTTTAGTACCTTCGCCCAACTTATCGGGAGATGTCTCACATAACATGCCAGAAAATGTTACACTCAAGTCAATTTTAATATCAAATCAATTTAATATTATATTTATAAAAGATGAAATATTTAACTCTAATAAATTAAATAATATTATTTATAAAAAATATAAAAAAATTTCAATAAAGTAGCTTGTTATAGTGAATGGAGGAGTAATGGAGTATATGAGATTGCATTGATTATAAAAAAAGATTGAGTGTAACACAGCTCCTCATATGCATTTATTTGAGATTTCAACGTGATACTTTGGCTTTTCACCTCTCCCTTTTCGAATATCTTAAGTACTTTTTATTTGAGACTCAGATCCAGCTAGGGTTACATTCTCCTATGGGTGTATCTATTTGCACCTCTCAAATGTATTTGCATGCACCTCAATTTATATAAAGATTTTCTTAACCACTTTTTGGTAGTTATTATCTCAATTCTAATGGAATGCAACTGGATTTGGATAAACCGGCAATCAAAACATATATGGATAGAATTTATAACTGGGTCTCGAAAAACAAATAACTTTGGATGGGCCTATATCCTTTTTATAGGTTCACTAGGATTCTCAGTGATTGGAGCTTCCAGTTATCTTGATAGGAATTTGATATCCGTATTCACAATACTCTCTTGTGAAGTTTTTCAAGCTCCACAAGTATATAATTAAAAAAAAAAATTATAAAAAGATGTATTTTATTAATTAAGTATATATTTTAAAAAATCAAAAACAGGTCTAAGGTAACATTTTCCTAATAGAAATATCAAGCAATCAAACAATATAAATAATATATATATATATATATATTAGTTGCATTGTTGGTTGAATGGCGTATGGATTACATTCACTTTTAAATAGTGTATATTAGTTTTTTGAGTGAGGATAAGCAACATTTTTGTGATCATCATTTTTAACTAAACGACCATTTCATGATGAAATAACAGTTAACTAAATTGGGACAAGGCATGCGGTCACTAAAATAGATCATACTCCTATTTAAATTCTAAGAACTCAACTTACCATCTTACATTATTTTTTGTTTTCTTTATAGGGTTTAAAGCATCTAACACTATAATGATGTATAAAATCACCTAACATAATAAATGCTCCATTACAAAAAATATAAAAAAAATATGCATTTAATAAGTCATATAAGTATGCACATACATCATTTTATTTGTCAGAGAATGTAACTTAATAGGCAACTATGTACTTAAGAACAAAAAATTAAAACATGGATAAACTGCAAACAGTGTTGAATGTATTATTTTTACAAAATCAATTAATGTAGTTGAAATTTATAATCAAGTAGAGCGTTTGAGCTTTGACTCATAACTTAATAATCGACAACAAAATTTATAAGTCAGTCTTGGATTCAATTCCTATAAATAAATAAAACCACCTTCATTTGTTTCACAAAAGAACCTGATCAATTGGTTATTTAATTGAGCTTAAATATAATTTTGAGCTCAATGTGTGAACTAGTTTTCTAGTTTATCTCAAATCTGCACATGACCATCCTCAGTTAACACGCATTGTATAAATTTATATATATATAAAATATAATAATATAAAGTAACTAATATCGATAGGAAAATTCCAACTCTCCAAACGCCTTGACCTACTTTCTCGTCTGCACCAAAATCTACTCACCAAACCATTTTATTAAACCAGATAATTCAGATAAAATATGATAAATGCATTAATGCACCCACACGAATCAAAATTTAAATTTTAAGGGCCCGTTTGGATAGAGACATAAGTTATTCTAAGGTTTATATCTATTCCAGAAATTATTGCCTTTATCAATGGAATAAGTAATTTTCTATTTAGTCATGTTTTTAGTTATTCTCGTTAGGAAACGTAATAATAAAGGTTGAGTGTTTGGTTGATGAAGAATAAAATGTGAATAAGGTGTAAAAGATTGATTTGATATGCAAGCCCTATTGATGTATAAGAGGTAATGACAAATGATTTGAAATGAAAAGAAAAGAAAAATGTGAAATTCACTTATTATTGTTGTTGGAATAAGCTAATTCCATGAATAATGAGAGATTACTATACCCATTTATTCTTTGTTATTCCGACATTCAAATACCACCTTATTCCCCTTACCCAAATAACTTTTTCCCTCTATTCCATACATATTCCCACCTATTCATCTCCTAATCCACTACCCAAACGCCCCTAAGGAAATTATAGGTCCCTTTATACCATTGCTGACATGATAAGAATAATAATATATTTAAATTGGTTTATGAATATTTGATGATTTGCTTGAAATTTGAGTTGTAGTTAGACCGGTGTAAAATAAAGGGAAAATTAATGGGGGCTTATATGACCACCCCATCAAATGAGAGACCCGGTCCATATAAAAAAAATAAAAATATGTTTTATATAATTGTTAATAAACACAACCCACCCCTACATTCATTAAAAAGACACACCCCACCCCGAGAATAAAAAAAAATGCTTCTCTTTCTCTGTCTTCTGTTGGCCGGCGACTTCTCCGACTGATATCACCATCCCCCCATCCATCATCACCAAGAAAAAAATCAATCAACAAAATTATTTTAAAAAACAAATCCAACTTTCTTAATCTCTTGAACAAAAAACAACAAAAATAAAAAAAAAATCAAAACTTCACTATTTCGATCGGCATCGCCAAGGTCTAGACCCGCGACTCACAAGCATCAAACAATCCGCACTAACCCACCGACGTGCATTCACCGCGCATTCTCGAAAACAGCGTCAAAGCCTCCCTGAACATCTCATTCCGCTCGTAACAAGCAATCATCGCGCCCCACGAAGCCATGACTCGACATCCCAGCACGGCCAACATCTCCTCGATAACCCAACAAGCATCGCCAATGCAAACCCCTCACACCGAGATCATCGAATTCCACACCACTGCGTCTCGCTCAAGCATATCTTTGAACATCGCTATGGCATCTCCAACGTGACTTGCCCGAATGTACCTGGTCAAGATCGAATTCCAAAACAAGAGTCCAAAACAGGACTTTCATCGAACATTTTGCGAGCGTGATTTACAAACCCACAAATGCGATACATGTTGATGATGGTGTTGACGATGAAGACTACGGAACGGTATCAAACATAAAAGCGTGACAGTAAAGCCTCCTCACCCTCTCTCGCGGAGCCGCGGAGGGCGCACGCGCGGATGAGGAGCGAGTGCTTGTGACTGTCGGGCAACGGTGGGTCCTTCCGCAACATCGCCACGTACGCATAAATGGCCGTCCCGAGCCAACCAAACTTCAAGAGGCCCTTATAAGACAATTTCATGGTCAATGGAGAGGAGGATTGCAAAGCAGCGGTAGAGGGAGATGAAACGAGACGAGATGGAGAAGGAGATGAGGCAGTCGGTGGCGAAGGTGCCGCCTATTAGGCTGGAGATGATCATTTGGGAGTGGATCTCGGCATCTGCGAATGCTTCGTGGCAAAACAACTTATGGGAAGAGATCGGATTGCACACGGGCTTGGACAGCTCCTTTCAAACCATGGAAGGAATGTGGGAGGCAGGAAAAGCTCTGATACGAACGGAGGACGACGCGTTGACGGCGGCGATATCACAATCGATCGTGCCCGCGGGGGCATGGTCAATTTGGCGAACACGCAATGAAGTGATCTTTAGAGGAGCAAGGGTTTACAAAGAAAACATATGGGAGATGTTCCTCACACATTTGAGGGAGTGGGGTAAAGGTGTCGCATCTGCTTGCGTTATTTACTTTACTCACGGGCGACTTCACACCGCGACGTAAGTGCTCTCTTCGGATCAGGGCCTCCCGAGGGTAAAAGCCTCTTCTATCCGGGGGAAGTCTAGTTGCAACTAACCCTGTGCTGGTTATGTATTTTAGCTTCTTATATGTATCTTTTCTCCTTCCTTTCAGAGTTTGTAATTCGATTTTTCAGGAATAAAATCGGATAGCAAATTTCTATCTCTTTCAAAAAAAAAAAAAAAAATGTGGTCGGCTTTAGTCAGATTCTTAGAGGGAGAGAGCGACCTATAGAGCGAGAGAACGAAAAGATTGAAAAATCTAGCTTGGGGTGGGTTTAGTGTGGTGTGTGAGATATGTATATATGGGGGTGGGTTTGCAATTCATGGAATTTGAATGGGGTGAATCATTTAACGGGTGGGATCAAAGAAAAATGGGTTAAAATAACCCCCAAAATTAATTGCGGGTCCTTCAAGAAATATTTAATTATTTCTAGGTCCCTAAAATATCTAGACTTATTTTTAGGTCCCCAGACCCATTATATATTATTTTCGTGTCCTTCCTCTGAACACCTTTAAGTTTATCATTATATTTTCTATTTCTACCCTTCATTCTTCACAGTCTATGTTACACTGTTAAACAGTTTTGTGTACGTCATGAAAATATATCTATACATTATTAAAAATGTTAAAGCATGAGAAAAATTAGAAAAAATGGTAAAAGATAACCCTCAATAGATGAAAAAAAATTAAAAGCAATACTTTATTATTTGGGGACTTAAACATAAGTCCAAATGCTTAAGGACTTAAAATTAATTCAAGGGTTTTCCATATGACCTAGTATTAATTTCCCCCACAATTAATCATCATGGAAATCTAAAATTTCCAGGGACCTAAAAAAACAAGGGGATAAACACAGGAAACCCTAATTAAACGTTTCAAAAAAAAAAAAAAAAACCCAAGAAACCACAACAAACCCAAAAACAGCGAATCAACTGAACAACCTCTCTCTGGATCTACAGGAGGAAGATGAGAAGTGGAGGGGAATGGGTGACACTGGGTCTGGTGAACCTAGCCGCGATCATGGAAAAGGCGGACGAGGCCCTCCTCCCCGGCGTGTACAAGGAGGTCGGGGAGGCCCTCCACGCGAGCCCGACCCGACTCGGGTCCCTCACCCTCTTCCGGTCCATCGTCCAGTCCTCCTGCTACCCTCTCGCCGTCTACCTCTCCTCCCGCTACAACAGGACCCACGTCATCGCCGTCGGCGCCTTCCTCTGGGCCGCCGCCACCTTCCTCGTCGCCCTCTCCACCACCTTCTTCCAGGTTTGGAATTCATTGGGGAATCATCTTCTTGTTGTAGTTCAAGTAAGAAGAGTTTCTTATGTGGAATCAAAATTAGATTTTTGTTTGTGGATGTAGGCACTTGCTGATTTGGGAACCGGCTGAGTGGAACAATTCAATTTCAAGCTTGTTAAGTCTTCATTCTTTCATTTTTATTTTTATTTTTCTTCCAGGTTGATAGATAGGAGTGTAACTTGAACCCAAGAGCCCTCGGCAAAGAGGGGGTACCTCTGCCAACCTTCTAAGAAGTGGTTTTATTTCGGTTTACCTTTTTTCTTTTTTGGACCTAACTTTCGCATTGTTAGATTATAGTTTTCTTTTGAAGAAAAGGTAGGAATTCTTCCTTGATTTTATTCCAAAGGAAGAGATGCCCAAAGCAAACAAACATAAAAAAATAAATCAAAAGATACAAATGCGGGGAGAGATTTCCATCCACAACGGAGGGGACACAGGTAGAAGAGGTGTATTTACCTATGACCACCAATTTACTGGTCCACCTAAAAACTACTCCACAATGACCAGTCTCCCCCTTGTGAACAAAATACTTTTAGCCTGCACAACAATAACCTCAATCCTTAATGAATTGAATCACTATTTCCCACACGTTTTCCACATAAACCCTGGTCCCTGAAGATAGAGTGATTATTATGTGTGAGACAAATAGCCCAAACTGTCGCTGGAACATAGGAATGTGTGATCTTGGTCCGAACACTCCTGTGTCCCCTCGCACAGAGTTTTTCCCCACCTTCCATGTCTTCTAAAGATGAGAAGTTATCATCGAAGCTTCTTGCCTTCCCGAGCAACCGCCATACCTGCCTAGTCAGTGGGCACCAACGAAGATATGCTTGGTTGTCTCCTCCTCTCCATAATATATCGGGCACGGTCGGTTCTCAAATGGTGCCCACTTGGCTCTATGGACCTTCTTCAGGAGTCAATTTGTTACATGAGCTAGGTAAATGCCTCCACCTTTAAAAGAACTTGGGCCCCCTATTTTTGCCTTGACTTCATTGCAGTATCCTCCAATCACGTCTCTCCTTCAATCAGAACATCTCCACACACTGAAACCCTCCCATGGTTGAGGGTGACATACCACTCTGTTCTTCACCCCGTTAACTGAATGAACATCCTGGATCTCACACAATGGAGAAGTGAGTCAAGTGACTAGCTCCACCTTGTTGTGTAAGTTCCTCCTCAACTGTAGGTCCCAATGTCCCCTCACTCCTCGAAAACTGTCTCATTGTGCCCTCCTTATTATGCTCGAGCATAAAGAGGGTGGGGCACCGGTCCTTTAGAGAGCAATCACTGATCCATATATCATGCCAAAAGAAAGCCTCCCGCCTGTCCCTCGCCTGCCACCGGACTGGTATCATAAAACCTCCAGTCGCACCCATGATACCTCTCCATAGCATAAGAATCTAGGAGAAAGCCTCGGGATTCTGTCAATGATATCTGGAAACATCCACTCTGCACCAAATGAGAGATCTATCAGACAGACAACCATCGGCATTTCCATTTTGATTATTCTTGCACATGACAATTCTTGTTTATGTCCTATGGGGAATGCAAAAAAACTTGTTGGTTACGAAAAATTTGGTCCTTAAATATATATGATATTATGATTTGCCAAACACAAAATTTCATATTTCTGAAAATGGAATAACTAAGATTAACAAATTTTTGTGCATATTTTTACACACAGACTATTCAAGTTAACCTGGTGCAACCACTCCATTTTTCTGTTGTTGTTTTTTAAAGGCGCACTACCGCTATTCTATTAGAAACAGGGGCATACGCCCAAAGCATACAAAAGGAAAGAAGAAAATCACAGGCCAGAATGGAGAATTTAGAAGAGATTTCTACAATCCTGAACCCACCACACCCACCCTACTCCTCAATGATAAACGTACAATACTTTACTAGCCTCTACACCAAAATGACCCCAAACCTAAATGGACAACACCTCCATCTCCCATATGTTTTCAATGTACACCGGTGTGCCATGGAACAAAGTATGATTCCGGGATAACATTAGGGCCCAATCCACAGCCGGAACAAAAAGGTGAGAGATTTTTGCCTTCACACTTCTATTGTCCTTCCTCTTGAGCTTCCTACCTGCCTCCCACATGCCCTCTAACGTGCCAAAATCAATCTCAAATCCCTGTGGATCCGTGAAGCATCAACCAAACCTACTGGGCTAGAGGGCATCAAACTAAGAGATGAGAAGAGGTCTCCACCTCCCCATTGCATACTGGGCAGGAATGGTCGTCTTGAAAAGTCGTTCCGAATTATTACTCCTGCTTTTTTTTTCGGTGTCGTAATTAACAAGAATTGACGAGTTGTTCCACGGAAAGCTTGTTATGTAGATTTTACATGGGCAAATATATTGGGGTGTCTGAAAGGGTGGGGTTTGCAGACTCTGCACACTCTGGGAGCAAGTGCGATGAATCTTGAAACAGATGGGAGATTCATCATTGACATTATCGCTATGGCCTTGTAATATATGAAGTTCACTTCCTATTCTGGGATTTTTTTTCTGTCCAAGGAAAAACATCTGCTCTCCCTTTTGTTGTTTCTTGTACTTGAATATTCTTCAATTTAATAAAATTGGTAGTAATCCCACAGTTATTTCAAAAAAAAAAAGGGTTGCAAAATGATCCATAAGTTAAAAGAATAATGGCTGAGATTCATGATCTTTCTGCTCTGCAGGTAGCAATCTCAAGGGCCCTGAATGGTATCGGTCTTGCCATAGTGACACCTGCGATTCTATCCCTTGTTGCTGACTCTACCAATGACAGCAACCGTGGAGTAGCCTTCGGATGGCTGCAACTTACTGGGAATATTGGCTCCATCATCGGAGGCCTACTCTCTGTCCTCCTTGCTGCAAGATCCTTCCTTGGCATACCGGGTTGGAGGATCGCCTTCCATCTCGTCGGGCTCATAAGTGTCCTTGTTGGAGTCCTCGTCTATCTTTTCGCCACAGACCCGCATTTCGCTAATGGAGTCAATAAGGCCAATGAAGTTTCACAGAAGTCGGTAACTGCTGGATTCAAAGATCTATTGAAGGAAGCAAAGGCAGTGATGAAGATTCCCTCGTTTCAAATAATTGTGGCCCAAGGCGTCACGGGTTCCTTTCCCTGGTCTGCTCTATCATTTGCGCCCATGTGGTTGGAGCTCATTGGGTTCTCTCATGAGAAGACGGCCTTCCTCATGGGCATGTTTGTTGTTGCAGGCTCACTTGGCGCACTATTTGGGGGCTACATGGGGGATTTTCTTTCCTTGCGACTTCCAAACTCTGGGCGGATAATTCTGTCACAGATTAGCTCGGGATCTGCTATCCCTCTCGCAGCTGTGTTGTTGCTGGTGTTGCCTGATGATCCATCATCAGGGTTCATGCATGGGCTGATATTGTTTATCATGGGGTTGAGCATATCCTGGAATGCACCTGCCACAAACAAGTATGTGATTTTTTTTCTTTTTCTCAGCTATTATTAATACAAGGGTTCGATTCACCAAATCTGAATTAATTTTAATTTTTAAACTAATATATATTTACGTGATGCAAAAGCTTGGAAAAAAAGAAAAGAAAAGAAAGTTAATACAAGAAAATTTTGAATGTGAAGCATTTATATTATAAATTATAAAGTGAACTTAATTTTATGTTCTCACTGTCAATATAATGGGTAGATATTAAACTGGAAGACCCACATATCACATCTAGCACACTCAGATTGTAAGCAGATCTTGAAGTTCTTGAAAAGGAAAAGACTACTCATAAGCTTCTCATTGTATCACTTAATTGTTTTTACGCCTTTCTTATGTCTCAATTGTTTGATCTTTGATCTAAAGATTGTTGAATATAAGCATCTATTCATATCATCTGTGTAGTTTCTTATTGAGTATTGTATCTTCTGTGCAGTCCCATATTTGCAGAGATAGTTCCTGAGAAATCACGGACAAGCATTTATGCCTTGGATCGGTCTTTTGAGTCTATACTTGCATCATTTGCACCCCCTGTTGTGGGGTTTCTTGCTGAACATGTTTATGGGTATAAGCCCATTGCAAAGGGTTCAAGCAAAGATGTGGAAATTGAGACAGACAGGGAAAATGCAGCCTCGCTAGCCAAAGCCCTTTACTCTGCAATTGGTATCCCAATGGCACTCTGTTGCCTCATCTATTCATTTCTCTACTGCACCTATCCACGAGACAGGGATCATGTTCGGATGCAGTCTTTGATTGAGTCTGAGATGGCGCAGATCGAGATGGAGAATCCTCCAAGAGTAGGAGAGTATTCTCAGGTGCAACTCAGAGAATCAGATGAGTTATATGGAATGGAAAGGAGTGTCATTGATAACGATTATGAAGTAGAGGATGGTTTGGATATCGATGAGAATGACGAGAAGACTTTGCTCTCCCGTGAATTGACTTTCTCAAATATGTCAGATTAATTTTCTATACGAGGTGAGACACGACCTGTTATATGAGTCATTTTCCATGGAAACCATATAAATGAAGACAACAATTTATCAAACACACATATTTGTATTGGCGGCTGTAGTTACATTGAGTTTCTGGTTACGGACAAGTGTTTACAAGATTAAAGAAAAGGTTTTTCTATCATTTGGCCAAGTTTTGTGAATTGTGACGCTGTGATTTTGGACTCTATTTGCATATTGTCAGGGCAGTCAATTTATATGGTTTTCAACATCTATATTTATCATTGACATCATCAAAGCTCAAGTAGAAACTTGCAAGCACAACAGTCATAGTGAAGTTTGTAAACACGTTTTTTAATGTACATGTACAACACTCCAGTGAAGTTTGTAAGCTTATTTGTTCATTATAGTGATCTAGCAAAGGTGTTTATTCTTTGGGAGGCTGTAAACAAAACATGACATGAACGTGAGGTATGGATTTCAACCATCTCTTTAAATATCAGGGTTGGATTGCATGATTACTAGAATCTCAGCTTTGAATTATAGATTATATCCTGCACATGACTTTCTGAAACCTTGGGAATTGACTGTTGAACGCCCTTTCAACTTCATGAGGTTATTTGTCTACCATGCTTCACTCAATCATTGCATGGATATTACTGTTATCTTAAGAGATTTCATCATGTATGAATATGCTTGTCCTGTGTTACATGAGTGCTATTTTCAATGGAATCATTATTCTTATTCTGAATATTCATTTTTCGATGAAATACTAAGACCTCCGATTCCCAGAAACCACAGTGATTTGAATGCAAAAGGCGACTTCAACTCTACTAGTTAGAAACTTAGAATAATGATTTGAATACCCACTTTGCAAGTCATTATATCAGGACAAAGAATCTGTTTTTCCCGATACGTAGGATAGAGGATCTTGTTAAATTCAGTTTAAACTTGAAATTGCATGAACATCAGTTTTAACATCAATCGTTGTTTTGCACGTATATGTTGTTCCCATTGATTTGAGAAGGCACACACTGGATACCATGCAAAGGATGTAGCTACCATTTCGCGCATGGCCATAGTTGATGGAGGCTCTAGTTCATTTATCATGATTTTCTAGAAGTTGTGCACATCCACTAAACAATCACTACAGCTATAACCTCCATAGCTATAAATTAATGCAATTTTTTATAAATCCATCCATTCAATTTATTAAAATATATATTTCATTTTTTAGAAAAACATGATGATGCATATTATTTTACAAAAAATTTAAAATAGATTGAAATTGAGACTAAAAAAGAAGTTATATATAGCATTATCCATAACCTATATGTACATTTGGTTTTGAGGGGGGGAGGGTTGCGATGAACGACTTTTTAACAACCCAAACCTGAGTTCTCCAACCTACTTAAAGAAATATAACAAACTCCAATAGCCATGGTGAGAGTTATTTAATTCATATTTCATTTCTACCCCCAGTTTGGGGTGAGACAAAACTGGGGCATAAGAAGGAACAGAGAGTAACAACTATAAGGGGAAAAAAAAAAGTTGTTTGTTTTAGAAGAATAAACTTCTATAACTATGCCTGAATAAAGAAGGAATAAGTCTAATAGCTATTCTAAGGGAGATATTGAAATTGCTTATTAGAATTTATTTATGTCAATCGATAAAAAAAACTCTTATCACACCTAACACTCTCATACATAAAAAAAAAAAAAAATCACATCTATTATATCACACACAAGATCTCTCACATACATTTAATCCCAAACACAACTAATTTATGCAAAAATATAATTATTATTTAATGAGTCATGAATTCTTATCAATCTTTTATTTATAATTTATTCTCATTATATCTAAAGTGAACTAAACAATAAAATATTATTTTTACATTTGAGAATGAGGATAATAAAAAAGAAAATCATACAAAAAAAAAAAAAATGCATGTTTAATCTACATAGATTGTTATAGGAGGTGAATAAACTCAAAGTTACATCCCAAACAATGGGACAATGTCCCCACCCATTATTATTATTACAACTTAAAAGACCCGTGCATATAAGTTGTTTTCTACACAAATGGCTACATAATTAATAACCTTTGCAGAATCTTCAAACTTACACATTGCACAAATATGTGATGATAAAAAAAAAATGAACCCACGAAATCTGATGCTACAATTTCCCTTTTCTCATCTTATAAAAAAAAATACACCGTTATTCCGAAAACACCCCCATCCACCAAAACCGGCGTCCTACATGAGAATAGTTACACAAACTCGCATTCCCAAATTACACCCATCCGGGTAAATCTTATTGCAGCTTCCCAAAATACCTATCCATCTTCTTCCCATTATACCCCCCATAGCGAGATTGTCTCGCTTTCTTCCCAAAATGGACAACTTGAATTTTTATTTTTATTTTTATCGTGATCAGCTCTTCTTACCGTCCTCCCCTCCGTCCTGCACGTACGCTTTCTTCCTCCGGTCCACCCTAGCGAAGGCGCAGATCACAAGAAAACACACCGAATAGACGGCGTGGATCCTCCAATTGGTCCTCGGCGCCTCCCTCTTAACGGCCCGGTGAAAAACCGCGGCGTAGTAGTGGAGGCCGACGGACAAGCCCACGAAGACCTGGGCCAGGCCCAGCGCCTTCGACCCCAGCCCGATCTCCACCGTCGAAAACACGACGATGAGGTTCACCACCTGCATCAGGAGGACCAAGACGTATCCGCCCATCTGAAACACCTGGGTGTAGAAATAGCTGGTCGGTGACGTGGCGTAGAACAGTTTCAGCGGCTCGAGACAGGTGACGAAAGATGTGACCGAGAGTATCCCGAAATAGATGGCTAAATACGCCTGGATGAAGAGGAGTATTTTGGAGAGGGAGAGGTAGGTTTTGATTTGGTGGAAGGCGAGGGAGAGGAGGAGGAGGGGCACAATGAGAAATACACAGGAGGTTAGGGAGGCTATCGTGGGGGCGTATTTGTTTCCCACTATGGGCTTGAAGTTGTTGGTGATCTCGAGATTGGCCCTCGTCAGGTACGCCTTGGAAGTCGTCGACATCTTCTCCAGATCCGGGAGGAGGGTCTCATGGAACTTCGAGGGGAGGTCCCGGAACTCCGACAGTAGGTCGTCCTCGTCGTCGTATATTGTGGGCTTTGGTTGGTGGACCTTGGGTTTCACGGGTTTGGTGACTGTGGTTGTGGTGGTGGTGGTAGGCTTGGTTGGTTTTGTGGGATTTGTGGGGAGCTTGGGGGGTTTTGTGGAATTTGTGGTCTTGATGGTTTTTGTGGAATTTGAAGGTTTGGGGAGCTTGGGTTTTGACTGTGGTGATGATGTTGTTGTTGAATTGGATTTGGGTTTGATGGGTTTGGTCTGGTTTTTGGTTTCCATCTGGTCAAGTTTCTTCTTGGGTTTTGGAGATGGTGGTTGTTGTTCTTCTTCTTCATTTGTACTGAGTGAGGGCTTTTTCTTGTTGTTCTGGGTTTGGGCTTGTGAGAAGGCGAAGAGGGAGGTGGATAGGCAGAGGTATAGAAAGAAGAGGCAGAGAGTGGTTGAGGTTCTGAATCTGAAGATGGGTTGAGAAGTCATGTTTAGATTTTTTTTTTTTTTTTTAGTGGATGGTGTTTGAGTGAGTGAGTGTGTGCTGAGTCCGAGTGAGAAGGGAGGAGGTTTATATATAAAAAAAGGCTAGAGAGAGAGACAATAATATTCTCTGGATGTTCCGCGGGTAAGTCTTGGTTACGATGATCCCCGCGCATTATGCATTTTGGATGGGCTTGTCGGTGCAGTTTCTGAGTGGATTACTCATAGTTGGGTGACTCGCGAGACAAAGTAAGATGGTGGAAGTGTGAAGACCGCAGTGTTCACATGGGACGGAGAGATTTTCAGCAGACAGAAAACGCTGTTTTGATTGTGATCCGATCCAAGTAGTAGTAATTATTATCATTATTATTAACAAGAGTGGACAAAGAAGCAAAAGTGGACAACAGGTGTAACTATGACGTAGAACAGTGTGTTTTCAAGTAAATTAATTAGGTTTCGTAAATTCCATGATGGTGGGGCATAGGGTTGGCGGGGGCAACTCGTAAGTAGGCTTGTCAATACGGATCGGATAGGTCCATATCTGTATCTGAATTGAATATCTGAAAAAATATATATTTAACGGATATTTCAAAACACATATCTGTATTCAATCTAAAAATCTGGATACGGATTCGGATAATATTTGAAATATCTGAATCAGATTAAAATATAAAAAAATTATAAAATTTTAAGTCCTAACATGATTAAATAAGTATATACCAAAGGCATAAAAACACAAATCCTAATATAGTTAAACAAGTATCCAACATGGTTAAATAAGTTTGTGTTTTGCCCTAGATTATGAGCAATTGGATTTTCATCTAAGGGTTGAAACTAATTCTAACATATATAAATAAAATAACAGTTCGGATACGGATATTATTCGGATCGGATATAGGCTATATTTGATTCAAAAAATTTTGGATACGGATAATTTAGTTCAGATACGGATACGAATTTTCAAATATCGGATATTTTCTGCATTTTTTAATACGGATTCGGATCGAATACGAATGTTTTTTCAGATAATTGACATGCTTACTCGTAAGTCGCATCTATACTGGTGAATAGTTTTTTGAGAGTGGAGTGAGTTTAGGGCACGTCCATCCTCATTGGTCAATCCTACGAGCCCACCAATAAATTTTTTTTACATAGGTTTAGTTTGAAAAGCATTAATCCCACCGATTCAATCAACAATCGTATTGTCAACTTTTTTTTATGACATTCGACAAACGATCTGTCAACTATTATTTAAGTCATTCGACATCGCCTTGTCAACCAATGTTTATAATATTCGACAGTATGTATGTCGACTTGGGATTTTCAAATCGACACCGAATATGTTAAACAGAAAAACTTGAAAAACTAAATATGAATATATTTTTTTTTTTCTAAAATGTAAGAAAACTTTAACCAAAATCTTCTCTTATAATTTATTAACAAATTTCATTATTCTATTCTTCAATATCATTAATCTTCCGTTCAAGATTATATCCACACAAACAAGACAAATTTCTTTCTTTTGTCGTGGAGGATTTCAAATTGAAGAAATAAACCCTCAACACATAACTATTATTTGATTGTATCAAATAATCTAATCAATATCTTCCAAACCCATACAAAAATCAAATATTAATAAAAGAAATATCCAAAATCAAAACAAACCCTAGTTTCCATGAACCCTGATAACAAGATTAGTTATAATAGGAAGAAAGGATGAGAAAATGAGGATGGAAGGACAGCGCCACCGTCACGGTGTGTTGAGGTTAGCCACGGAGAGGATGCTGCGGGGTGAATCTCATCGATGAGGAGGAGAGAAGAGTGAGAGTAGATGAGAAAAAAGAGGGTGAGAGGAAAAATCTATGAAAAAAATGAGAGTGGTGGGGTTAGAATTTGATAGGATTTGAATAAAAAAGATATTGGGTTTAGAAGTAACAAACATTTTTGGCGGTGGGTTAAGTTACATGGTGGGATCAACAAAATAGGTGGTGGGCCTAGACTTACCCATGAGCTTATCTTATGTTATCTCCCGGGTGTCCCTTTTTTCATTTCATCTTTATTTATCTTCATTTTATTTTTACTTTTAATTTCTCTCTATTTCTCTCACCTCCACTTTAGACGTTATCTAATTTGTTATTTAATTAAATAAATATACTTATAATTTATCTATAAAAAAAATCTTTTATTTTATGACTCTTCTTGGGTATTAGGGTCCGAATCCGGTCTGACTTGGATATTATCAGTATCGAACTGTACGATTTATTAATTGAACTACACAACCCGTGAATTAAATTGTATAACCAATTATTGGGTGCAAGTGTCAGTCTCCTATTGCATCCAATTATGCCTGGGTTTGATCAGGACCATTAGTGTTCAATGAAAGAGTGATACATGTACCCAACAATTATTTGTATAATTCGATTCATATGTTGTGTCATTTGATTCATTGATTGTGTAGTTTGGCACTGATAGTATAGATGGTATCCAAGCCTGATTGGATCTGGAGTCCATGTATTAATCAAAGGGAGGGTATAAATTATCCAAATTTTAATTCATTTAAATAATAAAAAAATATAGAAACAAAAAATATAAACAAATAAAAAATCACAAAAATAAACTATCTTGTGGACCCAGTCACCCCTTGGAGTATGGCCTTCTAAGGGGAAAGAATTATCGTTGTCACATAATTTCGGGAATTTTCATCGGGGGTGATTGTGGTCCAATAGACACCGAGTTTTTTTAGGATTACATTCACTTTATGTTTTTTTTATTTTGTTGACTTTATGTTTATTTTTCATGTCTTTCTTTACCCTCTCACATCCAATTCAGAGTTGTAACTTTTCTTTCAGCAATGCAAGTTTGATAACAATGTCTACCTTGATGATAAAACTAATTCAAAGGTCAAACAAGGTTCCCAAGTTTTCAATTTATCCTGCAGAGAAAAATGTGATACATGTTTCATTGTATCATATGTACGTGTAATAAAACATGCATGTGTGAACAAAAAAAATAAGCAGCAAGAAACGAAGATGAGAGTAGGGAGTGTAGACCCATTAATAAAAGTTAGTCCTAATAAAAATTTGAAACGTGGCTCAAATTATCTTAAATTCTTGCTCATTTAATATGTGAGGGACACATATAAGTTTTTTATTAGGACTGACAAGTACATATGAGAGTCAGAGTTTTACTTTTTCCAATCCTAAAGTTTTTATGCATGGCGCCTTTACTCAATAATCATAATTTTTTTTATAAAAACTTCTACACATTCAATTATCATAATATTTTTATGAAAAATGTTACACCAAGTACAGTTTTTGTATGAAACATAGGCGCCTAATGTTGTCATTTTTAAAAAATTATATATATATATATATAATAAGATATATATTTTTATAAATGATAAATTATATATATCAATAAATTAAAAATATAATTAATTTATAGACAATGTAAAAAAATTTCGATGAGACACATATCTCATTTCGATGAATGAAGGGGCTACCACGAATGAGACTGAAAAAAACCCACTAAGGGTGCGTTTGGAAACCCCGTTTGAAATGCAGCTTTTAGTTTTATGCACAGTTTTTTAGGATGTAATGATAAGGGTTTAATTAAGGATTTTTTGTTTATACACCATTAAAAAATATGGTATTTATTTTTTTACCATCACAAATAGTATATTTACTAGTATACCATTAAAATATCTTTTAATGATCAAATGTACCATTCCGTTACTTTTTAAAACAAAAAAACTTAACCAGAGTTAATTTTCTAACCAATAATTAAAAATGACAAAAAGAACCCTGACATGATATCTTCCATAATGTTAATAATAATTAGACACAATAATATAATTGGTTTTTTTTGTTCTTTCTAAATTGTACATGTCTTTCTTCCTCCCCTTTCTCCCTTTCTTTTTTTTCATGAATCAAGAGTTAGGGTTTTTTACTCCTTCATCAATTATGGTGGATTTCATCATTCTTCAACACAGTTATCAATATGGTACCTTAACATAGATCAATTGATTACATGTGATTTTTGGCCATATGTTGCATGATAGGAGCTTCTTTTTTTTCTTTTTCTTTTTGTATTTCAGATTTTAATGTGTTTTTCCTTTTCTTATAATATTTTTCATGGTATAAAAATAAATTTTATATTTTGTAATGGTAAATATGAAAATATAAAATTAAGGGTATTTTTATCATTTCTCCATGACGTTAACAGTGTTAGTAGAAAATTTGATGAAAATTAACTAGGATGGTAAAAATGCATAATTTTAAAATGGTTTAATGGTATATAAGTAAATAGACTATTTGTGATGGTAAAAAAATAAATACCATGTTTTTCAATTGTATACATGTAAAAAAACCCTTTAATTAATCTATGAATCACGTTTGTTGCTGATAACAAAAACTGCTTTTGTTGAAATAACACAGTTCTTAAGACACATTTTTTGTTATAATAATGACAGCAGCTTTTTAATTAAGTGATGACAGCATCTTTTCAATTAACATTTATGAGACTTTTAAAAAAACTAAAAGTCTGAAATTTTTTTGTTGTCAGATGAGGCGAAGGGCCCTTTTGGTAACACAATTGGGGAGTGATTTTGTTTTTAATTAAGTAGAAAGCTCAAATGTATTACCATACGGGGTCTTAGGAAGCTATCTTAATTAAAAAGTTACTTACAGTTTTTAGTACAAAATGATTGCTTTTTAAAAAATACAGAAAATGCACTTTCCAGAAATTAAAGTTTACTCAAATCATTTTATTTAAAATCTTATTTTTTAAACGTGTTTCCAAACATGTTGTCAGTGTAAGTATTTTTTTTATGTTATTAATACCTAAGTAGTTATATTTCTTTTTATCACAATTCTATAGATTTGTTTAAGAAGATCCAAAGAGCACATGCTGGGGTCCTCTCAACATGGATGGGTGAGAGCGAGACTCCACCAAGTGGTGAGTGGTTTAGACAGTTGAGCTGAACTTTCACATGCAAAAATATGTCCACTCTTGCCAGCCTCAGATTCCTTCTCTTATTAATTTTTATCCTCTCTCCTTACTTTTATATACCATCATCAGTCATTGAGGGGACATACGTTTCATGTAAAAGCGTGCAACAAAGTTTTTCAATCGTAATTTGATTTAATGGGTTCACTTTAAAAAGTTTTAAAAACATGAATGATGGAATCCAAGATCATTTATTTAATTAATTTCAGCTTTCAAGATTTGTCAACCATGTAAGGACGCATTAAAACTGATAATTTGAGTATCCACGAAATTTTACCCAGATTTAGGCAAAATTCATTGAAGTATACAATTAATTTAATATGAAAATCATATATATATCATGTAAATGAATGTTCATTAGAAATCAAATAAGTATTACTGTCAAACCATCTCTTAGACTCCATTTGAGTCAGAATGATTTTGTGTTCTCACCTACTCTCACTACTAAGTACTAAGAGATGATTTAATTAGAAAAAAATCACAATTATCTGAAAAAAAAAATTGGTCATTGCTTATGCATAACTCATATGACACACAGTGTAGCACCAGTCATGCACGTGCCAATATTTCTCATATATGCAATGTTTACCATTTTTCAATTTTTTTGATTTCTAAACAATATAATGTGAATAATGTACTTGAAGAGATATCCATGCTATATGTATATATACACACCGTGGAGGATAAAATCCACCCTAATGCACCCAAATAAATTAAGAAGAGGAAGAAAAGTCACTAGGTATCAAGAATTCCCACCTCGACATAAACGATCACCTCGGACTAAACCTAGCTCTCACCTCGGATCCAGCCTACAATAAGTTGCCAATGTCCGAAGGCGCTTAAAAAAAAAACATCCGAAGGCAAGGTCCGAGGAGTTAAACCATGTATCTGATGATCAAGTGTGACTAGCGGAAGAGAATACTAGTGCCACGTATATTCAGGGACGTGCCAGCTGGAGCCAACTTGTACCAGCTGGAGCCAGGTCATTCAGTTGACTTAATTTGTTAAAAAAAACAAATATGACTTACATGTCACCTGATTATTGGATCACATCACGTTACTCTAGTGTGTTCGACACACAATCTCCACTTATAAATAGAGGGGTTCTCCCTCTGAAAGGTACGCACATTTCTACTGAGAATCTCAATCTCTTGTCCTCTTTAACAGAGGTGGGGGGTGTTTAATTGCCGACTTAATCAAAGCTCGATTCGCCACACTGGTGTGAGTTTAGGGAGAAGAAATCTAAGAGCATCGACCGATCGATCGATCGCAGACTTCCAGCAACACTTCTTCCCGGATCTACTTCCATCAAGGCCATATCAAACCTCAATCCAGTCCGATACTGGAGAGAATTGATAATCCTCCAACACACACACACACACTCACAAAAGGAGTAATAGGAATTGCTTGATAAGTTTTATTCCTTGACTAAAAAACCTCAATGCAACTGCTTAAAATAATACTTGTCTAGATATATGAACAACCTATTCTATGAATGCATTATTCAAAATCAATTCCCTGTTATGCAACAGATTTTCAAGAGGGATGCACCAGTAGACATTGACACACGTTAGGTAGGACATGTTTGGTGGCACGTCTAGGATATGATAGTGATATAAGCTGATCTAATGAGCGTTGTCAATACATTGATGTTTTGAGGAATCTTAGCATATGGTGGACTCAATGATTATATTCAGTTTTAATCTGCGTTCTCACCTGGTCACTGAATAGGTCACTCATCTCTGACCAGAGTTGATGCTCTTTTTTAACCTTTCATCACAGACAGCCTAACTTATAATTAAAAAATTATATATTGAAATGTTGAGCAAGACTTGGACCACCCCTTGCCATGCATGTTCGCATAGTCAATGAAGTCAGCCTAGCTAGTTGTGGACTTTTTTTTTTGTAATCTCTTAGCATATTTGTAGGGCTAAAAAATGAGGCCCACCGAACATGCTTCACGTACCAGTGGCTCATGACCCGACAAGGGAAGGTCCACGACCAGGATCGCTCGCCATTCAAGAGATTGGCCGGTAGGCCCACTAACGTCCAACAACCGGACGTCCACCCAAGTCAGTAATTCCAAAGCTATATCAGGAATGATCAATTGCTAATTAGACCAAATCTAATAGATATGTTGATCCAGAGCTTTCATCCTCTAGGATCACATAATAGATCTTGGATTTGAGAGTAATCATCTATAGATTCAGAAGATTCCAACACTTCATGTACATTTACAAGGGATAATAACAGCAGATCATGTAAATCCCATAATTCAGATAAAACCCACTCCTATAATTATAGATTCGATTCCATCCATCCAACAGGGAGAGTAAATCTTCACATGATTCTAGAGTTCTCTGAAGTACTATAAATAGGGAGTCAGTTCTCCCTATAGAGATAGGCAGAAATTCTATTAACAAAAACCCCCATCTTGTGCAATATACTGACGTGAGCGTCAGATGGTCTTCCGCAGGTCGCCCCCAACCTTGTGTCCAACAACGTTCGAGGAGGAAGAGCGCTGGTGGACGCTAGGAAGCTTTCCGGAGGAGCGGAGTGGTAGACTTGACGACTTGGATCCGGTCAGTTGGTTTTCGTCCCTCCTATATTGATCTTCTAACTTTCTGTTTTACAAAAATAAAAAAAATAAATCAATTTCAGAACTCAGTTGAGAAACTTATTACATTGGTGATTGGTCACTGACAATACAAAATTATAATTAGAAAGGGTATTTTATAATTAGCCCCTTTGGAATAATCTGGAAATAATCCCTGATCAATTTTACTATTTGTATTTAACCCCTTACCATCAACTCTCCATAACCTTGTAATCACACACACATAAAATGTCATATTTATGTTCATTCAGTGGTTGTGAAAAAGATATTGAAATACTTATAGTTAAGTACAGCGAATGTCATGAAAATCTATGATCGCATCATGGCTTTGACAACTCTACTGAAATTATCGTTTATCATTGTCATGCAGCATGTGATATTGGAATTATATGAAATTCGGTAGAAATATGAATCTTTTTTGAAAGCATTCTAACAAACTTAGAATGACCTTGTTCTACCGTTTAGAAGCTATTATCACTTGGAAGGAAGTTGAGATGGTAATGGGACCACTAAATTATTTTCACAGTGTTGATAAATGGATATTTATGAATAGTAGAAGATATATAAAGGACTTAAATGCATGAAAATATTAGTATTTGAAGAGTATATTAAGGCCCCAATCGGTAATATGTTTTGTAGTGTTGATATACAAAGTCCATGTAACAATCTCATAAACTAGGGATGGTAGTGGGACTGTCCCAATAGGGTACCCGCCTGACCAGACCAAGTTGGGACAGGTCGGATTTGGGTTTGACACGGGTTTAAGATAGATAAAAATGACACTTAGCAGGTTTAGAACTAGAAATGGGTTTATTTAGCAAAACCCGCCCCGAACCCGCTCTGGTTGCAATTAATATTAAGATTAAATATTTGTTATAATAATTACATAATTTATATTTTTCATTTGGTGTTCCAAAAAAAATATCAAAAAAATAAGAATGAATAAACTCAAACGCCAATTGAAATTTGAAATCATATAAATATACACCGGGTTGTCTTTTGGTATTCAAAAAAAAAATTGAAACATTATATTTGTCACTTGTTATGAAAATTAAAAGTTTTTATTTCTTATTTTGTAGGGTTTATTCTAATAAATATTTATTTTTATTTAAAATTTTAATTTTAATTAAATATTACATAAAAATATGTTTTAATATTTTTTCCCTAAACTTGTCTTGGCCCAACCCGACCTAAATTGATGTAGGACAGATTTGAAAAGAAATCATTACAGAATATTTGATTTCAAATCTGTTATCAAAATAAAGTTTTGTGAGATTTTGTCATTTATTAACAAATCTCATTATTTAAAGTCATATTAATCACCTTTTATTTATGAATTAGGATTTTATATGTTATTTTATTATATTTTAATAATTGTCATTGTAATTGTGTCTTTATTATTTTTAGTAGAATCATAATTCATATTATGAATATGTATTTAATGTTTGTGGCCTATATAATGAGTGCCACCATCTTTGTAAGAGACAACTTTTGATCAATTAATAAAATTTTCTCTCTTTTGGGTTATTTCTTCCTTGTGGATTCAATGAGTTATTTGATCTTGACATTGATCAGATCCTTTTATCTATTTCACGCTGCGTTATAAATGAGACGGGTTTGTGATGAAAAAGCTAAATCCGTCATGGATTTGGAAGGAGTTTGAGATATTTGTGAGCTGGTTTGGGTTTGGGATTCACAAAACCCGTCCCAACCCGCCCCGTTGACATCCTTCTCATATGTAATTTAGAATAGTCATGATACTCAGGCCCCAAAATATAAGCCCTACTCACAAGTCCCACGAGGTGCCATCATCTCATTGGTTGACTTCAAAAAGGGTAAAATGGTAAAATACAAATCTACATTTCATTAAGAATATGTCTCATTAACCCAAATCCCATTTTTTCTCCATTCAATTACTAATTTTCCACGGTTACACTGAAATTTATTTATTTTAAAATTTGAATTTTAAAATCTTTATCTATTAACTGAATTTTCTATTTCAGTTACATTCAAAACTTACATAAATTACACAAAAACTCACCTAAATTGTTTTGTTTTGTTTTGTCAAAATTCTTCAAATGGCTACTTTTTTTTTTCAAATTTCATTCGTACTATATTTTTTTTTGAAGAATGTTATTAAATAAACATTATAGCATTTGACAAAGATCTTTTTAATTTACATAAATAAGATACATCTCAGAAAATTCAAATATATTTCCTAAATGTTTTCATCTCTCACAACTATTTATTACATTTACATAAATATAACATAACAGTTATATTTACATAAATGTTTTACATTCCATGCAATGTTTAAACAATTTAAAAACAGATCCTCTCTTCAATAGTCAGTTACATTTTGTGGAAAATAACAAATACTTTTTTGTTGTGAGTTATATTTAACAAATGTTACATGAACTATTTATTATATTTTCATAAAAATTGTTACATTTACATAAATGTAACATAACAGTTACATTTAAATGTTTTACATTCCATGTGATATTTAAATATTAAAGGAAGATCCTCTCTTCAATAGCCAATTACATTTTACTGAAAATGTCACCTTTTTCATTGTGAGTTATATTAACAAATGTTACATAAACTATTTGTTACATTTTTATAAAAAACTGTTACATTTACATAAATGTAACATAACGGTTATATTTACCTAAATGTTTTACATTCCATGCAATATTTAAACAATTTAAAAATAGATTATCTCTTTAATAATCAGTTATATTTTATGAAAAATGTCAAACATTTTTTTCGTTGTGTATTGTATTTAACAAATGTTATATGAAAAAATAAATTTTGTTACATTCTTCAATCTAGTCTAGGCTATACAAAAAACAGAAAAGCATCATATTCAAAGCCAGACACCAAATGTCAAACATGAACATAATATATGTCAAACTTGATCCAATAAACATTGAGATGAAATCCAAATAATAAAAAAAAATTTCAATTCGTGATTTCAAATTCTTCCGAAGTAGAAATTCAGATTTGCTACGAGATGATCTTCATGCAAAAATCAGTTCTCAAAAAAAAAATGAAGGAGTTAATGATGAAAGAATAAGAATTCAATTCAACATTTTAAAAAAAAGAAAAACATTAAATAATATTGCATGGATGCAAATATGAAAATGGTAACCACCGCATGATTCGGGGGATTGGTTGGCAAAAGGGTATGATAGAAATTCTCCTTTTACCACCTCATGAGTCTTCTGATGGGGCTTGTGAATTGGGTCTAAAAAACATTTCTCAATTCAGAAATATAATGGTCTCCCAACCGTCTGTACATTGCAACTATATAGTGTAGCATACACTCCAATAGTATAGTATACACTGTGTATATTGCATTATCATAATATATAAAAAATTAATTTTTTTTATTTGTTCAAATAAAAAATTACCATTGTGTATTTCAATGTATGCTTCTATGTATTTTAATATGTTTTTTTTAAAAAAAAAAAAAAAGAAGAAGAAAACCAGTGTGCATTGTGAATGTAGCGGCATATATGTCATTTTTTTTTTTTTTTTTTTTTAGGCAGGGCTCAATTTTATGGCCCAACCAGGGCCTTCCATTGTCTCCAAAAATCCGGTCGCATCACGACGCCACACGTCCTCATCACCAATTCACCATCCATCACGTGTTCTCGCCAGCCCCAAGAAGACTTGTTAATTCGGATAAGTAAGTGCCCTATTAAATCTGGCAATATGACCGGGTCTGCCGCGCTAGATCACATCTCGCTGATTCATCACGCACGGTTATGGAACCATCATGACGGGTTCATATCCTACCAGACCCACAGGATATCTGGGTTTCGTTTTCACAACCTTGAAATGGAAAAAGAGCGATACAAGGGATGAAGAAGGATCGTAGTTAAGATAATCCTTTTTCAGAAGATCCCTTATTTAAAAAAATTAAATCACGTTCATATGATTTTCTCTTCTAACATAAAACCAAAACCTACTGATCCTCTCTCCCAAAATCAATCAACCAGTCATCTGGTTGGTTTATTCATTCTTTTATTTTCTTTTATTGTTAGTATATTTTTATATTAAACATATATATGACATATTAATCTTTTAAAATTATATTTTTGTAAATAGATTTTTTTAATGTTTTTTTTTTAAATTGAATTACAACAATGATATAATGCATATTTATAGAATTTTTTTATTTGAATTTTAAATAATTTTTTCAAGCCCTCCGTCCCTTAAAAAAAAAAAATCTTAGATTTGTCACTGATTTGATTTGACCATTGAAGAATCTTTTATAGAGACTCCACCCTCTTTACTTAACAACAAGAAAGAGATCCCAGGGTCTGGAGGTCGTTCGGCAACCAAACAATAGTTGAGAGAACAATTTTTTCTCATCTTTTGCCAAACCAGATTTTGAAAAACTAAAAATTTTACGCAATCAAACTTCTAAAAGCTTTTTGAAAAGTCATTTTCCATTTTCAATGATATTTCCAAACACAGCTTAGAATTAGATACAGATATTTTTCAGGGGTTAGTTCTAAAGATAGCCCATTTAAAAGAGGGTTATTTTTTAAAAATTTTACAAGGATCTAATTTTTAGAAGGATTTAAAGCAACATAATGAATAAAAGATAATGTTAAATACATCCTCAAATACAGTCCTCACATGTTTTAATTTTATAAAAGTAGTAAACACTATCTAATGATGTAAATGTTTTGATAAAAAATATATATGGCTCCATTTTGAATTGAATGGACTCATTTTTAATAAATGGAAAAAAAAATTAATGAGTTATATACCTCACTAAATGTCTATTGGATGGTTAAAAAAATATATGCGACTGTATTTGGAATTGTAAAAATTTGTGTGACGGAGCCTATGAATCAAATATCATTTTTGAATTACGAAAAGTCACTGCTGTACAAACTCCGGTCCTTGGCCACCAATTGAAAGCCCCCCTTCACCAAACATTGCCTAACCAAAAAAAGAGGGGGAAATAAAGACTTGTATCATCTTTCATGAAATTATAACCAGCATTTTTGCCAGGAACACCCTTGTCAATCATATGCTACAAGTCAACTTGGTGTCTGGATCTGTTCATATTATGTGAAACATGACTACTAAGGAATCCAGTCCTTGACATTTTAACATTCACTCTAAACTACTCATTTTCTGTATAAGAAACTATATATCACGTTGAATGATGTTTTTTCTTTCTGTGGGTCACATTTTTTTTGGTCCCCGGCAAGGGAGGGCCAAAGCAATGTTATATGGCCCCCAAAAAGAAGGCATATTAGCCTTTCCCATGTTGCAGTGGTGGGGAAGGACCAAAAAAATGATGTTTGTGCTTCCAGTTTGGATGTGAGTATTAAAGCGGTTAAGTGGTTGAGCCACCCGTTTCATTTAAAGCATTCCCATGCAGAGTCACCATTTATACTGCTTTCCTTCTTTTTCTTTTCTTTTTTTCATACTGTTTTCATGTGCTCATCCAGTGATGTACACTTGGAAAGCCTTGAAAGGGAAGTTGTGAGCATGTACAGAATTGTAGCCTTGTAGGGTGGCAAAAAGTGAGCAGAGGGACTCTTCTTTTTAACTTTTTGGCTGACACTGCTCAAAGAATATGTAAAACCTGTAATCCAACTGGACATACAGAGTCTCTTATGGAGCCTATTTTGCAACCCCTATACTTCAATAACCCAGTATATAATAAAGTATATAATTTTTACACTTCATTGGATAATTTATTAAGAGTGTATAAATATATATTTTTTCCACGGTAAATCCGAAAATTTCAAACTTTATGCAAGATGAAATATATATTTTTAAAAAAATTCAAAATGTCACATGAACTACAATCTAGACTACAAATTAATGAGATTGTTTTTTATATTAAAAATCAATATTTGGTCGGAAGCCCGCAAACCTGATCCAGACCCGTAAGGTTAAAACCCAGCCCGACTTATTCAACGGACAGTTGAGACACGGGTCCTACCCACAGGCCAGCCCGTGGGTGGTCCGACGGTTCCGTGAGTCCCTAGGGGAAAGGGCAAGTGGCTCTCTTCTCACAAGGTTGGTGGTAGGTGCCTTTTAGCATTTCAAGAGGGCCACGAATGTGGGCTGACCTGAATTGGGCCCGTTGACCAAAAGAGCCCACAGGCCGAGATGCCCACTTGAAATTGTTTGCGTGGTATAATTTTTAACTCGAGGTGTTCTTCTGTTTTTGGACTTATTTTTTTTAGACTTTTGATTTTAGAGTTAACTATATTGTGATTTGTGAATAGACGTTGAAGTGGACCCGAAAAACTTAATTAAAGTTGTGGTGACTAGTAACTCAGTCATGGATAGATGGTAGATTGATTTTTATGAACAATTTTATGTACAAAATGTCACTGTGTATAAGAATAATTGAATTGCAGTCATACCTAAGAATGGATAGATGGTACATTGCTTTGTTTGGTTCTCTTTTGTGCTCCATTCACATAATGTTATGCAGCTTTTGAGTGCGTTTGGTTGTGCGATTGCGCTGTTTTCATGATTACACATAGATTTCAGACAAATAATACCTAAAAGCTGCGACTTTCAAAAGCTGGGGGAGATGAGCTTCCTGCATAATCAATTTTAAACTCAGATCCTTACAGAATCAGTTTTATAATCGTGCCAACCAAACACACCATTTGCAAACCTGTATTTATTTTTGTTTGTGATTTTTTTGTTTATAAAAGGAAATTGAAGACAGCTGATCCATTGGGTATAAAGAATAGGATTTGCTTTTTTTTTTTTCTCCATTAATCACACGCCTTTTTCTTTTGATTGAGGTTGGTAGGCTTTGCCTATTATAAGCTATTGCTTGATGCAAATTGAAGATGTTCAATGTAGTTGCTGATCCGGGTGTGTTTGTGTGATAGGTAAAACTAAAAAAATGAGGTTTGTGCTTCCAGTTTGGATGTTCAATATATAGTTATTATAATATGTTGCTCTATTATGCTGTTGTTTGTGCTTAATTCACTATTTTATATAAAACCTGCATGTCGTTAAATTCTAAAAATAAGGATAAAATGTGAGAAGAATTTTTTTTTTTTTTCAAGAAAATTTGAGCATTTCTATTTCAAGCATAAAAGTAGTCAATATCTGAATGGGGTGAGAGAAGTGATTAAAAAAAAAAAAAATACACACACAAGCAAATACAATTTGTAAATCGCTTGTATTGAACTAATTTATTGAAGCTGTACCTACTAAACAGAACAAGCATAACACCTCATATAGGAGACATCATATGAGAATCATTGTATTAATTACATGCGGCATTTGATAAATCTACTTGGACTCTTGGGAGCATAATTTGTCTATCATTAAGCATTTTTATCTTGTGCAAAAACAATTTAGAAATTACAACTAATCATAAATAACTTTTAGCTTTTTATAACTCATTGTGTATCGATTCTTTGCATATTCATTTTTTTTTTATCTAAATAAAACATCACTTTACTCTCGGGTGAAATTTTTACATTACAAGATTGTTTTGAATGCTGTACAATTTTTTGTTGATGTATAATAATGTTTTTTAATAACCGAGAAAATGATAACATTTTATTCACGTCAAAGTTCTTTACGTTTGCAGCTTTGAAGAGATCAAAGTTGATACGCTCCTCCACATCAACAAATCAACAAATAAAGATATTTTATGTTTATAATTTTTGCGAAAATGGCCGTCAATGATTTTTTTTATCAATATTTATATTTTCATGGCACACACGGATAATGTAATCCGTCTTCTCTTTGAAACTCATTATCGCTGGGTGTTTGCTTAAATCTATTACCCTGAAAAACAAGAGATAGTGTCACTTCTAATTTGAATTTATTGTATGTAAGCATGAGCATATATGATATATACATACATTAATATCATACATATATATATATTAGTAAATAGATATCTAACTTACATAAGTAAGATTTAAAAATATCTCTGTTTAAGTACAATTGGTTGGATGAAATATCTCTGTTTCATTTTCTTTAGTCAATTTCTCGTTTCCTTTAAACTTAGCTTATATTAAGAAGCGCATTAACAAACATAAATTGCGTCAATCCACTTTCATCACTCCAAACCTAAAAATAAGATCATCATAGATTACTATATCGAAAATTTTAAATATATATTTAAAAAATTAAGCAAATTCATACTTACTTATGTAACAGAAACCCCCTAATCGTGATTTTCCATCTACCAAGAATATATTATCGGTAGAATAATCTAAATTATGAATTACTTAAATGTGTAATTTTTATGTCGTTTCATATAAGCATCTGCATGCAAAAATAACCACTTCATATATTAAGTAAATATGTGATAAAATTTTAAATTTATTAAATAAAGAAACACTAACCTCAACAAATTTTGCCCAAAGATGTGAACTCTCTCGTGGCTTAAAGAAACCTTCAGCATCGTACCAGATGTTGAATTGGACGATGATATCCTCCAGCAGTATGCACGTGCATATATCTTATTTGTGCTTGGATCAACCATCTTTGTCGATGGCACAGGAAATAAGATACATGCGTGCTACCTTCATTTATTCAGAGATTTTGAGGATGCTGGTCGATATTCATGGGGTGCAGCTGCTTTGGCCCACTTATATAGAGCATTGTACAGAGGTAGTGTGCTTGGAGAGAGGATGTCGGCAGGATCTCATGGTTTTTATTCTTTGCTACAGGTAATATGCAAACCCCAATTTTCATCCATACATACTAAATTTGTTTTTTTTTCTGTGTTACTAAAGATTTTGTTCCAATGCAGCTATGGTCGTGGGAGAGATTACATGTGGGACGACCGTCATTGCATGATCCGGATTTTATTCTTGGAGATCGACCTTTGGGAGCAAGGTAATGTCAATATTTTCATCTTCTTTTGTCAATTCATAGAAGATCATATTTCATTAAATTCCTTATTTCAGGTGGAAGGTGACTCAGAGGTTTGATGAAAATTCGCGTGTTCTGATATACTATAGAGCACAACTGGACTATCAGCTTCAGTCGCAGGTGACTATACAATTAGCCATATATTTCACAAATGATATATTCTATGTTAATTGTGATACTAATTATAAATTTGGTTTTTGGTAGGTTATATGGCAGCCTTATGCTGGGACATATGAGACACTACCACCTGCATGTATGGATCATATGGAGTTGTGGACGGCTAGGGTCCCACTCATTTGCTTTGATATTGTGGAGATGCACGTGCCAGATTGAGTCGCACATCAATTTGGATGGCATCAGAACATTCCATCTGATGTAGAGGCCATCGACCGGGTAAACAGACGAGGTAGACAAGATGTGAATTGGATAGTTTTTCACCAGACTTATATCGAGCGTTGGGACCAACGATTGGATCACATCCACCAATTCTCTCATACCCAGAGTTCGAGGAGATATATGGAGTGGTACTGGGAGAGAACAGTCAGACATATCACACCTCCAGCACCCCCACAGTACCATCCAGGCTATGTCGCACCAAATTCGGTAAGAATTTTAAACGCATGTTACATTTTTAGAAAGTGATAAATGATTTTATAACTACTTATCATATTGAAACTTTTGTTAACAGGGGGAGTTACACAGAACATTACCAAGGTGCTTGCAAGAGGATTGGTCTTATACCCCAACTGCGATGAGTGGGATCGTATAATTGCTGTGGCACGTGACTATGCAGAGGCGATGATGGGAGACAGGGGACAACCTTCGAGTACCTCCAGTGCATCTACAGATGCTGATGATTATGAGGATGTCGTAGATGATAGTTTCGCTCACACCGAATTCACAATTGATGAGTTCTTCAATGATGTACGACTCGATGCAGAAATCGATGAGCAACCACAACAACCAGCCCCAGCTCCTGATCGAGCTCCACAGATGACACTCCAGACATATACTCGTGGACCACGCAGGGTTTGGTGTACTTCTACTACTGTCAGTCGGGGATCGGGCGAACAATTTACCACTCCACCACAATCAGGTGTGCCGCCATCCACAGCAACTGACGTACCCTCTTCATCAGCACCTCCTGCTCCGAGAAAAGCTAAAAAGAAAGGACTTATGAAAATATTTGGATGATTGTATTTATGGGATGTAAGACATGTTTATTATATTTATGCATTTTCATTTGTGTTTATTGTATTTATGTATTTTCGTTGGTGTTTAGAAACAGGAGTCAAGTGATTATAATGGATTTATGCAAATATCAATGCATTTTTATTATATTTATGCATGTTCAAATAGAAATTTTTATACAGGTGAGATAACCAACAATGTATACAAAAAAAAAAAAAAAAATTAAGATTGAAAACGGATTGTATATAATCCGTCTTCAGGAGACAGATTATATACAATCCATTTCCAGGAGACGGGTTATATATAACCCGTCTCCAGTGTAAATTCGGAGATTTACATTGGAGATGGATTATATATAATCCGTCTCCATTGTAAATGGGGCAGTTACAGGTTGCAACACTGGAGATGGATTATATATAATCCGTCTCCAGTGTAAAATATCAACGGGTCTAGTTTTTACAAATATTCGGGTGGCGGAGCTATTTTTACAAATTTTCAATTTTCAGGGACTACAAGTGTTAATTACCCTTTTAGAAATTCTGTTACTTTTGGATTAGGATGATCAATGGGTAACAATGTTACGTGTATGAGGCTCTGGGTTGACTCTTTGGTTGGAAAAATTAGGCAATTGACTGAGGGCCCAAGACATTATTGGTAAATAATAACTTAACACATTATCAAAAAAATTACTTTTTAAAAAACATTAATAGTAATATTGATAAGGTTAAAATGTAGAATTAAAGACATTTAAGTCCCTACAAATATAGAAAAACCCGTATAAGTCCCTACTAAAATTGGGACAGAAGTACAAGTTCCTGAAAAACTAAAAAAAATCCAATTATCATCTCTGAGTTAAATTTATATCCAAACTTAACGAAATATTCTTATAATATTCCATCACATATAATTGTGTAGACATTAAAGTCCTTATAAACAGTCATAAAGACAAATTAGTCCCTTCAAAAAATAAAATTACCCCTAAAAGACTTTTACATTAAATTGTATAAACATTGTAGTCCCTATAAATAATTATAAAGACAAATTAGTCCCCGTAAAAGATAAAATTATCCTTGAAAGACTTTTACATTCAATTGAATAGACATTACAGTACTTATAAACAATCGTAAAGATAAATTGGTCCCTCTAAAAGACAAAAACACCCTTGAAGGATTTTTACATTTAATTGTGCAGACATTGCAATCCTTATAAACAATCATAAAGATAAATAATATAATTTATTTATTTATTTATTTATCTTCTATCATATCGCTCACACTCCATCTAAAGATCTCAATTTGGATGTAAAAAAAATATTTTAACCAGTAGAATGTATTCTTTTTACCTTTTTGTTTGTAGGAAAGTAAAAAAAGTGGCATGAGTTTATTAAAATTCTCTCTGCTAGGAATGTAAATAAACAAATTTTGTGAAAAATCATGTATAGGTATTTCAAAGCAAGCAAACACTTTAAAGAAAAGAGCATTATTCATTACTTGTTTAGGTGAAGTGTGAGCAATAGGATAAAAGATGAAAGAATAAATAAAAAAAATTATATTATTTGTCTTTATGATTGTTTATAAATAAATAAGGACTGTAATTTCTACACAATTAAATGTAAAAATCCTTCAGGGGCATTTTTGTCTTTTACATGGACCAATTTGTCTTTACGATTATTTATAAGGACTGTAATGTCTATCCAATTAAATGTAAAAATCTTTCAGGGGTAATTTTATCTTTTGCAATGACTAATTTGTCTTTATGATTGTTTTGTAGGGACTGCAATGTATACACAATTTAATGTAAAAGTCTTCCAGGGATAATTTTATCTTTTGCAGTGACTAATTTGTCTTTATGACTGTTTATAAGGACTTCAATGTCTACACAATTATATGTGACAGAATATTATGGGAATATTCCATTAAGTTTGAATGGAAATTTAACTTAGGGATGATAATTGGGTTTTTTTGAGTTTTCAGGGACTCGTACGTCTGTCCCAATTTTAGTAGGGATTTATATGGATTTTTCAATATTTGTAGGGACTTAGATGTCTTTAACCCTAAAATGTAACCAATATAAATTTGACAACATTTACCTAAAAAATAGCAAAAAAAAAAAAAAAAAAAAAAAAGTTAGGAATAAAATGCTTTTTTGACTCCCCAAAAGGGGGTACTTGAAACGGCAAGTCTAAAAAAACGCCAGAGGATTTTTTTTTTGTTCGAAAAGATTCAAGATTTGGCTAAAATGTTGAGGGAGACTAGATTTTGAGATCTGTGTGGTATGGGATGAATGAGCTTGCATTCATCCTTCCAATGCGTTAATGACAACATGGCATTCTAAGGTTGGCCACAGTTGGAGGCCTTGTATCAGCAAAAAGTTATCCCAAGAAGAATTGACCAGCTCAAATGGATACCTTATAATTGAAGCAAATGGTGGTTTGAATCAACAGAGGCTATCGATATGCGATGCAGTTGCTGTGGCACGCATACTAAATGCTACACTAGTCACTCCAATGTTTCACTTGAACAGTGTTTGGCGTGACAAAAGTAAATTTGGGGATATTTTTGATGAAGAATACTTTATTGATTCTCTGAAAAATCATGTAAGAATAGTACGGCAGCTTCCGGAAGATGTTTTTCAACGCTTCGACAATAACCTCAGCAGTATTGTTAACCTGAGAGTCAAAGCCTGGTTAACATCGTCTCATTATGTGAAGAAGGTTCTCCCTAGGCTATTGACTATGGGGGCTGTACGTATTGCACCTTTCTCCAATAGATTGGCTCATGCAGCTCCTTCAAGCATCCAGGGCCTTAGATGTATGACTAATTTTGAAGCACTGAGGTTTTCCGAACCTATAAGAACACTTGCAGAAAAAATGGTTGATCGGGTGAAAAAGAGGAGTGGTGGGAAGTACATTTCAGTGCATCTTAGATTTGAATAGGATATGGTGGCCTTCTCGTGCTGCACCTATGATGGTGGAGATGAAGAGAAACGAGAACTGGATGATGCTCGTGAAAGGGGTTGGAGAGGAAAGTTCAATAAAACAGGACGCATAATAAAGCCCGCCGCTATCAGAATGAATGGGAAATGCCCTTTATCTCCTTTGGAGGTAGGAATGATGCTGAATTCCATGGGTTTTGATAATACCACCACAGTTTACGTCGCTGCTGGTAAAATTTACAAAGCGGAACGGAATATGGCACCACTTCGACGGTTATTTCCATTGTTGGAGACAAAAGAGAGTCTAGCCTCACCAGAAGAACTTGCTCCATTATATTTAAGGGCTATTCATCTAGGTTGGCTGCACTTGATTACACTGTATGTCTTCTCAGTGATGTGTTTGTCACAACACAAGGGGGCAACTTCCCTCACTTCTTGATGGGACACAGGCGGTACCTTTATGGAGGGCATGCCAGGACAATCAAACCTGACAAGAGAAAATTAGCACGCTTATTCGACAACCCGAATATCATATGGGATAGTTTCAAGCACGAGGTACAGGAAATGCTTCATCGCAGCGACGCGAAGGGTTTTGAATTTAGGAAACCCAATTCATCCCTCTATATGTTTCCAACTCCGGACTGTATGTGTAAACAAACAGAGGAAGACGTCACAGACACGTGATATGGGGAGCGATTATTATAGCTTCCCGGATTGGTATGATTTATATTTTACATCTTCACATGTACACCAGGTAAATTTTTGGTATCAATTTCATTTGTCCATTAAAATTCATTTGTTGCACATGAGCTGATCTTCAGAAAAATTTTAGGGTCCTCTTTTTTTCTTTTTTTTTTCCATTTGATTGTTGGGTATATCATTGTAATTGGATGCAACAGATTCATTGTACACACAACAACATGCCATAATTAATGAAAATTCTGTAGGAAAAAAAAAACTAAGGTTTTTTAATTTCTGGCTCTGATACCATGTTAGAATGAGATAATGAAATAATAGGAATCCTTGTATTCCACTTAGGGGTTAATCCCTTTATATATACAAATGTCTAGGAGTTACACGTGTAATTGGATACAACAGATTCATTGTAATTGGATGCAACAGATTCATTGTACACACAACAACAGGCCATAATTAATGAAAATTCTTTAGGAAAAAAAAAAAAAAAAACTAGGGTTTTTTAATTTCTGACTCTGATACCATGTTAGAATGAGAGAATGAAATAATGGGAATCCTTGTATTCCACTTAGGGATTAATCCCCTTATATATACAAATGTCTAGGAGTTACACGTGTAATACACTACACACATTATAAGATAACACATATAATCTAACAACAGCAAAAAAAAAAAAAAATTCTTCTCACTGTATTTCTTTTTAATATCAAAACCTTTGTACACTTCCTGTTTGTTGTGGACTAAAAAAAAGCTCTGTGCCTTCTTCTATTTGATAATCAGAGTCTATTATTTCAACTTTTCATTTTTTATTTCGTTCTAGTTATTTTACAATTTATTTTAAATAGTGATTATTTTTTATATTTTAGTTTTAATGTTTATTAGAAAATATGCAACTGTGTATTAAAAACTTAAAAAAGAAAAAAGAAAAATAGAAAAGTTAATTGAATTTAAAAAATGATCCCTAGATAAATTTGTTACTTGCAATACACAAAATATAATAGAAAATAAAAATAAAAATCTCACAAATGAAAATGAAATTAATCAAGAAGACTTAGAAAATAATGAAATAATACAACTTGAAAATAGCATAGAAAGTAATCATAATGTAATGTTCATGCATGTGACCGTTTTAGGTTTGAATCATTGGATTTTTTATTTTGATTATATAGATGTTAATACTATAAATAGTAATACATATTCATTTATTTTATATACATTTTCAATGTATCATAAAAAAAAACTAATATTTGATATATCTGAAAAAACTAATATATGAATATATCTAAATATGTATCTGTATATGAAAAAAATTAACATACTCACCTGTATGTGTATCTAAATCTGTTTCTATTTGCATATAAAAAAACTAATATAGGACTGTATCTAAATTTGTATATGTATTTGTATATGAAAAAACTAATATAGGACGGTATCTAAATTTCTATCTGTATCTGAAAAAACTAATATACTCATCTATATTTGTATCTGAAAATTTTTAAATACACTTGTATCTGAAAAAACTAATATAGATTGTATCTAAATGTGTATCTGTATATGAAAAAATTAATATACATATGTATTTGTATATATATCAAAAATTCTAATATATTCATCTGTATTTATAGTTGTATCTGAAAAAAAGTGGAGGTTTTCAGAGGAGGCGGAGGTTAGAGGAAGGCTCGAAAGGTAACTGATCTACCTCTCTTATGATAGAATGTGACGAGAGGAATCGAAGGTTGGTGAAACTGGTCGCCAAAGATGAGGAGGCCAACCAGAATAAATTTTTGAAGTGGGACATAGGAGGGTAAATAGGAAATTTTTTAAAAGATAGAGTGTTATAGTGAGAGGTGATCATTATACATTATCAATCAATGAGGAATTGCTTTTCTTATAAACGAAAAACTCAAATTTAAAAAAATAGTATTATTATCAATGAGATAATTGCACCTATTGAAGCTTTTTAATAAGACCTAAATTTTAGAATTTATGTAGCAGGATTGATTCTTTAAAAGTATGTATTTTTTGAAATGCAATTCATACTCCAATTGAATTGTATGTATATCATCTTGCTCGAAAAATAAAATCTTATGTCCCATGATCTAAGAAAAACTTAATTAACATCTGTTAAATGATTTAATCATAATGCAGATTAATCATAATAATCAATCATTGTCTCATATTGAATAAAAGATGAGCATTGTTAGAGTCATTTTTTTACAGTCCCATATACAATCTTATATACATCTTTAATCATATATACTCATCATAACAAAGTATATATCTTATTAAAAAATTTCACAATTTTTATAAATAATGTCATTCAATTCATTGGAGTATATTATTCACTTTTTATAAATTAAAAGTACATATCTCGTTAGATGATGTATATGATTTTTAAAAATAAAAACATGTGGAGACTGTGTTTGTGACTGTAAAAATGATTGAGTGTAAAATTTTCAATTAAATAATAGAAAAATGTTACACAGTCCTTTTTACCGTCACAAACGTAATACTCACATGTTTTTATATTAAAATCATATACATCATTTAACGAGATATTATTTTAATGAATTGAATGGTGTCATTTATAAAAAAAAAATGTAAATTTTTTTTAGGAGGTATATACATACTATGATGAGTATATGTTGCTAACGAATTATATATGACTGTATTTAATATTATAAAAAGCATTAAGTGTGTAACAATATTCTTTACAGTAAATTGAACTTTGATTAAATCAACAAGCGGAAGAGCACCATTTTTTTTTTTTTTTTAAAAAAGACAATGCTCTTTGTAAAAATATTGCTTGGTGGGTTTTATAATGAGGTGGGATGAATAACAAAAGGAGTGGTGTCCGTGGGGTTAAACCACCTTATTTTTAGGCTTACACGGTTACACCTCACGCCCTCGAATAATAAGCCTGCCCTTATTGTTTGTTATGAGGGTTCATACGTAGTGGCGCAACGAAAGCAGCGGAGAAGAATCGATGGAGGGGTTCCGGTGAATTCATTTTTATCGGATCAATATAGATTTACCTCTCGTTTTCCCAAAAGTATGTGCATAAATTAGTATTTTTTTATAGTGTAATTAGTAAATATAGTACCAAGAAATTAAATATTAGTAGACATAGCATCAAATATGGAATATTTGTAAAAAGTAGCACTGGTCAATGTTGACCGTTTTTTTTTTTTAACACTCGAGGCGTCATATATATGACGCTTCCTTTGTTTTTTGTTTTCTTAAGGAGGCGCTGTATATATACGGCGTCTCCTTTGTTTTAAATTTATTTTAAGTTGTGATCATTTTTTTTTATTTAATTAAATATTAATGCTCTCTCAGTCAATCCTGTGAGTACCTAACTAACTATAGAGCTCATTAATTGAATTACACAGTTTATAAATCGAACAACACAGTTAATTGTTGGATACATCTTTCACTCTCTTATTAGATTCGTTCAGCTATTGAATAAAACATAGATTCTTAAGTATTATCAGTATCTAATATGATACTTAATATGTACCCAACAATTGACTGTACAGTTTGATTCATAAGCTGTGTAATTTAATTAATGAGCTAGTTCGATACTAACAGGACTGACCAAAGTCAGCTTGACTGGAGCCAGATTCTCAAAATGTCAACCATGGGTCGGTGTGAGTTCATTTTATAAATTATTAGTTGTATTAAAAAAAAAAATTGTTCAAATCAAGTTGATTACAAAATCAGCAAGTCAGTGAGATCATCCATTAAAAGAGCTAGCCATATTCATCTACTATACTATTCTGAGCTGGAACTAGATAAGCTGCTGACTCCCACTTTCATTATTATTATGTGGTTCCAGTCAAGCTGATCTACCAAGTTTGACTCCCATAAAATCATTTTAACTAATCTAAATGAACTAGTGGGGAAGTCTAACAAGGACCATAAAACACAATACACATTTATTTTTTATTTTATTTTTGGTTATCAAATATGCTTTTTTTTATTATTTTTGTAAAGTTGGCTGATTTGGAGTGATAAGCATGAACAGCTCTGCATGTGCATCGCTTCCACTAATGCGTTACAATTCATCTTTATCGCCGCCATCAGAAACTTTGTTGGTTAACCAATCACCAGTAAAAGCAAATTAAAACATGCAATCCAAATCTAAAGATAAGGGAGTCTTTGTTTTGTGCCCACTGTAATGGCTCCCTTAGATTTGAGAAATTATCTAAACCCCCTCTCACACAGAGATTAAGGAGAAAAAAACATTATAAATAATGAAATATATATTTATAATCAATGTTCTAAAAATCTCTTAGACCCTGAGTAGTCCCTCATCTAGGCCTAGATAGTCCCAACCCGCAATGCTTAGCGCTTAATCACTTTTTTAATTAATGCTTAGTTGACTAAGAAACTATTAAGTTACATTGTATATTATATATCTATTAACTAATTTTTTATGTTATCCCCTATTATGCTTATATTATTAATTTTGTTTTGATGTTGCTATTTTATTAGTCTAAAGTATAAAATTATTATTTATATAATATGTATATGCAGATGTATTATATTTATTATTATAAAAAGTAATTGATTAATCTCGATTAATCCCTGTATCGCTGATTCCTCGATCGATCCTCTTCAACTTTCTGATTAGTGCTTACATTTTTTACAACATTGTTTATAATAAAATTGTATTATATAATTATTTGACAGTGATTGAAATTGCATACTAGATTGTACACCTGATTGCATCACAGAGAAATACCAAATATGTCTATATTTTTATGTCTTTTTGACATGGAACGGATAGATACCCACAGCCAAACTTTCAACTTTTTTAATCCACTTTTACGTGATATAATATATCATGTCATATATATATATATATATATATATATATATAAAATAAAAATTTAAATAATAATTAAATAAATCATTTGTAAAATTTAAAATAAAATATAAAAGAGATATGTTATAACTAAAAATAAGTATTTTACATATATATCTCTCCACCAACCTTATATTGTAAAACTACTCCATTTGAAACTTTAAAACCAACAATATCGCTTAAATTCATTTTTAAAAAATCACTTAAATGGATGAAAAAAAAAGTGATGTTTACGTACAATTTAAATTATTTAGAATTAAGGATGTAACTTGAACTGGTTGAACCCGACCCAACCAAAATTTGGACAGGTTTGGGTTGAGGTGTTAGCGTTCGGTTCAAACCAAGTTCGAACCCGAGCAACCCTAATCTAATTTAAGTTGGGTTTGGGTTGAGGGTCTAGGTAACCTGAATCAACTTGAACCCGATGTTTTCATATCTAAATAAAACGTTCTAAGTGAAATTATAATTTTTTAATGTGTATGATAAAATTTAAGTTTTTAAATATATTTTTATATAGAATCTTTCACTTATATAGTTTCCATATATTTATTGTTTATGTAGAATCTTTTACTTCTATATGTATGATAAAATGTCTATCATCTTCATCTTTTTCATCATGTCTATCATCTTCATCTTTTTCATTTTTGTTATGTGAAAAATTAACTCTTGTAAAAATTTTAAGTCAAATCCGAACCCAATCTAAGCCCAACTCAACCCGAATCAAACCCAAACAAAACCAGATGGGTTGGGTTCAGGTTGAGCTGCAACCCAACTCAACCGGCCCAAATTGCAATCCTATTTGAATGATATTATTATAAATAATAAATCATCAAGGATATTTTGCTAAAATGTGATTTTATTTATATGTATATATATAAAAACAACATTATTATTTAGTAGATATTGATGATAATACAAAAAAATCAAGAATTAAATTATTTATGAAATTCTTTAAAAATTTATAACTTTTCAAGTATAACTCATTGAAAATATATTTTCGATATATACTTATGATTATAAAATAGATTTTTTCTGAAAATGATTATTTGAAGATAAAAAGTGAAATCATATGTTAAAACTTATATTTAACCCGGAATTGCCTCTTTATTATCTATACTCAATTATTATCTCAATCTAAATATGACGTGGCACAACCAACACAATTCATTCAACGTATCTTTTAAATTGTAAGATAAGATTAAGAGACTAAATATTCGTTTTAAATAATAATAAACTTTAACAAATTTATTAGGGGTAAATATGTAAAATCGTGTTACAGGTTTAAAAACACTTTTGGTTAGCTAGATAAATAGATAGATGTATATTTTTTCAGGCTTGATAAGATTGGATTGCCACCCCTGAATTCAATGTGATGAAGCCAACATAGTTATCGCAAAGGAGGGTTATAAAATAGGCTTATTTTAATGTTTCTACACTACATACATGATACATACATACACACACACACACACACACAAATAATTTATATTTGTTCTAACTTGAATAAGAAAACACCAACCAAACCAGAAATTGGAATAAAGAAAAATAATTTTATTCCTGCATGAATAATAATTCAATTGTATCTTTTTTTTCTTTTCTTTTTTTAGATAAGTGTGGGCATATCCTCATTTTAATTCAAAATTGAAATAATACATGTCCAACTAATTCAATTACATCTTATGACACTACTTTACCAAATGGGGACTAAAAATTATTTTATTAAAACTCGAATACGGATGGTGTTAGGGAGAGACACACTCACACATTGAAAATATCTGCTTCATCAAATAAATGTTTACCCCTATAAAAGTAAAATATAATAAATAAATTGGCTCTTATTTGGACAGCAGAATAAGTGGATATTAAAGTGGAATATCGGTGAATAAGCCAAAAAAACATATTTGTTTACCAACAATAAACAGATATAGCTATTCCAAAATAGTAAAAAATAAGTTGTTATTGTATTCCAAGTCCCCCTAAAATTATGTTATTCCACTCAAGTTATTCCACTGAGTCATCACCTCTTATAATCAGGGGTCTATATGTCATATCATTATTTTATCATTTATAATTCTTTATCCACATCCTATTTATTTTTTATCCACAATTTATCCATGATCAACTAAATAAAAATGGATAATGTTACATCCAGCTTCATTTCCAGCCTCAATTCCAGTTTATAAGTGTTTTGAATTTTTTAAAAATAGTATATCTCATCTAATGAGGTATATGCTTTTATAAAAAATGAAGTATATACTCCAATAGATTATATAGATGCATTTATAAAAAATATAAAAAAATTCTTTTGAAGCACATGCCTTGTTAATGTGAGCATATGCGTCATTAATTTTCTCTCAACTTATATAGGACTAGAATTGGGGCTGGAAACAGATCTGGGTGTAATAACACCCAATAAAAATACATTTTATTATTAACTAAGAAACAGCCAAGCAGAAAATGGTTTTTTCTTTGTCTATATTGGATTAGTTACAGAAAATGGTTTATTCTTCATCTATATTAGATTAATTATCTATTTCATAGTAGTCTACGTCACTATCTAAATGAGGGCTAAATGCATACTGTATGTACTAAAAAATTCAATAAACTTATATTTTATTATAAAAAATAGAACAGTAAATAAAGATTCGGTTGATAATGAAGCCATTCAAATCGTCCCCATCAAATGGTGTTCAAACTTGATTCATAACATTTTTATATGACAAAAAAAAAATGGAAAGAAAACTTATTTCTAGTGTTTTTTATTAGTTTGACTTAGTGTAATGAGTAAGATCAAATCTTAACATAAAGATTTAGTTAATAGACTCTATTGAGAGGTATAACTATGGACATTAGTTATTAGCTATTTTAGTCTATAGATAGATCTCATGTAATCTCTTTATTAAAATTAAAAAAAAATAAAAATATAGTATTTCGTATATTTGTGTCTTTCTTCTTTTCTATATTTTCTTTTATATTTATCTTAGATTTTCTAAGTATTATCCACTTGGATATGGTAGATCTCCATCTATTAGTTTAAACCACGAGGAGATTGAATGTGCTAATGTTCTTCTCATCATTTTCGTATAGTTTGTCTAGTTGCTCTAGAACTTAAAGGGATTTTTATTTTTAAGACATGTAAATATACTTATTTACGGATTGATTCTTCTATTTTTCATATTTTTTTTCAAGTCCCCATATTCAACCGTCTATTTGGTTTTTAGTCTCTCCGTCAAACGTCCGTCCATACACTGTTAATTTGTGAAATGTGATTTATTTTTAAGTCCCTGTAAACTATGTTATTTAGTGATTAGTCACTTTCTTCTTCTTATTTTATAGGGACGGATCGCTAAATAATATAGTTTACAGGGACTTAACACTAAATAATATAGTTTACACGGATTGAAAAATAAAATCACATTTTATAGATCAACGGTGTATGGACGGACGTTTGACAAAAGGATTAAAAACCAAATAGGCGATTGAATATGGAGACCTAAAAAGAAATATGAAGAAGTGAGGGATCAATCCTTAAATAGATATGTTTACAGGACTTAAAACTAAAAATCCTAAACTTAAAAGGCTTAAAAGGCCATCTCTTTATATTATTTAATTTATTGTTAACCTCCATTTGATTCATGGACTTTCTTTGACAAGAGTGGTTTTTTGTATGCGAGGACTCGCAGAGATTATCATTTTTTATCCTTTTCTTTTATCTGTTTACAAGGGTAAACGGAATTAACAAAAGGGACAATTGTGAAAAATTTAAACATATTAATAAAACTTTCATCATATATATATAAATATAAATATATATATATATACACACACACAAGAGGTGATATGATGGGGACACCATACCTCCTTTTAATATGTGGTCACACTATAATCACCGTATAATTAGGGTGCATTTAATCGGATGGTAAAAAAATGATCTATAAAAAAATCACAAAAAAAAAAAAGAGAAGGGGATATGAATGATTATTTACCGTTGAAATAACCATTTTAGAAACTAAGTTCGGTATGTCATCTTATCACTTTGAGATTAATGGTGACCAATTCATTTTTTTTTTTGTTACTAAAATCTTTTCCTTTCAAAATGGTAATATGATTTCACTTTTAAAATTACAAAATTTTGGACCCACTGGACGATGACTCCACACACGCGCGCGAAAGAGTATTATCACACACTTTTTTTTTTCGGCTTCGATTCCGATCCATATATCTCGCTATCATACACGATGTACTCACGTTAACCAGTAATATAACTCAGTAAAAAATTTAATATGTTTTTTATAAATAAACTCATACAATTTATTTAAAAAGATATTTCTTTTAATATGAAATAATAAAATTATATATCTCATTACATGAGATGCACTATTTTTAAAAAATCTATCCACACGAGGGTTGAAATTAAGACTAGTACTGTGTGTAATATTTTTCTAAGAAAAATAAAATACCACCTAAAAATTAATGAAATCACACCTGCAACTCTCTTGCAGGTAATTATGGATTTTGAAATCCATGCTTGCCGCTTCTCAGTTCTTTTAGCTCCTGGTTTGTTCAAGAATAAGTTAGAGTTAATCAGAATAGTCTTAAAATGGATATTTGGAATGTTAGAATAAATGAGAATTTATATGCCATAATTAATTGATATAAAGTGATATATGGATTCCAGTCAACTCCTGAAATTAAGTTATTTCAGGTTATTTAATTCAAAATAATATATGGATCCACTGTCAAATCAATTGGCATCAACTCTTATAAATCAACTGTCAAATCAACTGCCATTATTTTTTTACATTTTATAAATCTTTATTCATACCTTATTTACATTTTATCAAAACTATAAAAATCTTATTATTGCATTTTTCCACCAAGAATAATTCAAAATACAGCCAAATAAAAAATCACTTTATCATTATTTATAGTAGAATAGTTGTACTTTCAAAAGCACATGTGCAATTAGGTTTCAAAAGTTTGGAAATGTAGCTTTCAAAGAATCTATTTCCAAACTTACACTCTTAAACAAAACTTTTTAAGGACGTAGATAGAATCAGCCATAGTTTTTATCTCATCTTATCATGAAAATACATTTAAGGTGTGTTTGTGCACAATCTTAAAAGGAAAATGAAAGAAAGTGAAAGAATTTGAGTCAAAATAAGAGTGATGAAAAATAAATTATTTTTCCTTTGACCAGTTTATATGTTGTTTGTGTCTGTTAAAGAAAATGATGGAAAATAAAAATTGTTTTTTGTGCTTATGATAAAAATGATGGAAAATGAAATACATTGTTTATATTATCGGAGAAAGTGATGAAAAATGACAAAAAAAAAAAAATTGTTTGTATGCTACTTTAAATATAATATAAAAGCTTTCTAAAAAAAAATATAATTTAAAAGTAACCTAACTTATCAATCAAATATTTTTAAATAAATAAAGTTTTGAAAGAGAATCAATATCAAGGACATGTCACATAATAAATAAATAAAAAATCAATAAATACTTTTATTATTTTATTATAAAATAAAAAAATAAGAACAAACAAAATTATTCAATATCACCAAACATTTAATATTTAAACTAAAAAAAGCAAACTCACTTTCCTTCACTTTTCCTTCTCTAGGGTGAGGAAATTTTTTTCCCTCCTCTCCTAATGAGACAGAAAAAACAGAGACAAAGTGAGGAAAAAAATTTTCTCACTTTTTGTTTTGCACAAATAGCTGGTTTTAATGTGGTCAAATAAAAAGTTTTTACTTTCTCTCATTTTTTACCTTATTTTCCATGTGACACAAACACACACTTAGAAGGGTAATTTGACCTAAAAGTAAAGTTAAATGTAACATTATTTAACTTTTAAAATGAGTCATACACATGCGTATTAAAAGTTTTAATAAACATGCACACAGTTTTTCGTATAAAACAAGATTTTTTTTTTAGAACCCGTAAGAATGGGATCTTTTATGTTTTACGAAAAATAAAAAAATTATGTGTTAGTCAATAAAAAAAAATCATCACGTAGATGACACAAAAGAGTGTAAAGAGTGCATGCAATGGATTTTTATATAAAATACAAAAATAAAAATAAAGCATTGTCTTGAAACTGTTTTTTTATTTGTGCAGGGTACTAATATACAGATACGGTCATGACTCATCTCTCTCTCTCTCTCCCACATTTTTTCATCCAATGCTGATCCTGATCCATGACTCCTCAAACACTTGGAGCCAGACACCCCTAGGTGGTAACGAAAGGCCGGTTTAATAAGTTCATGATTAACCTGTCTCTTCCATAAACAAAAATATAATAAGTTCATAATCTGTGAACAATCTTAACTAATCTCACAAAGTAAAACCACTTGAATAATGGTGCATGGTTTCCTCCCACCTTTCAAAGAATATAATATATAATATAATACACATAAAACAGAGCTCCCCACACTAAACCCACCATTTCCAATTTCAGCTCCAACTCCCCCCTCTATATAAACTCCCCCATAGCTTCCACTCCACTATCAAACCAACCATATCCAAACATCTCCCAATGAAGAAGACATCTAATGCATCCAACCCTCCTCACCTTGATTGCCATCTAACCATAGCCAGAGCCAAAAACATCACATGCTCCAAAAACGACAGACTCTTCATCAGATACCACCTCTCCACGTCCGACAACAAGAGATCCGCCCGACTCGAAACGCGAGAAGCCACCTCCGCCTCCGACCCATCATGGGACGACCACGTGCACCTCGAGTGCCACGGCTCGGCGGAGGAGCTGGGGCGGCAGAAGGTGGTGCTCGAGCTCCGTAGCCGCCGCGGGTGGGGGAGGTCGTCTTCTCTGTTGGGTCGGGGCGAGGTCGCGTGGGGGGACGCGCTCGCGTCGACGCCCGACATGTCGATGGAGAGATGGGTTGTGATGGATCGGGAAGGAAAGGTTGGGGAGGGGGAGATGGCGATGTTGTTGGTGGGGATGAAAGTTGGGGTCCCCGAGAAGGTCGGGCGGAGACGGATACGGTGTAGGAGATCGTTGAGTGATTGTGAGTGTGAACATGGTGGGTGTCTTGGTGTGGAAGATGATGTGTTTGCTTTTGCAGCTTTGTTGGTTGATGTTTGTTAGGGTGATTTGATTTGGGGTTTTTTTTTTTTTTATGTGGATGGCATGGGTTAGTGTGTAAATGTGTAATTTACAGTTGGTGGGTGGTGAAGAAGCAAATGACTTTAATTTACAGTTGGAGTTCCTAATTAAGAGATGATTTATTTATTTTTTTTAAGACTCAAATAGTGCATCAAATCCACACATGAAGAGAAAAACAGAGAACAATTTACTATAGCAAGCTTCCTTTGAGAAGATTAAAGATAAATTAATGTTAGGTAGGATACGTTTTAAAGCCCCTATACTTTCATGAATATATATATATATACAACAAATTGGATGGAGTCAAGTCACTCAATTATAGAAAACATGAAAATTTTTAGCAATAAGTTGAGATATATAGATTGTTGGTTGTTCGTGTATATCCTTAGATTGTGAATAAAAAAAATGTATCACATCGACAAAACTATCAATATTAATGAATGATAAATCGATGAGTTTCCTCCAAATATCAAAAGAGGCTACGATAAAGTGACCCTCTTTCTCCACTTAAATTATTCTCTTTCTTGTCATCAATGTCTTTAGCTAAGTGAAGATGCAGAAAAAAGTGGCTGTGTATGGGACTTGTTGAGTTTCAAAAAGATAGGCTAGTAAATTTCTCACCTCCAATATGGAGATGATATGATCATCCTTCGTGATGGTTAATTATGTGTTTGAAAGCTTAAAACTGGGACTTCACATCAATTCAATTTCCACAAAAAGTTTCATCATTGGCATCAATCTCTATCCAATGCTTTAATTTCAAATAGAGCAAGAGTTTTTGGTTGCTTGTGCCACTTCATTTTCTTGGCCTGAAAAATCAAGATTGGGCCACATTGTTGGAATGGTTCCACTTCAACAGAAGGCTTACTGGTTGGAAAGGGTTGTGGTTATTTAGGTGGAAATTTTTTTTCCTTTCTAGGTTTCTCTCTCTTGCCTCCCAATTTTCTTCCTTACAATATTCAAGATTTTGATCAAAAGTGTCCTCGAATTGATTTCTCTTTGGAATGGGGCATAAGGTGAAATTATTATTATTTTTATATAGTACACTAAGTCAAAAGGGAATATTTTTGTCATATTAAACAAGATGGTGGACAGAGGATCATCAACCTCTCATATATGATCAGATAAATATAATTTGGGGCCCTTTAGATCCACGGTTAGACAGATTTGGTGGTGGAGAAGCTGGAAAAACGTTATCATAAATTCAAATGTGTTTTAAGCTTCTGAATATACACTGTCCCACACCATTGAATAATATTATGTCACGCTAAATTTCATGGTGTTTTCAAACACCCGCGAAACAATGTTTTTCCATGCGGATCCAAAAACTGTTGAATAGAATGCAATGAATTTATGAATAGTCTACATTGGTTATAAAGAAGAGTTATTCTTACTTTATATACAGAGACTCACTCATTGAGTGATGCCTTGAAAAAGACAAAAGTAAGAAAACGATTAACAATCAAATCGTAATGGTATGCTTCAAGGAAAAAGATAACAATATCATCTCAAACTCGCCCCAAACTTGTGGGCTTCGGATCCTCTATGGTTAACTACAGAAAAGTTTTATGTAGCAACCAATTAATAAGCGCTACGTGGAAGGGAAAACTAACATCTGCTTCTCTTCTTCTCGGTAGCCCCGGTTCTCGTGGGTCCCACTTACTTGCAGGTAACATTTTGATAAAAGGCCCCCCTAATATAACAAAATAACAAAAACTATAAAAAAAAAAAAAGAAGGGAATAACAAGGACTGTTTTTTAGGGATCCACTGTGTGTCATATTTTTTCCAAACTCTACTAATCATACGTTTGTTGTTGGTGTTTTTATTCACTAATGATTAGACAACTTATACTTAAATTTTAATCTAATAAAAGAAAATTATGGGGATAAATAAGAGGAAGACAACTCATCCCATTTGATATAAAAAATAATAATTAGGATAAATTACAGACAATTGTCTCGATTTTGAAATAAAAATGAATTTATTTTATTCCATCTAAAGGCCGGGATATCATTTATCCTCACTTTTTATCCTAATTTTGACAAATATAAATATAGACAAAATTGATAAATTTTCTTAGTTCATATCTAGCATGCCATGATAGATTGTTATATAAAAATTTTGATCATATAATATTAAAACAAAAGTTTGAAATTAAAATGAAATTAAAAATTTTGATCATATAATAATATATATTTTTTCTTTTTAAATAAATGAAATGTTTTTTTACTCCATACATTACTATAGAATTCCATAAATAGCGTACTATACTACAGACTGGGTTGTAGAATGAACTAAAAAAATGTACTTCATTAATTGTAGACAATGCTAAACTTAAAGTTTTCCATGATTGTTATACTTCACACTAACTTGGAGTGATTTTAAGCTGTTTGGTATAAATTTTAATTAATTATGTGTTTCATAATGTTGTACCAAAGTTAATTTTGCCCTTCATGTGGCAGGTTTGGCAAGAGATTTATTTTAAGTTGGAGTTTTTTTGAGTTGTATGAACAGTAAATAAGAACACCAACAACAACCGTCTAATCAGTAGAGTTTTATTTTTTAAAAAAAAAATTGACAACGTAGTGGACCTCAGAAAAAAGAGTCTTATGTTATTCTTTTTTTATTATAATTTTTGTTATTTATTATGTTTGGGGGGGAGTTTTGTCACGCAAAGAAGTGGGACCCACAAGAACCGCGGCTATCAAGGTGAAGAGAAGTGAAGGTTAGTTTTTTTTCCTTCCACGTGGCACGTATTAATTGGTTGCTACGTGAAACTTTCCTTTAGCTAACCACATAAGATCCGAAGCCAAACTGGGGATGGATTTTATTGTTTTATTTCAACTCGTCACATCCCATTTAGATTGGATCGTGTTTAAGAGTTCTAATATTTAAACATTTTGTAAAATATTTATATTATTTTTCTTAATTTTAAAAGCTAAATAATCTTCAATAATTGTGTTATATAAAACTATTCCTCTATTAGATATATGTTTTGGTATTTCAACAATTGAAAAAAGTGAAAAAAAAAACATTATAGAGCTAATTTTACTTACAATATAATTTTATTCATCACATACCACAATGTTAATTTTGAATTATACCCGTAATATAGTTATGATTAACGATACAGGGGTGGGTAAGTCGGTTTTGCGTTTGATACCTAGACTCGTCATACATCTTCATTGAGTTGGGATAAGTTGAATTTGGATCCAAATTTTAGGAGATCTAACTCATATTTACTCATCTCAATAGAGCAATAGGATAGGCATGGGCAGGCTTCCCATGTATAATGCATCCTATTACCATCCCTAAATTGCACTCTCCAGTTTTTCAGTAAACCGGAAAGATTAAATGAATATGACTCCTCATATACGAAACTAAAATCATAAAAAAGTCATCTGATTATTTTTTCAAAGATAACATAATTATAATAATATAAAAAGAGATTAAGAAAAGTGTTGTAATTATTGTAAAACACAATTGAAAATGATTGAATATATGAACTAGTGTCATCATCCAACAAGCATGCCCTCTAAAACCAGATTAAATTAGATTTGCAGAAATCATTTCATAAATTATCAGTTGCACTTTCCGCCATATAATTCCACAAATATGTGATCAACCAGTCAAGTTGAACAGAAAAAGATCCAGTCAGATCATCTATCAAAAGACCGGGCCAGCAATATTCATATACTAATAAATAAATGTAAGCTGAGGTCCCACTTCATTATATATATACCAAGTTTTGACTCAAAACTTTAATTGATCATATAAATTATTAACTAGTGCCTAGTGGGGAAGCCTAACAAGGCCATAAAACACAAAACAGATCTTTTTTAAGATTGGTTGTGAAACATGTTAATTGATTTACATGTGGGATTCATATCTAGATTTGAGATGATAAGTATGAGCAGCTGCATCTCCTTTTTTTTTTTTTTTTTCTTACCTCCCCCACTAATGTGATACGATTCATCATCGTCGCTGCCCTCAGAAACTGCGGTGGTTAACCAATCACCAGTAAAGCAAAAACCTGGAACCTGGAATACAAATATGATATTGCTTTGATTTGATTCTCTTAAAAATAATATATACATCATCTAATTAGGTTTTGAAAAATATGAAATATATTTTAATAAATTGTATGATCTCATTTATGAAAAATGTAAATTTTAATGAGTTACATGTTAGAAATTAGAGGAGATGTGTGGAGCTCGGTCACTTGTTGCTACAGCAAAACAGAAAAACAGGGTATATATTTTTAAGTGGATAAAACTTTCATATGATTTCATTGAGAAAAAGAAAAGTAGTTGCCCATTATATAGGCATACATCAAGCAAAACAAAATGAATAAGTTCTCATTCAACCACTAACAACATGTTCCTAGAATTTTTTATTTGAGTGGGTCACATATGCGTCCACTACAAACTAACTGGAAGACAAAGTCAAAGAAAATACAACTAACTAAAGATGATGAATTACATATAAGAATGGACGGCTGGATTTGCATCATAATTCAACATTACATACCTCTTTATTTTGAGTATAGGTGGCTAATAAGGTATATGCATAAGACTACAAATGAGATTATAAAAAAGATTATACATCATCCTTTTTCTGTGGTAAAGGAGGTTAAATCCGAAAAATTGGGTGTTCATCTCTCTTCCTATCATTACTTGGTGTGCTAGTACCTTGCAAATAGTGGTCTAGTTGCAGTTTTTCTAAGCAGAAGGCATGCTTTTCAATGCATTGTTTTTTATATTAACCATTACTTTGTTGGCAGAGGGTGATGGCCGACGTAGAAGGGCGGTGGGCGACCCAGTTCTGGCGGACAAAGGAGGGTGGTGGGTAACCCAGCCCTAGCGCCCTCCGCTGCCCTACCCTTACCTAGCGTCTCACTCCCTCTCTCTCTCTCTCTCTCTCTCTCTCTTTCTTTCTTTCATTTTCTATATTTCCCTCTCCTCCTTCCTCCTCCTACCACCCTCTGCCATTGCTACCTCCTCCGTTCATCAAACTCTCTCTCTCTCTCTCTAATTTTGTTTTGAGGTGGAGTGAAAGAATGGCATGTTGGGGTAACCCCCTCACTTAAATATGGAATTGACTTGAATTAGTATCATATTTAAGAGTCCTAATATGTTACAAAAAAAAAAAAAATTCTAATAAGAGCAACCAATATCTAACACTACAAAGTTCGTGTTTTGCATCTTCAACTTATAAAAGGGAAATCAATTTCGGGCCCTTTTAGGAACCGCTGAATTATTTTATGTCCCTAAATCATCTGAATTTATTTTTATGGTCATAGGTTAGTTGGGGTGTGATTTTTTTATACTTCCGTCAAATGGTGGTTATATTTTATCATTGTTTCATTTTTCTCCTACTTTCATCTTTATTTATGTCCTCTCTCTTTTATCCATGACAACTCCTCTCTCTCCGTAACCTCTTGTCACACCCTTCTATCATCACCCTCTTTCTTAAACGATTTTCTCTCTTATACTATTATATCACTCTCATCTTAACAATCTATGTAGACATGCTAATAATGTACACAGCCAGTGAGGGAGGGGTAAAAACCAAAATGTTAATAGTGGATTAATGGTTGTTACTAAAAAAAAACTTGAAAATAATAGACGATGGGGTTTAAAGGCCTAAAAATATCTAAATGTTGCAGGGATCAAAAAATAAATCTAAATGTTACAGGAACCTAAAAATAATTTAAGAGATCCCTGGAGGACCTGAAATTAATTTTTTCATTTAATTATAAAAATAATATGTAGATTATAAATATTAGATTCTTTAGTAAACAGGAGATATGTTTAATGTACCTGTGAAAAAATGACAAATAAGCAGAGTATGTGTTTGGAGTTTAAACAAACCCTAATAAATTGTTTTAGCTGTGGAAATAGTGAATTTTTCAACAGACATGTCAAAATAATTTTTAAAAGTAAAAACAATAATATGCTTCTAAGATAAGACAAACACCTAGAAAACCACTTTAATAATTACTTCTCAAAGTACCACAATACAGAGCATAGTTTAAAATATAAAAACATTATAAAAACGCCCACCGTGGGGCTCGAACCCACGACCACAAGGTTAAGAGCCTTGCGCTCTACCAACTGAGCTAGACGGGCCTTCGATGCTGACGGTTTCAGATTTTTTATTATTGTATACTTATGGGCCCTAGGCTCTATTAATGAATATAGTTCATATTATGATAATTATGAAAATATGGAGTATGTAACGGAGAGTCTAATATAATTGTATAAGCTCAATATTTCTAAGGGTATCTTTATAATTTATTTTATTTTTATTTTATTTATTTAATATACATTTTTTTCTGACAACATGCATGGATATACACTTTTTATAAAAACGTATAACTCATCAAATAATGTTTATTATTTTTAAAAAATTCAAGATGTAAGAGACCCAATTCGTCACAAAAGAGAATAAGGAATAAGATTGTATAAACACGAGTATAAAATATAGATAAGATCCATTACGATCGACAGGTGGCCCAGAACGAGAAAGCCCAAGGGCCTAAATCTCAAGGGTTAAGCAAGCCCATCTTCCTCGACAGGTCAGGGAAGCGGCATTGGTTGACCAGAGTAGGACGAGCGAACGGTGTTGCCCGACCAAAGACGAACACGTGATATTGACCAACTAGGTCAGGACGGACCCTCGAACAGGTCAGGTGTTCAATTTCTAGGCCGACCAGGAACAGACATTTGATATTGGCCGGTCAAGACGAAATGGCCAAATACAAAATGTTCGACCTGGAGTATGAGGCAACCAAATCGTAACACCCGAACTGGAATGCAAGTCGGCCATACGCCCATCTCTGAAAAATAATGGTTAACTCAAGGAATATTCTCTGACACGAGAAAAGGACTATTGGTTGCAGAATGGTAATCCCTAGGCGACACGCTTCCACAAATCCAAGAGCCACGTGGAGATTCCATCTCTTGATAAACTCACTCCATAAGGCTAAGCTTGGCACGCCCCTTCTCGAGTATAAAAGGGGGTCGTCTCCTCCCTCTCAAAGCATGCACTCTCTCTCTCCTACTTGCACTCAAGAATTCAAGTTCTTCTTTCATTCATGGAGAAGTCACTGACTTGAGCGTTGGAGGGGAGTTAGTTGACACCATACTAGTGTAAGTTTTAGGTGTTCAAAGGTCGAGGGAGGAGGAAGACGACTAGCAAGAGGAGCTTGCTTCGGATCGTCGTGAAGAGGAGTCAGTATCAACATCGTCTTGGACCTACATGAAAAAGCCCGAATCTACGACGATCCGGCCCAAAAGTGGAAGACCTGATTTCATCCCCCACACAAGACATGTATGTATTGTCTGCATGACTATCTCTAATATTATTTTAAATAAAATATGAATATTAATACACTCAATCTGTTTTACAGCTCATTTTACAATATTGTATATCGTGTTATCTTGATATATGAGATTCTATCATACTGTATAGAGTATAAAAATATTTTTTTGTAAAATATGTATTATTATTATATTTCAATATATATTTTATTTCATATTATAATATATAACTAAATATATATATATAATTTAAAAAATGTTGTCGTCGAAAAATAAGACATCATTTTCCACTATCTTATCTATAATATCCGCAAATAGTATAGTAGTATAGGACATCTTTCCTTGTACACCCACACGGATGCTTGTACACTTCGCACGCCCGCATCACGTGCTACAGATGCCAACCTGAGTTGTATGTGTAGACTTGCAAGCCAAGTCTGCACGTGGCTTCGCCATTAATAAATATAATAGCTTTTGACTAAAGTCCAGTATTTTTTACTAACCGTCCGATCGAGATGGAACGCGAAATTAACGGCACAAGCGAACAATCCGACCGTTAATATTTTTTAATTAGTCAGATCTTACGTTATCTCCTTTTTTAAACACCAACCGGCAAAAATAGACATAGACCAAAATACCCCCAACCCAAAGCCTCAGGGACTAGAAATAGATGACCGTCCGATCAATATTGAATGGACACGATGATCACGATCTCGTCGTTTACGACGGACAGCTGTCGGTCGTAGCGGACAGAAATCAAAATTCAAAAAAAAGTAAAAACAAAAAAACGTCATGTGATGGTGTCCACTATATATATATGGAGAGAGAGAGAGAGAGAGAGAGATCTCTGAAAAAGCGAGTTGGAGAGAGAGAGAGAGAGAGAGAGTGAGAGATCTGTGTGTGTGTGTGTTTGTTCTTCATCTTCTACTTCTGGAGAGTTCAGAGAGAGAGAGAGAGAGAGAGAGAGAGATGGAGAGGAGCACCCCAGTGAGGAAGCCACACACGTCGACGGCGGATCTGCTGACGTGGTCGGAGAATCAGACGGTGAGCGATCACGCAAACTCCGGCGGATCGAGACCCGGAATGCGTCCTCATCAGGTGGAGTTTTCTTTCTTTTTTTTGGGTTAAAAAATGGGCGCTTTTAGGTCGGTTTTTTTAGGGGTTTTTGTTTTTTCTGAATTTGGTCGGTGTGATGCGATCGCAGCCGTCGACAAAGATCGGGGCGGTGCTCGGGGGGCAGGTGACGGACGAGGAAGTGGACAGTCTCTTGAAAAGGTTAGATGTCTTTGATTTTCTTAATTTGCTTGATTTGGGGGGACATGGTGGTGCTTTTGATCTGGTTGGGCTTTTTAGTGAGGCACATTGAATTTTACTTCGGTCTTTTGTGTTGTTATTTGCACATCAAGGAAAGGTGATTTAGAATATTTTGAGCTGCAGATTTGATTTACCATGTTTGATCAATTGATCTTTTTTAAAAACCCATGTTTTGTGATTGTTCTGTAGCATTTTAAAAAATTTTGGATGAACATATTGTGACGATCCTCGTTTCAAGAATATCAATTTTTTTTATTGAAGATCTTTATTTTAGAAAGTACATTCTGTGTTTCATGCATTTGATTTAGTGGATGATGCAAATGTGTCAGATGTTTCATTTTAATATGGAAACTAGAATGTCTAAAACTTTTATTTAGTTTAGTGCAGACACAATGTTACAAAAATGAATGTTGTTTTTGTTTTGAAACATTTCAATAATTTGGCTTTTTTCCAATATCAAGATCTTAAATTTACAAAGTATGTTATGTGTTTTATGCATATCATTAAGTGGAAATGCAAGTATGTCAGATGTCTCATTTTCTGTAATATATAAACTAGAATGTTTTAATCTTTTATTTAGTAAATGCAGACACAATGTTTTTCAGAAATGAATATTGCTTTTTGTTTAACCGGTACTTCTAATTATTTTTGAAACATTTCAATATTTTTGAGTTTTTTTTTAATATCATTTTTTTTTATAAGATCTTTAATTTACGAAGTATGTTGTGTGTTTCATGCATTTCATTAAGTGGATCATGCAAATGTGTCAGATGCCACATTTTTTGGGCATTTTAGTGAGGCACATTGGATTTTACTTCAGTCCTTTTTGTTGTTATTTGCACATCAAGGAACAGTGATTTAGAATAGTTCAAGCTGCAGATTTGATTTTCTATGTTTGATCAATTGATCTTTCTTAAAACTCCATGTTTTGTGATTGTTCTGTAGCATTTTTTAAATTTGTTATAATCAGATTGTGAAGATCCTCGTTTCAAGAATATCATTTTTTTTAATATCATCATTATGGTTATGATTAAGATTATGATTATGATGATTGTGTTCAATGTGTCCAAAATTCAAACAATTATCCTTGAATGTTGGACACGTTTGAGATGTCTGACACATGTCCATATCATGATTTGTAGGGGGTCTAATGTAAATTTTCTCTAATGATTATCTGGTCAGACAGTGATATTTTTTAAGTTGTGAAACGTGAAGCTTTCTTGTTCTGATTATATCATTGTGAGCTATTTATCTTATTACAGTTTTGTTGCCTTTTTGATCTTCTTTGAAAAAGATATAAAGGGTACCTAAAGCCTCCCTTTGGGGATGAATGGGGAGTGGGGTTCCATCCTCAAGAAAGGAATAGGGGGCCTGGAGGAAGGCGCATGGAGAAGTCAGTGGAGGCAGTGTTGGTGATGAGGGAGGGTGGGAGGGATGGTGGCGGGTTGCCTCTCTCTTTCTATATCTTTGTCTCTCCCCCCCCCCCCCCCCTCCCCCTGTCACCCTCCCTCTCTCTTTCTCCCTCTTTATTTCTCTCTCTCTTTTCTCCCTTCCCCTCCACCCCTTCTTCCCCCATCCGCTGCTCTAACCCACCCCAAAGTGTGTGCGTGCTTGAGTGATATTATTGTCCCTGTTTTTAATTTGTTGTTAGTTTTTGCGATTTGTATAAAATAAATGGTATCTTTATTTACCGCGCAAGCAAAAGAGAAAAAAAAAACTGTTCTTTTGTATGGGAGCCACTCTTATCCATCTGTTTAAAAAACTCCATTAACTTGGCGGTGACAAGCGGTTAGATTTTAATCAATAGTCTCGCAAACATATAGCTCAAACTAAATAAACACAATAAAACACAGAATTAAAAGATGAACACTAATCAAAGGACACAAGTTTAACACAATTATTACATAGCATGCCTTTAACAATGATGAAAAAAATGCACACAATAAATACCCGTGTTAAACTTGTCTGTTGCTTGGCTAGAATTTTGTGAACGGGGCTGGTGGTTTTTTAAAGGATGTTATTGTCATGAGATGAGAATTAGAAAAAGTGAGAGATTGATAAGCTCCAAGCAATGCAGGATGATATTTCAGCGTTTTGAAAATTTCTTTTGTGAATCCAATTATCAAATTTTCGGCAGTGTGTCCATGAAGCAATGCTATCCAAAACATGGTCAAATTGCATATATATTGACCAGTGCTGTGTCTTTTCCTAGTGTAATGCTGATCCCATCATGTTTTCTATTTGTTTTGTTCTGAATTTTTTTTTTTCTAATTCCATCTCCCTGATATTATTGCTTGGCAACTCCCTATTGTTGTGTCCTGACGTTGGGAGCGACCTGCTCGACCCTTTATATTGGACGAGATAGAGCAGTGTGATGCCTTTTTTCATATTCAATATCTGATGCTGCTGCTGCTCACCGAACTCCTCTTGGTACGATAGGAGAGGATATGCAAGACTTGGGTTCAAGTCTTGCCGCATAGGGGAGGATTTGACCAAGAAAAAAAAAACCAATAAAAGAAAAATCTGATGCTTAGCTTGTTTGTCAAATGCATATGTATTCATATTTTGCTTTATTTTCTGTGTAAATACCAGGAAACAAAAAAATTGAATCTGAAGTGTTGCTAACCTTGATTTGATGCTTATTCTGAGCTTGTTTGAACAGGTTCATGAACAATACACAGATTTACCATTTCATCACTTTTTCTATTTTCCTTTCAGGAAACCTTGTTCTGGTTTTAAACTGAAAGAGATGACCGGTAGTGGAATTTTTGCCGCAGATGATAAGGATGAAGCTTCAGAGTCCGGAAATAGCATTGTAACCCCTAATAATAGAACTGGATTACGGCTTTACCAGGTTTCTTTGTGGGATATTACACTTATTGCTTGTTCTTGAATTGGCCCACAATAATTTATATTGGTTTCTCTTTCTCTCTCTTATATTGTGCTCTCTCACAGCATGCAGTTTTTGGGCCATGTTTGTTTATAGGAATTTTAATTAAAGTCCATTTGTGATCATCACTAGTTGAATCAGTACTTGAGAACGAGATGTATATGTATTTGCACTTGATAATCAGCTGATCCTGTGTACTTTTTATTTTTATCAGCAAGCAGCGACTGCAATCAGTCAGATCTCTTTCAGTGCTGATGAGAGTCTTTCTCCTAAGAAGCCGAGCTCAGTGGCCGAAGTGGCAAAGCAGCGGGAGCTGAGTGGGACTCTGGAGAGTGAATCAGAGACAAGCATGAAAAAGCAAATATCAAATGCAAAGTCTAAAGAGCTTAGTGGACATGACATTTTTGGTCCACCTCCTGAAATTCCAGCAAGGCCACTGGCAGCACGAGCTTTGGAGTCGAAGGAAAGCAAGGATTTTGAGGAACATGTACCGCGGAATTTACATACATCCGTAAAAGTCTCCAATGTAAGCATAATAAAATTGATGAATGAATATATTTTTTGCATATTAGATTTTATAACATTTGGTAGTTGGAACTGGAACTGATTTGGTTTGAATTGATATACTAGGATGGAATTTTTAAAATGTTTGTACCTGTGTATCATGTAGACGTCTCTCTCTTCCACATCCTGTGTTTAATTGTCTTTCTAAAATTAAAATCGTAACTTAGTTTGAAATGTCTACTAAAGTCCTAATCTGAGAAAAAATTTGGTTATTTTCCTTCTCTTATTTTTGCAATCAGTCATCAGATCCATTGAGGAGACATCCACTAACTGTTAGCAATCACCATTTTACTTAACATATTTTATCTGAGTTGAGACAGCACCTTTGCAATCACATCATTTCGTTTTTGCTTAACACACTCGTCTCTCATTTTTCCTCTTTGATGACTTCTTTATATTTCTGCTGTCGCCCTAGCTTAGTTAAATTACTTTGGAGTAATGTTTAAGTGACTTAATGTTATTCAACCAGATTTCATATTGTTTCATATGCATTTGTTGTAGTGTTTACTCTTATTTTAACACTGTATGTATCTCAATGCTTTTTTTATTTTTGAATGAAATTACTATGCATTTGTTTCAATGCTTTGTTGTTCTTGTTTTGAGTAGCCTGCCGGTGGACAGAGTAATATCATGTTCGGTGAGGAGCCTGTTGTCAAGACCGCAAAGAAAATCAACAACCAGAAATTTGCAGAACTGACTGGAAACGACATCTTCAAAGGCGATGCCCCACCGGGATCTGCTGAGAAGCCATTAAGTGTTGCAAAGCTCAAGGAGATGAGCGGAAGCGACATATTTGCCGATGGAAAGGCAGCTTCAAGGGATTATCTGGGCGGTGTTCGCAAGCCCCCGGGTGGTGAGAGCAGCATTGCATTGGTGTAACTTTTAATTTCTGATTTGCTCTCTTAATGTGAGTTTATATCCCTGGTTTCCTCTAGTTTTAGTGAGTGGTGTTTTTGATGTTGATATGAAGAGTTTGTCTTTGTGATTTTAGATCAACATGAAAACTCTGGGTGTGGACTCGTCTGGCTAATTGAATTGGTTGTTGGTGTGGCTTGCTAAACTTATGTGATGTTTGATAAAAACTGTTTGGAATTTGTGTGTGTTGCTAGTGAGAGGGACCTCCAATCTAATGCAAGATTCTGGACTACATTCATCAATTGTCCACGGAACAGGAATGAATTTCAATAAACTGATCTGAATTAAAGTCCTTAGTGGTCATAATAGCACAACGGTTCAGGGTTTAGCGGTGTTGATTTACCCACCTGTTTGTTGGTAATTATTTGAAGGAATTTTTTGTGGGATCAGAATAAAACAGATGGAGGTAGCCTGTTTAGTTCAACTGTAAAGTCAGTCATGGGGTCTCTCTTCAATGTATATATATATAGCTTTTGCATGTATATTGAAAAATGTCATTTAGTTTTATATTATTACAATCCATGGAAAACATCCAAAAGAAAAAAACAAAAAGAGGAAAACTAATTTCAAATATTTCAGGATACTCTAGAATTACTTTTAGGCCCATGAAATTTCTAGACTTATTTTTAGGTCCCAGGCTGTGGGGCTCTTTTGTCTGTACAATATTAAGTTCATTGTTACATTTTTCATTTTATCCCTCTTTCACCATTTGTGCGCACTGTTAATAGATCCGTGTACATTGTTAAACTATCTGTATATTTTGTTGAAGAATTTTGTACATTGTTAAAAAAAAAATATTATAATATAATATTGTGACATGAAATTTATTCTGTTTGTCATCCAAATTTGACTTTTGCATATGGGGGGGGGGGGGGGGGGCACAAAAAATTGTGAAGACATTGGCAAAATTTGAAAGAAAAAAAATGGTTTTTTATTTTTTAATCATTGTAAATTATATGATTTAGTGATTGATTCCTCACTTCTTTATATTTCAGTTTTAGTTTCTAGATTTAAAAGATATGTTTCTTATTTGTCTCTTGAAGGGACTTATTACTAAATTATTTGATTTTGTTCTTAGTCCCTCAGATAGACTAAAATGAACATATCTTTTAAATCTGGAGACTTGAAATATGAAAAAGTGAAGAACTGATTACTAAATCATGTAGTTTTTGGAGGGCTTAAAAATAAAAAAACCCAAAAAAAAAAAGTACAAACGATCATTCTCATTGAATGGAAGGACTCAAAAATAATATCCCAACAAATCTGGGGATTAAAAATAAATTTAGATATTTCATGACCTTTAAATTAATTCAAGGGTCCTCCAGGGACCTGGAATTAATTTTTCCAAAATGTTAGAAAAAAAAAGGGGAACGACTCCGCTGGGGATCGAACCCAGAATCTCTGGTTCCGTAGACCAGCGCCTTATCCATTGGGCCACGGAGTCACTTTTGAGGAAATCGAGATATATTGTGTATCAATTGTATATGTTATAATCCTTATATTCGCCTTATCGAAATATAAAACAGTGAACTACCTGAAATCCGTATAAACCCCTTATTCTGTCTACAGTTTATATAACCTTGAAAACAACTAAGTAAATCCAAGGGAATCCTGAGTTCAATTTTTGTTGACAAATGAGAAATATTATACGTATATCCTATTTAATTTACCGTGACAGAAAGCAGTATACCAAAAATCATTTGCAATGTGTTAAAAATGTAAAATATTATCCGTAAATGACACTTTTAACCCTCCAGATAAAGTTTTATAATTTCTTCAAATGGGTAAAATCGTTATTTATAAAGAAATTTTAGCATTTTTAACAAAATGTAGAGTGGTTTTAGAATACTGTGTTTTCAGTGAGAGTTAATCGAACAAAATTTTTATAAAATATTCTTCATTTGTCAATAGAAATTTAACTCATAGGATTATTTGAATTTACATAAGTATTTTCAAGGGGTTATATGGACTTTGGAAAAACTGGGTTATAAGATAGTTTTGGATTTTTTTCAACATAAAAATATTCAGTATTGGGAAATATCTAAATAACCCCATGTAAACTGTCTGAAATCCATATACCCCCCTAACTTTTTCTAAAGTCCACATAATCCCCTGAAAATACTTTTGTAAATCCAAATAGCCCCCTTGAGTTAAATTTTTGTTGACAAATTAAGATTATTATGTGGATATGATGCTTGGTTAACCCTGGTAAAAAATGTAGTATACCAAAAACACCCCACAATATGTTAAAATGGAAAAAATCCTCTTTAAATAATGATTTTACTCCTCTGTATATGGTTTTATAATCTATCCGGAGTGATAAAATTGTTATGTACGGAAGGTTTTCTACATTTTTAACAAATTATAAGGGGTTTTTCGTATACTATGTTTTTAGTCGGAGTCAACAAAATAGAATATTCGCAGGATATGCCAACAAAAATTTAACTCAGGGGTTATTTGGATTTACATAGGTCTTCATGGAGTTATATAGAATTTAGGAAAAGCCAAGGGGATATATGTATTTTAGGCAGTTTTACAGGGGGCTATTTGGATTTTTCCCCATGATATAATATGAATGGATTTGTATCAAGTGGTATGAAAGTTTTGTTCGTGTTTGGTGCAGGCACAACAAACTTAAAAAAAAAGAAAAAAAAGAAAGAAGAAGAAACAAGGATTATCCAATTAGTTAGATCAATGGAAACCAATGGAAAAGGCTTTAAATTTATTATCGAAATAAAATAACAGAAATAAAGATGAGATTTGTACAATGAAAGAGAAAGGACATTTTTATTATTATTATTCTTTTTTGAAGAAGAAGTAAAATGAACAAAAAATTTTGGATACTCATTGCCTTCCAAAACGTGCATTTGCTCCATAAGTAGTAGTGGTGAAATGTTGTGCTTCCTTCCAATAATGTAAAGCATATGCAAGTATGAATATTACAGACCTTCATGTAATCATGTCCCAGTGCATGATATGTGATTCAACTACCTCATGAAGAAAAGTAAAGCATACCAATGCAAATTGCATAACTAAAGTAAATTTTATTTCTCATATGTGTCCTATTACATTTTTGGAGCAAAAGTCTAGTCTTAATTGGATCAAATTTGATGGATTCATTTTAGTGAACAAAAAATCATGGGTTAATTGTTCAAACATAACTGCAGTCAACCCTCGATACTTTCTGTGCTCCTACCTTTTAAAAAAAAAATTTAACCCTGTAGTAAACACCTAATTTTTTTTCTACCCTCATTCCTTTAATTCCCCCAGTCCCATAAAATCGCAGTTTTCCCCCTGTAAGTGCATATATGTTTTCTGTAACTTTCGGAATACAAAATGTAATTTCTTTAAATATTATCTGTAAGTGCATGATTATGCATATCATGTAAAAATGTTAACTTGTAAAACACTAGAGAAGCATACGTTAATGTATAATACATGAAAATATTTTATCACAATAAATACATCAAAGCACTTGAATTCATCTAATGTTTGCATTCCAATGTTCTTTTCCTACCCTAATGAACTAAGATGTTGTATTTAATCTAATCATCTTCATGTCATTTTGGTTGAAATCAAATCCATTGTTACACCTTCAAGTTAGCAAGCGTACATCATTAGGAAGAAAGCGTAGTTCAAACTATATTAGAGATGTAATAATTAGTCAAACACTCGAATAAATCAAACACCAACAAGTGTGTACTTCATGACAATATAAGAACCACACAGATATTAATGTTATGCATTAATATATATTTCTCTAGTGTTTTGCAAGTTATCATTTTTATATGACATAATAATGCATTTATAGATAATATTTATAGAAATTATATTTTGTGTTCTTCAAATTACAAAAAACATACATGCACTTACAGGGGGGAAACTGTGATTTTATGGAGCTGGGGGAATTAAAGGAATGAGGGTAGAAAAAAAATTAAGTGTTCGATGCAGGGGTAAAAAAAAAAAAATTCAAAGGGTGGGGGGCACAAAAAATATTGGGGGTTGGCTGCAGCGGTATTTGGACAATTCACCCAAAATCATTCCACATGTAACAATATATAAGTAATTTGGAATGCGCAGTAATAGATCAAGAGCATGCTATAGCTCAATAACAAAGCATTTGTTAGGGGTCCTCAAAAAGCCTGAGGCCTGAAAGCCCAGCTCGCCCGGCCCAGGTCGTTTTTAGGGAGGTCCGGGCTCGGGCCTAATTATGGGACCTGATCTGTAGGCCCATGGGGGGCGATCTAATAAATGAGTCACATGTAATTATATGTAATTTTTTATTTGAATTATTGTTGAATTGTACAAATTATTGACATTTATGTAGATGCCAGCCTAGTTAAGTACATATAGTTATTTAGTTTTTTAAGTAATTAATTCATTTAATATTTTTATTTTTAAAAATTCAATAGATATAAATATATTTTTTAACATTATACTTTAAATTTTGTGTTTTTTTAACATTATATACAAATGAACAACTTAAAATTAAAAAATTAAAAGAAATAAGATGTTTAAAATTTAAGCCCGTAGACCCGGCCCGTTCAGACCTGGACCTTCATTTTTTGGTCGTGGCCCTGGGCCCAGGTCCGGGCCAGGCCCTTTTCAACGGCCCAGGCCAGCCCGGTCCAGCCCGTTGCTGATCCCTTGTCCTAAACAAATAAACTGAATAGTTTAACTTGCATGTCACAACAACAGGAGAAAATGTTTCCCCCTTGTGAATTTTTCAACACAAGCTATAACAATCTAATTATGTTATCAACCAAATATATGTGATCGATGAATAATCAAGTGTTTTTTTATTTTACCTATCTAGAATTGATGAGTAGAACCGATGAATTATCAACCAAAAGTGATGAGATTTCTTTGGGTATTTTTCCTATCTTTAAAGAAATAAAGCATTTTATCCCCTCAAAATATAAATATTCATTATTGAATCAGACTATAGGGATTTATCCCCAAAAAATAAATCATTCGTTGTTGAATTAGCATCGTCTTATGATTACTTTAAAGATATAAAGCATTTACTCCCAAAAAAAAAGATATGTATCCCAAAAAACCAAAGATTTTTTTAGTTACTCAAAGCATTCATTGTTGTAATTGATATAAAGTATCTATCCCTTGCAAATACAATAAAACACTCAAAGCTCCAGATAACACTTTTTTTTCCATTAATAACCACATTTTCATCATCCAACAATCTCTTTATATTTACCTTTTCTCAAAAAAAAAAAAAAAAAAAAAAAAATTAAAACCATGGAAGAAAAACTTCCTTGTGTTAGTGGTGTTGGATCAGTGAGAGTGATCAAATTCTCCAAGGTCACTCCAACCCCACCAAACCCAGACAAGCTCTCAATCTTCGACCACTTCTTAGCATCCACTCCACCCATCAAGGCCCTCCTCTTCTTCCCCACAGTAGTCAACCCACTCAACTTCCCATCCATAGTGTGCAAGCTCAAGGAGTCCCTCTCCAAGGCTTTGAAGCACTTCCACCCTCTCTCGGGCAGACTCTCCTGGTCTCCGGACTCCAAAAAGTTCGAGATCATCTACGATGCCCAATCGTCATCCACAACTTTCATAGAAGCCGAGTGTGAAGAGGACTTTGGGCTGCTCGTCAAGGCGGACGTGCACGACTCGAGAGTCTATGACGAGCTCGCGCCGCCTTTGAATAGCGACGACAAGGCAATGGAGGTGCTCTCTATTCAGTTCACCACATTTGGAAGAGGAGGAGGTGGTTTGGTGATCGGGGTTTCGATGCACCACGTGGTTGCCGATGGACGCTCTTATTGGAGTTTTGTGAAGTCTTGGGCCGAGATTTGCCGGACTGGTGGGCTCGAGGTGGTGCCCGTGCTGGACAGGTCGGCCGTGACGGAGCCGGATGAGCTCACCAGGCTTTATGAGGGGAGTCCTATGGCGTCCTCGTCGTGGGTAAGGCTTTGCATATCGAGTGAATTTATTTATTTAGATTTTATAATGGATTAGACAAGTTTTTAGAAAGATATTGATTTATTTCATTGTGTATATATATATTTTTTAATGCATGTAATTTAATTAGACAAGTGTAGGATATGTTTTCTGGGAATCAGATTTTTGCCGGAATCTGAATTTTCTTACGGATACAATAAGAAAAATTTAATAAATTTTTGGAGAGAAAAGTGTATTACATTTATAGATATTATAGTGCAGTAGATTATGATTTTGGGTAAATAGAACCAAAAGCTGCTATTTCTAAATGGTTAGCGGGTCAACTTCATGCAGAATCAGTTTTAAAACTCAGATTTCTGTAAAATCAGTTTTGTAATCGTGTAACCAAACACATCCTTAGAACCAGTTTGATAATTATAATTTAGAAGGAATTTTTCTTCTCTGCATTTGAATGTGAGTTTGTATTTCAAACTCAACTTTTGAAAAACGTTGTTTTATTAATTTTTCGGTCGCAAGATTTTTTTGGCTTGACAATAGAAGAATTTAGTTTGGAAAAACTAAACCTGAAAAAGTATTTGGATCCGCATTTGAAAATTTTTAATTTATCAAACGCAGATCTGATAAATTTTTAGGATAAGTTAACCTAATTTATGGGGATAAAAAAATCACTATTTTTATCCAGATTTACATTTGGTAATGCTTTTTTTTTATCCTCATTTTTTGTGTACTTATCTTCAATTTTGTATTTGGATCAAATATGCATGAGATAACTTCAAATTTTTTTTAAAAAATCCAGATCTATCATTCCTATTAGGGTCATTAATATTGTTTGGTGGAACACATTCTTTTTTTTTTAAAGAGTAGTCATATATGTTATCCCAATTTTATAAAATAGGAATAAAAAATTGGGACAAAGTTTGTTCCACATTTTACCCAGAGCAAACTATCTCCATTTTTTATCTTAAAATGTGGACAATTGTTCATGCTTTATTCTTTTTTTTTAATACTATATGGAATAACAAGTTATTTAACATAATTTTTTCCTTATCTCAACCCTTTATCCCATGTCAAACTAGGCCTAAAACGCACCCTTGCATGCAAACATAGATGATAAAAAAAATATGTACGAACCGTGCATTAATGTATAAAATTCCTTTCAGAGAAGAAAAAAATTCCAACATTCAAGAATTTCACAGCCTAGCCCCAAATTTGAATCCAGGTGACTAGCGTTCGTTGTTGTTTGTTTCACAGAGAAGTGAACCCAAGTCTCCTCATTCACAAGGCCCCCTTCTCATTCGCAAGACATTCATACTGAAGCAGTCACTCATTCAAGTCTTGAAAGAACGAGCAGGGACGACGTCGAACTCCAAGGTCTCATCATTCGTTGCCGTATGCGCTCACGCGTGGGTCTGCTCCACAAAGGCTCGACGAGTCCCCCGCACCGATACCACCATCTTTCATTTCTTGGTCGATTGCAGGTAGGCCTGCCAATTGATTGGATATATAACTTAATAATCGTATTCTATCATAATCACTCGTATACATGTATGTTTTGAATAATTAATATGTATAAATATGAACTAATTTAGATAATCAAATAATATATTAGAAAGACATAAGAATTCAAACTTATTATATCTTTCACATATCATACATAGATAATTTAATAGTTATATAAAATTATATGATTGCGATTAACCATTCAATATAACAAATTTAAATAATAATATAGTGTATGAATATATATGATTTTGTAATATATGTGATATTTTTTGGATTGGATATACTGATATTCATATTTTTCACATTTAGATTCCGAGCGAATACAAATTTTGGATAATTGACAGGCCTATTTACAGGCCACTCCTCCGCCCGCCCCTCCCGGAGACCTACTTCGGGAACCTCATAACGCCTTGTTTCGTGGAAGCCGAGGCGTCCCGACTGTTATGCGATGATGACAATCTCGCATTCGCGGCCGCAACGATCCAAACCGCGGTCCGGGGCGTGACAGAAGATCCTCTGAGGGACTGCGAGGCTTGGCCGGTTTGGTTGGCAAAGACGAGGGAGCCGTCGCGGGCCACACTCAACGTTGGGTCCTCGCCCAAGTTTACGGCGTATGAGGTTAATTTTGGGTGGGGGAGGCCGGAGAGGATCGAGTTCGTGCTCAAGGACAAGGTCGGGACGATGGTTTTGGCCGACGCGAGGGACGAGGTGGGCGGGTTTCAGGTCTGTATGGTGCTTCCGCCTTCGGAGATGGATGAGTTCTCCAACCTCTTCATGGATGGTTTTTGAGGCTGATGTGTGTGCTGGGGGTTGTATGTGGTACGCCTGTTTAAAGGCATGAATCATGATAGAGGAATAAAAATAGGGCTGCGTCTATCCCCACTAAATGTTTTACTTACCCCACCAATCAGAAGAAAAAAAAAACCGGTGTTTGGCTGTTCCCACCAATTCAGGTCAACCGGACTTGATCGCCATTTCAGCTTTTGGATCACCGTAACTGGTCGAATAGGATCCAGAACTATATTTACCTATTCTTTGTAAACAAATAAATTTTTGGGTTTATCCATCATATTTTACATTTATTCTTTTATCCAAACAATAGTGAATCGACTGAAAAAAATGTAAGTAGGTATACTTTCAATTAATTCAAATTTTTATAAAAAAATATCTTATTAAACAAATATATATCATTTTTAAGTTTCGTTTGAATTCGTAGTTAAATGGATTCTTTGTTTGAAAAAAAAAAACTATCAGTTGAGCTAAACACATTTTATATCTGGCTTTTGAAAATTTGTCCGTCACTTATGTAAAAAACATTATTCTTATATTCTACATTTAAGAATAATGATTTATTTTCCCCACATTACAACTCAGACTTGAAGTGGCATGAAGGATCCAAGGAGGATACACATTATGAAATTATGTTTCCAAGAAAAAAATTATAAACTTTATTACAAATCATGTTCGACCAAATTCGGTCGCTTGAAATCCAAAATGACAACCAAGTTAGGTCTTCCAAAACTTAAAATAACGATCAAGTTCGGTCGTCTAAAACTTAAAGTGACGATCAAGTTTGGTCGATCTGGCTGGATCGGTAGGAAAAGAAAAAACACCGGTTTTTTTTTCTGATTGGTGGGGTAAGAAAAACACTTGGTGGGGACAGACGAGCTCATAAAAATACCAAATAATAATTATAAGAATTAGTTTTGTTTTATGTTTGAGAGAATTTTATAGGTATACTTGGATGATCTAGCATGAATTTTGATAGTAATTTTAAAAGGACTGGAATATAATTTGTCTATGATTTAGACCCCAATGAAGGACCAAAAATAATTAATGGTGACAAAACAAGAAAATATAAACAAGAGAAAACCATCACTATAGTTATCTAAACCCGGATATTATACAATTAATCCCCATATGGAGCACATGAAATATAGATTTTAGATCTACTGGACCAGTCTCAGTCAAGCATAAGCATGGGAAGATAGAGTAAAACAATTATTCACTTGGGTATAAAAATCCCTCAAAACTTTTTGTTAGATTTAGGAATTTGGAAGAATGAATCAATCTTCTCATTAAGTATCATTCCAAAGGATGTTACACCCGATTTTTTTTTCAGCCCCAATTTCAGTCTTACATGCATGATAAAAAATCAATAAATCATATATTCACATTAACAAGGTATATGAGTCGATAGAAATTTTTAATATTTTCTATAAATGCATCAATGCAATTCATTGGAACATATACTTCATTTTTTTATAAAAACACGTACATCATTAGATGAGGTATTTTAAAAAATTTAAAACATGTATAAACTGAAATTAGAGCTAGAAACAAAACTGTACGTAATATTATCCTGTTCCAAATATGTAGTACAAAGAAGGAGAGAACGTTTAAAGTACTCTTAAACAAGGGAAAGACTAAAATATTCTAAGATGTATACAATATTTATATTGGATAATACATCAAAGAGTTTGCTCAAGAAAACGTACGTGGCTTAATTATGTGTGACTTTGTGAAAAAGAAAGACAACTGAGTGAAATATAACGCAATCATAGTGTGCCTACAAGAAATGATGCGGAACAAAATAACTCAATCAATTTTTATGTGCTTGGTCTGCTCATAAAAATTGGAGTATTGACAATCTGAATAGTGCTTTTATTATGCAGTATAGGCGTAAGGATGATGACACTCATGACACATTAAAGATGCTAAAGCCAAAGAACTTCAGCAACAACAAAAGTCATATAGTGATACTCTTGCCTCCACACTAGAATGAAAAATGTCTTAATGCAATATACACTAGAATGGAAAAAATGTCCTAATACAATATATATACTTCACTAGTGTAGTGTATATTTGATTAAAAAAAAAAAGGAAAAAATCCATATAACCCCCTGTAAACTTATTGAAATCTATATAACCCTTTGACTTTTCTTAAAATCTATATAACCACCTGAAAACACTTAATAAATCCAAATAACCCCCTGAATAAAATTTACGTTTATAGATGATAAATATTTTATGAATATTATGTTTGATTAGCCTTGATAGAAAACACAGTATACAAAAAAAACCTACAATGTGTTAAAAATGTAAAAAATCATCTATAAATGATGATTTTACCCATTCATTTAAGGTTTTATAATATATCCAAAGAGGGTAAAATTGTCATCTTTATATGATTTTTTACATTTTTAACACATTGTAAAAGTTTTTAAATATATTATATTTTCAGTCAGGGTTAACCAAATAAATTATTCACAAAATATTCATCATCTGTCAACGAATATTTTATTAAAAGGGTTATTTGAATTTACTAGTTGTTTTTAGGGGGTTATATAGACTTTAAGAAAAGTTAAAGAGTCGTATAGATTTCAACGGGTTCCGTGGATTTTTCCCAAAAAAAAATTTAGAAAGATAAAAATAAAAATAAGTATTGGTTTATAAAGATATATCATTCACTTCAAAATAGCATATATTATATATTTTATTAGATGAATAAAAAAAAATGATCACATGCTATGGATGAGACTGTATATATCATTTTTCAAAAAAAAAGTGAAATAATACGTTTAGATACACACATTTTGATTTTTTTTCTAAAGTTGTACATACTCATTCGAATTGAGTGCATATTTCTTTAGTAGAATAAATAATTTCATATGAATATTATCTACAAAATGAACTGATGCAAGATTTGTATCCTGAAATGAAATAGATCTTGTATCATGGGATAATCCAAGGAATTGGCTTCAGCCAGGTTAAAACAGCCTGGGAAGTCCCAACTCCAAAATTTCGACATGCATGTACCCTCCACTTTAATTTTGAGCATTTCAAACACAAATTGCTATCACAATGATCGGTCTTTTGGATTTAAAACAGGGGAATTTCAACAACATGCACAACTTACACATAAATCGCATGATATAATTGTGCTCAGAAATATCATTGACAACATCTACCATCTAAAGCCTTGCTATGAAAAACAAAGTACAACCTCAGCTAAACCCCTACAAAAGTAAACTATGAAGAACTGCTTCGACAAACCTGCCGGGCAGATGCTCCCCACCATCACCAAATCAGCCAATATTATAATTATACCCTGAGGAAGAAATGCGAGTGAATAATTAAAATCCTTTTAAAGCAAACTCTCAAGTCTGTAATCAAACCAGATGCAGTGGACTACCACAACCAAAATCTCAACCAGAGAACTGGAGAAACTGACGCACTTGGCAAGGTTTGGCTGTTTGGACTATTGGTTGGTCTCAAGTTTCTGACCATACATGAATCCATCTTGTGAAGCAGCAGGAGCTCCAGAGGCGGCGGGGTTGTTGAAGCCATCAGAGGCAACACCAGTTGGTCCAGATTGGTATACTGTAGAGGAAGTAGGTGTTGTCGCTGTGGCCCCTATATTAGTGGTGGGTGCACCCATTGTGGGAGGCATGGGCATACCGTTTAACTGCGGAGGCATGTTGGGGGCACCAGGAGGCCGCATTAATGGGGACATGATTGGAGGTACTGCATAACCTGCAAGAGTCAACATGAAGCCAATCATTCAGTGGATTTGAAATTTGAACACACGGAAACATACATATCAAAAGCCTGAGGCTTGCATCTGAATAATTATTTTAAATGCAAAAGCTTTATATCGCATGTCACTAAGATTTTATAAAGCTTCCATTTGATGATGTTTGTGACCGTTGAGCATAAAACAAAAATTGCAAGTTGTTCTCTTCACTGTAATTGATAAACCACTTTTGTAGAAAAATTAATTGTAGGTGCACTTTCATAAATCTGATAGCAAAGTGAGAGGCAGTCGATCTTTTGCTCCATTATCATTGAGTAATTTATTCTAGATCTATATATTGGTGCCATCCAAAATCTTGCACCAACATATATATATATATCATAAAGTTGCCAAGGATAACAGCTACTCATCCAATGATAAGAACACAGCCTTTTTTTATTTTCCAATTCCCATCTATAGAAGAGCATGTCTGGAGCTCTTCTAAGTGGAGAATACAATATTTTTATTAGAATATGAAAAACAAGTTGACCAATGGGAGTAATTGGAACATACTTAAGAGCAACAAATAACAAGAAAATCACCAGCTAACAATCATTCATAGTTCCCCGAATTTCTTCAAGACAAAGGAAACCCTAAAAAATTAGTAAAACTGCTAAGGGCAAGGATCCCTCCCATCCGAGGAGATAGAAATGATGCTCTTTCATTGACAATTGGTTATTTTCTAAACAACCCCCCCCCCCCCCCCCCCCCCCCAAAAAAAAAAAACAACAAAAAAAAGAACAAACAACCATCAAACAGAACCTTCACATGACGGGAAAACTGCTCAAGATCACATGAACAGTATTGTTCTCATACAGTTTACTACCAAAGAGCAAGTTAAAATGCTAATCCCAATCATCTGAAGCACGTAGCACTCTCCACAGGAATAAGTTATGAATTTCAGAAACAATGTCCGCTTTTTGACCCTCGGAAGTAATAGAAAATTTATCATCAATATTATTCATGGTCACATGAATAAAATTCTGTGGAGCACTCTTGAGGTATCTTGCTAACACAATTAAATGGCAATTCTTCAGTTATTGCAATGCCATAATCATGGGCACTGAATAGGAGCATAATCTTATCTTTCCAGTCCTTAAATTTTGTGTTGGTTAAATGTTGGATCTCAAAGATCTCAGGCATCACCACAATGGAATTGATAAAAAAATCATATGCATGATTTAGAAAATAATAAAATTCCAAGAAACATGCACATAAAATATGGATCATCACACATCAACAATCCAACAAGCAAAAAAAAACCAACATACCATCATTCTGACTTTACCCTCACCTCATTGTTCAAATTCAAAGTGCGCAATTCTTATATTGGGTGGATATGATCTAGCATATTTTGCTTCAGACTTACAAGGCTCCACCTTTGGTGATGTCTATGACCTAGTGAACATCCTCAAACACATAAGAAAAACTATGCATCTCGAGTGAAGCAAAAGTCATGAGCCTTTGGGCACCCCAATCTCACCCCTCGATTAGCCTACATAGTCCTCTTATGCTACAACTATATCTAAACACACCAGTAATCAATCCTTTGAACCAGTTCCAACACGCACACAAAGGGTCAACTCATATCTTGATAAAATGATCCAACTAACATTTGACAGAAATCAAAGGAAGATTAGTAGTGTTCAAATCTTGCTTAGTTTCAACCATATTTCCAATCCATTTAACCACCCAACTTAAAATAATATCAATGGGCTGCAGAGATCACTTATAACAGTTGTAAGACAGACCACCATATGCATGCAGGTTCACACAAAGGGTCAACTCGTATCTTGATAAAATGATCAAACTAACATTTGACAGAAATCAAAGGAAGATTAGTAGTGTTCAAATCTTGCTTAGTTTCAACCATATTTCCAATCCATTTAACCACCCAACTTAAAATAATATCAATGGGCTGCAGAGATCACTTATAACAGTTGTAAGACAGACCACCATATGCATGCAGGTTCAAAGAAAAAAAAATTGTGCCTTCAAGACTACACATGTAGGATTATTTATAATTAGATTTTCATAAAACGAGTTTGACATGGCAGTGCTCAAACCCCCTACGCACAATAAGAAATAATGTATATCAAATCATCAGAACAAATAGAATGTTTCTTTAATGGAGCTCTTCCAATGCATGCTTCATGTCATACGGAATTCAGAATGGCTCACGACTATAATTTATGCATCATCATCATGTTGAATTCTTCAATTTCATTAATAAATTTATGTCCAGCAGATCTTATACTAATCTTCTTTTGTCTTTCAGAAAACATGAAACGAAACAATACATGACTAGTGGTTCGATAATTTAAAAAGTTTTTAGATTTTCTCTTGCCTCACTAAAGCAGCTAATCAATCTAAAACAGCCTTGACCTCAGGGCAATGAGCACCTACTACCTACACAAATATACCTAACTCCAGATTCGCAATTAAAAAAAATCATGTCTGACTAATTCGAACTACAGGAAGTATTATCTAGATCATGAATTGTTGTGCACAGATCGTATACAAATCTGTTGATTGGGGTCTCCATCTACAAAGCCAGCATTTAAAATGTTGTAGTGGTCCTTTGCACAAAAGCATGCATATGCTGGCTTTGGCACATACAAAGCCAGCATATATATATATATATAGAGAGAGAGAGAGAGAGAAGTGATATGGTGCGATCCATACAAACTGCGTGTATACGTCCTTTAAAGGGGTATATGTGTCAGTAAAGAAAGCATTAGCTCAATAAGGTATATGCTTCAATGAGCTATACGCTTTCTCTACTGACGCATATACCCCCTTAAAGGACTTGTATGCATGGTTTACACAGACCGCATATTATCATTAAACTATAATTATATATATATATATATATAAGGGTTCGGTAATGCATGGCATTCATTAAGATTATGTCCACAACCTCCATGATCCTTTTTATATATGCTTAACAATGATGATGAGTCTATCTTACAGCAAAATAGGAGAAGCCATGAATGCAATTAAAATTTCAAGGACAATTTATAACATCCTCTTCTTTCTTTTTAGGGAAAGGTAGGCTAGTTATCACAATTCATTAAATATGGAAACGAGTCACTTATTACAAAACAATGAGGAAAAAAATGGAATGAGGGTCAACACCATTATGAGAAGTAGTCAAGAGCACTATGTCCCTAAATCTCAACCCTCGATGCCTCGAATCGGCAATACTTCTCCCCCATTCAACAATGAAGTTTTGGATGTTCTCCCAAATTCCCTCAATGAGAGGAGTCACACCTTTGAAGATAGCTTGATGTCTGGCAAGCCAAGTCGCCCACACCACTGCCAGAACATCCATTTTACCTATTTTTTTCCAAAATAGGCTAAAATCTCATGGGAAAATGCCATTGACTGAAACTCCACTATTTCCCATCATTATTCCATGATAAAAGCCCATGACAATGCAATAGTTCATCACAGATACGACAACTCCAGTGATTCCCAAATCCACTTGCCAGGCCCGGCCGTGGGTAGAGGCCACCAAGGCCACTACCTAGGGCCCCCACCCAGGGAGGGCCCCCAGCTCTACAAAGCCCATATAGTTTAATTGTGTAAGCCCATGAAATTTAAAAAAAAAAACTGGTTATCTGGCTGGTGGACCCTTGAATACTCTACTCACCCTATGGCCCAGGCCCAACATAATACATTATACATTCTCCAACCCACTCAATCGATTCCTACACCAGGCAAATTATTTTCAACTGACCCCATTAAAATCCCTAAAACTCCTCCCCATCAAGTCCCTAAAAATCTCTCACACCCAATCAATAATGTATGCCGTTTCACATCTCCAAACCTCTCCAACGTCTTTCTCTTTCACACACACATATTCATCAAACATTCAAGCCACCATCTCTACATGTCTTGATCCCTGTTTTTAATTTTTTGTATATCAGTCTTTCTCAATATCTTTGTTTATGTGATTATTTGTGCTCTCTCTCAAACTCAAAAACATCTCTTTCTCTCTCTCTCTCTCTCTACATCTCTCTCCCTCTTAAAGCTATGAATGTTTGAACAAATAAAGCCCTCTTTTAAGGTATTTTCAGATTTTTATTTTTATTTTCATTCTATGAAGATCCAATTTTTGGTCGCTTTTCAAGTTTTATTTAGGTTTGAATTTTTTTCAAGGCAACAGATGTGTTTTTTTAATTAGGTGCATGAATTATTATTTTTTTTGAAAGGGGTATGGCCATATGGGTTTAAAAAAAAAATTGAGTGTATTTGGGGCCCCGCTTTAAAAGTTCGCCTAGGGCCCCACCAAAAAAAACAATTCTCAGGGCCGACCCTGCCACTTGCCAAGTGCCTATCAAATTTAATCAAATGAATATTAACATAATCAGATACAAAAACACATTAAACTCACAAATTATAAAACCCTTAATCAAGTCAATCATAAAACATTCACAATTAAAATCCAAAAATGGTGTTTTGATAAACTAATGGGAGTGCATATAATATCTTAACATCAGCAATGTAGAAATACCATGTAAATTTTTCTCATCAATTATGTCAAGAATTACAAAAAAAAAAAAAAGTATGCCAAGAATGCTTTCTCACTCTTTTTCTAACAGTCAATTCAAAATCATCTGATGATGTCACAGTTCCACAGAAGAGGTTCTTGGCTTTTATTTTTGAATTTGATGGATCAGGTGACAGAACAAGTTTTGTAGTAGGAATGAAGGATAGAGAAGAGAAAGGCAGAAAGAGAGGGTGTAGGTTACCATATGGCCAACTTGATTTACCTTGCTAATGATATTCGCAGACACTGGGAAGTACCCAGATGTCCAGATAAACTCTCCAAGAACAGTGCATAACATGCTTTATATTATTGTTGTATTTATCTTGGTTCCTTTGAAATGAAAACAAGAGGGATCAGAGTGGAAAGTTTTTCTAACAGAACAAAATTTCCCCATTTTTTACTTTTATCCATAGTGTAACATTGATACAGAAGTTTGCTCCTCATAAAATGAAAGGCACAACTTCTCATTTATTATGCTCATCTTTTTGAGATCATGCTCAAAAACACAACATGGCCGTTTTAGAGATGAATAACATGGCAGATGGACACAAGTCAAAGTGACAATCAACAAAGAATTTCAGGAGCAACTAAATTATATTCTCCATTCTGATTATACTTGCAGAGGTCTCCTTTATTTTAACCTATTTTTAGGACCAGTCCTAAGTTTAGAAAACTCATTATGAGTTATTGGGTAGAGATGTTTCCTTGGTGGCTCTATCTCCCAACACTCTAATCTGCCCTTCTGCAGCTTGAGTGTTATAATGTTATTGAACACCACTAATTTGCTATAAGCATCTCCTTCCCCCGCGTGTGAGAGAGAGGGATAAAATGTTAAAAAAATAAAATAAGAAAAGATACAAAGCACATGGTTAGTAGAGCTAAGTGGCACCACTCCAATTCAGTCAAATCAATTTCATATAAAGAATGCACTATTACTAAACCCCAAACCCTAGCAAAAGGTCACAGGATTTTTATAACCAAGTGCAATAAATAACAATGTGGAATTGTGAAGCTCACCCAAAATAAAACCAATAACGGAAAGCGCAAGCTATTTAAGGCCTTCTCCATAATGCAAAGTGAAAACCCAAATTTTCCAAAACCCTTCCAAACGAAAACATATCCAACCACTGTAAAATCAAAACAAGGCGATATAAATGTCATAATATATACCTGGTGGACCTGTGGGAGGTCGGGGGAAAACAGGTGGCCTGATTCCGGGGAGTTGAGCTGTCGGTGGCATGGGCATTATGGGTACGGGAAGACGGGGCCTTTGGGGGTTTAGCGCAAGATGTTGGTGGAAAGTGGCACCAACTTGCTGCTGGAAAGCCGCGGCCTGCCCCAAATGTTCCTTTATCCTCTGATCAATCAAACTCTGGGTCTGCTGTTCCTCGAATTGTTGATAATACGTACGCACATTCGCCTGAGACAATGTCCGAAATCAGCCAACCGAGTCCATCGATGATATAAAAAAAAATGGAAAAATAAAACAAAAAATAATGTCTACCTTGTGTTTGTAGCCATTGTTGTGTTGCTTTCTAACAGAAGGCTGTTCTCAAATGTAAAAAACGAACAAAATAAAAATTGTTAGTCGGTCCACAAAACGTTGTGCGAATTTCTGAAGCTTTAAATATTTTTCCAATCTGTTCTTCCTTAAAACATCGATCACACAATAAATGTTGAAATTCAGTAAAAATTAAAATAAAAAAAAAATTCAAAATCCTGAGAAACAGCAGATTGTCAACCATACTGAGATTTCTTCAAGACACTCTCTACTTCTTTAGTTGCAATTTCATACATTCTTTTACACTTTCTATGATTTGGCCAAAAAAGAACAAACATAATATACTACAAATCTTTGAATACGGTGTAAGTAAATGATTTGAAAAAAAACAGAGAGAGAGAGAGAGAGAACTCACTGAATCGTGGGTGAGATAGGTATCGCAGTAGTCACAGTAATACCTGAAAAAAGAAATCAAACACATCAAGATCACACAAAAAGAGGATGATAAGAACAAGTTAAGAAATGTAAAGAAGAGGAAAACTATATTTCGCACCTCGGCATGATTTTCTTTTTTTCGAGAGCTCAAAACGAGGGATTCGACAGAAACTTCGCGACATACAGATGTAGTCGAGTGGGGGGGACTTATATTCAAGGTTCAGTGGAGAACATCGTGGGCCGGACCCAAGAGAAGCCCATTTGGTGTATAAATGTAATCGGTTCGAATCCATCAAAATATAGGCGGCTATATGAAAAGACGGAGCCTGTTACACTCGACTCATTTTACAGTTTCATTTACATCACATATTAACCTTGTTAATCACTTACACCCATTATAACAAAGTATATATATTGTTAAAAAAATATATATATATACATTATTCAATATACATTGAAATTTAATGGGTTGAGTTCCGCATCAGAGACTTTCGGAATTTAATAGAAGTTCAGCTGCATTGCTTCATTTTCCAGGCCAAGTAGAGTCAGTGTGTTTTTTGTGGTGGTGCATGCAGTTATGGGGCTCAGAATACCCATCGAAATAGAGATTTAAAAAAAAAAAAAAAAACTGATATCAGTATTCCTCACTATGTCGTATTTTGGGTTGGTTTAGCATTCATTCTCTCTCCTACTAGAATACCCAGGAAATTCTGGTTGAAATCTTTCAAGCCTGTGTTTCTTCCTAAGTATCCCATATAAAATTTTCTCTTCCACAGAATCTATCTACCCGAACTGAGTTCCTGATAAATATAAATTCTCCTTTACTAGAGTTATAAACTGAACAAAAAGTCATACCAACATCGAACAAAAAGTCATGACGTGAGAACGATATGATAATTGCAAAAACAGTCAAGTTCATGGAGAAAGCTGCTGCTTATACGTGAACAAATTCTACATGAACACCAAAAAGTACAAAAAAAATCCAAATGTTCCAACCCAATTGAAGATCTTTCGCGTCCATAAGACAGGGTGGAACATTGCAATATGTAGTCACATCTTCAGCACAAGGTAATTACATCAGCGTCCATAAGACAGCAGGCACCAACAACGGTAACAGATTAACTGCATTTTCTTCAACATGATTACAAACCCTTAAATATATTTGAACCGGCACATCAACTGACTCGAAACATGTCCAGATGGCTGCAGCTTTAAGTGGTCTTGGTTAGTTTGCAGTTTGTTGTTGTTCTGAAACTTCATCATAAGTGCCATTTTCCGAATTGAAAAAGTACCTGCAAGAACCAGGAGAGATTTTTAACAGTCTTTAAGAACGAGCTGAATGTGGCAGGCATTGTGTACACATTAATTGAACATATACCAAATCAATCTTTTCTTTTTGTGTGTGTGTAATAATACCTAGGCTATATTACGCCCACACAGATAGGCTTTTTGTCATCCAGTGGTAATGCATTCAAATATATGGAAACCAAACAGAGCCAGCAGAGCATCTAAAACATTGGCAAACCAGATTATCTGATTAGGGAGGCCAAAAAACATGTAGCCCCCGAAATACAAATGTCATTCTGCTAGAAGCTTGGGATTTGCGAAATGAATTACAAGTCCATAGAGCTTTTAGAGGCAATGTATTGACATGCAGTGTGTTTGTGATCAAGTACAGGAAGAACCCAAAAGGTGTTAACAGATTAGATTCATGGTTTCAGATAGAAAAATTATATTGCATCTCTATGAAATTACTATCTAGCCACCATGTCAAACTCAAAATGAATTTGAACACCATGTGTCTATGTAGAATCCACCAGACGTGTTCAGTATCCACAATTATATAGAAATCAACCAAGCAAGCAAACATTCAAGTTTTTGTAGGAGAACTGTATAGTAGAAGTACCATGTCCCTGTGGTTGCAGAACAATACAGTCCAGAATTCGGATCATAATAATAGCCGAGACTGCTGCTGTAGTAGTAACTGCGGAGAAGAGGTTCATCAGCTTTAGATTTTAATAAAATGAGAGATATAGACGTATATGTAAGCTAACAAATTGAAAATTGCAATGTATATGGCAAGCTGACACATAAATATAAGAACTTCATGCCAGCGTGCCACCAAAACATATCAACATAAGAACTGTGAACCAGTTGTCAAATCCAATGAATTGGTTTCCAAAGGACCAACAGTAATATACATTTACCAAATTGCTCTGTGACATAAAAACAGAATTAAACAGAAAGCAATAGGAACTGGAAAATCATGAACTGAGCGAAGTCTGAATAGGTGCAATGGCCTTTCACCAAGCCATCAACACGTTGACCATTTTCAAAATTCATCAAAAACCATTTGACGATTGACAGGTCTGAATAAGAAAAGAAAACAGCATTGAATTGGTTAAAATCCCATCTGCTCCAACATGATTTTGATTGGAACTGTTAAATACTTGAAAACCCATCTGTCCCTCAATTCTCTTACTTGAATCCATATAAATCAAGGGGTCAAAGAAATAGTGTAAAAAGTGTCAAGTGTCCTCTCAGTTTATGACCTGTGTCGTATAGACTACCTTCACTAAAAACACACATCTTCTCCCATTCGTGATAATCTCTCAGGAGATATCTTTTGTTGAGATAAATCTTATAGGAGATTTTAAAAGAAGATGCACCCTTGTTACACATTCATCAGCATATATATTCTGTTATTATTGTTATCACTTTTTTGAGGGAATGATGGGAATGACCCAAATTTTTTTATTTTTTTGAAAGGAGACCAAATTTTATTATATTGGTCACTCCAAAGGGATAGATGAAAAGTTACCCATCACAAGAAGTCAGAAAAGACAAGAGTACAAGAAGAATATCAAAGAAAGAACAAAGATATTGATCAAAGCCAAGAACGATATTTTAGTAAAGAACCACTATGAGATCATTCTCTTCCACTAGAAGTGACTCCGCGTTGAACACAATGTACACTCCAATATATAATTAAGGTGACCGTATCATTCCATACGTTCTCCATATAAGGGATCTCCCCTTTCAAAATGGAGGCATCCAGGCTCACCAAACCAACACCGCATATGAGAGGCTTCGAAATTTTGTCTTTATACTTCTATCTTCTTGTTGATAAGGTTTTAGCAAGTTACACACATACGAGTTGATCCTGTAAAGTACTTGACAGACTGTTGTAAACAAGCTAATGTTCAAGACATTTTCAAGTGTATTTCCATCCAAAGAAGCAACTATGAAGTAAGAAATTTGATCACAAGTAATGAATGTATCACAAGTAATGAGTATATCTTAGTTAAGAAAACTGGATAACAAAAAAACTTACCCAGAAGTTTCATCATATACATAATCAGATTCTGAATCTCCACCTAAAGCTTCTACAGATTCAAAAAAAAAAAAGACAAGAACAGGAAGAATGTGAGGGAAAAAGAATATTATATAAATATTGACAGCGAAGTGCTTTAAAATATTAGGAAGGGAGATACTTTCTGAATCTATTGATGATGAGGGCTGTAAATTTTCTGAAGTACTTTGCAGTGATAGTTCAGTAACAGTGGGAACATTATCATCATCATCACCAAACATATCAAATCCATCACTATGGGCCTCAGATGCAGCATAAGTAGATGATGTGGTTGCTTTCAAAGGATCCAAAGCAGCATCCAACTCTGTTCCCTTCGCCTTGTCATCAGAGAAAATATCCTCGTCTACACTAACCTTATCATTTGCACTTCCTGAATTTGTAATTGTGCCCATCTTTACACGTGCTATGGCCTCATATCCCTCTAGCAAGTGGCAAACCAACAGTCAGTAAAACAGAAAAAAAAATCACCTTGTGAAAAAAATAAACCTAATGAACACATAGAATGCAAAGGAGAAACTAATTTATTGAAGAATTAAGTGTAACAAGAGAAATCATATACAGGTGATTAACCTTGTCAAAGATTGGGGGTAATATCATTGTTGAGGAGTAAGGAGTGGTCTGTTTGTGTTTTTTTGGTCGACCCCTCCTCTACCTGTTTTATGCTTTGGGCATGTTTCCTTTCATTTTTTTGTAAAATTAAGCCTTATGCCTACCATTTCATCAAAAGAAACAAGAGAAACTATATACACTGTGTGTATTTTTAAACTTATAAAAATCTATAACTGTTAAGCTATTCCAACTGTTAAGCTAAAATCTATAACTTATCCCTCCGTTTGGAGTGTGACATAGGGTTATTTGCCCTTGATAATTATACTGAGATAGATAACAATCCATGCTGAATAGGTAAATTTTTGTTTGGTTGTCTTTTCTGTTATTCTCATTGGGAAACGTAAAATTGATCTTTTTGTTGTTTGGTTCACCTTGGATAAAGTAAGGATAAGTGGTAGATAAGAGTTTATGACTTTTTAAATGACAATTATACCCCTGCATAAATTATTTGTGTTTTGGAATAAGTATGAGAGATGTGTGTGTGATATGATAGATGTGACAGTTTTTGGAATGTGTGCAGAGAGTGTTAGGTGAGATAAATTTTTTAAAATAACAGAGAAAGGTATTTTTATCCATTAGTATAGATAAGCCCTGATAAGCAATTCTAGCATTTTCTGATAATAGTTATCAGACTTTATCCTAGTTTATCCAAATATAGCTATCAGGGTTTATTCTAACAAAACAAACAACTTTTTTTTTATATTCTCTTGTATTCTTCTCTATTCCATGCTTATGTTCCACCCCAAACGGGAGGTATAAGTTTAAACTTATTAGAGATTATTTAAGCTAAAAACAACATTATAAAGTCACAAGTTAAAAGCTGGGTCAAAAGAACAACATAAAAATTTATATGGGACACGAATACCCTAAATCAACATAAGGAATGACAATTGTGCCCCCTTATATACAAACACACATCAATTTTAACTACACAGTAAAAAAGCTATTTTACAACTTAATCTGACAAATGTACACAACTACTTGTTTGCTGCTTCTTCACAGCTTAAAAAAACATTTACTTATTAGAAAAGTTGAAAATTGTAATCCCCAAGCTATAATCAATAAATCAAAGCTGCAACAAACATATCCACAATGTTATGTAGTAATGAAACCATTAAAACTTCAATATTAACAAATATCAGTCAATTCAATAAGCATTGCCATTTTTCCATATAAAAAAAATAAGCATTGCCATTTTTCCATATAAAAAAAATAAGCATTGCCATTACATGAGTGGGAAGTGGGAAGAAATGGCAAAAGCAAGACTCATTGGTCGAGGATCCTATATTTGTGTGAGGTTGGATAAAGCTCAGTGGATCAGGTTATATTCCATGGAATTTAACTACCTTTTTACTCTTAAAAAATAAACCTTAAAGCTTGTTACCAAAAAAAAATTTGTTTAATACACGACATCATTTTGATCTTTAGAGACAATTAATCACAACAAAAGACAATTAATTATTTCGTTCAAAACAAAAGACCATTAATCACGACATAAAGTGGTATCCATAATGTGAATCTTAAAAGATCTAGATGGATTCCTTTAAGGTCCTAAAACAACATAAATTAAATGCCCATATTTTTTACTGGTTAAGATTATGATTTATAAGAACAATTTCAGAGATTCAATAGAAGTGAGAGATCAGTGAATGGCATATCCATTTTCATAGAATACGAAGTCCCACGTACAATACATAATATTTGGGGTATTCATAATTATTCACATTGTGCAAGGACGAGGTATATTAATATATTGATGCTTGAAAGAAGGTATGCACCAAATATTTCTACTTTTATCTTGATGTATAAGTATGTATATATGCATGTGTATGTAGAGAGAGAGGGAATGCTATATAATGAACAAATGATTGTAAATGATACACAACAGTGAAGTGCTATGGCTAATAGGACAAATTCCTAGGTTCGAGTCTAAGAGCGGTCACTTAATGCAAAAAACTGCCAAAATTATGATTGTGTCCCAACTTTTCCCTCCCAGCACCCCACTAAATGAGGGACCACTCTGGGCGATGGCCTAAGTTATGGCTTCTTTCAGTACAAGCAAAGTATCTTCAAAAACCAAACCAAGATTACTGATATTAATTATAGCCCTGTAATAATAAGACAGTTCTGCTGAAGGGCTTAAATCAAATAAGTAGCAAGGACTGAACATAACCACTTACATCACAACCCAAATGAAGCATCCCCAATTCTCCTAATAGATGAGAAAATAATAGCAATTTCATAGATAAAAGACAAGGATGTCACTGTCAGTCTCAGTTACATATTCCAACACAAAACATAATTGATATTGAACCAAATAGTGAAATCATTCATATTTCGCAAAGTCCAATTCATTTGCATGCGCCAAACACACTTTCTAGCATTCATGTCCACAGAACAATTTCTACAGAAATGTCATAAAAAATCTAGAAGGTTGCATGTGCAACATTTTGATGTACTCAGCAATTTATTACAATAATTGACACATAAATGTAAGTACATACAAATCTAATTATCAAGGCATATATTGTGTAATTTTAAAATTTTTACACATTCAAATTTCTGCAAATAATTGTAAATACATCTCGTACTTGTTACCCATGAATAAAAAATAGACAAGGTTGAATGATTTACAAAAAAACAAAAAATATGCAAATGCAATTATCCAGCAAGAATTCTTTCACCTTTAATCATTCTTTGTTACAGTGTTACCATGTCAAACTTAACATGTCCTTTTCCTAAAAAAAAATGTGTTCAGGATAAAGTCTCCAATTACATATAAAAAGCAATAATAAATTCTCTAAAAGCTAAATCTACAAAATCCAGCCTAGGTAAAGATATTGATTAAATAATAATGCTGCTCTTGTAGAAAGTTCAATTGCTCATTAAAATACATGGAACAACAAGTGGATAACTAGACCAACCTGCCTCTCGCTCAAAGATTTCCCGCGCTTCATGGTAAACATCTACAAAAAAAACACTAACATCAATGTATTTGCATTGGATAAATAAACACTATTCAAGGAAGCATAAATAATATTAATTTTAAGAGAGAGGAGAGATGGCTGCAAAATGACAAAGGGAAGCGGAATCTCATTATAACAAGCAGTTTAGGAGGAAGAACAGTCAGTCCCCACATTTGACAGTGCAAAAAAAAAAAAAAGAGGCTCCAAATGTGGCAGTAATGATGGTGAAAATCACTTAACTGTATTCACCATTGTCCATCAATTTCATGGAATCCTCAGTTAGCTGATCGAACAAACGCTTGGTTTCTTCAGGCATCCTTCCTTTTTCATTGCTAGAAGCACTTTTTATCCTTCGTAATGCTTGAAGAACCTGGCGCACAAAAATGTGCAAAGAGTTCAGGGTGTCAAAGATGCATGAAGTCTGGTCAACATTGGTTATAATAATGATACATAAGCTGAAACTGTCTTTTGTTACAGACTCAGAATCCTCATGACTAGAATGCACTCAAGATGAAAGGGGGGAAGTTTCAGTCAAACCCTCACCTCTGAGGGTCCACCAAAGAACTTCAAGTGGCCAAAACCAAAGCATAACTCATGCTATAATAAACTTGAATACTGAATATATTCAGTTATAGTACTCAGAAATATATTGAAAATATGCAGCAGATTTTACCGACTCTCCTGGTAGAAGCACATCGGCGATTCTCCTCTTCATTCTTCCTATATCCTCAGATGATAGCTCACGGTATTCTTCTTCTTTGGTCACCTCAGGAGTCTTTTCTATGAACTTTGGTTCAATATCAACACTATCTAGCCATGCATCCTTAGCCAAAGAAAGAAAACAATTTTAAGTATGTTTGACTTTTGTGTGTCAGCAATGATGAAGATGTGGTCGGAAAAATAGCATACCTTGATCTTTTTGTTATTGACATACTCAACAAAATTTCCAGCCTCATCAAAATAGCCCTCTTCTCTCTCTTGATTCAGATTAAATGGCTCTATCATAATCCCATCATCGTCAAAGTTACTGTTGTCCTGCCAAATGTAATCCCCAATTATAGACTAACTCTTTGGCCCATTGGAGAGATCAAGAATAATCATTGACATTGTTTTTAAATGCTGCTGGTACAAAGAGAAAAAAAAAAGAGGAATAGCAAAATTAATATAATACATAGCAAAACAGGCTATTGTGAAAGGCATGGGCAAAAATCAAAACAAAGCATATACAGAGTGCATGCTGCACAAAAATAAACAAACATTCCCAATTATAGACTAACTCTTTGGCCCATTGGAGAGATCAAGAATAATCATTGACATTATTTTTAAATGCTGCTGGTACAAAGAGAAAAAAAAAAGAGGAATAGCAAAATTAATATAATACATAGCAAAACAGGCTATTGTGAAAGGCATGGGCAAAAATCAAAACAAAGCATATACAGAGTGCATGCTGCACAAAAATAAACATAGATTCCGCCAGTAATCTGTATATAGCCCCCCACAACAACAAGGAAATGATAAAATCTGGAGGCTTGATGATGCACATCAGGCAGACCAATTAAAATCAAAAGAAAAAAAGCATTTGTTTTTTAGAGGGAGTGAGAGAGAGGAGCACTTCAAACAAGTTATAAATGAACTAATGAAGTGGAAACATCACAGCATGAATATCAAAAGAGAAAAAAAATTGACAAATTGGTAGGTATCCTAGCACCTTCATTCATAAAGAAAACAGGGGAACAATAACAGAGAGAATATATTTAAAAAAAAAACAGAAAAACAGGACACTTCAGCAGATGATTAGTCTACTCTCAAGTGTCCCCAAAGCCCCCAAGACCTAATAAAAGGCCAGAAGAAAAACTTCACTGCCTAAGCAGACAGTTCATACTCCCCAGTCCATTTGATGATTTTCAGTCTTCCCTGAACAAACTCCACCTTTTAGGCCCCTGCAAATTGTGTCGCCAATCATTGACAAAAACGATATACTCTCCCAATCATTTTCAAAATATGGATTGGATCCCTTTGAAAACCACGCCATTTCTATTAATCCAAATGGTCCAACATCTCATGGGAACGAGGATTTGGGAGACTTTTGCCTGCTTTGATCCCCTTTTTTCTTCATATTTTTCCCCATCTTCCACAAACCGACCATGATTATCAGATCAGCCGTGAAACCCACTGCAGTTCATACATTATGCATTTCGTCATGGACATACAAAAACCTCTCCCATGCTGAGGTACATTTCCCATAAATTGACAATGGAAATGGATAATACTCTACAATCATTATGGAACAACAGTGTGTGTGAAAAGTTAACTCATTAGGCTAAATTGTTCCAATCAGATAATTAAAAAGAATTGACTTTCCAAAAAGTCAATCTATACTAGGCTTTACAAGAATCCTTCTCATGATATCCCCTCAGCACAGTTCTTTTTTCACACATACAGGTGTCATTGCACCGTTGAAAATTCACCGTTTTATGTGGTTGCATTCTCAAGACAAGTTACTAACAAGAAACGGTGACATTGTTTGAGTATTTTGTGGTGTAGAAGAAGAAACAAGAGTTCATCTCTTCTATAATTGCCTGCTTAGTGAAGCACTTGGCACAAGGCGGGTATGGCGCTTTGAAAAATCTAAATAACATGTGGGATTACTTCTGGAGGGAAAAAAAAAAGGAGCTCGAAGCAATAAAGCGAAATATTTAGCTTTTATCCCGCATGCGGTTTGTTGTGGTACAACACGTGTGCGCAATAAACATATTTTTCAAAGGAAAAAGAGAATCCATGGAGAATATTAGGGTGGTAACAATGGCATCTCTTCGTGTGTGGATTATCGTGCTTCTTCGGAAAGAACCAACATTAAAATTATGGGGGGTCAATTGAAATGTGAAGCATTTTATCACTAAGAGTTATTTCTTTGATTCTTTCTTTCTTTCTTCCTGAAAATCCCCCATCTCCTTCTGTTCGAGACATTCTGTTCGAGAATTTTCAAAAAAAAAAAAAAACTGACAAATTGAAATCACATGTACATATAGAGCGAGAGAGAGATGGAGAGAGGTGGAAAACCTTGTAATCCACTTCGACAAGAGGGTCGACGTCAAGATCCTCCTCCCTGAACTGCTCCTTCCGCCGCCTGACTCCGAGCTCCTCCTCTCCGAGCTGCTCCCGCCGCCGCCTCGCACGGAGCTTGGCCGCCGCGTCGGGGTCCAACATGCAGCCGGGGACCTCCCCGGCTCCTCCGTTACTGGAGGCGGAGACCTCATCTCCCACCTTCTTCACCTTCTTTCCCTTCGGGAATCTGGGCTTCTTCTGTCTGAGAAACACGAAGAGAAATCGATGAAAACCCCTGTAAACCCTAGATGGGGATTGGGGAGAGGGGGCGGAAGGGCTTACTTTGGTTCATCGTCTTCGTCTTCGTCTTCGGAGAGTGCGCGTTTGTGGCGAGGCTTTGAGGGGTTTTCCTCCATTGCAGCCCTCGCTCTCGATGGGCTTTCCTTCGTTTCGAATAATTGTCGGCGCGATATCGATCGAAATCTATGACGATCCCGTCTGAATGTATGTAGGTTGATTGTCAATGGGGTTAATTTTTGGAATGGAATACTTTTTGCGTGGGTGCTCGGTCGATTCCACTCATGGGGTGCGGGGTGAGGGGTTTGTGGCCGGTCGACGGGTCGGATCGGGTCTGGGCTGAATCATGGTGGATCTGAATCGGATCCAAACACGAGAATGACTAATAAAAGAAAAAGAATATTTGTATAAAGCAATTTATGATTATATAATCTAGCATAATTTTTAAAACATATAATATATAATATAAACATATATTAACCTAAATATTAAATAGATTTAAAACAAATTAACACAAACACATAAAGTCAAAATGTTATGGATTGGAACTTGGTAAATGTGATAGAAATTTATGAGTCAACTAATAATCTAATAACCATGAGCTTATATATAAAACAGTTGGGTCTCGGGTCTATAGGATCAGGTCAGGGTGGACCCGGACCTGATCCGATTTTATGTTCGGGTCCACCAAGTCAGATCCAAATCGGGTCAGGTAAATTACATGTGTAATCAGGACTGGGGCCTGTTGGGCCCGGGTCTAGACCCGACCCATCTAACAGGCCTAGTTGTGGGTTGAGTGTAGGGATTGGGACTTCTGGATCCTTGTAGAAATCTTTTCAAACTTTGTTTGGAGGGGGCATAAGAGAGGTATAGTGTGGAATACCATGGAAAAAGGGCTTGGATGAGTGATCTGGATGTTTGAATGACCCCATGTAAACATATACAAAATGCAAAATCAACCCCCTGGGTTAAATTAACCCTGACAAAAGATGTTTGAATTTCAAAAAATGTTAACAAGTCCCTGCATTTATGAGAAAAGCAAATACCCCATGTCAATTACATTTATGCCCTTCCCTTTTAAACTTGTATTCTTCTTTTTTTTAGTTTGGGTTTCCTATGGGCAACATGACAGGGATGGTGGCAACAAGGATGGCATTCTTCTCGTCGGAGTTGGGGACATATGAAGTGTTGAGGGACGACGAGGAGAGGGTGTACATGACAGGGCTCATCAGGGCGGTGGAGAAGGGGATGAAGGTTAGGCTGGTCGAGACCCTAGGAAGGGAACATAGTAGTTGCCACGTTTTGGAGGCACCCATCGATGAGGTTGACAGTTCTGTTTTTGCATGGGAACGCCGTCGACCTCAAGCAAATGCTCAATCTCTTCCTTGAGGACGAAAAAGGGGGGCCGTCGGTGATTAGATTAAGAGGGCTGGAGGGGGATGCCATCAGTGATAAGATTAGCTAGGGAAGACGACAAGAATGACAGGGAATGTCGTCGGTGATGGTGTGGTTGAAAATCTACATAGGAGAGAGAGAGAGAGAGATGGAGGGAAAGTTAGGGTTAGGTTGGTTGTTCTAGTTAGGGATTGAGGGGAGGGGCATAATTGTAACTTTACGCATATGGTTAAAGACATGTTTACTTAACTGATATAAGGGGGTTTTGGCATTTTATAAATATATATATATATGTTTACCGGGGGATATTTGGATTTAGGGAGTGTATAGGAGGTTATAGGGATTTTCATATGTTTATAGGAATATATGCATTTCTCCCTTTTTCTTCATTGACTTGTTTGTATACAATGGATTACAATTCATGGCTATATAATATTGATGTGTTTGTATATACTACGTATATGTCGTGTTTAGTTGTTTCTTATTGACATTTTCATTGACTTTTTTTATATGTCGCGTTCATTCACAAAGATATGTCATAGTTTTTAAGATATGTTTACATTGAATAATATGGTTAATTGAAAAAAAAATTGATACAATTTTACACGGATTAATGTATGAATGGCGTTAGGTACCACTCCTTCAATGGTTAAAACCAGTTTTGGATTTAATGTGATTTTAAATCATATGGGTGGGGGTCAAATAGTCATTCTTAAAAGTATAAATCTTTATCCATTTATTAGTCACATTTAATCTACTTATTCATCAACCAAACAACTCAACTGGAATAAAACAAGAATAAAAAAGAAATATACAACCAAATAGAAAATCACTTCTATTTGGGTGGGGGAATAAAACTGGGGTTGGTTGGAATAAACTAGTATAGGGACAGAAAACATGTTTGGGTGTTGGAATAAGGTGGAATAAAGTTGCCAGAATAACTTGATATAAGGTGATAAAATAATTCCAACTCCCCCTGGAATTAGCTATTCCAAGCCAGTTCACCAGTGGGTTCTACTCATCGCATCCTAATTTTACAACTACCCCTCCCACTGTTCAACTTCTTCAAAAAGAAACCCATGGTGGCGGCGGCGGTTGTGAATAGTGATGATGGTGGTGGTGGTTGTTCTTAGTGGGTGGTGGGGGTGAATGGTGATGGTGGTTCTTGGTGATAGTGGTGGTGGCTCTTGATGATGGTGCTAAATGGTGGTGGTGGTGCTCCGGAGTAATATTATTATGTAGGGTAACACCCGGCCTGTTGAGGGGAAGATCCAACAGTCCCAAGAGGTTTATGGATTAGGTGAGTGAGAGTTTGGTGCTTAGTTCCACATCGCTTAATAGGAGGAGATAGTCTGTATTTATATGTGAGCACAACTCTTACACACCAAAACGCATTTTAAAGCAGTGAGCTCATTTAGGAGCAAAGCAAACAATTTCTTGTTGTGTAAGCCTGGAGCATTACAATTGGTATCAGAGTCTGTCCATTATGCGATGATGGATGTGGCCCCACATGACGACATGTAGCCTATTAGGGGGGGTGATTGTGACACCTGACCTGTTGAGGGAGAGGCTCAACAATCCGAAGAAACCCATGGATTAGGTGAAGGGTGTGTCAAAAACTTTAACTTTATTTTGTTTACAAAATATGATCATAATCATGAAGAAAGTCATCGCCAACTATTTTCTCTTAATTTTTTAATGAGAACATTTGTAGTAGACACCAAATTCATAGCATTCAAAATGTCCCGAGATTGATGTTGCAAACATTGACAAAGAAACATCAGTAGTTCTTAGAACTTCTTTAATCAAATGTAAGATAAATATAAGCTCAAACTTTCTCATATTTTTAAAAACAGTTTCGCCATCACCACATTGAGCCAAGATAGATGCATGATTGCTAATATCAAGTAAAACTAAGCAAGTTGCAGTATTCATCTTTATAACATTGCAAACAAAATGAAAATGAGATGACCATCGAGTATCTCCAAGCTGTTGTAAGTTAGGCATTTGATTAGCTCATGTGCCAGTCTCAATTTTATCAAGATCAATCGTGTGTTGGATATATACTATTTAAGCATCATGTAATCGATCATTGTGTTTGACGGAGACACTAATGGTATTAATAATGTAAACCAATTCATTGAAGAAATTATGTATAAACCTTACTTCTTTTGATGTTGCAACTAGAGCTAGTTAAGAGTTTATGTGCAAAACAATGCACATAATATGCATATGGGCATTCACTAATAAGAAATAATGCTTTTATTCCATTCCATTTACCGCGTATATTACTTGCACTATCATATCTTTGGCCTCGTACATTTTGAATACTAAGATTATGCTGAGAGAGAACAAATAGATATCTCACTCTTTAGGGTGAGTGCACTTGTATCTTTAACATGAACAATCTAGAAAACACTCTCAACACAAAAACCATTGATGTCAACAAATCATATCACTATTGTCATTTCCTCAATTTTAGATTCATCTTTAGATGCATCAACTATAATGCAATATTTCGCATCACCAATTTCTTCATGAATTGTATTTTGTATCATACTTGAAAAAATAGACAAAAGCTCTTTTTGAATTTTAGAGGATACATACTTAGAGCTAGTTTGACAAGGAGTTAAAGTTTTAAGAATAAATTGTCCTAATTTTAGGGAATAAAAAACCCATTTATTTTGTTCATTTTCACATTTGTCAAAATTGAAATAAAAAATAGGGATAAATGCTATTTGAAGGCTTTAGGTAAAACAAAATATTCTATTTTTATTTTAAAATTGAGACAACAGTCCACAGTTTATTCTGATTATTTGTTATACCAAATGGGGGTAAGCTGTCCTCCAACTCACTTATTCCCTAATTACCCTTTATCCCCCTCTTATCTCCTTGCCAAAGCAACCCTTTGCCTAGTTTGACATGGAGATAAGGGGTTGGGATAAAAAAATAATTGAGTTAAATCATTTATTATCTCATATGACATAAGAAAAAAAAATGATAAAGAATTGACAATTGTCCACATTTTGAGATAAAAAAAATGGGAATAGATTGTTCAGGGTAAAAGGTAGAACAGACTTTTTCCTCATTTTTTATCCGTATTTTGTAAAATTGGGACAATATTTATGACCATCCTTTCAAAAAAAAAAAAAAAACCACGCATGAAACAAGGGAGATTCAAACACACCCAGATCAATGCGTCTAATTTGGGGTTAATGTATATATGTTATAATTCATTAAAAAGGATTTGTAAGTTTTGATTTCATTAAAATTCATAAAATTTTTAACAATATAAATATATTTGATCAATATAAAAAAAAGATATCTAATCATTATATTCCTAAAAATCAGATCAATATAGCATTCAAACAAATATAGTCTAAATAACATGTGATTTGAAAAGAAGAAGAAGTTCTTGAAAGAGGGGTTAAATAAATGATGCAAGAGTTAAAAGCTAGCAGCTTGAAGAGCCCAACAGTCACATGAAAAGAAAAAATGTGTTCCATCAAACAATATTAACGCCCTATTAATAGGAAGGGTAGATTTAGTATTTTATTAAAAAAAAATTGAAATTATCCCATATTTGATCCAAATGCAAGATTGAGGATAAGAACAAAAAAAAATGATGATAATAAAAAGTATTATCAAATGTAAATCTGGATAAAAATAAGATTTTTTTATCTCCATAAATTAAGCTAACTTATCCTAAATATTTATCCATTTATCAAACTAGGCCTTAGCATTTACAGGAGCATTTTCTAGAACAACTCTATCCACTTCTTTGTTATATTATGTAAGAAGTTTTATGATTTTAGTGAAATTACCTTGATTTATCGAGTTTGGGCATTCATTATGACCTCGAAAAGTGATTGTTTGAAATAGACAATATCGTAAAGAATCAATTGATGTCAGAGATGGGGAGGCTTTTGATGGGGTTTGTCACGTGATTTCCACGGCACACAAATTTTTTTTTTTTTTTTTTTTTTCTGTGTGGTGAGTGGGGACGTGAGGCATTGGAGATATTAGATTGTTAGGATTTTTTATTATAAAGTTAAAGACAACTACATCCCTGCAAACATTGGTGTAGGAGACAAAATCTGTTTCACTTGAATAAAGAATAAAGGTACATGGATTAATCTAGGGTTGCAACTCAGGTAGGTTGGGTTCCGGTTGACTTAGGGTTGAGTAGTTTGGAATGCGGGTTGGGTTCAGGACGGGTTGGGTTCCCTGAACCCAACCCGTATTCCAAACTACTCAACCCTAACCTGACCCAACCTGGTTTTCTAACATGGTGTGCAAATTAAATAAACCAACCCGACCTAACCCGTAAGATTAGTTAGGTTTATATAAAATTTGGACTGTCTAGATTAGAAGCTACAGAATGAACGGCCATAAATTTTTTTTTTTTAACTATTGGGTTACGGGTTCAGGTTGGGTCGAGTTGTGAGTGAGGCCAACCCGATCCAAACCCGATTTGTGAGTCAACTTGAATTGGCCAACCCGAACCCGAACCCAACTTAGCCAACCCAACCCATATAAAAGTCAGGTTCAACCTGTCGGGTTCGGGTTCAACCTGACCCAAGTTGCAACCCTAGATTAATCAGAATAGAATATGGATATCACGATAACGAGTCCGCCTTTGTCAAGGCCCATCTCAGGTAAAAGTCCAACCATGGATTGAAGCCCACTTCGGATGAAGGTTCACCTCAGCCTCATACATCACCTTGAGAATGAATCCCCACTTTAGGTCGAACCGAACAACAACTTTAGTCGGACCCTTGGTAAGAACCAAGCACCGAAAGGTAGGATCCTGACCTACCCATGTTGGAAACAGACCAACCACTGGATCTGACTAGCATGGGAAACTCCCACGTGTATTTAACTAACCTTAGCGAAATTACAAGCAAACCCATAGAAAGATTCAGTGACATGATGGCAATAACAAACTACCTGAAAATGGTTACGTTGAGCTGATCCTGAGATCTCACGCGTTGGCCGATCAGAGAACCACATGAAAGATTCTCTCTTGTGGTATCCTCACGTCGGCATAACCTGCACGCCCCTTACTCCAAGGTACACTCCTTCTTCGAAATACCTAAAGTTCATGTTCTTACATTCTGGACTGACTTGAGCGTCGGAGGGGAGTTAGCCAACACCACACTGGTGTGAGCGCAGGTGAAAGAAGAAGGAGATCGGAGGAGCTATGATCGACGTTCGTTTCAAGGATCCTGTTTACTCTTCATCTCGAATCTTCATCATCCAAAGCCCGGTTCAATTTTGAGTCTGGTCCATTCGAGGAGAAGCACATTTTATCCCTCCACAAATGAATAATCTCATATGAGTATCTGTCAAAGTTAGGGTGACATACAAGTCATTAAAAACTCAACAAAAATCCAGTTATTACCTTTAGATTAAATTTTCATCCAAATTTGGAGGAATATTCCATCACTATATAATTGTATAGGCATTACAGTCCTTATAAACAATCATAAAAACAAATTAAGATCAAATTGCATTTATATTTCTTCATTCTTAGAGAGACATTGTTTGGAGGGGTAAAAAATTTAGGGACAATCTAGTCATTTTATGTTATTAGTTTAGGATTAACTATGGTAAGTTGGGTTAAGGTTAACCTTTACTTATAACAGGGATGTATATATGGATTTTTGTAAATTTTTAAGGACTAATATGTCTGCCTCAATTTTAATAAAGATTTATATGTGATATCCATGTTTGTCGGAACGTGAATGCCTTTAACCCTTTATAATTTTATTGGTCTCACTTGATTTGACCTGATTTTATTGGGCCACTGTTTAAAAAAAAAGGAAAAAGATACACTCAGTCACATTTACCAACAAAAACTTATATCTCACATGTTTTTATTTATTTTTAAATAGTAAACATCATTTAATGAGGTATATGCTTCAATAAAAAGTTCATATCGCTCAATTTCAAATTGAATGAACCCATTTTTAACAAGTGTAAGAAAAAATTCAATTAGGTATATACATCATCTAACAAGGTATATGCTTAATTAAATCTGTAACGAGGTATATAAGGTCTGTGTTTTAGATTGAAAATAAAACTAAGTGTAGCAGCACTAAAAAAAAAATCACATTCTTTTGGGGGGTCGGGCCCAGCATGTCCCCAGGTGCGCCCCTTGTGAATGGTGGTTAGTGGTAGTGGAGAAGCCTGATTTGACATTCTAAAAATCATAAATATTTGTCTACATCTTATTCATATCTTATCCACAACTTATTCAAATTCAATCAAATAACAAAAAACTCATTATAAAGTTTTCTAATAAGAATAATAAATTTTTTTTATCCCAATCCCCTAATCAAGGATTCTTAATCCCACTCTCTCAATCCTAATATCATTTTTAAAATTTATCTAAACAACTTATTGATCTGGATTGACATTCTCAATCCCAATCTATACACTCAATACTTCTATCCAACCAGATCAGTAAGGTATTTCTAGGGACTATTCTATGTCGATATGTTAGGTTTGCAATTTGATACTTTTTCATTAGGGCATCTCCAATCCTGTACCCAAACCTTTATTCAAATTTAAATTTGAGTAAAAGTCATCTTAAAATCTCTCCAACTACTTACCTATATCCATACCGAATCAAACTTTTACCTAAATCTTTACCCAAATCAAGGAAGACTCAAATTCTTACCCAAATCTCCAACAACTCTATTTTTACTTCTTCTCCAAATTTCCAACGTAACTTTTTTTTCTTCGAACTCCATCTTTCCGATGGCAATCAATGAATTAGATTAAATGCTGCCCCCTCCCCCCTTTCACCCCCAGATAAAATCAAAACCAGGTGGTCATTGTTCTCTTCACTCTTCATCTTCATTTTTAACTTCTTGTTTGTACCTCCTTTTTTTTTTAAAAAAGGATGATTATGATTTTTTTGAAAATTCTCCAAGATTAGAAGATACTCATGGGATAGAAATTATTTTTTAAAATGCTTTTGTTCACTGTATGGTTGGCTGTCTCTCAAGATTCAATTTCGGGTAATACTCAAACAATGACGATGTTTTGGGATTGTGTTTGAACTTATTTTTGCACCACACCTAATGTTCAAATAAGTAGAACCAGCATTTCTTTCTCATCGTTGGGCTATGAAAATATTTTTAGAAAGTGATTAGGAGAAGATTAGAATTTTTTTTAAAAATTTGAGTAAAATATAAAATGATGGTTAGAGACACATCATATTAAATAAAATTTTTATTTAAATTTTAAATAAAATTTAGATATAAATTTAAATAAAGACCTCGAGATAGCCTTAGACCCGTCCCATGTTTTTATGGCATGCCTTAATTTCAAAAATATGAGTACCCCGTATAACAGCCGCAAAAGCTGGTGATTTTTAATTTTATTAGGAGAGGAGGTGGAGAAGAGGAGGAGGACAATCGGAGTGAATCGTCATACTTGTCACAACAGTCCAATCGGACTCAATTTTTTCATACGGCGCTGCAGGTCTCACCCGCCAAGAGCAGATTCCATATTCCATCTAGAAACCCTAGAAAAAGTGAATCTCCAGGAAATCCAACGGCCCTTACATAACGAAACCACCAGCGCGCATTCACTATATACTGACCACCTCAAATTTCTCTCGTCCCCTCGCCGTGAACGCAATCGGTTCGAAAGACGGGGCAAAAACATGTGCGGGATCTTAGCAGTCCTCGGTTGCTCCGACACCTCCCTCTCCAAGAGAACTCGAATCATCGAACTCTCTCGCAGGTTCATCTCCAATGATTTCATTTCCTTCTGTACGATTAAGCTTTCGAAGAGTTTGTTTGTTTGTTTCACATCAAAACAAGATTTTGAAAAGTAGATACTGAATAAAACACCATAACTATTAGCATTGGCTGTCGATTTCAACAATCATGTAACCAACTTGAACATCTCCATTTTTTTTTTTTTTTGATATGGGAGGGAGCCTCGTGGCTGACCTTACGGTCGAGCTGGGAAGACTACCTCCGCCTCCGCCTGTTTGCCTCCGCAGGTGGGTAACTCAACACCAAGACTCGAACCAGGACCTATTGGTAACACCGCTAAGCCTTGAACCGTTGTGCTATGACCACTAGGGATTTTTTTTTTTTTTTGAAGATGTGTGGGTTTTTAATGGGATTTATTTGATGTAGGAATAAATACAATGAATGATAATGGAATTTCAGGGACTTAACCCAATGGTTTTGGGTTGTAGAGATAAATGCCTTTGTTTGGCTGATTATCTGAATCAATGGTAAATCGGTGTTATTGGATGCAATGTGTTTTCTTGACTTATGGCACCCAAAGGTGCTGACAATATCACATTGATAGGTAGGTCTGTATGGTGATATTTTAATCTTTTTTATTTATTTATTTAAATATTGATATGAACTCTACCATCTTCATTTATAAAGATACGCAATTCCAGAGACGAAACCAAAAAAAAAGAAAAAGAAAGAAAGAAGGAAAAACAGCAGATGAGCAATCTGCTGAAGTTATCCCAAAATGACATTAGAATCAACCAGGATCTTTATGGAAGTGATCTGATACTCCCTTGCCAATGTCCAGTATTTCTCTAGATTCCAGATTACTCGGTGATATTTAGCTTTCCCTCTACTAATTCCATTCTTTGTGCCCTTACGCATTGCGTCACCCGTGTTTAACAAAGATTTGTGCTCTCAGTCTCTCACAAGAAGTTTCCAAATAAGGCCTACCCCCCCTTGAAAACCACCTCACTTCTATTGAGCTAAATGACCCAACAACCTGCTGGAATGAGGATTTGTGAGACCTTTTCCGTGATGTTTCGATCCCCTTTTTTCCCCATATCTTTCCTTGTCTTGCACGGTCCATCCAGCTAAAACCCCACCACAGCCCCTAATATGTTCCACTATCACAAACAGATGGCCGAAAAATAGGTGTTCCACCATCTCATCCTCAGCCACACACAATGGGCGTTCTATTGGATCACCTGCTGCCCATTTGGCCCTATAGTATTTTGTAATGAGCTTTCCCAAATAGGTCAGCCACATGAAAACTTGAACATTGAGTGGTATCTTTATTCTCCAAATTTCTCTATTTTTTTTTCTGACAGTCAATGGCTGAGTGGGACGCTCTCTTCACAGCCACATGTAACAACTTCTAATGGAGAAGGCTTCATTCTTTTGCGGATTCCAAACCGCACTACCCTCTCCTTTTAAGACTCCTTGTATACTTCATGCAGGCATATAAGAATAAGTAAATCCACTACTTCTTGATCTGCAAGATTCCTTTTGAAAATCGGGTTCCTCGCAACCCCATTGCTTGCTTTGAACATAACATCCTTGATTAAACAAGATGCATTCATAAATTTTAGTTGAAGATGCGTTTATAAGGTTAGTTGGTACTATTTTCCTACCTTTTTTGGTTATACCATTATTGCAGATTTGCAGAGGCTGTGCTCTGCTGTCATGTACTGTGAAAGAAAATTGCCTATTAATCAAATAAAAGTGCCTTGTGTTGAATGACTTTGGGCCCATATAGCTATTTATAGGTCGTTGTTCATTTGTGCATGTTCTGTATGAATGAGTTGCTCCTGGTCATCGGCGATCACGGATTTTGGTCCTTTTCTGCATATGTTTATCAAGCAAGATAAGCAAAATCTTATGCACTTTTCGTGATAAACTCTTGTTTTTGCGGTGGACTATGTCACTGTTGTTTATTACTCACGTTAACTACCTTGAAATTGTGGGCTAAACCCCTGTCTAACCTTCACCTTTAAATGATGCATGAACACATTTATTTCACTTTGTTAATTTTCTTGTTGTTTATTTTTCCTTTGATTTTATTAATAATTCTTTCGTTGTTTCACAATTAAGTCCTGAATTGATTTTTCTTTTGTCCAATGGGGGATGATACATAACTGATGTATTGTTCTTTGTACATACAGATTGCGCCATAGGGGCCCTGATTGGAGCTGATTGCATTGTTTTCAAGACTGCTACCTTGCTCACCAGCGTTTGGCTATAGTAGATCCTACATCTGGAGATCAACCGCTTTACAACGAAGAGAAGACAATCGTTGTCACGGTTAGGTCTATAAGCACTGTAACATTTAAGCATCTGCATATATGTTATATATTTGAGATTTATAATGACCCAGAATGCTCAGATTCTCAGTCTTAAAAATGTACCAATTTGCAATAAGGACAACAAAAATCTTCTCCATGCTTGACAATTTGTTAATTTTCATTTTTCAATTAGACCAACATCTTTGATGTTTCTTTTAAAGATAGTGTCACTCACAGAAACAAATTTTTATTCCCCTTCCTCTATAGGAGATTGGCCTTTTTATAGCCCTCTTTCTTTTGGAGTGCAGTTGTTGGTTTACTTAAATTATTAAACCTGATGCAATACTCTCACCCTTCAGTAAAAACAACACACACACCTTAAATTTTATGAGCAGGAATGATGGCATCCAGTCTTAGTTTACCTGCTATGATCCAAAATTACATTCTTTTCATCTCTTATATGTTCGTGGATGTTTATCGTCGAATGGATCAGTCCCATGTCAATAAATTAGCCCATTTTACATGCTTATTTTACTTTATTTGGCTGACACCTTCACTGGTATAATTCCAATTACTTCGTTGAGAAAGTATGCATCATGAATATCAATCTTCTCCCTTTCTTTTTCCTTGATTTGTCATGAACTCTGAAGAAAATGCATTGAAATAAAAAGACATTTGTACTCATGCTCCAGAATGATATGATGCCATCGTAAAGATACAACAAGTGATCAAGGGCATCTCATGAGTGTAAAAAAAAAAGACTTTTTAGTGGGGGATGAAAGAAACCCAGGACTCTAATATAATTTTATATTGCATTGCCATTAAAAGTTTCAATTTCTCCAGTGAATCAATAATTTTTTTTTAAAGATTTATCAGGCAAGAAATGCCTTCTGTACTACTGTGGAGTGTGGACTTCTCTATCTTTTTTATGTTACTGATGCAGTGTTTGAAACCATGTCCAGATAAATAATGTTCCGATCTCACACAGGGCATTAATGAAAAAAATGGAGTATCTGAAGAAGATTTTAATTCTTTCTCGCTTGGGTCAGCTAATCATTGTGTCATAAGTTTGCTGAAGGCTTATCTTTCCTTCATGTTTTCTCCATCTGTACATGGACTTCTTTTGGTGGTTCAGAATAAGCAGTTAGCTGAACTGTCCATCAATTTTTTTTCTCCACACATCTGATACTAGAAAAAATGAGTTTCATGCTGTTCTTGCACTCGATTCTATGGTTTCTAGATCTTCAATGATGCTGGAGGATGTTTACTACAAAAAATATGTTTTGTAAACCAATTTTCCTTTTATCCCCAGATTATCGCGTCCATTCCTCTTTTCAAAAAAAAAAAAAAATCACATCCATTCCTGGGAAGGTTCTAAGCATATATCTAATGTATTCTATCAGCAAAAGAAGGATGCTTCTCAGCACTCCATGCAATTAAAGATTAAAGATGTATACATCCTAAATCTTCTCAGTAATTAATTATAGGATTTTACCACAGAATCCTACAGATATTTGCTCAGAAACTCAAATTAAAAATGAAGTTGCTATCTGTTGTATATTAATAAACTAAATTGCTTTTTTTAATGCAAAAAGTTATGTCAAATTTATGTTACATTTTTGGAATCATATGAGTTTACATTGACATCCCCTAAGCATGCTTTCTTTAGCCAGCTAATCCAAATGAGCAGCATAATCTGTCTTGATCTCATAACTGATTTTCTTGATGTGATTGATATGAAGTGCAGATGGATTTGATAAGTACATCAGTTATCATGTCGTATTATATAGCATTTGGTTTTTTTTTCAAGATATGTTACAAGTGCTTATTGCCAGTAGGTTAATGGAGAGATCTACAATCATGAACAATTGAGAGAAAAGCTGAAGTCTCACAAATTTAAAACTGGAAGTGACTGCGAAGTGATTGCCCATCTTGTAAGTAGTTGAAAAATTTATAGTATTCTTAGCATGGACTTGAAGAGACTGTATGTTACAATTCAAACCGGTGCAGGTCACAGTTTATTCTTTATTGAAGAAACATTATGCAGATGTTGCTGTCAGTTGGCTGACTTCTCAATGACTATTTTTCTGTACAGTATGAAGAATATGGAGAGAACTTCGTGGAAATGTTGGATGGCATGTTCTCTTTTGTTCTTCTTGATACACGTAACAAAACCTTTATTGCTGCACGAGATCCTATTGGTATTACGCCACTGTACATGGGATGGGGTCTTGATGGTAGGAAAATCTGATTCTGTCTCAGTTATTCATCTTTTCGAGATTTTTGGGGCACTTGATCAAGTTTCTTTCTTTTACTGTTCTTGGTTTTTACTCCAAGTAATACTGAGAACTTGGTCGAGTTTCAGTCTTTACCATGGCTAGAATTTTTACATCAATAAGTCCTGTCAAAATTTATATTATAAATTCCTATTAGTTAGTATAGGAGAACAATCCAGGGCATTTTCTATGAAATTGGTAGTCTTGAATGTTGGCACAAACCAATACTAACATGATAAAGCTTTTTAAAATCATGATATGTGCCATATGCTTTCAGTGATTGAACTCTATATTATGCTTTTATGTGAACTTTTAATTTTTTTTTATCAAAGCTCGATGGATAACATGTATTTGGATTATGGTAATTAAACTCATGATGCAGCATTTCTAATGGATCCATTAATATGTGTAAAAAATAGGTGTTATTTTTTTATATTTGATTTCATAATATATAATGCAGTTGCATGGAACTCCTTTTGTTTGGAATTTTTCCTTTTGCATGATTTGGAATTTTTCCTAATCGATTTTATTTGTTTTTTTGTTATTGCTTGGAGATCCCCCGTCTCCTTTGTTCGGGGGCTTTTAATTAATAAAAATTCTTACTTTTTTTTCAAAAAAAAGAAGCTGTTGCATGGGTCTAATCTGTTTTATTTAGTTGAAGGAAAGAGCATGTGTTTGTGCTAAATTGGTTGCTTTTCCCTTTTTCTTTTTTTTTCCCCGCTAATAATGGAGGTTTGTTCCATAGTGTAATTATTTAATTATGCATCATTGCTACTTCAACAATGTTATGGTAGTTATCGAAAAAAAATGTTTTGGTGGTTTTCCTTAATTTTTTTTTTTTTTTTTTGTGGTTGGAATGTTTGGCTCCTGTTGCCTCCAGTGTTCTTGGATTTGCATTTTTGTCATACTGATTTTGCTTCCACAAAATCAGTTTTCAGATATGGGTTCCAAATTTGGTTTGTTAAACTTTAGCTTTTAGTTTCAGATTTTAGTTTTTGTATGTGAAAAATCAACAAAAGAACTTTTATGAAAATGCTGGTTTAGAGTAGCTTTTATGCAAAGCTAGTTGAGAGCATTTCTTATGAAAAAGCTGTTTTTCAAAATTGGCTCCAAACAGTCTTTTTCTCAGTTCTCTTTGTATTGCAGCCTTACTGAATAGCCTATTTATTTTCCCATGGTGCATGCTTGTTTTAGTTTCTGATTGCGCGTGTTCAGTATGGATTAATTGATTATTTTGTGATTAGAGCTATTCGTGACATCTTCTTTTACACCTTTACAATTTTTTGTTGCTCATGGAGGGTTTTACAGTCCCCAATGGTTCTTACACTTAAATTCAAGGTTGCTACTTGTGCCAGGCTCAATTTGGTTTGCTTCAGAGATGAAAGCTCTGAGTGATGATTGTGAACGTTTTGCGACATTTCTCCCTGGACACTTGTATTCCAGCAAAAGGGGTACGACATCAAGTGCTTAAGGCAAACTATTTTATCATTTTTTTTCTTTAACTGCAAAATTGTTAAGACTGGATTAACTAGTTCCAAATGCTCTTGCGATCTTCTATTTTCATGATTTCTGTATGTCATCCATGCCCTACGTTTTCATTTGTTTTGTATTTGAGAGTGTCTACAGGAGAGCTCAGAAGGTGGTACAACCCGCCATGGTATTCAGAGAGCATACCTTCGACTCCTTATGATCCTCTGGTTTTGAGGGAGGCCTTTGAGAAAGTACACCTTGAAAATTTCTGCATTTAGTCTCAATCTGTAGTGGTACTTTAGTAGATTTTTCATCTTTCTGCTTTTGCTTACCTTCTTTATTCAGCAGTGCATGTTGCAATGTACTTATTGTAATGGATATTTCTATTTTTTCCATGTTCTTGAATGTTTACCTTGAATCTCTCATAGAAAGTATATAGTATCTTAGCATGTTCATTAATAAATTGATGAACTATTCTCTTTTGATTTTAAATAAGATGGTTGAGGGTATATTTATGCATCACCTTTACATGTTGGAATTGTTTTTATTCTAGAAGCAAATAAAATGACTTTTGTTCCAAATTAAGTGTAAGAGAAATTGTGTCATGCAATGATTTCACTATTCTTTCCCCTCTCAGAACTAGTGTTTATAAATCAAATTTGAAAATTGCATTAAGTCAAATGATGTAATGAAAGACAGCCATGATGATTTTCTTGCAGTCACCTAATGAGTCTTGGGGTTTGGTTTCATTTCTGAGAGATTGAGAAATATAGCTCTGATGAAGTCATTTTTTTTGCAACATGGTTTTTTTTACATTTAAATTTTTTTGCTCTGAATTGAACCTATCAGGAAGTTTGAGCAAACTAAGATTGATGATATTATACAAAGTGGAAGGAGAACCTATGCAAACATTGATGAATGCTATGATAATTAATGGAGTTATAATGAGAATGAACTTTGGCAGGATCTGATGGCATAGTATTGCCAACACCAAAATACAGGAAACATGCTAATTTGATGTGAATAATGCTGATGTGGTTGTCTAACATGTCGATGAACCATGATATTTCCATATGCTCAGAAAAACAGCCTCTAAAATGATAACTAATATTCAGAGCATTGCCAGTACTGTTATCAAAGGGGAAACTTCCTTTAAGGGTTACATAACTGTCCATTTAAAAAAAAAAAAGGTTACATAACTGCTTCAAGCCACCAGGACGTTCCGGTTGAGCGAATGGGTATAGTGCATGAGAAGGATGTGGTACTTGAATACTTTAAATTCCCAGTTAATCTATAATAAACTGAAGGATGCTCCTTGAGAATCTTATCTTATATGTGATCCTTCTTGCAAGAGTGCTTCTCAGAAATCATGGATTATTTATTAAGCTTCTAACAGGTGCTTTATAATTTGTTTGATTTTTTTTTCTTTTCTCTTAGTTAAACTGGTGGACACTCCTTGAAAATCTTATTTGATAGAAATCCTCTTTGCATCAGTGCTCCTCAGAAATAATGAATAGGTTCAATACTATTTATTGGTGCTCTATAATTTGTTGGACCCGGTAGAATATAATGTTGCATGGAGAGAGAGCAGGGTAGTTTAGAGGGAACAATTGCGTTTCCATTGATGGTCTTTTTATCAGTGTAAAGAACTCCATGTTCCTCAACAGATTAAGAGGGAAAGTAGATGAGAAGTGGCATTCATGTATGTGCATTTTCTGTATTTTGTATTTATATAAAGTCGGAGCACCTATGTGCATGATGTGGAAGATGAGGTTAAAATCATAAATGTTTTTTTTTCTTCTGTAACCTCCTATATTAAAAAGAGAATATTTTTATTTGATTGACTCATTGAAAATACCGTAATCTCCTTTTCAGTCATTTGATCACATAGGTGGCTACAGATTGAAATGTGAAAAGTTTAAAGAATGAATAGTATAAATAAATTCTTGGGGTGGCTGTCGATAATCAAGTGTCCGTTGATGATTCCGTTGGTGAAATACTGGTTAAAATTGATTACCCTCACTAGACATGAAACATGGATGCCAGATTAATTGGCATGATGCACACCTCTCATGCTGAGATGTCATCAATTTATCAACTCATATGCATGTTGCTTATGTGTCCTAGATATTTCAATTTTGCAGGCTGTGATCAAGAGACTTATGACAGATGTGCCATTTGGTGTCCTCTTATCTGGTGGGCTTGATTCCTCACTTGTTGCTGCTGTTGCTTCACGCCATCTGACAGAAGCAAAAGTTGCTAAGCAGTGGGGATCTCAATTACATACATTCTGCATTGGTTTGGAGGTCAATATGCTTTGTAATTGTTGAATAAGCATTTGCTTTATATGATCTTAAATCAATTTATCAAAACTTACTATTTTTATTAAACTTTCTATTGTCATATAGAATTTATAGCAAAAGTAAATCACATAATTTGTAGACTACTTTTTGTTTGTGAAAAAGTCTTGTGAGATTTTCATATCATTGAATTTTGGCTGTTTAACTTCTACTTAATCTCTTTTGTACTTGGTCAAAACTATTAACTACACCAATCTGTAGCTTTTAAACTCGTCAATGTATTGTTTATACTATACACCCAAAATTGCGTAAATTCACTAACATGAAGTTTTTCAGGCAAACCATATTTTGTTGGCTAGAAGTTTTCTCTAATCTAAATAGTTATTGTTCACTGAAGTTAATTATGAAATATGATTGACATGCTTTTCTTGGGTTTTTGAGGGACTAATACAATTTTTTTCTTGGAAATGTTTATGTTATATGTTGTCCTATCTGAAAAAAACACTATTTCTAGGTTTTAGATCCATGCTGTAAATCCTTGGATGACAACCGTCATCCCTCTTTTGAATCACAATATAAATTTGTCTTGAAGTGGACTCCAACATTGTGAATCAGTGCATTTGTTATGTGTCATCATAGTTTTCTCATGAGTGATCCCATGCACTCTGGGAAAAGCAACTGTGTGGATCTCCTATACTTGGAGAATAGCGTTGCAGGTCAACCCCAAGCATTCTTGTTTGGCCACTAATTTGAATGACAAATATGGGTTTTTTTAGTAGTCCAATCATGTACTTGGTTTACTGGATTTATCTCCTTGAGGGCGTCATATTATGTTTACTCTTTATTCATATCTTATATTGTTATTTTTCACATGAAGTGCTTTGTTATTCAGGGATCCCCAGATCTGAAGGCTGCCAGGGAGGTTGCAGATTATCTTGGCACTCTTCACCATGAGTTCCACTTCACAGTCCAGGCAAGAATTTTCCCTTTGAATTGCATGAGTAAAAAAAGAAAACAAGTCCATTTTCATGATTTTTTTATTCCCAGAAACTAACTAATGTTTTTCTTGTATTTCAGGAGGGTCTGGATGCCCTTGGGGAAGTCATTTATCACATTGAGACATATGATGTAACCACTGTGAGAGCTAGTACTCCAATGTTTCTGATGTCAAGGAAAATCAAATCATTGGGAGTAAAAATGGTTCTTTCTGGTGAAGGATCTGATGAAATTTTTGGAGGTTACTTGTATTTTCATAAAGCACCCAGCAAGGAGGAGTTTCACCATGAAACATGTAGAAAGGTAACTCCTTCATTTCCATTATTTTTGTAATCTCCTTGATACAGATACCAAAATTCTCATTTTTTTACTGTTTTTGTGATAAGCACTCATCTTTTACTACTTCATAATGTATTTAACCATGTTTAGAAGCTGAGGATAATTTTTGAAGTATGAATTACTGGTTCTCTGGTCTGAGGATTTGTATTTAATGTGAGAACATTCAAAGCATGGAATCCAGGATATATACTGCATATTTCTCAAATAAGCTGTCACTTGCAATATTGGAATAAGCTAACAATGTGTTTTTTAGTCAGATTAAAGCCCTTCATTTATACGATTGTTTGAGGGCTAACAAATCAACTTCAGCATGGGGTTTGGAGGCTCGTGTACCCTTTTTGGACAAGAATTTCATTGACATTGCTATGGACATCGATCCAGAATGGAAAATGGTGAGTGCTGGATCCCTCTTTACTTTTGGTAAAGTTTCATCTGAGTACAAATTTACAGAACTCAAGTTTGGCGTCTCCTCAATATACATATTTATCTTTTTTATGAAAACTTTAATGTAGAATTTCAGTGAAACTTTATCAATTCAATTTAATAGGTATACCAAAGGTTGAACTGAAGGGCTTTAATGGTAAGATGCAACTTACAACCCAGTCGAGAAGAGTAGCAAATACAAGGAACTGTGCAAGAAATTGGAATCTTATTAGCATTTAAACCTAACTGGTCCTCTTTTTTTTCTTCATAATTCTTGCTTCTTCTTCTTCTTCTTCTTCCTCCTCCTCCTCCTCCTCCTCCTCCTGCGCACACACACATGCATGCACTGCCATGCAGGATTATTGAATGGTGAGAAGCGGGACATTAAGTGTTCTTTCTAGCCATTGACAGATTCATCTTTCTTTGAATTCAGAAAGAAAGAAACAGTCATCTTTGTTATGTATATATTCATCTGTTATATTATATTAGATGGACTAAGAAGAGAAGTTTTGGCAATAAAATATGAGAATCTGCAAATCTAGCAGGTTGAGTTAATCTTGGAGAAGAAAGTAGTATAAAAATATCTGTATTCTATTGAAAGCCAATAAATATTTTGATATTAGCTGTGTAATTGTAAGCTAAGTTTTTCAACTATTGATGAGTGCTTCCCACAGGTAAGACATGATTTGGGATGGATCGAGAAATGGGTCTTGCGCAATGCATTTGATGATGAGCAAAATCCTTATCTCCCTAAGGTTTGTAGATCCTTCATTGTACAGCATCAGCATACACATATATCTGACTGTTCTTTTAACCTCTTTGGAGTAACTAATGCCCAAGTCTGTATTTTCTTGTTATTAGCACATATTATACAGGCAGAAGGAGCAATTTAGTGATGGAGTGGGGTATAGCTGGATTGGTGGCTTGAGAGCTCATGCGGAAGAACATGTATTTTATACTCCTCGTCTTTTAATGATCTATGAAGATGTGATTCTTGCAATTTAACCCTATCTTTTAAAAGTACATTTTCTTAGATTGAGCTGGTTTTTCAAACATATCGTGTCACAAAATTAATTGATTTGAATTCCTTAGGCCAAAATTGCTAATGCCTCTTGCTTAAAATTTTCTAGGTCTCAATTGCAATGTTGAGTAATGCACACAATGTCTATCCTGAAAATACTCCACTGACAAAGGAAGCGTACTATTATCGAACAATCTTTGAAAGGTTCTTTCCCAAGGTAAGGCTGTTTTTTTTTTCTTTTCCTATATTTGCAATTGACTTTATACTATGGAATTGAATGGGGATGGACTGAAACGGTCTAAACCTGTCATTTTTTGCACAAAGTCACTGCTCTCAATATTTAAATTTGTCCTAATGAACATATTATTTTACCATTGCTCCATGCAATAACCCAACATTTGAATTATGTTATAGTTTATTTCAATATCATTAATTGGAAAAATGATTTTTTTTTTGTTGATGAGGTACTTTAACATTAGTTGGGAAAACCTCGAATACCCACAATCACCCACGATCCAAGTGCATCGGATAAACCCAAGGGTAAAAGGTTTTGATCCTAAGTCCTATGGGGAGCAAACCCGTGGCTCTAGCCAGAGGCATAGCCATGATTTCGCTGAAGCATGGGCTTGGATATAATTGATAAATGTACACTCTTACTTTATTTTATTTTATTTAACACTATTTTATTTTATTTTTTGTTGCAGAACAATCGAGAAATGAAAATAAACTTTTACAAATATATATTGCTTGATTATGAAATGCCATTAACACCGACTTGTCCTGAGAACTCGTGCTCATGAGGAATAAGACTAAACCTGAGGAGAACTAGAACTATCAAAATTAGAAAATGCAGAGAGAGTGAATGCAAAGATCTGATGAGTTGTTTAGAGGCGAAAAGAAAAAAATATTTTTTATTTATTTACATAATAGCTTATTACAAACCTATCCTAACATAATTGAACCACACCCCCAACAAATCAAGGAGCCACCTCCCCCGTCCCTTAGGAGCTCTGCCCTCAGCGTGAAAAATATTGGAACTGATTAGTTTCAGCAGTCATAGGTCCTTGTTATGTTAGTGTTTCCAATCTTGATTTAGTCATTGTCTCGGGAGGCGGTCCAGGGTTTGAGATGGTTGTAGAATATAAATGAAATGGAAAATACAACTTGATGTAGAAGTGTCAGGGCTAACCCATGTCTTGCTTTCATTATATCTTAGTTTTTAGTCCCACTTGTGAGGTTTTGATCAAAACATCTCCACTTCTATTTCTGAACAGAATGCTGCAAGGTCAACGGTTCCTGGAGGGCCAAGCGTGGCCTGCAGTACTGCCAAAGCAGTGGAATGGGACGAGGCCTGGAAGAAAAACCCCGATCCCTCTGGTCGGGCTGTTCTCGGTGTTCATGTTGATGCATATTAAGAAATGAAGGAATCAGTATCTGCAGTGATTGATTCTGTTTCAGCTGTAATTCTCCCTCAAAAAACTTAGGATGGTATTGTAGAGGACATTTTTTCCAAACTAATCATTACTGTTCACTTAATTACCGAAATAATCACGGTTTTTGAAATATTACCAAACTAGTCATATGACCCAGTCAAATTTGTCACATTAGTATTTTTTTTTTTTTAATCTGTAGGCTTAAAATGCCAACGGAGATGGTGTTTTCGGCAGTCGTATTTTTTTTTTGAACATTTTCTTTATAAGACGTCAACGTGATCAGTGTTATATGTCATCCAAACTAAAGACAGTAACCCGTGTTAGCGTTTTACGAAGAGTATACAATAAAACGCTAAGCACGTTGGCGTTGAACTGATTTTATCTTGGCATTTTTATAGTTTTTTAGTAAAACGCATGTTATATAACTAGGCCTGTCAGCGGGTCAGGTCTGGGTTGTGGTGGACCTGGACCCAACCCGTTTGATTGTCGGATCCTTTGGGTCGGGTCCATCTCGGATCTTGGTCAGATCGACCCATTAACAAATCTAGGTCAGGCAAAGAGAGGTTGAAGAACTTTTCAATGATCTACAATGGTTTTATTTTATTTTTTAAAATAAAGTTTAGTGTATTATAAATAGTTTTTCACTATTTTGATTTTTAAATGTTTTATGAGGTAATATTTGGAATACGGTTTGGATTATTATGCTTTTACGTGAAGTCAAAAGGTTGTAAAAATATTTTGAATGTTTAAAATTTTAAATGATTATTCAATATTGAATTATAAATGTTTGGTTAAATCATGAGTGTTAGGTTAGATCATAAAAAAAAATAACATAATATTTAGGTTGGGTCAATCGGGTCCAACGGGTCCATAGGATCGGGTCAAGGTGGATCCGACCTGACCCGTTTTGATTATCGGGTCCTTCAGATTAGCTATTTACGTCTTTTATTGGGTCGGGTTCGGATCGGGTCCGAGTCGACCCGTAACATGTTGACAGGTCTATACATAACCTAAAACAATATATCTGCTATTAGTATATATTCTATAAAAATATATGTATTAAATTCATGTATGTGCACTTTATTAAAAAAAAAATTTATAACATAATATCTTTCATCGACCAAGTATGTTGACCAGACTGCAAAAAGGATCATTACTGGTAACTTCTTTTTTAGCAGAAGGGTCCCAATGGACTAATTCTCTTACTGACCACAATTATTATATTTAATATACCAGATAACTTGGAAATGGAAAATTGGTTATTCATCAGTCTAAGGTTTAACTTGCGATGTGTTTGGAAGTCCTAATTAAAACAAGTATTTCTCAAACATTAGTAACTAGCTGTTTTGATCCTGTCTGCAGCTTTTGTCATTTTATTTTTTTATTGCTATGTACAACCCCGTTTTGATCTTGTTTGCTTAAGATTTTTTTTTTAAAATTTCCATGCACTGTAACAACAGTGTATAAGTGGTGGAGGCCAGATTGAGTGTATCAGTGCTGTTGATCAATTTTATTGTAGATGGCAGATATTGGGCTTTTCTTGTAACCCAAATGGTGCACGACCTAAAAAAAAAAAAAAAAGGCAAATGAAGAGTGTCTGAAGAGACATTCCTAATAAAAAAAATATCAAGCTCCAATAATACTGCAAAGTTTCTCCTCAGATAGAATTACAAAATTTCTCATTCACTTCTTCTTATACATGCAAACTAACCCAACAGAGAATATACATATTCCATTTCACTGTTGAGTTAAATAAACAAAGAGATGTTCATTATCTTTCTCCATTGGATAAACAATTATTTTGTTTCTTAGGTCTCCCAATATCTCTATTACAATTAAATTAAGGTACCCTTTTTCATTCAACTCCATTATTGGAAGACCTAATAATAGCTGCAACAAACCACAAAACTGCTATCATAATTGTCACTGATTTTTGCTATCATTGCAACACCACCATAACGGTAAGTTTCTAACCAAGAACAGGAGCGTATGAGATTAAACATACATCATAACCAGCATCTCTAAATTGCACATGGAATTTAATAGCCTCCCATAACTTGGGGCATCTCAATCACATGGGAGTACTTATATATTCCGACCAATCACCGCGAACCACATCGCCTGGCCCTCGATCATCAGCCAACCTAGTGGGGGGTACCTTCCTTGGCTGATCCACCTGTAAATCTCCTCCATCTAACATGTAGACCGCCATGGACCATCTCCATGCACACCCACCCACCCACACCCCCATGTGTGCTCCCTGTCCAGGTCACTGTGTGTTTAGTGTTTAATAAACATGTCTGCCATTGTTGGATTAATTTTTAAGAATTTTTTTTTTGTTTAATGCAGAGCTTTAGTTGTCTGTCATGAATTAATTATGGGGGCAAAGATGAGTATATTATATGTAGAACAAGAAAGATTCAGACATCAATTATCTAAATTGCCTCGAAAAGTAGGTTTGAATTATATATTTGATTTATTTATGTATCCTATAATGCAATCCATCAAACATACTGTGTTTCTCTCTTCTTTTCACCTTCTTCGTTGGATATAACAAATGAAAAGAAAAACTTACTGGGTCGTTGGTGTATATGATTGAGTGGTTTGGGAGGGTCTCTTGTACACCAATTATTGGGTGCCTCATATGACGAATTAGTTTATTTTCAGTTGAACACCAATGATGAGTTGGACTCAGTGGAGGCCAACTTTTTTTTAAAAAAAATTATTTATTTATATTTTTTTGTTGAAAGCAGAGAAAACCTCTTCCAACCATAGATTCCTCTAAACAGTGGGGATTCCCCTTTCATGACCTAACTAAAAAGGACAGATACCCCCCCAAAGTGCCCCTTCTGACGGTAACAGAAAAAAAAAATTATATATTTTTTTCACCCCCACAAAGTAAAAAAAAAAAGAGAGATTGGCAGATTCCACTGTCTCACTAACTCTGATGTGGGGCTAACAGAGATCCTCACTGGCCAATGGAGGTTGCATTTTGTGTTCCTGTTTTTGAGAGCAATGGTTATTCATAATGAAACTTTTTTAAAATAGTATTAATTTTCTCTGTGGGGTTAGGATCATCATGTGTCTTTGTATTGGCTTCCTGGTTCAAGATCTTGGACTCCTACCCCACTGTGTTAAAATAGAGGCATAAAAAAAACAAATAATGTGCTCAGCACATAGAGTGTACTCATGGTCTCACATACATTATTATTATTATTTCTTGTGCCCTATAATGGTATCAGTTCATATTCTATGACATGGTCCTCTTTCTCGCACATTGGGGTTGGGAATCTCAAGGACAGTTGAGTTGAACACTTGAACCATAATTCAAATTTTTCTATGTTTCATACGACTTTTTTTTTGGGTATGTGTGCATGGAGGAGGACAGGTGTCATGTAAGTGGTGGTGTGAAAATATTGACCTGTTGAGTTCCAAAGATATAAATACATATATGCATTACTGTATTCTATTACTATAAGAAAAACTTGAGATCCAAGAAATCAATCACAAACCTTATATTAGAGGGACTTGAACTTCAGATTTATACAGGAAGTACTATATTCGATCATACCTCTAATTAAAAAATGCGGTTAAACTATTCTTGTAATTAATTGGTTGCTAGATAAATTACATAAATCAGATTCCTGGGCATTGAAGATGGGGATGTTGGGATACTTCAATTACTTCAGGGAGTGGCAACAATTATTACTCATCTACTACCATGAAACCTTATAAAAGATTATATTATGTTTTCCATTATCATCTAAACAAATATCAAGACCACTTAATGAATCTCCGAAGTCTCTCGTTCCTTCATTTACAAATATTTTTCTCCAAAGAGGACAAATAAATGTACATGCATAAGCTGGAACAAATATACTTAATTAATTATGGGGTCTAATCAAGATATAAATCTAATGAGAGAGAGATCTGTAGGGCACATCGCGATCACCGAATCAAGTATCCCATACTGATCAAGATCACACACATCAGCATCTGCCATCATAAAATTGGTTTGTTTGATGGGGGACTATAAAGCTTGAGCGTTCAATATATTCCAAGATCATATTATACATGTAGTTGATAATTTGATCATTGAGAACAAAATCTGTAGTTTATATTCACATTTTCTTGAGCAATTGTGACAATTGTGATTACACTATGGAGTAATTAATCTCTTGAGCTTATTTATCTATCCCATCTTGAAGGAATATATTCCATGAATTCTGATCAAAATTAATTGAGTTTAGTATCTCAATGTGAGAAATACTATAAGCATCAAGTGCAGTTTCATTTGTACGTAAATTGCACCCAACTGATCAGAAGACGATTTGCATGCAATGCATGCATGCGTGTGGGTACCACGTGTTGCATGCTATTCGCTGTGAATTATTCATGCATGTCTCCAAAATCCAAATCAAAGTTATTAGAGAAATCCCAAACATTCCATTATTCCAACACAAAATTATACACACAAAAATAAAATGACTACAAATTTGATATTTCATTTCCCATTAAAACTTTACAAGTGGGACTTTCTGTGAAGTCTTAGAAGCTCATATTTTCAAGGCTTCCAAAACTTCAAAAAAAAAGAAAAAACCTTACAAAGACACCAAATCTTGCTTTAATACATACCACCCTTTTTAAGTTTTTTTATTTTATTTTATAAAACGGTGGTTTTTTTTTGCTTCTAGCTCCTCCATTAATTTTATTTACACCCTCGAATGTCCATTTTGAGATAAACGCTTCCACTCCACTAGGCGGTGTAAAAAGTCCCTCACCTGTAAATAAATAAAAAAAAAGACATTCAGAATATAATCATCATCATATAAAAAAACACCAAGCCTCACCATAGGCTGATCGTGACTCTGTGGTCCCAAAACACAAAGTTCTCAAAAATACTTGCACAACCTTACCAAAAAAAAAAAAAAAAAACTTGCACAAGATTATTAATTTAAAGAAAGAAAAACACTTTGGTCCTTACCTCAGAAGGCTCTTGGAGAGAGTAAGAGGCATTTGTATCCTTTGGAATTTTGGATACCAATATGCCCAAACCTTGGCCTCTGTTTCTCAAGACCTATCAACATATCATCACATTAATTAGAACATTCAAACTATCTATCTCTCTCTCTATATATATAGAAATTTGTTTTTGTTATATTAAGATTACAAATCAACCCATTAAGGGACTAAAAGCTAGATTAAATTAAACCAAAATCACGCATCTAGTACCTTGAAAGCGTCTTCATCGGTCCGATCATCACCGATGTACACTGGCAACACGTCATTGCAATCGGCGAAACCTAACAACGTGTGATGAAGGGAATTAATATAAACTGATTTGTGTAGTCAATCTTGATTAGTGTGTCTAATTATACTTAATATTTTGCAATGGAGACTCACCAAGTGACTCTAACAGGAATTCAAGGGCCTTCCCTTTGTCCCATTTAATAGTGGGACGAATCTCTAGCACCTGTTGTCAACAAAACAAAAGGTTTAAGATAATATATATATATATATAGTGTTATATACATATCAAATAAATATTTACATCAACCAAGGTTTTGCATGGAAGGGAATTTTTTTTTAAAAAAATCTCACCTTCCTCCCTTGAGTGAGCCTCAATTTGGGGTACTCCTTGAGCACTGACCTCACTTGTTCAGCAAGTCCACTCCATTTCTTTATTTACATGAAATTAAAACCAATTAAAACTTCTTTATTTTTTTTTTGTACAGATATGAACAAGAATTAAATGAGTGTGTGTGTGTATATATATATTGAAGTACCTTTTCATCCACACATCTATAGTGAACAGACAAGCAGAACTTGTTGTTCTCGACCTTGGCTCCTGGGATGGATTTAGTCTTCTCCATCAATGCTTTGTAGACCTAACAAACATTTTAAAACTCATGAACAACCAAATCACACACAAAAATATTAATTTTTTCAAGAAATTTAAGATACATGTGAGAGAGAGAGAGAGAGAGAGAGAGAGAGAGAGAGATGTAACAACCACCTCATCAATCATGGGGACGAACTCACTGGCCGGTTGAAAGAGAACTGCACGACTACCCTGTTTTTGAAAGCCAGAACAACAATTCAAACCAAATATTCCACAATAAAGAAATAAAAAACTTGCCTTTTCAAACTTATTATTGAAAAAAAAAAAAAAAACTTTGCTTACTTTCTTGTATTTGTTGTATCTATGGCCCTTGGAGGGTCCTTTGATGTCCATTCCATGGCTTCCTGCATAGTACAGCTCTGCCAATTGTACAAAGCTATATACCTGCATCAAATTACAGTTCACCCCCTCAACAGTATTAGAACCCCCACAAGTGCCCCCACCCACACATAAGAATGAGAGAATGTGCGTGTGTGTGTGAGAGAGAGAATTGATTCTAAAGAAGGCAAAACAAATGTACCTTGTCCCTGCACCTGCCGCTCACAATCGCAGTGGGGAAGTATCTCGCCACCTCCCTCACGACGGCTCTCATCTGCTCCACCCATAAAAACCATAGCTTTTTCAGCTTCTCATAAGAAACTAAACCCAACAAAAAAAAAAAAAAAAACAGAACATCCATTAAACAGAGACACAGAGAGAGAGACTGACGGCATCAGACATGAAAGCTCGATCTGGGTCTTCAACAATCGGAGACAGAGTCCCATCATAGTCCAAGAACATCACGATTTGCTTCCCCTTCGAAGCACTCGTTATCTGCTCGAACATACCCAACGCCGACGGATGCCGAACCTACAATAAAGATCCAATTTTTAATCAACCCGGTTAATCAGACAAGCTTTTGATCCAAATGGGTGTTGCTGAATCTCACCATCCATGAAGTCTGGTCATCCAGAGATGATAAAGGCGAGGCTTTTACATGGGTTGGGGAGGAGGCCTTCATTGAATCGACCCACGCATTGATCCGGGCACCGGTGGCGGCGCCGATGTCGATCTGCTTGAGGTACTTCTTGCGTGAGACTGAGACCCCTCTCGGAGGTGGGTAAGGGAGGATTGAAGAATCCCGGACGGCCATGGTTATGGGTTCTGGGACGACCACATTCTGCTTCGTCATTTGGGTTGCTTGTGATACTGAAGAGGGAATTGGAGACCTTCAAAGAAGAGGAGGAAGAGATGTGGGTGCTTTGAATTCTCTCTTCCTCTGCTGAATAGAGGTTTGAGAGAGAGGGAGAAAGAGCTAGAGAGGTTAAGTGTGGATGGACAGAGCGGGTTGTGATGTCAATTTATAGTTGCTTGGGGGAGGGACATAAAACTGACGAATCGAAAGGGATTTGTTCGGTTGGTTTAAGTGGAGTTCGGGATTTTAATCATTCACATAAAAATAAACATTTTCCACTTTCACAAACTCTGTTGTCAAATAAAAATCTCTCTTTTATTATTTATATTATATAAATGTTTTTTGATTTCCACCGTATGTGTATGTATGGACCCCTTGTAACTATTTTTTATTCTTTATTTTTTTAAGTGAGATCTTTTGTTACTCTTTCAAGTGGACCCTTCACTGGAATCTATAGTTCCACTCCATCATCACCGTCTCATCTCATTGCACCCCAAAATCTAGCTACCTATAAACAACCTCAAAATCTTCACCATCTCTTCTTTCATCAATAGTTAATTGCCTCTATCATCTACTATCACAATGGTAATTGTCACATTAACATCTTATCAAATAACATTTTACTTAGTATTGTCTTTGAATATTCGTGCTTTTAGACATGTCTTAAGTATTTCAAAAAATATCCATAAGCTGCTTTTGATCCCAATGTTCTTAAATCTATATATATATATATATATTCGAGGGACCTTTTGTTGTTGATTTTACGATCAAGTTTAGAAGGCTATCTACGTTTGTATATTTTAGCCCTACAAATTGTTTTTTCAAATTTTTGTCAATAAATAGATGGATAAGCCAGCGCGAAAAGACTTGAACTCTAGACTCATGATTAATATAAGTAAGTCTAAGTCATGAATTGTTGTACTATGATCACTAGGAATATGTACGTTATTAAATTTTTTGATAAAGGGCCTCAACAAATTTATAAATGCTTTTACTAACAGTGGATCAAATCACAAGAAGATTTGGATCGTTTCTGACCTAGAGCTAAATACTCATTCACATGACTATTATCTTACCCAAAAAAAAAAAAAAGCCATATGACTATTACCTTACCAAATAAAAATAAAAATAGGCATATGACTATTACCTTACCAAAAAATAAAATAAAATAATAGTCATATGACTATTACCTTACCAAATAAAAAAATAAAAAATACCTTACCACAAAAATAAAATAAAAAAAATAGTCATATGACTATTACCTTACCCCAGAAAATTAAAAAATAAAAATAGTCATATGACTATTACCTTACCAAATAATAAAAAAAAAATAGTCATATGACTATTGACACAAACACTAATCTTGATTTCAATAATGTGAAGGGGAGGCATCCCTGTACCACTATATACTTAAAAAGACTTAACATGAACATTATATCTCATCAAACATGGAGGTGATGTTTTTATTTTGATTAGGGACAGGAGGGTTGGCTGAACTCAATAGAGACCTTAAAAAAAAAAAAAAAAATTCATTTGGTTGTCCACTTGTAGCTTGTCTATTTTCCTCTCACTCTCAATTCGAAGATTGTTTATTTTGATATTTGAACTGAAATAAGTATTTTTACAATTTTATTAAAAAAATATTAGGAACAATATGAAAGATAGTCTCACAGATAAACAATTCGCACACATTTTAAATTTTTTAAAATAGTATACTATATTAAACAAAAATAATATTTTTTTATAAAAAAAATATAAATTAATGATATATTACGTGAACCAACTGAATTGAAAATTAAACATGACAATTTAATAATATATACCTATGGTGTGATAGATGATATATATCTCGACTGATTGCTATAAGTGCTATTCACATACTTACCCCCAAATAAGACATTTTTGTTATTCTAGCTAACAAAATCTAGCCCTGACAGGATTTGATCTTCCATCCAACACGGTTTCTAGGATACAGAAGAAAAAAAAAAAGATCTCATTGAGATTCGTGTGCAGGGTCGCCTTCAACATTTTCTTTTTGAGTGTTCATGATCATGTGTTATTGTTTTCCATAGTTTATTATCATGAGTTCCAACAAAAAACGCCCCTCGTAAACTGGACTAAAACAAGCAGCCCCTCTTACCAACCTGGTTCAAGCAAAACCATACACACATTGGTTCCTCCATTAACCCAACACGTTGGCACTCATTTTATGCAACACACGTAATAATGTAAAAAAGGAAGAGAGAGAGAGAGAGAACCCCAAAAAAGGCTATTGTTTGCTAATATGGGCATTCTCTTTTTTGAGGTGTACTGTGCAAAGTCTTTCAATAGGTGTAAAGAGGGTGCAAGTGCATGGAACCTGGGCTGAAATAATTTTTATTTTTTTTATATAAAAAATGACTGTGTTGTGGGCAATAGCCACGTAGGTTCTTGCTTTAATTTCTTCTCACTGTATTGCCCCTCCTAAAAAACACAACACGTCGTGTCAATACTGACTCTTCTTTCCTTCAATGAGGGTTGGTTTTGCATTAAAAACACTCTCTCTCTCTCTCTCTCCTTGTGTTGTGTACTGAGACATTCTGGCCGAGCCACCTGTCCTTAAGTGGTCACCTCAATTTTTTTCAGTACTTGGTTCGACACTTTTTTTTTGTTTGTAACATATGGACAAATCCAATTTTTTTTTTTTTTTTTGTTATTTAAGTTTCATATATAATTTCTTTTAGATAATTAGAATATATTATTTACTGATTTAGATTATAAAATAATATAGTAGAGAGATACGGAAATCGAGATTTCAAAGCTTATTATAAAAAATAATTATTATTAATTAAATTTTCATAATTGTGATTATACATGCATGCATATGTGAATAAATATGACTAATATATAACATAAACTTATATAAATTTATAATATATCAAATGTATCTAGATATATGGGTGTTAGAATATGGAATATTTTTTATTATCAAATACAGATTATACCAATATTTTTAATTTGTTTATTTGACTTATTATTATTATTTTGCACACTAAAGTATTCGATTCAAATAGAAATTCAACATAGAAAATTTTACATTAATTTTCTATATTAATTTATCAAGAGTACATAATAATAATAAAAAAAACAGTTTATTTATCTTAATATACATCCATTAATATATATCTATTATCAAATACAACGGGAGTGCTCTGTAAACTATGGTCGGCAGACCAGGTTAGTTTTTGAGTTGTCTCGTGGGATGGGGTGGAAAATTGAGAATGAGAATCTCTTCCCCTCTCTCACGAAAAGAGTAGAATGTTCTACACTGAAAAAAGAGAGATTAATGGGTCACATGTGTGTTTGATTCGCCGGCCCTCTTTGAAATAGTTAACAAAGAATCCATTCAAAGCGCATTTTAAGGGTCAGAGAAAGGATGCTTGTTAATACGAGTTGATTAGGGTTCGTACTTTCATGCATATATAATATAATATAATAATAGAAAAAATCTATCTAGCTTTTTAAAAATTTATAAAAAATAAGAAAGAGTATCCGTAAAATTGATAAATCTCCTCGTATCTTTATTTTATTAGATAATATTTATTTTAGTCTCTATAACTAATCAGATATGTGGATAACCCTAACCATGCATGGTAAATTACTGTTATACCCTTTTAATATTTATTTTCTTTGTTAGAAAAAATCGATATAACTCTCTCAAAACTTATGAAAATTGAAAAAAGTCTATGTGAAATTTAAAAATCGTCTTAACTCCCTGAATTCTTTTAAAAATCGATGTAATTATATAAAAATGTATACTGATTTATTTAAATTTTATTAAACAAATTATAGTTTTATAGTCAAGTTGTTATGCTTTTCATTGCTAGTAATTTTGAGTTAAGAATGTATTATAGAATTTTGATTGAGTTTTTCAATTGTTTTCTTTACTGATTTTGTAATGAAGTTGATGAAGTTGTAATTTTTTTTGTTCAGTCTCTGTAATGAGATTAAGGATGTGAAAATGTTGAAAAATGACTCAATTTTATAGATTAAATGAGGTTTGATCGACATTTTTTTTTACAGATGAGGATGACATTTCAGAATATGAGGATGTTAAAAAATGACGGGGGTATTTTTATTTTATAAAATAATTAAATTTGATTTTATAAAGTTTGTATGAACCGAATCCAATTTTAGTAAGTTTCTGATGACTTATTTCAATATACTCTTGATCGGAGAGACTAAATTCATTAAGTATATATACACTTTATAGGGACCCATGATGATTTTCTGATTTTAAAAGAACTTTTTATTATTTAAGAAATATTAGAAAGAGCTAAAAAGAAGATCTTTCTCCATAATAATATATAGGGATTTTTAGTTTTAAGTCCCCACAAACCATCATATTTAGTGATTGATCCCTCCCTTCTTCGTATTTAGGTTTTAGTCCCTAGATTTAAATGATAGTTCCTTTTTAGTCCCTGAGAGACCTATCCATAAATTATTTAATTTACTTTTTAATCTCTGTGAGGGGCCTATTAATGAATTGTCCTTTAAATCGGGGGACTAAAACTTAAATACAAAGAAGGGAGAGATCAATCACTAAATATGATGGTTTGTGGGGACTTAAAACTAAAAATTCCTAATATATATACTAAAGAAATCAAAGACAAAACCATTCAGTCTGTATGAGGTCGCGTGTTCCGCCGGAACAGGTTATGGGGATGTAACGTGGAATGTTTTGACGGCCGGGACTTTCAAAGTTGGACCGAATGGAGGGCCGTAACGTGTGTTGGCACAACAAGATCTGGCCACGGTCTTCCTCGGATTCTGGGCTACTTATTGTTTTATATTATTATTATACACGTGTCGATATTGTGTCTCGGACTCGTATCACGTACGTACATGATTGACTGTGGGTTAACTGGACTACTGACGTAGTGGCGGCGTCCATGAAGGGCAATTTTATAGAATTCAGATCTTATGTTTTTTTATTTTATGTTTATTTGTAACATTTTGATTTTTATAATATGAATGTGATCTTGGGATAGTACCCTCTTTTTAATCATGCATTCACATTGTATTAAAAAAAATTCAATTATCATTAATATATAATGAACAATTATAAAAAATAAAAGAGATTTTAACATATTAAAAAATCTAATTTTCTCTTACATACTTCGTAGCTGAGAAAACAGAAAAAATTTACAGATGTGAGCAAAGTAGAGATTGGCCAAGATCTGAGAACCGTATCCTCCCCCGAATCATCTACCCTGCGTAATAGAAAACTCAAAATCAATGCTCATTGTTTTATTTTTGAATTGTAATAAAAACGCCTACAATTCTTTCTAAAAAAAAAAAAATGCTCATCAATATATAATCATAAATATAAAAATTAGCTAAATTTATAAATTAATTACACGATTCAATCTTGGTGTGATATAAAGTCATATACTCCTTCTAATCATTGGCTTTGAACAAAAAATCAAAGGAATTTTTAGTTTTAAGTCTCCGTAAACATGTCTATTTAGGGATCGGTCCTTCACTTCTTCATATTTTTTTTAAGTCCTCGTATTCAACCGCCTATTTGATTTTTAGTCCCTCCGTCAAACGTCCGTCCATACACCGTTAATTTGTGAAATGTGATTTTATTTTTAAGTCCTTGTAAACTATGTTATTTAGTGTTAAGTCCCTATAAACTATGTTATTTAGTGATCAATCCCTGTAAAATATGAAGAAGGGAGGGATCAATCATTAAATAACATAGTTTACAGGAATTTAAAAATAAATCACATTTCACAAATTAACTGTGCATGGGCGGACGTTTGACGGAGAGACTAAGAATCAAATAGGCGATTGAATATGGGGACTTGAAAAGAAATATGAAGAATAGAGGGATCAATCTCTAAAAAACCATGTTTATAGGGACTTAAAAATAAAAATTCCAAAATCAAAATATAGAAATGATCATTCGCACATATTTAATAAGTATAAAAAAATTAGGATGATTAAAAATGTAAAAAATATTACTCTTAATCAAAAGACGTGGCCTTCATATGTCGAGATCGATCATAGATCATAATCATCTTACCTAAACAATAAAAATAAAAAATAATAATTGTTAACATATAATCAACAAATATAAAAAGACTCATTGAATCGAAAGTATCATACACCTCATGTTTTCATCAAAACGAATTTCTTCTATAGCAAGTTAGCAACCAAATGAATTGATTGTGGTGTCCCAATGCATAATGTAGCACACAGATTACATACTTAATATACCAAACAAAATTACAGAGTTATATCCAATTTATGAAGAAAACATAACTCCTATCGTGTATGTTCCCAGAAAATATTTGATGAGATACTAAAACATTCCTTTCTAATTTTATATGAGCAAATGGCCTTTCAACAATAATTGGACTGCATCAGATCAATCACACAAATACATGTACATAAATTTAGAAATATGTGAATGATGATCAACGTAATTGAGACTCTGAGGAGTCTTTATAGATCTCATTTCTTTGTCTAGTAATTATAAAGCAAAAACAATCATATTAAATTAATCAATTAATTAATATGATTAAAGTTATACTAAAAATACCAAACAGATTGATAAAATTAATCAATTCTCTAATACAATGTTTCTATTCAGCAAAAAAAATATTATGTCTATTTTGTTGAGAAGAGGAATTGAATGAATCAATGACCTAACCTGAGAAAACAAAAACTGAAATAACCTTTTTTTTATGTAACTCAATGCCTAAAAAATTCAACAATCTAAACAAAAAGTATTCAAAAAATCATAAACAAGAAACACAAAAAAAATTTAAGATTTTTCTTTTAACCTTGATTTGGTATTGAAAAGTTAGTCATCCATCTTCTCGAACACATCAATAACATGAAATTAGATAATAAAAAAAGACAAAGAAATTGAAAGGCGACAAAATAATAAAATAAGTATATAGTTTGGTTGATAAAATAAAAAAATAAAGAATAATATAACATTTATTGGTGTCGCTATGAAAGAATAAAAAGAAGCAAAGGAGTTGCTCTAGACAAAAAGGCTAACATCAATAATAAACAAATTAGATAAGATTTGCTGTTGGCTCATTTAAGAATCTGAGATAATTAGGGATTTCATTTTTTTATTTTACTTAAAATGACAAAATCAATCTGATTCAACAACAAATCAGGTGTGTTTTAAGATATGGATTTCTGGAATTTCAAATAGATGTTGGCATTCTCATGATATATTTAAATTTAAATTTTTAGTTAGGGATAAATTAGTAATGTAAAATTTAACCTCCTTTAAAGTAAAGTAATATATATCTATATCTATATCTATATCTACATATAATAATAAATAGATAATCCTAAATATAATTATGGAAAAAGATATAAGTGGCATGCATACACTTCTAATACATTAAATATAGATATACATAAGACAATCTTAAAAAAATTTATTCTTATTTAAAAAATTGATATGAAAATATACAAAACTAATCTGAAAATTTGATTTAAAATCTTAAAGTACATATGAAATCTTAAATGTTGAATAAATAATATATATAAATACTTGTTAAATTTATGGGAGGGTAAAAATGGAAATGAAAAAGTTGGTTTAGTTAAAATAAGTAATAGATAGATTATTTAAATATTGTGTATCATTGAATAGTTTTAAATATTTAATATATATATATATTTGAAAATATTTATTTTATATATATACACACTTAATCAGTTGTTTAAAGGATAAAAAGCAAAATGAAAATACTGGATTAGAATCCTTTTAATAAGTAAAGTAATATATATTTATCATGTCTTTAAATTTTAAATAAATAGATATTTTTTTTATAATTCATGTATATCTATCATGTATTTAAAGTTTAAATAAAAAATATATTAGTAATTAATCAATTGCTTAAAGGATAAAAAAAGAAATGAAAATAATGGGTCAGAATCCTTTTAATAATTAAGTAATAGATATATATAATTTAGAAGTAAAAATGACGTTGAAAGGTGTTGGGTATGCCAAAGGGGTTTTTTTTTTGTTATCCATTGATAGGGATGTTATCCTTGAGATGAGATTCAATCAGTATTAGATCATATCATTATATCTTGACTAAAAAAATGACATGTATTAAATTACATGATAAACATATGAAAATTTGAAATGATTTTGGATATACGTGCTTCTAATTAGAAACTGATATGAATCATGAATGGAGCCAAATCTCATTATTCTCTAGACTCCTCACAACAAGTGTTGGATTTTTTAAGGAATCATCACATTAAGAAATATTATTTTATTGTTGAAATATTTTAAATTCATATTTTCACTTTGTTATTCCTATAAATGTCAAAATATAAACCCCGCTAATTATCCAAAAAAATTCAAAATTTTTATTATGTATTATATTTAATAAATTCTAGACGGCATATACATTGTAAATCCCATCCATTCTTTTTCTCTAATTTTCCACAGTTTTGCTAGGATCTGATTTGGGGAGGTATATAACAAAAACATGAAATTATGCAATTCATGGTATTACAGAGCTCCTTTTAAAATAGTAGAATTAGCTAGATATAATCATTTATTTAACTATCCAATATAATGCTAGATCTAATAAAAATAGTGTATGAATCGACTGAGGATATATACTTAATTAGTAGGATCTTTTATGGGTTGGATATAATTAATAAAATTAATAAAATACCCTACGCACGTTATGTGGATCTTGAAAATCCTTATGCATGTGAGGCGTGTCATTTATATATGATTTGAGCCATTCATTCAACCTCTACTTAGAAGAATAATGGGGTTGACATCGAACTTGAATTGATGAAAACTAATATTTTATGATATTATACACATGATAGTTTATGCATGGGTGCTACTAAACAGTACTGTTTATTTTTTAAATCCATTTGTTTTCCCAAAATACGATATGTTTAGGTAATAAGAATATCTGTTCTGATTTCCATGCAATAAATTAAACTACTATATAAATTATATATGTCTTTAGACAATGACATATGAACTTTACTACTTTATTATTAAATGTTTCATACATTAGAGTATATAATATGCAGTGTTAAAAATAATATATATAAAAAATGTTTGTAGCATTTTATATATATATATATATATATATATATATAAATAAAAGAATCTACCCCAATAGAAATTTTCTGTAACAGTTAAATCGATATACACCTCATATTCCCTTATCTGAAGTTTTTTTTATCTATTGGGCCATGGTAAATTATAACCAAGAATAACAAATTGCTTTCTATCACTCTCTGGTGAAGGTTTGTATGTAATTTCCACATAAGGCAGTGATAAATCTATTCGAATTTTTACTTTAGATGGGAGAGGTCTGATTTTAGAAAAGGAAAATGTTAAGACTTAGCTCCGTTTTTAGAGCTATAAATAGTCTACATCTTTTCTTTTTTTATATATAAAAAATAGTCTTTGTCTTTAAAAAAATCTTTTAATTTGTTGATTCATATCATAATTATATTCGTTGGATTTTTTAAAAATTTAACAATAAATGTGGGTTAACAAATAATCTAAAGATACTCGTTAACAAAACCTTGTAATATATATGATTAATTATTCTCAAAATAATTTTATTTTATTTCTATTAATGCAAGTATTACTAAATATTACTTCTTAGATAATAAATAGTTCATATATTTAATTTTTATGTTTGAATTTTAGATGAAATTTATCATTTTCATATTAAAATTAATATTTTATACTTTTATAAATATTTTTCAATGGTATAAAAATAATTAGGTTATTTGAAGTCGTATAAAAATAAATAGTATATTTTTTTATGGTATACATGCAAAAAAAAAAAACCCTTTAATCTTATAAAAAGATCATGATTTGAATATCCTATTAATAAGGCATGATATTAGTTGTATATGATATCTTATTATGATTTAAAATTTACTCAGATAGAATTTTTTAGGGTTGTCGGGCTTTAATGAATCTAATAATTTGCTAAATAACTTATCCTAAATAATAAGATATATATATGTGGAAACTCAAAATAAGTTCTAAAAATAAATGCCACGTTGATTTTTTTTTTTTTCATATCAATCGGTAAGATTTGATAGAATAAAATTAGTTATGAGCTTTGAATTTGTCATATCATATATGTAATTTAAACAAAAACGAAAAATAGATATATTAATATGATGTGAACGACATTATTCCAAGTGATAAGGCTATTTCAAGTAATAAATATTTGACAAGATATTTGGAAAGAAAGATATTTGAACTTATCCTAAACAATAAAATTAATATAATATAATTTAAAATAGGTTTAACAAAAAGGACACATTGAAATTATTTTCTACAATAATTGATCAGATTTGATAATATAATGGTTAATTGTGAACTTTGAATCGGTGCTCTTATGTTTGATTTAAAAGATGTATAGATTAATGTAGGGAAAATAACCAAAAGAATGTCCTAAAAGTTAAAAATACCCAACTTAGCCATTTTGTAAAGGGTTTTGTTAACGAGTTAACCCATATTAATTGCTATTTTTTTAAGCAAACCAATAAATTAATTATGATGTGAGTATAAAAAAAATAAAAGATTTTTGAAAATACCAACAACATCACTAATAGATTCATTACCTTTTTTTCTTCTTCCCTCCCACACTCAATTTTTCCCTCCCATACACAATGTTTAAAAATAAAAAGTATCACAAGCATAAATAACTTTTTAGAGACTTATTTGGTTATTTTTTCTTTAATGTATAGGACATTTTTAGATGATATGTTTATTTTTGTCAACTTTTCATAATGTTATTTAATTAACTTTTATTTTTTAAAAATAATCACATATAAAAAGAAACAAATACGTTGAAATTGTTTACACCAACTGATAATGTTTGATAAGATAAGGTTAATTATCGACTTCATATATTGGCTGTTTGATTTTAAAAAAATAGATAGATTTAATCGGAATTAATGGACATTATTTTAAGTGTTAAGATTATATATGTTTTAGTATTCGAACGGTTTTTTTTTTTGTTTGTTTTTTGTTGAGGCTAGACTCCTGTTTTGGGTGTGTGTGAGTGGGGGAGTATTTTGAAAATACTAATTTTTGTGGGTCTTTTGAGAAGATGAGGAGGTTTAAAACTTTGGAGCGATGGACGGTTTGCCTCTCACCTTTACAGGTGGTGACTGTTTACTAGCTGCTACAGGGACAATCCTGTAACTTCACCACAGACGAGATCCAAACCCCTTGTAAAGAGCCCATGATAACCCTTTTTTATAAGCCTGTCAATTATCCAAAAAAAATTTGAATCCGATCAAATTCGTATATGAAAAATAAAAAATATATTTAAAGATCTGGAGTGCGGATATGGATATCAGTCTACCGATTGAAAATTATCCGTATCCGATATATATTATAAAATATATATATTTGTATTATATATTGCCCATATTGTTATCTTGTATGATTAATCACAATGATAATATATTATAATACTATTAAATTTTCAATGTATGATATTTGAAAGAGATAATAAGCCTTAAAATCTTAATTTTAATTTTGACATCTTTGTAAAATATCACTTAATTATTCAAATTAATGTTAATATTCAAACATGTCAATTATCCAAAAAATATCCGTATTCCGAAGGATCGAATCATTCGAAAATTAATATCCGTATCCGAATTCAAAAGTTAGGATATGGATATTGCCATATCCGTTCCGTATCCGTGACAGATTTACTTTTTGAGTTCTAATAGGGACGACATGTGGTGATGTTTGTGTAGGGGAAATGACCCACACCCAACCCCTCCTGATGATCCACTTCATTAACAACATGGCCTACACTCCCATTCCCCGTTGTCCCCAAATAATTAAAAACTTTTATTTCATTCAAAAAGAATCTAATGAATCAAAGTAGTAACAATAAGACTTAGGGCCAATATTTATCCTATAGATTCAACAGAAAGAATGGAATGAAAACATCCGAGTCCAAGACGCCTAAAAACCATCGCAAGAATGAAGGGTTTTAAATGTTATTTACTTGAAAGTTCCACTAAAAGGAGAATGTGAATAAATACTAAACCGATCTTTAATCTGATACACTGATAATCAAAGGATCTCACGTATCTTAAAAGACTAAAATTACGCTTACATGAGGTTCAGTCCAACATTATAATGAAGAACCAAGCCAATATAATTATTAGATGTGGTCTGGTTTAATCTACTGTTATAAAACAGAAAGTTTTATAAAGAATTTTTAATTTTTTTTTGGCACCATCTATTAAAAGACAAAATGGTCCCTCCAAATTAAAATTCACATCTAATTGTGTGGAGGGGCCTTCCACAGTGACTGTGAGAGACCGTCGTTAGCACGAACTTGTCAGGAGGACAAAAACTAAAGAAGACGAGATGTTTTAGACAGTCTTTTTTTTTTTCCCTTCTATATTTTTTTTCTTTATTCCTTTTTTTTCTTCTGTGGGTCTCACTCAACATTTGTGGTGTTAGTCAGAATCTTGTGGTACTGTGGCCCATGTAGCTAATACGGCCATGGTCCACGATGTTAACCATCAAATAATTACATGTTATTAATTTTTTGAATATATATATATATATATATAGTCGTATGAATTCAATGCATATGCATTTTGATATTTTTGGTAATAGATTAAGATGGTGAAGAAATATTATATTAGATGATTTTATACATTGCCTTAATGATATTATGAAAAAACTATGTTAGTCGGTCTAGTTTAATGGAAAAAATCATTAAAACACTGTGTGGAGGGAAAATCACGCATTCATTTTGAACGCGACACGTGTTCATCTAAAATAGGTTGATAGATTTGATAGGCTACCTGATCTGACCTGAAACTCAATAACCGAAATTGCTTGCCGATCGACCTGATTCATCATCCGAGGAGAACAACTCGTCCGACCTACCGAGGAGGAGGGAAGACCAAACTAGACATAGTCCGAGGAGCCTCAAGACTAGTCATACGGTTAGAACCCTCCCCCTCGGCCTCCCCCCCAAAGCGAAGTCGTCAAGGGATCCGTAGGGCTGATTGGTCAAGCCTCGGTTCTAGCCTAAGCCTAGATGCAAAAAGTAGGGGATTGGGACCACTTTGCCCGGCATAGCTGGAGAGGCACATCTTGAACCCGACAAGCAAACTACCGCATCCTAGTTGACAAGAATGGATCGATGTCACGTGGTCACGACATTATAACAAACTTCTAATGATCGTTCTTCGTGGAATTTTTCATGTCAAAGGATATTAGCATGGTCAGAGGGACAATTGCACAAGAAAATGGTCACTATCTCGGCCATAAAATGCGGAAAAAAGAAGATATGTAAAAAACACACTCACTCACTCATTCATTAAAAAAAAAAATTCTTATTCTAGAGAGTCATCTTTGAACCGACTAGAACATCTTTGCTGACTTAAGCGTCAGAGTCCCATTGACCAACACTACACCGGTGTCAAGAGCTCTTTGGCTTCAGGAGCACTCGGATCCTCGCTCGAGGGTGGAAATCTGGCATCCTATCACTTGCTGAAGGAAATCACCACATTCACTATAGTTTGTGTTCATTATTTGATTCAAATGTATTTTCAAATGCTCTGAACTGTCACACTTGAAAACAACCCCTCTGCCATTAAAAAAAATGCTTTTTTAAAAATTTTATAAAGTACTTTTCTTGAAAAAAATGAGTTTTAAAAGCTATTTAAAGTAAAAATATCTTTTGCAAACTCATTCTAAACCATCTTATTAGAAGAAGTTGGAAGAAAGTAAAAAAAGCTTCTTCCTAGGAATTGAAGGCATATACATGTCAAGAAAAAAGACTCTTTGAAAAGTTTATATTGTGCACCATGGTCCGAAACACAGCTTTAATGCACACAAACAACCAAACACCTTTTCTTTTTTCAGGCAAATGTGATTTGCTGACTGTCCACCAGAAACTTGATTTCCAGGGGCCTTCAAAAATGCCCTCTCCCAATCAATCTAACAAAACTACAACAACATCAGTCCATCATTTTTTTCTTGGATTTATTAGGATTTCAATGATTCCCAGCCTTTGTCAAGCTGATAATGATATTTACAACCAATAGATCTCAAAATTAAACAAAATATTAAAGCAACATAGAGGACCACGTGACTGGGTGTTGACGCGGAAAAACCACGCCAACGGACCCATCAATTGGTTGGCCAAACAAAAAAAATCCAGGCCTGTTTAGTTCAGGTCATTATCAATCATTGAAAGGGCATCAATCAGTACCCTCAATATACAGTTTACTGATGGATCTCCAACAGTTTATATACTATTATTCATAATAATGCATCATTCATTAAGAATCTATTTGGATAGAGGCATAAAGTTATATTCTATGGAGTATATCTATTTCAAAAATTGTTTATTTTATTAATGGAATGAGTGATTTTCTGTTTGATTGTGTTTTCGGTTATTCTCGTTGAAAAACGCAATATTAAAGGTTGGAGTGTTTGGTTGATGAAGAATAAAATATGAATAAAGTATAAAAAATTGATTAGATATGTGGGTAATTTGATGATGGGTAATTTGATGTGATAACATATGATTTAATAAGTGGATCCCCTTATACCAGTAGAGAAATAACACAATTCCATGAAGGGCTTAGAATACAAATATCAGCTTATTCTCTCCTAATTCTGTATAGTTATACCCACTTATTCTTTCTATCCAAAAACATTTTTTTTGTTATTCTCCTCTATTCTCATATATTCCTCCCCTATGCCTCTACCCAAATAGGTGGAGATAGAAGATAATTAAAAAAAAAAGTGTTTGAGTAGAGAGAATAATTGGGTATAACTATGCAGAATTAAGTAAGAATAATCTTATATTTGTATAATAGGTCACCCTTGTAATTGTGTTATTCCTCCACTGGTATAAGAGAACTGTCAAATCATATGTAATTACATCAAATCAATTATCAATTTGTCATTATCACCTTTTATATATTAATAGGGCCCACATGTCAAATCAATTTTTTACACGTTATTCACATTTTATTCTCATCAATTAAACAATTCAACCTTTTATTACTATGTTTCCTAATGAGATTAACAAAAAACACAACCAAACAGAAAATTACTTATTCCATTTATAAACTTATTTATTTCTGAAATAGATATAAACTCAAGAATAACTTATGTCTCTACACAAGCAGGCCCTAAGTGATGTGGGACTATATTGGCTCTGTATATCTAACACTAGTAGTGATTCATTGAGACTCCTAAGTGTCCAAAGAAGAGTACAAAATTCTGAAACTCTGACCCCCCATATGGGGTGTGACATTGAGTTATTCAGTTCTGATAGCTATACTAGAATAGATAACAATTCAGACTGAATAAACAATTTTTTGTTTGATTGTATTTTCTGTTATTCTCATTGGAAAACGTAAAAATGATTTTTTTTTTGTTTGGTTCATCTTGGATAAAATGATGATAAATAGTTGATAAATGATGAATAAGAGTTTATGACTTTTTAAATGACAAATATACCCCTGGGAATAGTGTGAGAAATGTATGATTGATGTGATAGATGTGACAGTTTTTGAAATCTGTGTGAGACTGTTACCCCCCGTATGACGTGGAACATAAGGCAAGAATAATGAAGAACAGATGAGAATAGCTAAAAAAAGTTGTTTGTTTTGATAGAATAAACTCCGATAGTTATGTCTGGATAAGCTAGGATAAGGCATGATAACTATTCTAAGGAAATGGTGGAATTGCTTATCAAAGCTTATCTATACCAATGGATAAAAATACTCTTCTCTGTCATTTCAAAAAAATTTATCTCATCTAACAGACTTACACAGATTCCAAAAATTGTCACATCTATCAAATTAATCATATATCTCTCACACTATTTCCAGGGGGTATAATTGTCATTTAAAAAATCATAAACTCTTATTCATCCATTATCAACCATTTATCATCACTTTATCCAAGGTGAACCAAATAACAAAAAAGTCATTTTTACGTTTCCCAATGAGAATAACAAAAAAAACAACCAAACAAAAAATTGCTTATTCAGCCTGGATTGTTATCTATCCCAGTATAGCTATCGGGAGCGAATAACCTAAAGTCACACCCCATACGGGGGGGTTAGGTGAGATAAGTTTTTTAAAATGACAGAGAATGGTATTTTTATCTATTGGCATAGATAAGGCCTGATAAACAATTCCAACATTTTCTTATAATAGTTATCAGGTCTTATCCTAGCTTATCCAGACATAACCATCGAGATTTATTTTGTCAAAACAAACTACTTTTTTTTACTATTCTCCTGTATTCTTCTTTATTCTGGGCTTATTTCTCACGCCTTAGCGGGGAAGGGTGATGGACTAACTTTTCACTCAACCCTACCCACCACCTTGACCAATTAACCAAATCCTTCAATGCAAAGATGAATAAAAGAGAAGCTTTTTTTTTCTTTCAATTTTTTACATTCAAATTATTTTGAAAAGCACATATTTTATTATATCACACATATATTCTTAAAAAAATTAAAATTATGTAAAAATGACAAAATAACGTTATTGCATTTAGCTTCATTGATCCCCATTCATTTTAGTTTCCAATCAAAATCTTACATGTTTATCGAATGATACGGTGAATTTCATCTCTTAATTGAAAACTAACATGTAATCTCTAAAAGATACTGCATATAAGACTCCATATAATATTATTTAAAAACTAAAATCCATCAAAATTTGAAAGTCTCCAAACCATCATTTTATCGGGAACTACTCATCTAGAACATGGTACACACACAAAAGAAGGGAATATAACTTAATCGGAAAATCGTTGGAGATCTGATGCAACTTGCATTAATAAGTTACAAAAAACAGATCCTGATATTATGTTCTCATTGAAGAAACAAAGCTTTATATTGTTCCTTCTCTTTACATATTTCTTAGTATTATCATCATAATCTTCTGATCCCCAAAAAAAAAAAATATATAAAAAAAAAAAAACTACCAAACCCCACATAATGTCATGTAATCTACCCACCATCTTCTTTGTGGGTGTGTGGGGGTGAAGAATTAATGTATTTTAATGCAACTCATGATGCCTGATCTATCAATCCAACGTGTGATCAGCCACTAATGTGAAAAAAAAAAAAGTTGCCTTCCACTAGAAAATCATAAAGGCAGGAGATCATAATCTTACACTTGGTTATGGGGAGCAGATTATTTTGAGAATGACCCATAACTGCTTAAGCTGCCAAAAAAAAAAAAATCTGATATTTTTGTTTTCGTACAAATAGATATACAAAACATCTGATGATGAAATATCAAATGTGCTACTCTAATTGGTGGGATTGTTCACTGTCCAAGATTGGACCATAACCTGAAAAGGGATGTCATATATGTTCAATTGTTTGTCTTCCATTATTTTATCTGTGTTAGAATCATAAATTGAAGAGAATGAATCAAAATATTATTAGGGTTTATACCTAATATTTATAGTACAAAAAAAGAAAAAGAGAAAAAGACTAATATACCCTTAACCCTAACATACATACACATTTAACACCCTCCTCAAACTTATGGTGGATCATATACTGAGAGTTTGCTCAGCAAAAAACCATGCCGCTGAAGTATATGTGACTTTGTGAAAAAGTCAGATAACTGAAGAAAAGAAAGAATATATGGGAGTGATATAGTGCCTGCAACAAAATGATGACGGACAAAGTGACAATTGATCTCAATGTGCTTCGTACGTTCATGAAAAACTGGATTGCTAGCAATCTGAATGACGCTCTTATTGTCACAATATAGAGGAGTAGACGCAGATAAAATGATACCCATGTCAGAGAGGAGGGGCCGAAGCCAAACAACCTCAGCAGTAGTAGATGCCATAGCACGATATTCAGCCTCAGCACTCGAACGAGAAACAACGTCCTGTTTATATAAGAGAGCCACCAAGAAACACATAGATACCAGTCGTGGATTTTTGATATGTGACATCTCCTACCCAATCAGCATCAGTATAAGCGCGAAGTTCAAGAGTAGAAGAAGACGGTAACAACAGAGCACGGGATATGGTGCCACGTCGATAGCGTATAATCCAAAGAACTGCTGCATAATAAACAGTACAAGGGGCAGCGACGAACTGACTGACAATATGCACAGCATAGGCAATGTCAGGACGAGTGACAGTGAGATATAGAGGCTCCCAACAAGCTGTCTATAACGAGTAACATCAGAAAGAGGTTCTCCATCGTCAGGCCGAAGCTTAGCATGAAGCTCAATAGGAGTAGGAGAAATGCGATCATCAGTCAGACATGCACGGTTGATCATGTCAGCAGTATACTTGCGTTGGGAGAGAAAATAACCATGCGGAGCAGACGCACCTTCCAAGCCTAGAAAATATCAACGTTTGCTAAGATCTTTCATCTCAAATTGATGTTAAAGATGTTGCTTGAGTGACTGTATATGAGAAGAATCATCGCTGGTGATGATCATGTCATTGACATAAAGCAGTAGGATAGTACGATGAGGACTAGATATGTGAACAAATAAAGTTGGATTAGAAGAATTCTGAACAAACCCAGCAGCACAAATAGCATCAGTGAATCGAGCAAACCAGACTTGAAGAGTCTGCTTGAGACCATAGAGAGCGCGACGAAAATGGCATACGTGACCAGATGGATGAGGAAAGCCTAGAGGAGGAGTCATGTAAACCTCCTCTGATAAATCACCATGAAGAAAGGCGTTCTTGACATCAAGTTGATAAATGGGCCACTGACGAACAGAAGCAATAGAAATCAAAGTGCGAACAGTCATCATCTTCGCTACAGGAGCAAATGTCTCATCATAATCAATACCATGCTGCTGAGTGAATCCACGGGCAACCAACCGAGCCTTGTGACGCTCAATCGAACCATCAGAGTGAGTCTTGATCTTGTAGACCCATTTACAGCCAATGGAAACCTTACCTGCAAAAAGAGGGACAAGATCCCAAGTATGACTGTGTTGTAACGCACCAAGTTCCTCTGCCATAGCATTCTCCCATTCAGGAATATCAATTGCCTCATGATATGACTGGGGCTCCCAATGAGATGAAACGGTTCCAAGAAAGCTCTGAAAATGAGGAGAAAATGAGTCAAACGCAATTAGACTTAGTCTCTAAGGCGGACGACAATCAAGAGGTGGATTGCGGCAAGGAGCTGGTGCGGGGTCGACTGCTGGTGCGATCAACTGTTGGTGCAGGGTCCACTGCTGGTGCATGGTCGGCTGCTGGTCGAACAACATCAGGCACATGAGCAACAACAAGGGGACTCGGCTCACATGAATCATCCGGAGGAAGAGATATAAGAGATGGCAAGGTCGTAAATGGGACAGATGAAGGACTAGAAGCTGGTGAGACAGACGATGGAGAGGACTCAGGAGTCGAGAAATCCAAAAAAATAAGGTCATCAATAGTAGATGAAGGAAGTGGAGCCGGAGGTGAGCGAAAAGCATAATAAGGATGATGCTCCCAAAAGGTGACATGACAAGAAATGCGAAGACGTCGTGCAATAGGATCATAACACTTGTAACCCTTATGTTGAATACTATATCCAAGAAAAACACACATAGTAGAACGAGGAGAAAGCTTGGTGCGTTCAGTGGGAGGAAGAAGAACAAAACATGTGCAACAAAAAACACGAAGACGAGAATAATCAGGAGGCTGATTGTGAAGCCGCTCAGATGGCGAGATACCACCAGTAACAGATGACGGAGTGCGATTAATGAGATACGCACTTGTGAGAATGGCCTCACCCCAAAATTCAACAGGGATGAATGCAGAAAAAAGTAAAGATCGAGTCATCTCATGAACATGACAGTGTTGACGCTCAGCAACTTCATTTTGTTGATGAGCATAAGGAGTGAAAAATTGAGAAAAAGTACCTTGGGATGTCAAAAACTCACGAAAAACCTTAGAACAATATTCACCACCACAATCAGAGCGTAGCAGCTTAATACGACGAGAAAATTGAATCTCAACCATGGTAGCAAAAGAAGTATAAATACGAATAAATTCGAACGACTAGATAGAAGATAAAGCCAAGTGAAGCGAGAATAGGCGTCGACAAAAATAACATAATATCGATATCCCCCTTTTGAAAAAATAGGAGATGGACCCCAAATATCATAATGGACTAAATCAAAGGGAGAATCAGAAATATGCGAACTGGAAGGGAAAGGGAGAGCCACGAGCTTACCCAATTTATAACCCATGCATGGTTGAAGATCCGTGCGAGAAAATGATCCTAATGCACCGGTGCTAGCAAGATATTGGAGTCTAGGCTGAGACAAATGACCAAGACGACGATGCCAAAGATCGAAAGGGGAAAGGGAAGGGAAATTTGTATCTAACCGCACAAAGGCAGTGGAAGGTTGATGAACATGAAGCTGATCCATGTAATAAAGTCCACCTTGTCGTCGTCCAGTACGTCCCAATTCGTCTCCCAGTAAGTTGATCCTGAACAGAACAAGATGATGAATCAAATGTGATTGTATAACCAAGGTCAGCAAGCTGACTGACAGCAAACAAACTCGTGGAAAGTTTAGGAACATGTAAAACATTAGGCACATTGAATCGATGAGAATGATCAGAAAGAATGCTAGAGCTTGAGACAGATATAGGAGAACCATCAGCGGTGCGAATAAGTGAAGGAGAATGTGGTGGTGTACAATTTACAAGGATCGACGCATCCGATGTCATATGATGGGAAGCCCTGGAATCAAGAACCCATGAGGTTATTGGTATACCTGGTACAAGAGTAGAAGCAGACTGAACGGAGGCAGAAAGATCTGTACCAATCAATGAGCGCAACATGTCATAAAGTTGCTGGTATTGGTCTTTTAACCCCTTAAAATGTGCAATAAGTTGAGGTGTAGTAAACTGTGGTGGAGCGGAAGCAATACAAGATGCAACTGATGCACAAATCTAATCCTAATGACGAGGTGATTGAGCAGACGAATGAATTGATGATGAGAGAATGACATCTCGAGCACGTTTTTTAGCCAACTTGCGGCATTCGAAGGTCACATAACCAAAGGAATGACAATATCTACAATCCATAGTACCTGCACAGCAACAGATCAAAACAAACAGTATTTAATAGATCCAAAACAGTAACAGATGTGTAGAGCACGAAAAGCTGATCAAAATGAGTACCAAAATGACTATATACGGAGTCCGAATGAGCCTGTAGTGGCCAGAGAGAGAAAACTGCCAAAAAATTACCGACGGGGTGACCGGAGGTGGTTGCCGGAGCGGTGGCCGGAGGTGGCAGCGGGCGGTTCCTAGCGGTGTCTGGCTGTTGCCTGCGGCGGCGGTGGCCGGCAGTGACGGCCGTGGGAACCGAGTGCGCGGATCGCACAGAGGCAGGATGCTCGGCCGGGCACTGGGCTGGGCGCGTTGAACCGGGTGTGTGTGAGAGGGATCCGAATCGGGTGCGCACGGGATCCGGGCGCGCTGGGTCAGGATCTGGGTCAGGCCCGCACGGGATCCGGGTCTGGCGTGAGGCAGGTTGCGCTCTATCGCGCTGGGGCTAGCTGTCCGGTTGGATTTTACGGACGCGGCAGATCCCTGAAAATCCGGGCACGATCGTGGTCGCGTGAGCGAAAAGATTCGTGGACGCGGCAGGGCGAAACTGGGCGCGAAAGGCAAGGCGCAACTGTGTTCGATTGGGCGTGATCGTGGGCGTTGCAAAGCAGGCGCGACTGGGCGCGGTTGGGTGCAATTGTGGGTGCGGCAGGGCAGAGCAGGGCGCCGTTTGCCGCGATCGTGGGCGCGGCAGGGCAGGGTGCGATTGGGGCCGTGCGCAGCGGTGGCGGGGCAACTTAGGCGGCGCTGGGCAGCGGCAGGGCTGCAACAAAGGCGGATCTGAGCGGGGAAACTTGGGGCAGCAGCAGGGCTGTGACAAGGGCAGTGGATCTGCGCAGGGCAACTGCGGGGCTGCGATAGGGTAAGCGGATCTGCGCTGGGCAGTGGCGGGGCTGCACGAGGCTGCCACGGGGTTGCGCAGGGCAGCCGCGGGGCAGCGGATTTGCGTGCGACGGCGCAACGGTGACACGAACGGGGCGATGGACAGCGGAGCGTCGATCTCGTGCACGGAGAATAAAGTTAACAAAAAATCAAAGAAAAAATTTGGATTTAAGCTCTGATACCATGTTAGAATCATGAATTGAAGAGAATGAACCAAAATATTATTAGGGTTTATATCCAATATTTATAGTACAATAAAGAAAAAAAGAAGAAAAAGACTAATATACCTTTAACCATAATATATATATATATATATATATATACACACACACATTTAACCATTTAAAGAGATTGCAAACCTTGTTTTTGTTGTTATTATTGTTTTGCATGGTTGGTTTGAGTGGGTGTTTGAAATTTGAATTTGTAGAAATGTGACTTGTAATAGGAGGCTGACTTGTAATAAATTATATTACAACCTCACATGTGAAAGTTGTTATGAGAGACAGGATCAAGTAGTCTGATAAGATCTAATCCGGATTGAATTTCATCCCTTAAATTATACCTTTTACATGTCTAAAATGTTATATTATAAGTAATTATAAGTAAATAAGTGGAGCAACAGTGAAGACTCTCTCTCTCTCTCATACACACAAACCTCTTCTGATTATCACTCATCATTCGCATACAGACTGGTGATTCAGATTAGATTCCACTCTACCTGAAACCCTTATAATGATACAAGGGCCCACATTATAATGAAGCCAAGAGGGTGTGGTGGTGACACATGGACCTACCAAAAACATGGCCAATCTCCCCAAAAAGAATGTTTTCAAGTAGACCATATATGATTTGAGTTCAACCACAACTTGGATTTTAAGATAAAGATCTCACAGGAACATAGGATGGCCATTTATTTTATGTATTTATTCATCACCATCTGTATACCAGTATATCTAAGGGACCCTTATCTTATCACATCAAATCTCCTGCACCTCACATTTTTTCTCTTTAAAGATCCAATTAGTGGCTCTGTAGACTCTTCATTTGGAGATGAATATATATACGTATAATATGTGATAATGGGTGAAACTGTCAAGGAAGATTAGATAGTTCTAGCATGCAACTTTTGATGTTCCCTTTTAATGTATTCTATAAAAGATATGTTTTTGATAAAAACCAATCTTATCTCAACCATATCTCAAATGACAGTTAGTGATAACACAAAATAGGTCCCATATATACACATATTCACAGTTTACTACTGTGGGAGACCCAGCAATATGTGGCATCACTTGGGATGCCGACTAGAAAAAGCTTCCAAGTTGCCAAAGGAGCCTTTCATGGATGGCTGAAAAAAAAAAAAAGACAAACGAACAAACAAACAAACAAGAATTGAAAAGTTTATTGTGCAATTTGGGGAAGTTAGTGGAGTCCAATTTTAAGAGCAAAGTGCATGCATGTGATTGTAAAATAAGGGAACCTTATACAATGAACCATTTTTTTTCTTTCAATTCTCAGTGTGTTGCATTTATATATGAAGTTGATTTTTGTTTTCCAAATCAAATCCAATTGGCCTTGTATTTGAAGCTTAAAAAACCCATGCTATTCCATTGAACCAAACAAGTTATTATTTAGAGATTGGGCACAAGGATAGGAAATTGAAAAAGAATATATATTGGGTTTGCCAAAACTAACCTAAATAGTTGCTTAAACTGAATAAATGGTACTGAACATGCATACAAAGGTATAGCATGCATTTGGAATGAATTTGAACTTTTTTTTTCTAAGTAAATTAAGTATACGGCTTTTGTAATTAGTTTTGTAGTAGACACTTTTGCCCGATTTTATTTATTTACTTATTTGGTGAAATGAAAAAAGTCATTTAATTTGCTTTATAGAAAAGTTGGGATCACTTTTAGAAATGATTTTGGCATATAATATAAGATTAGAATTTTTAAAAGCTAACCAAATCCGTTTTCTACCTTAAAGTAGTGGAGAATGTAATATCTCGTTTGATTTTGTGATTCACTTTTATACATGCCTACCTCTGAATAAAAATAATTCAGTTGCATTTCCATTTTTCATTAGGCTGAGAAAATTGACATTAACTAAGACTAACGAATAATTTACTAGTAGAATTGTCATTTAGATTGAACAATTATACTATTTCATTCATGTTAGTCTACACATTACTGAACAGGGGCTTAGATTAGAAAATCTCAAATATCCTATAGGTCAACAAAGGAACATTTGATCAAAAGTAGGGCTTGTGCTACAGTGACAAACAAACAAAAAAAAACAAGAACATAAAAAGCAGTATTACTAATAGTGATACTGAATAAAGAATTGTGGACACCCATTACAAGGCTTTGTTTTGGGTACTAACTTCTTGTCAGTGCCCTTTTTTTTCTCTCAACAACCACTTTAAAGGACTGCCTTTACAGAGAAAGAGAAAAACAACAAATAGTGATGTGGAACCAACACTGCCATGATCACATGGTCATTCCAAAAATTTCAACTCCCCTTCGCATGCATGAACTTACATATTGATAAAACAAACAAAAGCAAAAAGGTATGCAATTAAGACTGACTTCCCCTAATAGGGTTGTCTTGTTGCATGGAAAATTTTCAGAATCACGATGGTACTGTTACACACATTAGCTATATCTAGTCCCAAACGTAATGCCTCTTTATGGAATATGTTTTGTTAGATGAAATATATATTTTATTTTATATAAGTGAATACATACAATTTATTTGAATATATATTTTAGTTTTTATAAAGATACATACATTATTACATATATGAAGTATACAATATTAAAATAAATATGCATATAGATAGCGCACATGGTTGTACATAACGTAACGTCTTCACATTATTTAACATTTCATCATGTTAAGCAAAAAATAGTCATTGCAATAATCAACCATGCAACTTCAAACATAAGGCTTTTTGACATTATTTTAGGCTACCATTTCAAGGGGGTTAGGATGGCGACTAATCAAAAAGTCTTGAACGTTGAAAAATGAATCTATAAAATATCTTTTTTTAATAACATATGTTCATGTGCAGAGTGGTAACATTATTTTCTATAGAACAAAGCAAATTGCATGAAAGTTTGAATCAAGAAAGCCCCAAGAAACTTCATTCTGCCTTGTTGAACATATAATATGTTAAAGGCTGCCAGTTCCAAAAGACTTTAACTAAAGTCAATAGTCAACATGCATGAAGATTTGGTTAATATTCCACCTAACAAAAGCTAATAACTAACTTTTAATTATTCTTGAGGAAGATCATTAGAGTTATTTAGAATATTATCAATGTGTTGATTGTCAAAGTAGTATTCTTACAAAAAAAAAAAAAAAGAGACCAAACCAAAGAGAGGAATTAAGAATATTAAAATTCCTGCGTGGAGAACACATGCAGTCTTTGGGTGTGATATTATTGTATCAACAAAAAGCCTTATTTGAAGCTCTGATGTCCAATAATTCCCACTTCATCAGTATGGATCGAATAAATATAACCACTCAGCCAAACCAATTATAAGTGCACACAAGTTGGATTTGACAACAATACTGCCTTTAAAGCAATAGATGCAAATTCTCTAACATGCCATTCTTGGCCATCTATTCACTTCTCTCCAACTCTTGTTATAAACTTATAAAATGCTCTTGGTATCGGTTGAACGTATGATTTCGACATTTCACAACCCTAACCATGCATTACCACCTATGGAAGAATAAACAAGTACAAAGGAACAACTCCCACTGTTTAATGAAGTTAATTCCATGCATGATATGTGACATTGTTTTAGGCCATCATGACCTATAAAAACTTCTGATTCGGCCTATGGAAGGGATCAAAAACTTCCCTCTAGTGGGGTTGCACTTATTAGATCCATTTGTGGAGGGGCCTCCCTACATATGCTGATATGCACCCTCTCATTGTGACCTTAAAGACATTTTAACGTCGAACAAGTACAAAAGAATTAACATCTTTTACCTTTTCTTCTCCGATCTGACATGCATGAGATCCAGGGTTACGTTATATATGGAGTTTTATTGAAATCCCAACACGGACCATGTGATGAACCATGGTCCTACAAGAAGGTCCCAATGAGAAGTGCTCGATGAATGTGTCGTGTCGGCTTCATGTATCTAATTCAAAATGGGGGGTGGGGGAGATGGTGACAATGAAGAGCAATGGAGGTGTAGCAAAGGAAAAATAAAAAAGCTAGGTTGAAAGTGGCCTAGCTAACACTCACATGGGTAGTTTTCTTCTATAAAATAAAAGAAGAATGTAATGAATCCAAAACCACATCACCATTGATAGCAAAAGAAAGTTTAACAAACAGAAAACAAAAAAAAAAAAAAAAAAAACACAACACAACACAACACAAGCAAAGAGTGAATAGTAGTTGTCTCTCTTTCGGTTGCTTAATAGTTAGGTTAAGAATCTTTGAAGCCACATCGTCACTTAAACGTGACAAAAAGGTCACGGATATAGCCTACAATATGTATTCTTCATAGAGAACATTATAGTTTATAGTTTTTTGTGACCCTGGGGAGACTTTCTAGAGTTTCTCATGGTTTCTGGCATCTTCAAGCCAACCCAACTTGACTACTGACACCATCAGAGACAAATATGTTATGCTTTGCTGAGTAGACACTCTTGTGTGATGTTCAAATGGGGTTGGTTTCATAAAGGAATTATAAAGCAGGGTGTCAGAAATCAGAATCCATGAATGTGACGAAGCTTTTGATATATAACAGTTTGACTTAATTTTATTAACCAGAACTTTAACTAGCCATATTTTTATTTTTTCAAAACAGTAAATATCACCTTAATAAAATATATGTTTTAATAAAAAATGTACATAGATACATTTCAAGTTGAATGAAACTATTATTAATAAGTATAAGAAAAAATTTAACAAGGTATATTCAATATTGTTTAATGAGACACATGTTTTACTGAATAAGTAACAAGATATATAAGACTGTAATAACGGTGGAAAAACTAAGTGTACTCGCGCTCTTCTCACAAATACATGGGCCTCAATGCCTCGTTGGATTAATGGGCCATCGACTTTTAACAGAAGACTAGATGTGTAACCAAAAGTGTGGAATGTCTGTGTACTCGTTACCTTTTCTTTTGGAGTGGTATTACAAGGCAGTTTTTTTTTTTTTTTTTTTTTCAGTTTAAAACACAGTCTTATATACCATATTAGAAATCTAGTGAAGCATATATTTGTTAGATATTATATATACTTCATTAAATATTTTCTTACACTTATTAAAAATGGATTCATTCAACTCGAAATGGAGCAATATGCACTTTTTATTAAAGTATATACCTCATTAGATGATATTTTTTTTAAAAAAAATAAAAACATGTGAGGTTTGAGTTTTAGTTGGTGAATGTGACTAGTCTAACGTTTTCCATTTGATGCCTTAAATTTGTTGAGCCAACATTGAACAGTAGGAAGGCCCGCCACTGGTATATCACAATAATAGAGACCACTTGAGTTTCCAATAAAGAAAAAAGAAAAATGATGTGTTCAGGACTCGTGCAGCCTCATTTGCAGTTCATCTTTGTATAAATTATATAATATTATATTAAAGTACATATTGTTATATTAAATGAAATATATACGAAAATATAATAGCATATTTTTCTCTTTACTCCATACACTATAATAGATACTCATATATACAATATGATAATATAATATACATGACTCTGTTATAGTGTATAGGGCCACAAAACAAGCTGAGTGGATCAATACTAAAAAAAATACATTAAGTCATTTTTGTAACCCTAATACATTTTGAATTTTCTTTCTAAAGTCTTACTTGTTTAATGAAATATATATTTTTATTAAAAAAATAAAATATATTATCAAATGAATTGAATACAATTTTTACATATTTCAAAATAAAATATATCCTCATATAGTAGCTTATATATTCTTATCAAAGATTTAATATAACGACTTGGAAATGCAAGAATGACCAAGGGTCATCGCCTAAAAATAATGAGTGTGCAGTTTCATTTTGCTTGTTTTTTAGAGTGTACGTATACTAATGAGAATACATCTTCATTAAAAAATAAAGCATATATACATTGAATTGTATATACTCATGACCCATTTACATAAATTTAAAAACATTTATGATGCTCTAATAAAAACAAATATTTCGTTATCAAAATTAATTGGACTGTGTGCTCTGCCAAATAGTGTTTCCGGACTTCAATAGAAATGATTAATTGTACACAATGGCTATGAAGGTGAACGACTGAAATGAATTAATTGTCGATTGTTTGATTGGTATTTAAATATAAATTTGAATATAATAAAATTGTTTCAATTGGAAATTTGAACCTTGGCCAAAATAGTTTCAGGTTTCAAATGCAGAAAATAAAAGTCCAATTTAATGGACTAACACTATCTGGCCACAACATTGATAATTTTCAAAGATTAGATCTCAGGATTTTCTTACAACCTTGAATGCTATATACAAACGGTGTAACACCCCCATAATCATAGCATTAAATATTATGTTTTACGTCTTACAGAGGGTTATGATTTTAAGAATAAGTTGTTCTAATTTTAAGAGAATAAAAAATTCATTAATTTTGTTCATTTTCACATTTGTTAAAATTAGAACAAAAATAGAAATAAATGCTACACTGGCTTTTTTTCAGGTGGAACAAATTATCCTTATTTTTATTTTAAAATTGGAACAACTGTCCACAGTTTATCCTGATTATTTTTTATATCAAACAGAAATAAATTATCATCCCACTCACTTATCCTGATCCTACTACTTATCCCATTGTCAAACCAACCCTGTAAATTTCTGATTTAATGATACGTAAGAGTTATGCTCACTTTTTTTTTTCTTTTTTTTTTTCGGTGAAAATGTGTGTGTATTATATACTCGTGAACTAATGTCAGGCTATGTCATGATGTTTAGGCATTCTAACCCAACCCATCATTCCTCAATGGGCCACATTGTTCAATCACATGGGCCACCCACTAGTCAATGGGCCATATGGCCTTGTGTTAGGTCGTACTCAACAAACCATTTAGGGCAATTTTGAAAAGCTGTTGAGCAGCTTTTAGATTTGTAGAAATCTGCTTTTTCCAAACCTATTTTCAAATATAAAAAACTGAGGCCAGAAGTTGCAGACAGATTTTTGTGAAAATGTGACTAAGTTCTCCAGAAGTTGTGAAGAGGCAGTTTTCTACAAACTCAGTTTTAAACCCAGCCTTTGTTTAAAATCAGTTTTGCAATCGTGCAACCAAACACAGCCTTAGGTAGTATTTGGTAACAAGATTGCAAAACTGATTTTCTACAATCGTTGGGTTTAAAACTGATTCTACAAGAAACTGCCTTCCTCCAGCTTTCTCAAATCGCAGTTTTTGGACACTATTTGCCTGAAATCTGTTTGCAGGAAGCTTTAATTGTAAAACTGTTTGGTTGCACGATTGCAGAACCAGCTTCCTGCAATCGCCAAAGCTGCACAATTGCGCAACCAAACACTGCTTAGTAGGCTTTGATATCATATAGAGTACTCTTACACAGTTTTTTTTTTTTTCAGCCCCAATTCCAATCCCATATGTATCAATAGAAAATCATTGGATCATATACTCACATCAAAAAGGTATATACTCCGATAGAATTTTTTTACATTTTCTGTAGATGCATCCACGCAATTCATTAGAATATATATTTCATTTTTATAAAAACATATACCTCATTAGATTTATACTACTTTTTAAAAATTCAAAACATGTGTAGACTGGAATTGAGATTGTTAAAGGGGTTGTATGTAACATTATCCTATCATATATAACTCTCCATACTTGTGAAATAAGATACGGCATTGTTATACTCAAGTCTTTTTCACAGTCCAAAATATAGTTTCACGTGCATTGTTAGAAATCCAGTGAAGTATATACATCGTTAGATGAGATATATACATCAATAAATTTCTTTTTACATTTACTAAAAATTGGTTCATTTAATTCGAAATGGAGAGATATACACTTTTCACAAAGCATATACACCGTTAGATATGTTTACTATTTTTAAAAAGTGGTATGCGTTTTGAATTGTAAAAAAAACTGAATCTAACATTTTCCAATAAGATAGTGCTCACTTTTCTCATTTGTACATGCTTGGTGTGCCTCTGATAAATTCATGTTGTTCTTCCAATATAGAAAAAACAATACCACTTTGTCTGAAGGCTTCTTTTCTTTTGGTACGTACAGAGAGGCCTGAACAAGGGCAACATCATCCCCTTTTATACATAGGAAGTCTACAACAACCAGGGTCTCAGCCCACAACCAACCCAACAGGGCTTTTTGTTGTTCTTTTCTTGCCTGAGGCAAAAATCGACCATGGGAGCGTCAAAGGACGCCAATGTCCTTATACCCCTAGCCTAAGCTATGGCGGCCACTTTGTCTAAAGGTGTTAGATGTTGGAACAAAATAACTCAAGCCAGTGAATTAGAAAAAAAATATATGACATATAATCATCTTTTAGAAAAGCTATATGGACAATTTGATCATGGAGATTCAGAATTTTAGAATCGACGGGTAGTGGCAAAGAAACGGTATGGGATGAGAGGCTCAAGAACAGAGTGAAACATGTGGTTGCGGCAAAGAAGGAGATATGTTGACTGTTATTTATGAATTTCTAAATTTGTTTTAAGGTGTTTGGGGAAATATCTATGTGTCTATTCGTTTTAGCTCTAGGTCTATGTGAATGAGTTGGGGTGGACTCAGACACGCCCAGATTTCTCTAACGGTTAGATAGGTTCAGATCTATTTGAGGTCACGAGTTCACAATTCGGGTTTGCTCTCTTATCGGATTGAGTCCAAGTCAAGTTTGGGTTGGGATCCTACCCATTGACCTGCCTAGGTCCGGGTGGCTAACCAAGGAGGTGGAGGAGCCTAGGGAGAGAAAGAGTAGCTGGGGTATAGGAAGGGGAAGGACTGGATGGGGGGAGCATGGGTGGTGATTTGGGAGGTGAAGGGAGAGGGGGAAGAGAGAGAAGGCCGCGGAGGCCGTGGTGGCCGTGGTGGTGGCGGTGGTGTGATGGTTGTAGTAGTTGTGCGGTGGGCGAGGTGTTGTGATAGCGGTGATGTGGTGGTGACCATTGTGGGGGTGATGCGGAGGCAGTGACAGAGGATGGAGGAGAGGAATAGAAGAGAAAGAAGATAAATAAATCAAATGTGCGTGGCGGATTTAGAAGTTCAAAAAAATTATATATGCGCAGAGGTGGAATTGTGATTGTGTGTGATTATTTCCCCCACCCAAATTCATAATCCTACAACTTAAAACAAATTTTTGATTGTTGGTTTGGAAATTTGGGAGAGGGAGGGAGAAGAGAGAGAGGAAGGGTGAGAGTAAAAGAGGGGGGGAGGGGGGTGGTGGAGGCCGGGAGGGGGTGGCTATCGAAGGGAGCGACGACAAGACATAGACAGTGGAGGCTGTTGAAGAATGTCCAAGAGGAGATAGAGAGAGTAAGAGAGAGGAGAGAAAGGGAGGGCAAGAGTGAGACAGGAAGAGTTGTGTCCCTCCACCTTTTTTGCACTGCCGCCCTCTCTCTCTCTCTCTCTCTATACCGCGCTCCCTCTTTGGTATCCCCAGGCCGCCATCGCCTTTGTCCAGCTGCCTCCCCTCTAGTCACCATCCTCTTCACCCTCCTTTCTCTATTTCTCTCTTCTTTTTTGTCTTTTCTCTTCCCTCTTCTAAATTTTTAAGCTCACAATCTAAAAATAAAATTTAGATTATGAGTTTAAAAATTTAAATAGATGATAAATAATGATAATTTACACGATAAAATTTAGTGCATGAGATTAATATTGACGGTGGGATTAGAAAAATTATAAGTTTGGCTATCCTTTTCCAGCGGGTCGATCGGTGTACGAAACCGAGCCTGACCTTTTCCTTTCCCCCCTCCCCCAAACGAGAAGTGGAAGATGAGCTTGTCACTCTTGCAAAGCTACTCTTCAGCCGAAGAAGAAGAAGAACCCAAAAACGACGATCAACTCTCCTCCTCTTCCTCCTCCCTCAATCATGCCAACGCCGACACCGACGCCGACGCTTCTAGCAGACGCCATGGATCCTCTCCCGGTCCCCCCAATTCGTCCCCCCTTCCGTCCGCCCTCGACGCCTTCTCCGAGGTACCTCTGCCCCTAATCATGCCTCTCGTCTTCTTCCAATGGAGTTTTTTTTTTTTTTTGAATCCGGCGTCGATCTCATCTTCTTTTTGGGTTTCTTTTTTTGATCGGTTGGAGATTTCAGGACCTCCGGAGTTTCTCAACAACTGCATCGAGGGGGGTCCCAGGGATTCGCAAAAGGAGGTCGACCGGAGGGGACGGAAGCGTCACAGCGATAAAAAGGACATCCAATCTGGTAAAATCTCTGTTTGGTTTGTACAGTGGTTCCACCTTTAAAGGTTCTTAAAATTCTATGATTGAAATTATAGAATTTTGTATTAATGGTGTAGAAAGTTTGAAGTAACTTTAAATTTAATCTATAGGTGTTTATATTCTAATCATTATTGTTGGTTCTGATTTGAATTTTAATTGATCTTTGAATCAAATCACTAACTTTGAAACTTGAATGGATGGTTAATATTTATGTTGAGTGAAGGCGGAATTGGCGGTGCAACTGCTAGTTTGCTTTCCACGACGCGGATTTCAAAAATAAAAAATAAAAAATCAAGTGGTCGTCTTTGTAATAAATTGATATGGTCATATTAAAGTTAATTATTTTGGTTATTCAAATATGAAAAAAAAAACTTTTGGAATTTGATGGAGAGTATGGGCTGGTATATTTTTTGAGTATGATGCATTGGCATTGGTAGACTGTTTTATACTTTGACACATAGCCAACAAGTCCCATTCTTCTAAATTTCAAAAAATTTGGTTCAAATTTGCAAGATAAATATGTATCTCCTACCTTTGGTTGAAGGAGATGAACCCAGGAATTTGCATGTGGACCTTTGGGTGCAGCCTTGGGCGATAGGCTTCTGCAATCCTGTGTTTTGTCTCTTTTTTTTATTTGATGTTTAGAAAAGTTAGTAGTTTTTTTTATTTATTATGGAAGGCACATATCACTATTGGATGTAATTGCTGAATATCAGAATTTAAGGGTTCCTTTTTGAAAATTAGAACCGCGATTGAATGACTGAAGAACAAGAGAAAAATTGCAACATCTGTCATTAGGCATATGGTCAGATGTCAGATTGAAAGGAAAGCAAAAGGGCAACTGCCCATATACTGGTCATAAAGTTTGAATCTATATCTTTTTGTTGTAGTATTCCATTTATTGAAATTGAAGCTTAGGTTTCTGAGGTTTCCCACGTCCGTAAAAGATCTGGTAGGAACATATGGCATTTTAAGGTGGTACCTCCTTGCAAGGAATGAAAAGGTTTTAATGAGTGCATATAGAATGGTGAATATATACACCGATGCAGGTGAAAGTGAATTTGGATCACTAGTTGGTTGCAGGCCTTCACAACTGCAATTTAATGAAGGTCACTGGTATACCAAACAAACTTGTGATGCTTAAATGATCAATGTGGGAAATCAAGTATCACGGCATTATTCTTTGATAGACAATATAAAGATATATGATCTGAAATGGTCTCAGAAGCCATATGCTTAAACTGTAAGTGATTAGGATCACATGGATTTTTTTTTTTGGTGGTGGTGGTTGGAGGGGGGGGGGGGGGTCGGGGTTTGGTTGGTATTTATGTGTAACACCTGTGATGCCTTGATTTTTCTGTCTCATGGTAGGCTAAAAGTATTAACAATATGAAGTGACATATGTTATCCTTCTATACTACACCTTGTTCTGCAAAATGGATGGCCATAACTGTGGAACCATTTGCACAAAGGCTGTTTGGTTTCCTTTCGCATTATCATACATGTGAGATGGATCGATTGTAAAAAACAAAAAAGCTGACTATATCTTAGGGTACATTCTGATAGATCTTACATATAATAAGTCTTTTTTGGAGGTGCATCCTAGAAAATCAAGAAGGAACCAGTATAGAATTGTACCAGTTTTATGATCACTGTCAACCTGGAGTCAAACTTACCTTAGGATAACTATAAAAATTCGTGGCTAAGGATGGTTGATGGGCAGGTACTGGGGCTATTGGGTATTATATAAAATGTGATTGATTATCGAACAATGCTAATCAGTGAGTAGGAAACACTATTTTAAGTAAATTATATGTATTCGAATAAAAATTATACACAAATATCATAAATAAAGTCTTTACATAAGCATGCACTAAATCTAGAATACTCTATCCAGTACCACTTCCATTCAAGTCTTTTTTTGGTAACCCCCTTCTTTTTGTCCTTCCACATGAACCAGAAATCCTCACCTCAAGTAAAACATTCCACGTGTTCCAACCATCCTCAAACTTGTCTTCTATATGTGCTCTTCCCAGTTCAATCTGAACTCTTCATTGGGCAAACCATTTTTTTCTTTCAGGACGACTTATATATACTAGCATTGAATGATTATAATCTATAAATCTACAACTCATCCATCGTGCCACTCATCCCCCACACATTCGTATTACCTCCTTCATGTAGATTAGATTAGATCCATTTTAGGATTAGATTCATTGTAGGATTACGTAGACAATTAGTTTTATTTTATTTTATTTTATCTAAGTATTAGATAATAATTTTTTTTAAATTAGGTGATGGACCAATCATATTGGTCTTGGTGATGTGTACACAACTCAGATTGCTTCATTAGGTCATGAGGGATGGCAATGGGTCAGGTTGGAGTCCGGTTTAATATAATCCAAACCCAACCCGTCTCTCCAATGTTTCATACCTGCCCCATCCTACCTTGGGTTTTCCAATGTGAAACTCATATCCACTCCATCCCATTTCTAGTTTTACATCTTAAAATCCATACCCACGCCATCTCATCCCGTTTAAAGTGAGTTGGATTGCTCGGTCCTTATAGCAAATATAATACAAATTTATATAAAAATTTAAATTATATTTTACATGAATGCGGAATACATTCACAAAAAAATTTCAAGTTCTTCTTACATAAAAATACTAAAATTTCAAAATACATAAAACATAAATAGTTCATAACTATTTGAAACAAATTTGAATGCATAATATAAGTAGTTCTCCCTCCAATATCAAAAAAAAAAAAAAAAATATAAGTGGTTCCTTCAAAATTACATATAAGACCAAATAATTAAAAAAAAATCTTATATGTTGAAAGGAAAAGGGAAAGATAAAGTACTATAAAATATCAAACATCAAAATATCAAATATCTTTTTTTTTTTTTAAGGTGACAGACGAGTTTTGTGTCCAAGGTTGTCTCTTGAGGGTGTTTCTTTTGTGTTTCTTTTGCATTAGAGGGTTCTGTTGGGTAGAATTCTCTTCTGCCCGGGGGAAGCTTCTGGGGGGTTCTCTCTATGCTTTTTTATTTTGCGCCTTTTCTGACAGGTTTTCTTGTAATCGTTGTTTTGGGCTTTCACTCTTCTAGGGGTGGTAAACGAGCTGAACGAGCCGAGCTTTGACCTGTTCAAGGTTGGCTCACTTAGTATCAGGCTAGGCTCTGGCTCGGCTCGGCTAGGGACCAAACTTAATTTCATGTTCAAGTTTGGCTCGTGAAAAGCTCAGTCGAAGCTCGAATGAAAGCTCGGCTCGGGCTTGTTTAGCTAAATAAAAAATTTGTTTAGTATTTAAGAAATCACCTTTCACAAATCACAACATCTTATACATATGAAAATGACATAAGCTCGGGCTCGGCTCGGGCTTTTTGGTACCCCCTTTTTATGTTAAGTAACGTTCCCGTATAGACTCGTGCTCGGCTCGTTTACAAACCGAGCTTTAAAAAGTGTTCATGCTCAGCTCATTTGTTGAGCCGAGCCCGAGCTGAGCCTAAATTGCTTGGCTTGTTTACCACCCCTACACTCTTCTATTTATACTAGGGCGAAAGCCAACCTTCTCGTCAAAAAAAAAAAAAGAATAAGTGATTTTTTTTAGTTGTGTTTTTAATTATTCTCGTTGGGAAACGTAATAGTAAAATATTTGTTGTTTAGTTGACCATGTAGAAATTGTGGACGGAGATTTATTAAAAGTAAAAAATTGATTTGACATGTGGGCCCCTTGATTTATAAGAGGATGACAGTGGGGCCCTCGTGTTCAAATAGGGGTGCAACTTGGGATGGTTGAACTTGACCCAACCCGATTTTTGTGTGGGTTTGGGTTGGAGTATTTGGTCATTGGGTTCAACCTGACCCGAACCTGAGTTAACCCGAATTAGATTTGGGTTGGGTTTGGGTTGGGGTGTCAGGTTGCTCGGGTTGAACCCAAACCCGAAGTGAAAACACCTGGTGGACCTTTTTTTAAATGGGCTTCAATCATGCGTTCAATGTAAAAACAAAATTAAACCATATGCCAAACATCCATTAAACCTTCTATCAAATATCAGAGTCCCTTTGTTATCTCCATCTCTTTAGCCCTCCTTTCTCATAAGGTTCATTTTGCAGATTCCATTACAAGATCCTCTTTTTTCATTTTGCTGTTCTTTGGTTTCCTTTCCTTGGAAATTGTATATGCTAAAGACGAACTTTTGCCAAGAGATGGTGGAAGATGGGAGGGATCATCAGGGTGAGGGGACAGTGAAGGGAAGGAAGATGGAGGATGAGTGGATTGTGGTCTCAAATGATGGTGGTGAGGATTTGGGGTTCTTATGTAGGGCTTCTATGGTTGATTTATTTATGATTTTTGATAGATTCATGTTTCAATGGAGATTTTTGAGTGCTTGATTCGGATCAAATTTTTCGATTTGATTATTTTTTGGATTTTAAGAATTTTCAATTGCTGGATAGATAGAGATGCCTTTGATCTCCCACAAAATCCTGTCCAACCCGAACCTAACGCAAATCCAACCCGAGTTCAGTCCGAACCCGAATCCGCAGGTTGAAGCTCGGGTTGGGTTCGGGTTGGGCACTCAAACATTCGGGTTGGGTTTGTACAACCCTCTAACCCGACCCAACCCGACCGAGTTGCATCCCTATATTCAAATAGGTTGAATAACATGGAATAACTTAATTCCAGGGTAGCAGGAATAATTATACAACTTTATATCAGTTAATTCTAGCTTATAGATTCTCATTTATTTCATCCTTCCAAACACCCATCTTATCACTATTCCACTTTATCCCCATCATTCCACCATCAATTCCCCAAGCCAAACATGGGCTTTATGTCTGCTACACTTTGCTGATTTGATGAAACTGACAACAATTTCAAGTAGTGGTAAAGTTGTTAGATATATCCATCTATGTTTTCCAACTTCATGGTTTAGGCTTCTATAGATCGATCTATATTCTACATGACTCCAATTATTGCTCCAATATAGTTCACAAGTTTAATGGATTTGTGCCATTCAGCTTATTATTTTTAAGATGCATGTTATGCCTATCATCTTGGCAACCTTCAAGATAATTCATATTGGTCGGTACAATCTGTAAGCAAAATGTGCAACTATAGATTTGGACTCTGTTTGTCTTCTTGGTTGCCCAATTTTCAAATTTGGTAACCATCCACGTAGTAACAGAACATCCCTTGTATTCACATGAGCACTTACACTAGTAATTGCGACATACATACTATATCCATGTATATGCTGCTACACTTAGTAGCAACAATACTCCTTTCATCTCCTTCATTTGTCGCTTTCATGGTCCACTTGGTACTGGGTGTTGGGAATTTAGAAGACCCACATTTTGTAGGAGATCAAGCATGTTAGAAAGCAGAAGAGACGGGGGATCCAAAGGAATACAGAGCCAGCAAGAACCAAATGCAAGAGCTTCATTGTACCTAGAAGCCATCTGCATGGATGATGCAAAAAAGGGTTGTGCAAGGGGGAGATTCAGATTCAGAACCTGTTCAATGACTTCAACTCTTGACTCATGGGGTTCCTCGGTGGAGGCTGTCAGTCCAAAGAGGAAAAATAGGGCCAAGGTAGTTTTATCATGACCCGCATCTCCCGGAATGTTAGGAGTCTAAATGATCTCAGGAAAATTTTCTTGGTCAAAGGGCCCCTGGAATTGGCTGTTGCTCAAATGTGCTACATTCAGGAGACTAAGGTAGAACAGGTAGATGGGGAAGTCGTTGAGCGTTGTGGGAGGCAATTAGCTGGATAAAATGGTGTTAAGAGTTGGTTGGGGCTTCAAGTGACATTTTGCTTTGTTGTAATGGCAGGAGGTGGTCAATGATGAACCACAATGTTGGAGATTTTTCAGTGTCAGCCCTTCTCAAAGTCTGAAACTCAAGCTGGAGGTGGATATTCTTAGGAGTATTTGGGCCAAATAGTGATGTCAATGAAAGCAATCCTATGGACTGAGAATAAGTTGAGGAAGAGTGGGACACGACATGGTGTGTGATTGGAAATTTCAATATAACTAGGCACATTGACGACAAATCAAGGGGATGTTTCTCTAGTAATTGAAGAGTTTTTTATTAGATAATTACAAATGGATTGCTAGATGTGAAGATTGTCAAACAAGCGTTTACGTATAGCAAGATGAGAGTAGCCCTGGCAGTGGCCCATTTAGATAGAGCCCTGGCAGACTCTGGCTGGGTGGAGGCATTCCCTAATTTTTTCAAGGGTCTGCCTAAGGTGTGCTGTGATCACACTTCACTGCTCCTGGATGATGGGTCTTCCTCAAGCAAGAGTTCACACTTCAAATTTGAAGAGTTGTGGTTGTAAATTAAGGGATTTCAGGAGCTGGTTAAAAATCTTGGGGTGAAGCTGTGCATGAAACTGAGATTTGGTTAGCCGGTTAGCACCCCCTTATCTTCGCAAGGGGGAAAGAGGGTACCATTCAAACTGAAATGGTTGAAAGGGGTTCTAAAAAATGGGGGAGGAATGAGAAGTTATATAGACTTCGAATAGAAGACTCAGAGATAAGATGGGCTGGAAGAGGTGGGTTATTTCAAATGATGATAGGGAAGAAAGATAAAAAAAAGTCAAAGGATGAGATGTTTGAGTTTACTTTGAACAGATGAAAATGAATGGAGGCATAGATCAAGGGCTTTATGGCTGAAGGCGGAGGACAACAATACAAAGTTTTTTTAAAAAAGGGACCAGTCAAAGAAGAAGGATATGTCGAAGGATCAATCATTTCTCAAGAATCAGGAACCTTTGATTGAAGACAAGGATCAAATTGAGGTGGAGATGACAATTTTAAGAGAGCATAAACAGATGGAGAGATGTTGGAGACCTTTACGGCTCATTGTAGATTTGATTCAGATCCTAGATGCTTGCTTGAATGTGCGAGGCTCAATTTTCTAAGAAGAAAATACAAAAGAGGCAGGAATTGGTTTGGATGGGTAATAAGCTCCTGGTTTGGATTGATTTTCATAGCTTTTATCAGGAATGGAATACAGCAAATGAATATCATTTGTAGATGTCTGGAGAGTTTTAAAATGGAGCACAGGGTGTGGGATGCCTTTTTGCTTCGTTTACAGCTTTGATTTCAAAGATTGAGGCTGTCCCAGAGTTTAAAACGATTAGACCAATCAACATTGTGAACAGGAGTTGTAAGATGATCACGAAAGTGCTGCAAATATGCTGAAAATCAGTTTTAGGTTTGTTGATTGAAGAAAATCAGATCGCATTTAACACGGACGATCGCTCCCAGATTGTTTCGTAGTTGCGTAGTAATGCTTGTCGGCTTCTCACCAGAGGAAGTGGTTATTAAGCCAGGCAATGGGGTGTGGACACTATTATGGAAAAGTAAATGGTTGCTAAATTCTTCTCCTGCTATTCTTTTTCCTATTCACCTAGGCCGTTAGGCCCTTGAAGCACTATCTATTAAACAGGGACCATTCCTTTATTCTACACAACCCTTACCTTTCTGTTTACACCTTTGCCTTGAATATATGTCTGCTTCAATCTCTTAGGAAGCAAATTACTGATGTCCATGTGTTTTCTGCATAAAGCCCTTTTCACAAACACTTCATTCCTAATGAGCTATGGAGCATGGACCTCATTCTTTTGCTATGAAGCATGGACAACATGAACCCTTGTACCTTCAAAGGAGATCAGGTGTGCCAAATACCTTGAGGACACCAACCTCAACCCTGCCAAGTGCCAACCTCCCCTGAGATCATCAGAGAGTCATTACAAAGTGATGTACCAAGATTTGACTGGGAAGTCCACCTCCTTGGTCTTTTTCCAAACCACCTCATCCTTGGCAAGCAGATTAACTTGCACCTGTTCCAGAAGTTTCAATAATGGTGACCTTATCCATTTGCTCTTGAATGTGTACCAAATCTTCTTTGTTGACCACCATGTTGACAATCTTGAGTGTTTTGATGTAATAGGATGAGGGTGTCCCCCCCCCCAAAAAAAAAAAAGAAAAAAAAAATCAAAAGAGAGAGAGAGAGAGAGATGTGGACTATAACAAAGAACTATAATTTTAAATGACTACTTGCAAAACTTACTCCCGTGCACTTAAGGGGCTCTGAAACACCAAATAATAGTTGGCAGCAGTATGGTTCATATTCTTGCACCAATTAGGTCATCCATACCATCTGATTCATAAGGTTGCTCTGCACTGCAGTTACTTGTTTCCTCATGGCAAACCGAGGAATGCAGCAAATGGAGACTATTGCTGATGCCTCAGTATCTCCTCATCGTTGTACTTGACAGCAATTTGCCAACGTATAAGAGGGTTTGTCATATTGTTTGTGGTTTCAATCGAGCTTATGTGATGAAATGATGGGGAACTTCAAAAAGGATTTTATTTAGGGATGGAGATTGTTTAGAACCTAGAAGATAAAAGATATTTGGCACTATTCATCTCTTTCACACACAAAAGACATTTCACTGGCAGGGAGCCAGAGGGTGTGTGATAGGTGATTCTCATTGATTGATTAGACATTTAACCAGATTTGAGCTCTACCTCTCTTTAAAAAAAACGACATATTTTTGTTAATTGAAGGCCTAAAAAGCAAAGTTTGAATGAAGTCCCCAATTTTTCTTTCATGAAGGCCAGGATATATGTAGATTTTTTTTTAATTATAGGTTATTTATTTATTCAGGCATCGTCGTGGAGGCCAAAGCTCAATTGGTTCCAATTCAGGACCGTGTAAGAAGTGATGTAGGAGGAAATGGTTTCAGCCCCAACTTACCAATGTCCAGTGGGGAAGGCAAACTTGCCGCTTCTGCCTCAAATCCTGATGCAAAAGATGCTGCTGAACTTCTGAGGTATTTACATACCCTCTGTTTCTAAATAGCATTTCCAACTCACTGACTAGGAATTTATCACTTTCATTGAATTGTACTTACAAAGCTCATTTGATCACTTAACAATTCCTGATCATAAATGGATGGGGTGTCAAATGATAGGCCGACATCACATTCAAACATGGTTTTTCCCTTTTTTTTTGATGAAAGAACATTGAAACACTATAAGGTTGTTTTTTGTTTTTTTGGTTTCTCCATGAAGGATGTGCATGCAATGTGGGGTTCCAAAGACCTATTCACACGCCCGAGGTATCGTCTGCCCAATATGCGGTGATCGACCTCCTCTGGACCCTAATAGAGAGCCCGAAAAGAGGAAGGGATCGTTGATCAAAGATAAAGAGAAGAGCAAGAGAATGAAGGGCCAGTCGAGTCATGCTACTTGGAAGAGCGAGTCAGAAATGCAGTTGAGACAACAGTTCGATTAGAGTCTGAACAAAATAGAAGAATTCAGATGTGTGTGTGTTCTCTCCTTTTATTTTTGTGTGTAGAAGTTTGCATTTCGCAATTCACCGTACCTTAGAGACGGATTTAGTGCCTCTCTTCAGGAATTCCATTTGTGTGCAGTATCTCTGATTCAATGAAACCTGCCAATGTAGGATTTAATGGATATGCATGGTGGATGGTTGTAGGTTAAATGGTCTGAGGTTGTCCAAGAAATGATTTTCTGGTTTTGTCTATTGATGGGTTTGATGAGATAATTGATTTGGGACGGTTTAGAAACTTATATACATATACATATATACATAATATAATTTTTTTTTTTAAGTGTGCACTGTGGATGGGTTGTCCAGGGGGTTGAACATATTATTTTTCATTTTTATTTTTATTTTCTTTTTCTCACAAGACACTGTTACAGTTTCAAATGAGTATATATCAACCTTATTAAATTTTTTACATATTAAAAATGATTTTATTCAATTTGAAATTTTAATTATATATATTTTTTATTAAAATATATATTTATTAAGATAAATTTTATCTAATTTTAAAAATTTAAAATAGGTGTGGACTAACTGTATTTGAGGTCAGTCCCAACCATCATATATATACATGGTCTATTATGGTCAGGCCCAACCATCATTACATAAAATCCGCGAGCCATAATGCCAAACCTGACCATGTATGTTTATCGATAAATACATCTAGGGGGCCTAGTCCATAGAACTTTGATGGATTTCTGTAAACATTATTTAAGTGATGGATTTTCGTAGATTTTGTAGACTTTTGTAAACTTTCACAAATTAACTCTCATGTAATTTCATATACTTTTTCAGACTTTCATAGACTTTTTTACTCTCGTGGACTTTGATAGATTTTTACATACATTTGTAGACTTTCACAGATTGACTCTTATAGACTTTCATAGACTTTCACAGACATTTGCAAACTTTCACAAATCACTCTCATGGACTTTAACAGACTTTCACATACTTTTAGAAATTGACTCTTTTCACATGTGAATTTCTATTAATAAATACAATAATGTTTTTGAAATTTTAAAATAACAAATAAAGAACTCAAATATTCAAATTCAACATGAATTATTGATACCCAACATAAAATGTAATTTAATATAGTAAATATCAATTTTCACATATCTGAAATGCATATTGCTAGAATGTCATGATAAAGACACCATTTTTAACTAGATAATATTACATTAGTTTACCATGAATATTGATGTCATGGTCATCCCACATACGTTTAGCTATATTTAATCGCCAATTATTGGCATCTCGACGTTGTTGCTCTTGAGTTTAAACTTCCGGAGGGTCTTCATTGTCTTCTCGTTGTTGCTCATCAGTTAGAACATTTTTAAAAAATATATATGCATCTATATTATACAATAATAGAAACATCTTCAAGGAAAATCAAATCAAACATTATATGTATAATCAAATATATGATAAATCTATATTTTAGAAAATAATTGTGGATAATCTAGGCATATATTATATAAAATAATCTATCATTCTCATATATTCATCAAACATATGAGGTGATAGGAATATTTCATACATATGGACATTCATAAAAAAAGATAATAAATAAAGAAAAAAATGTGAATAAAAATATGAAAGGCATGAACAAAAATCATAAAGGAGAATTGTTAAAAGAAAAAAAGAAGAAATATTCACAATGTTAGAATAAAAGTCCATAAGAATCCCCCACCCATTTGGGTGGGATTTTGAAATGATTTTTTCCTTTATATTTCTCTCAAAAGTTCACAAATGTCCACAAGAATCCATCACTTATGAAAGTTTTCACAAATTCTGTTTAAATTGAATAACACATGACAAAATGTCTACTATGAAAAGTCTCAATCGAATAACGCTAAACTTTTTATCTACGAAATAATGTCTCAATTGAATAACACTGGACTTTATGTTCACGAAATAATGTCTCAATTGAATAACACTAGACTTTATGTCCATGAAATAATGTCTTAATCGAATAACGCTGGGTTTTTTGTCCTTCAAAATAATGTCTCAATCGAATAACGCTGACCTTTTTGTCCATGAAATAATATATCAATCGAATAACGTTGGACTTTTTGTCTACGAAATAATGTCTTAATCGAATAACATTAAATTTTTTTGTTCATGAATTAAAGTTCTCTTGAAAAACACCAGATTTACGAACATGGAAAATGACATTTTGTCTGAAAATCTGATTTGACTACCATAGAAACAAAACGGCATACGGTACGAGACACCGTACGGGAAGAGAAGAGACGATCTGTCCTGTTCTTCCCTCGTCGGACCTTTTTTTTTTTTTTTGGATCCCACGAAGTCTCTGTCAACTAAAACAACAACCCAATCTGTCACTCTCAACTGGGTCCGCCATGGACGGGCTCTTCAATAAGCTCCGCAACTTCGACGCCTACCCGAAGATCAACGAGGATTTCTACAGCCGAACCCTCTCGGGGGGCCTCATCACCATCGCTTCCTCCGTTCTCATGATCCTCCTCTTCTTCTCCGAGCTCCGTATGTCTCTTCCTCTCCCTTCTTTCATGCTCTCTCTCATGTGGGGTTTCTCAATTTTCGTGCGTTTCCTCGTATGGGTCTTGTCAAAGTTGGGATTTTGGGTACTGGGTTTTGTTTATCTCGCGATAAAAATTTAGACCCAGTTGTCATCTTTCACATTAGGGTCTTGAATAATTTCAATCTGTTATTTGGTTTTGTTGCGCTGGATGTTCTGTTATTTAAGATCGATTGAGATTGATGGGTTTTTGGGTTCGCTCGATCTGCGCAATTCATATTTGTCTAATCTGTGGATTTGGGCAGGTGCATAGTTGGATTACCTTGGGGTGGAAATTTGCATAATGGTATCTTAGATAATTTTTGAGAGATTAATACTTTATAGAAACAGAATAGGAACATCAATAAATTGAAAATTAACCATGATGCCACTATACCCAATCTGATGTTAGTATATAGATATGCACTAGACTCTGTCCAAGATTTTCTTTTCCATAGCCTGTTTACTTGAGCCTATTTGAGAGCAAGAGATCCCAACTTCAGCTTTACACAGCATGGAAAACAAAGGAGGGTTAGTGTGTGAAATCCCCACTTAAGGTTGAGAATTATTGTGAGTGACTTTCACCTTCCTGGGAAAAAATTTCTTTATAAAGTCCGAAGAAGATGGTGGGTTCATGATGGGAATACGACATGTGCTGTGTAATGGAGTGGAGGGGGCAGTGGACCACTTGCTGATCCTGTGTTTATACATTTATGAGGGTAATGGCCTAACACCGGAATGGGGAAAGGAGTGGTTTTCCAATCTGTGCATCAAATGTGGAGTCTTCCACTGTTTTAGTAAAAAGATGGATACATCAGAAAACAAGGAAGGTTGGGAAGGTTGGGCTTACCATTAAGACAAAATTGACAAAGTGCTTACCAAGATCAATGGATCGCAATGGGTGAACGATGGAATTATTATTTGTGATTTTTGTGTTTGGAAAAGTAAACAAGAGATCACCTTTTCTTTGGCTGCTTGTTTATTGGGATGATTTGGGAGAAGGTGGGCATAACTCTTGGGTCCCGTTGCTCTTTCAAGGCCCTCGAAGATATGTGGTGATGGTTTTAAAAGACGCAAGAGAGGTGATTGTAGGAACCTTGCTAAATTCCAAGGTCAGTTCCACATGCAGTGTGTTGGTGCATTTGGATCACTTGTAATGAAAGTGTATTCCAACAAAAAAAAAATGTTCTATTTGGAGAACACATGGACGGCTATCTCCTCAGTTCTTAGAGATTGACTGTAATTTGGGGGTTGACACTCCATCAACAATTATGAAAATCTTTTGTTCGGAGGTGAAGAGACAGCGACATTCTTAGAAGGGTCTTTTTCTTTCTCTTTTCTCTCCTATCTATTTGATTTTGTACGAAGATCCATCGTCTCCTTCTTTGTTCAGGGGCATCTTTTACCAACAATATTTTCTTTTCCTAAAAAACAAAAAACATTACCCTTACAATGCAACCTATCCAATAGCCCTCTTGAATGGTCATGAATTTGTTTTCTAGGTTTGAGAATTTAGGGTGGGAGACTGCGATCAGTCCGACCAATTACATCATCATTTTACGTGGTCCTTCTATCTCTTATATAGGAATCATGGTACTTACTAGTGCTGGAAGCTTTAGAATCATATTTGTAATAATTACTTCTCTTTTCGAATTTGGATGCTACATAAAGGCATTGACATGCATTCGAGTTGAGCGATAATTAAATGCATCTTAAAAGTGCAAGTCACCAGTGATAACATGTTGATTACATTATAAGCATTTAGTCTTTGTTATTTGTGACACTGGGATATTGTGCATATTTTCAACATGAATATTTGGCAATAAGTTTGAGAGGGGCATCATGGGTTAATCCGGTGAAAACATGATTTGTGATGTTTGAAAGTTAAAACTAAAGAGTCAAAGATAGAGATCAAAGTTAAAACTATTGATGAAATCCTTAAGAACCTTCTCTGAATAGCCTCTATAGATATCCAAAGTTCTTCAACTTCAAGAATAAAAGAACTTTTTTTTTTTTTTTTGACAATGGGTAGACAGATGCCAAGAATGTATTCAAAGCAAAGCCCGGAAGGGAAATACAAACGGTGCACCGAACGGCAGAACCGGGCCGTGGTAGAGGAGGACTCTACCTACTGGCCCACATAGGTACACAAACTATTCCTTAATTAATACAATTAAGGCTCGTGCCTTCATTTCCATAAAAAAAAAAAGTACACAAATTATTCCTCAATACAAATTTCCCCCCTCACACAGTCTACCCGTGAGGCCCCCGCCAGGGTAGTACCCCACATTTTTATAAAGTGTACACATAACTCCCAAATGTTCTCAATATACACTCTTGATCCCTTAAACACTGCCTGATTGCAAGTGAGCCAGATGGCCCAAACCACTGTGGAAACAAATGTTTGAGATGCCTTCGCTTTGTGGCTACGATCTCCTCGAGCCGCCAATGCCTTACCTGCCTCCCACATGCCTTGCAACGTTATAAAGGAATCGGATATGCCCGATGCCTCCCGGAGCTGCCTCCATAATCTGGAGGCAAAAGGACATGTCACCATAAGGTGTTCCGTCGTCTCTTCTTGATCTTCACACATTTTGCATCGCCTGTCTGCCTGTTCCACCCATTTGGCCCTATAGGCTTTGGTGAGAATCCGATTTTGGTATAACAGCCAAGAGAAGAGCTTAACCTTTAGGGGCACTTTAATCCCCCAGATCTGAGCAGCCTTGTGGTGAGTGGCCTCCACTAGGGGAAGGCCTCTACGCCACCAGTCGTAAGCCCCCCGAACCGAAAACCCTTGACGAGGTTGCGGACGCCAAACCACTTCATTTGCCTCCCTCTCCTTAATTACCGCCCCCTGTAAAGCTTCGAACAGTGCTGCCAGTCCCACCACATCGTCATCTCATAGATTATGTCGCAATTGGATGTCCCAAGCACCTCCACTCCCTTCAGACGACCAGAATTCTCTGACCCTGCCCCATTTGTTTGTAGATAGTTGAAAGATGCACAAGAACCGGTCCTTCAGGGTGATGTCTCCCAGCCAAATGTCGTGCCAGAATAGGATTGTTGCACCATTTTCTGACCTCCAACCAATAGCTGAAGATATAGGATCTGTGAGTGACAGGATATCAGACCACAGTCTTGAAATTCTGGGAGAAGGGATAGGAAATCTGTTTCTGAAATCTCCTCCACATCGATAACGAGCTTCCACTAGATTACACCATGCATTAGGTCTCAAGGATAGCCACCTCCATCTCCATTTTCTGAGTGGTGCTTTGTTGAGGTCGGCCAGATTCAGAACTCCTGCCCCACCTTGACTCTTTCTGGTGCAAACTTGTTCCCATTTCACTAAATGGGGTCTCTTGCATTCTGCATCCATCCCTTTCCAGAAAAATCGATGTCGGATAGCCTCAATTCGTTGAAACGCCCCTATCGGAATTTTGAAGATGGAAAGGAAGTACACTGGCAGATTGGATAGGGCTGCCTGCAAGAGAGTTAAGCGTCCTCCAAAACTTCGAGACCTACCTTTCCACCCCTCTAGTTTGCGCTCGAATTTGCTGATTAGGGGGATCCATTCAGCCTTAGGTAGCTTCCCCAAATGCAAGGGGAGACCGAGATGTCTGCACGGGAACGATTGGGTCTGGCAACCAAAACAACGTGCTAGAGCAAAGACGTCTGCATCCTCCAAGTGAATCCCGAGCATCGCACTTTTGTGGAAATTAATCTTGAGACCTGAAAGGAGCTCAAAACATTTACACACAAATTTTATACCTCTGATGATAGATGCTCTGGCCGGGCATAGTATGATGGTGTCGTCCGCATACTGAATGTGCGAAAGGGTCGGGCTTCCCATGGAGATGTTGAGACCACGAATCCACCCTTCTGCTTCTGCCCTTTTCATCATGCGGCTGAACGCAGTTGTGACCACCGTGAACAGCAAAGGGGAGAGGGGATCCCCTTGCCGCAGGCCTCGGTTGAGATGGAAGAACCCTCAAGGTTTGCCATTGACTAGCACGGATGCCTTGGCCGTGGAGATGCCGTCCTTAATCATCCGAAGCTAGGACGGATCGAAACCGTGACACTGCAGAAGGTGAAGTAGGAAATCCCACCTTACATTGTCGTAGGCTTTAGAGAAATCGAGCTTAATAATCACCTCTTTCCTCTTATCTTTATAGGCGGCGGTAATACACTCTTGAACCGCCATAAAACCATCTTGTAGAAGCCTTCCCGGAATAAAAGCTGTCTGGTTCTCCTCTACCATGAAACCAATCACCTTCTTGAGCCTATTCGTAAGGACCTTTGCAATCATCTTGTATGATCCATTCACCAAACTAATAGGACGGAAGTCCCCAACCTCCACAGCCCCAGCCTTCTTAGGAATCAGTGCAAGGAAAGTAGCATTTAGTCCCCCCACTCCCTGTTGGCCCGTGAAGAATTCATGAAACACTTCCATGATGTCCTCTTGCACCACTGACCAAAACTCCTGGATGTCCTCTTGAAACACTTTCATGAAACACTTGCACCACTGACCACTTCCATGATGTCAAGAATAAAAGAACTTGTAAGACTTAGGGTGTGTTTGGCAACCTGATTGGGGTTGCTTTTAGCTTCTTTAAAAGCTAAAAGCCCCAAACACGTTACCAAACAAGCCCACTTAATTGAAAAGATGCCATCATCATTACATAAAAAAGTGCCTCGAAAAATGTGTTTATTCCAACAAAAGCAGTTTATGTTATCAGCAACAAACATGATTCCTTAATTAATTAAAAAACAGCCCTCATCATTACATCCTAAAAAACATGTATAAAACTTAAAACTGTTTTTTAAACTGTGTTTCTAAATGCACCCATAGTGTTTTGAGAGATTTGTAGTTGTTTGGTGATCATTAGGATCCACATGGACCTTAACAACCCCAACCCCCAAGATCTCCTTTGAATGGCTAGCCAAAACTAAACATTGGGTCATGTGCGGCACAACCGCATATGTGCATGCATCACACATGGCTGCACATGTGCACCATGCGCTGAACATTGATGTTACATGATGCGCATGTGCCAACCCATGTGCTCCTAGTGCAACATGTAGGATGTATGGTTACACTAATCATTAATTCCTCTCACAAGTCTTTTCATTTACCAATTATCTATATTTTATACATTGAATATTTCCCAATCTTATAGCACCTTAACCTAAGAAATGGTTCTCTTAGAAAAACTTGTATTTGAACTTTCTTCTCAATAGTTCTAAATAGATAGAAAAATACACAAATTTGTAATTTTAAAATTTCAGTGTTCAGTACGTCCAATTATGTAATGCATTTGGATCCTGTGGATGCATGTTAAGTGTCTTCTATAAGCTGTCATCATACGAAAAGCTTCTATAAGCTTTAAGTTTCCATGCATTTTTATAAATTAATGGACTTCGTCTTTTTTCTCTCTCTCTCTCTCTCTCTCTCTATACTACACTAAACACATTTCATGGTTATTTTTATTGGCTATAAGTTTGATCATATGTGGTTGCAAGTTTACATCTCCATATATTGATTTGATATCTAGTGAAATGCCACAATTATTTAGACAGAGAAATTTTTGGTTAATATGCATTTTAGTATGATTGACAACTGTCAAGATTTACTTATGTAATTTTTACATCATTTTTCCTTATTTAATAAAAATGATGACAGTTATTCCGTTTTAATGGAACGGGGCCGCGAACTAGGTTAGAACGGGAGTTTAAATGTCCAAAAAATGAATGCTCTTGGAACGAACTCCATTTGAAGGGCATTCTGGGTTGGAATGACAGTTTAGAAAAATAAAATAAAGACCGTTCGAACGGACTCATTCTCCGTTCGAACGGTCAATGTGCGACCACATATATAGTTTATGCGGCTGCTTTGGACCCTGACCGCACATGTGAACCATATATTACTTTGAAGCATTGTTAATTCATTTGCTTTCATTAATGTAACAGTCTTATTTATGCCCTGATCAACTATATTTAAGTTATTATGAATGATACATCAAAGGAGCTTGTTTCCAAAGCCTTAAAAAAATAAAAATGCATGGTGCTTAATTGTCGTTTTATCCTTAATATCTATTTCCACTCAATTTCAGTGTTGTACCTTCACACAGTGACCGAAACAGAGCTCGTTGTAGATACTTCAAGGGGAGAAACTCTTCGCATCAATGTAATTCCTTACTGTAAAGTCAAACTTCATTTTTTTTTCATTCAAAATAAATTAAAAAAAAACACTCATAATATGAAGAATTTTTAAAGCATCTTGGTATTCCTTAGTATCTTAAACTTTATGTCAAAAAATTAATTTTCAAGCATTTTTTTAAATATTTCTATGAATTTTTGTGGTAGGGTTCTTACCAATTCTCAACAAAAAAAAAATGTACTTGGGTGCTTTTTTATTTATATTTCCTTGAATACCCGGTGGAAGTTCATGAAAAATTATTAAGATTTATAATATATTCATGCAAGACCTTTAGTTAGAACATATGTAATAATAGGCCTCATTAATCTAACCCTGGAGCATATGGAAGAAGATTGTTGATGTTGATGAGTTGATCAACTATTTTTTCATTTCCTTAGTCAATATCATGAAATCCAGTTTCCATTTTTTACTGGCTTGTTTTAGTTTTAAGTAAAATGAAAGGTAAACCAATTCACTCTTCCAAAGAAAATAAAGTTTTGTTTCATTACTCGGATTTTGAGCTTTTCAACTGGAAGAAATCTCCGTTGACCTTCTTATGTCAATGGGTTCTTCCGTGCAGTTTTTTAATTATTTATATCAATTGATTCTGGTTCTTTTTTTTAAATGCAGTTTGATGTTACGTTTCCTGCCCTTCCATGTTCTATGCTTAGTCTTGATGCCATGGATATCAGTGGAGAGCAACATCTTGATGTAGTGAGTATAAAGAAGGGTCATCTGTTTCAATTTTGTGAAATTGTTTATTAGTTTTTTTTTCTTTGGTTTAATTTTTGGGGTATGCGGATTTTATGAGTGTTCCATTGTGAAATCAAGCTCTCTCATTTGAAAGCCGTATAACTATTCATCTGTTGTCTTCCGTCCTTTTCTTGATCTTTATTTAATAATTTCCACAGAAACATGATATAATAAAGAAAAGAATAGATGCCCATGGCAATATGATCGAAGTCAGGCAAGATGGAATCGGTGCACCAAAGGTCAGTTGTTTCATGCATATGGTCTTATCTTCCCTTCAATATCAAGCTTGAATATTAAAATCGCCTGTTAGTAACACATTGGAATATTGTTGCCATCATTGAAAATTGAATGCTAATAGTAATATCCTAGTATACAAGTCTTCTTGTACACTTGTTCACATCCACTGTGAACATAGGCCAAGACACGGTGTTAACGCATACAAAATCATACATCCAATTCTCTCAAGTATTTTATTTAGGCGCACGTCAAGTGAGGTAAAAAAATCTTGAAATTTTGAATAAGATCTGAAAGACTTGAAAAAAATATACATCAACCAAAAGCTTTATCTGAAGCAGCAACATTCTCTTTTCACCTCTTCTTATTCCATTATTCGAGATGTAGAATGAATTCTATATTGACCTATCTTAATGTGCCAAACTTGAATTCTCAATGGGATCCCTCATACCAGAAAATAAAGTTTTAATTATCTTTCTTGAACTATATTATGAACCACACTAGATTTTGTGCATACTTGTTGATATCTAACAGGAAGAAATTGTATTGCTGTTGTCAGACTGATTGATTTGGAAGGTAAAACATTTTATATCCATTTCAAGCACTGAGACACCATTCTCTATTTATGTTAATGGAGCAAAGCGTGCATAATTTCTGGACATCATTGTTAGAAGTGACAAAATCCCACCCAATGTTGTTGAGTGGTTACATCATCAGTTACATAAATGTGTAAATCAGCTTGGTATGCCTAAGGTGGGAGTGGAAGATTAAACTCAAGAATATTGTAATTTCTTTATGGGTAAGCTGGTTTCAAACCCAAAACCTCCATTGTAAACATCCTTGTCAATCTCTGAGTTATCGTCCAAACAGAGTGAGGATGAGGGCAAAGAGTAGGAATATTTATTAGTTATACCACTTTGTGTGATGTTTTCGGAAGGCCATGCTACCTCAGTTTTCCTTCATAAATGAAAGGGTTCACATATGGATGTATTTCTTGCTTTTGCTATATGTTAGTCCCCATGGTACTGTGAATATTGTCCGCTATTAATCTGAAGAGAGTTTGCCCATACATTGCTTTTGTAATTGTTCCCTCTGCAGGATCCTAGTTTTTTTGTTTCTCATACTTGCAACGGTTATAGTTTCAGGGAATAGTGTTTGCAAATGACTCGTCTAAAATTCAGGATTTTTAACTTGGAAGAATGAACCAATATATTTGCTGTGTCAATTTGTTTGGTAATATTTTTAGCCGTTTGATTTTCACAAACTGCTACTTGGATTGTTAGTCTGTCATATAAACATTTTGTTAATCACTTGATGCTGTTAACATGTGCCTAACATTTACTGCATCTGGCACAGATATGTTGGGTGCTGTTCCACCCATATTACAAGTTTCTTCGATTTTTTTATTAATTTGTTGAAGTTATGAAATCAGAATGACATATTCAGCCATTTAATCGCCTCTATATGTTGTATAGATTGAAAACCCGTTGCAACGACATGGAGGAAGGCTCGAACACAATGAGACATACTGTGGATCCTGTTATGGTGCTGAAGCGGTATGATTGACTCTGCAGTGAACAAATGCCCTTAAGACTTCCGGATTTATATAACTATTCATTAGCCATGAGTTTGTTGGTGATAGTATTGGCTAATTGTTCTATTCTATTTATCAAATAAAAGTAAATTTACTCTTTCCATGTTAAGCTAATCTTTTACAAGTTGACAATGCATTGAAACCAGATGTAATTTTTTTTGAAAGAGAGTTCTGACAGGAAATATTTTGGGAGAACTATATGATTATATACTCTGTATATGCTTCAACAGTAAAATAAAACTAATAAAGAATAGATTTTATCTATTTAACAATAGATAAAGACACAGATACCCAGAGGATTAGTCCTTTCCTCGAAGGGTTTGGGATCTGATAGCCAAAAAAAAAAAAAAAGTGTGACTCCGAAAGTTTTTTATGGTGTGCCTTTGTAGGCCAACCTCCTCTTGGGATCCATTATCGTGATGAGTTACTTTGATTCTGAAGATTCTTTGGCAATATATTTCTTGATTTTAGAAATGCATTTGACTTGCATGACTCCTTATTTTACTCTTATGGCAGGAAAGAGCATTTTGGGAATTTCTTTATCTGCAACTATGTCAATGGTTAATATGTGCATGTCACACAATGTTTCAATGTAACGTGGGGTCGGCACGTGCAGTGGTTTTTTTTTAAAAAAAAAACTGTTTTGCCACCTGTCAGTATTGACATGTAGTGCAACATATTGACTGGCTAGTTTTTCAAAAGAAGAAAAAGAAAAGTTTGAATGAACTGTTCAAATGGGGCTTTGAAATTTTTTTTACCCAAGTCCATTTGAACAGGCATGACCATTTGAGCGAAAATGTCCCATTCGAATGGTCTTGTTTGGATCACTTAAAAAAATGCGGCTCATGTGCACCCTTCATGTCACATATGCAACATGTGCGGCTCACATGGTTGCACCTACCGCACCGCACATGCTCGGCACATGGTGGATCAACTACGGTAGGGCTTCAAAATGGAACGTGTGTGTGTGCGCCCTCACATAAATCGATGATGTCACATAATCCAATTCAAAAGCTTCCTTTGCATGTTCGATGAATGCTATTTCATATTTTGCTTGTTATTTGCATCATGTTGTCACCTTATACGTTGCACATTGTTGGCATTACATTTTATGAATTATTATTTGTATGTAAAGATCAATTTCTTTTTCTTGTATTACTTGATTTTTCTAGTATTTTCTCGTTTTTCTTGTTTTCTGTATTTCAAAAAAAAAATGCACACGATCAATGCCATAGCATGAATTGCATATGCCATTTTCGTAATGTTTTCATTTATTATTCTGTGGATGCTTAAGGCCTGGTTAATCTTTAGATAGTGTCAACTCAGTCAATCTGATTGTGCTACCAACCTTGATTTGTAATAATCTTAGACTCGCCTATACGATTATAATCTTCCATTTAAATGAATTTAAAATCACCCTTGAGCTTAATAACTCAATCTTATTGCTTGGATATGAAATTATCAAAATCCAAACTGAAGCTCTCAACATATTTGGAATCAGATTTTCTTGTAAGTAATTTAACTTGCCAAATTATCACATTTACAATTCAGTAACCTATTATCCTTGCAGTTTTCATTTATTTTGGGAGTTTATGGTCATTGTTATGATTTTTATTGATTTTGTCATTTTGTATCCACTTCTGGCTATACGATGTTTCTTTAATAGTTCCATTAGCAGTAAACATTTAGGAAAGAAAATACATTTCCATTTCTATCCTTAGGCCATTTGGCTTTGTTTTTTTCCTTCTTACTTTCATGGTGTCTACAAGTGCTACAGAGCTTTCCGTTGCATTTTGTTTCATCTGTTTCACACAGTTGTACAGGCCGTATGTAATAGATGCCAATGCCATATGAGAATATACCAGTGACTTGAATTCATGAAAGCTAGGAGCCTAGAACACAAAGTATTGGTTAAACATTATTGATATATTAGTGATAGCTTCCAGCCATGGATTCATCTCAGTGCACTATAATGTCATTTTGTTCTATTGCTAATTTTTTGTGGATTTGGCTTCTTGTTTTTTATTTTTCTCAGTTTTGTTCATTGTGCTAGAGTTGATGGCAAAAATGTCTTTTCATGTGTAATTATATCAAGCATTTGATTTTTTTTTCATGTGTGATATCTAGAGATTGATTGAATGTCTCTTTATGTGTTTATTTCTGCGCATGCATCTGAAATGTGTTGGCTGACTGTGTTTCGATTGGCTAATGTTACATAATTTGTTTTCACAATTGCATGAGTTGTTTTCCTTTTTTTGCAGTCTGACAAAGATTGTTGCAACTCCTGTGAAGAAGTTCGTGAAGCATATCGAAAGAAAGGTTGGGGGATGTCAAACCCTGATTTGATTGATCAGGTCTTTCAGGATGGAAACTTATGATTTTCTTTCTAAATTTTTTTGTGTAACCATTTTTTGAATGTGATTTATAGTTACTTTCGAATTCCTCTTTCGATGAGCAATGCTAGATCTTGAGGGGTGAATAGTCTGTAAAAAATTTAATCTTTTTATCTAGGTTTAAAAGTATAATAAACATTAGATGTAATATAAAAGTTAACTTATTCAAATTTAGGGTGTGCAATCAAGAATTTCAATTTCAATCATTGGAGGTAGTTCTCATTATGAAGCTATAAACATTCAGACTTGGCATGCAATGTAATCATAATTATATATTCTGAAATATCACTAGTAATCAAGTAGAAAAATCATGTCCATGGGACACAAGGTTTTTATGTGCTAAATCCTTTTGGAAAAATCATGTTCTAAACTTCATGAGCTTCTCAGTTCTCAGTTTCCACTGTAGCTGAGTTCAAGTCTTTCACCCCTTGTAATTGTAGTTATTGAGCCGTTCATGGCTGCTGGCTGCAACCTTTCCATGAAGTAGAACAAATGTTACTCTTTTATCATGTCTAGCATGAGTTGAGTGAACTCTTTCACATAGTCCTCGACTTAGTGTGTTTGAGTTTTCTCAAGCTCCTTGCTAAGAACTTGACGTTTTTTGGATAAAACTGGGACTTCAACTCCTTGAACATTTTGCTCTCCCATCGGAACAATTTTCTGTGTTGACATCATGTTTGGTCACTAGCTTTTGCATTCTTAAAATTGTATCATTTCCTTGCAAATTCATTTAGAAAAAGAACTTTTTCCAAAAATATTTATAGTTGATTGTTTGAGGTTAAAATTGACTGAGTTTTCTTGCTTGTAATGGTTGAATGCATACTTGTTTTAAAAATTCAAAACTTGCTCGATGAAAAGCATTAATAAGATGTTAATATATGTTGATGTCCTCCTACTATCACTGTGAAGAAACTCAATTTAGGCTAGAGATGATTGCATGGTGCGACCTGATAGCCATGCTTGATAAAAAAATATTCATTGAGAACAAGATGATGCATATTTGTAATTATATGCTTTCTTTTTTATCTCTTCATTCTGTGGAGATTGACATGCTATCTATTAGAGGATCATGCTAATTTGTGATTTTCAATTCTAGTCGACCATAGAGATCAACACTGCACAAGGGGATCATGGAAATGAATTTACTCTTGTTGCTTCTATCACCTTTGTCTTTGCCTTGTGAAACCCAATAACATATGTTGCACAGAATTGAGGCTGACCCCAGGCCTGCTCAATTTCAACCCAGATTAAGTTTCTATAGGGCATCTTACAAGCAACTGCTCCACTGTTTCATCTTCAGTTCCACAGAAGCTACATGTCACAGTCTCACAGACCCTTGAGGAGCCTGGACTGCTTAGTTCACATTTATTTGTATCTTTGTCAAACTGAGAATTCAGATTAAGGCTTCAACCTTCAATGTTTCAACACAAAAGAGTGTATTGGGAAAATACTTGGGGTGCTTACAAATTGGGTAAAATTCATCTTGGAGGAGCCTTTACCTAGTTCCTTATTGGGCGATGCTTGGATCAGAGGATTGTAATTTCGGGAGTCTTGAATTAATCTTGTATTTTTCTTTTTATTTTCTTATGCTGTAAGGAGATCCCTTGTCTCCTAATTTCCGGGGTTTCTTGCAATAAGATACTCCAATATAATCTTCAAAAAAAAAAAAAATCTTTCATGGGAGCCTCCCATACTTTCTTTCACAATCTTCATGCCCATACCAGCAAAATGTCTGGGCAGTTGGCAATGCAATTTACTTAGTTTCCTGAGATAGACAGTTTTGTTAACTGATAGTAAGATCATGCTCTTTGGATTTTATTAGATACTCCTTTGAGGTTGAATGTTCTCTGCTGATAGGTTTTTGAAAATTCTTGAAGAATCCTGCCCCGGTTGAGTGCTAAGTCCACTTGCTAGATAATGGGGTGGTAAAATGCACATATTTGGATTAACGTAAATGATAATTAATAAAGAATCACCAGCATAGTTGTCTAGGCGGCAGGCGGTTCAGATGGACCTAGGCGACCGCCCGCCTAATAGCATATTAATTAGGCGGGCGCCTGGGCCCGCCTACCCTCCTAAATCACGCCTAGCCCACCTTAATCACGCCTAGCCCGCCCAATCCCTCGCCTAACTTCAAAAATAAAAGATAAAAAAAACACAATCGAAAGATTGAAACATCACCTACCCTACCAGCCAACAGTGTTCTCCCTATCCCAAGTGAGTCTCCATTGATTTTTTGTCTCTCCCTCCTATCTCTCCTCAAAAATTTTGAAATCTTTTCTCATTCTCCCTCAATCTCTTCCCTCTTTTCTCCTTCTTTAATGTTACTAGGGTTAGATTATATTAATTTTTTTGAAATGGACATGCACCAATAAATTACATCCATGTGTTCTTTATTTATAAATAGCATTCTTCATTTGAAGTAATATTCATAGAAAAATTAAAAAATGGATAAGCAGATAAATAACTTTAATATAATTACCAATTTAAATAATAAAATCTTAATTAAGCGCCGCCTAGGCGCGCCTAGACACGCCTAGGCGGCTAAGCGGTTGGCCACTGCCTAGGCTCGCCTAGCCGCCCAGACAACTATGATCACCCGTCATCATAAAGAGTAACTTGCATGTAATTGCAGACATGAATTTTTATCAAATGGCACCGTTGTTTTGACTTTTCCTGCATCACATTTCAGTGTAAAAGGGAAGGCTTCCTCCAAAGAATTAAAGATGAAGAGGGTGAAGGATGTAACATCTACGGATTCTTGGAAGTAAATAAAGTGGCTGGAAATTTTCATTTTGCACCTGGAAAAAGCTTTCAACAATCAAATATGCACGTTCATGATTTGTTGGCATTTCAAAAGGACAGTTTCAATGTAAGATCCGACCCATGTACACTAAATAGTGCAAAGGAATTTATGTGCAACCTTGATTGATGTTTTCACTCTCTGATTTTGATGAAACTATATTATCTGTTTGTTATTGTTGATTTATCAGTTAGTAAATTGATGCAAGACTTTTTTTGTACCAGGTAAGCCACAAAATCAATAGACTAACTTTTGGGGATTATTTCCCAGGTGTTGTCAATCCTCTCGATGGGTAATCATCTTTTTCTTCATCTTATAGACCACTGGATTAGTTGCGTATTTAATTTTCTGGATAGTGACATGCCTGTGAATTGTGAAATTCAGTGTGCAATGGATGCAGCAGACGCCATACGGGATGTACCAATATTTCATCAAGGTGAGAATTAGAGGGTAAATATTAGCTCAATTATTCATATTCTATGGTCCTGAGCCTGGTATCTGATTTTCATAAAATGAGTTGGCACCACCAAGCTGAATATATTCACCTCCCACTTTAAAATCCCTGGCAAGTGATAAGGTCTTCAAATTTACAACTTAGATGGAATGATTATAAAAAAGGATGTTTTACAATGGCACTTTAAAATCAGTGGCCTCTTAATTGTATAATTTTCTGATCAGGAGGGGACAATTGTTGCTCCTGAATTAGATGGATGATGTGTGTTGTAAGGGTCAATTGATAATAAGCATTCAATTTTAGTGCCATGCCTAAAGACCTTAATGGTGCCATGGAAAGCACAGTGCTTGAGTATGAGGTAGTTTGCTATGAGCTACAACAAGGATGAGTATTTAACATCCCCAAATGATCAGAGTAATCAGTTTCAGTTATATGGATTTTCCATCTATTTCAGGTTGTTCCCACTGTTTACACTGATATCAATGGGCACAAAATTCAATCAAATCAGGTGTGGCTACAAGCACTTGTACTACAAGTTGTGCATTTTTTTGGACTATTTGTTTGGTTTTTTCATGGATGAATATTTATATTTTATCATATGATGCAGTTTTCTGTAACAGAGCATTTTAAGAGTGATGAAGCTGGTCGTATTCAATCTCTTCCTGGAGTGTTCTTCTTTTATGACCTTTCTCCAATTAGGGTTAGTAAATACACTATTATTTTGGATGAAGTGAATTACATGTTATTTTAGTGAATTTATATATACCCTCGAATGTGGGCCTTCAAATGTGTGACCCAAACTGCAGGTGACTTTCATGGAGCAACATGTGTCTTTCCTGCATTTCTTGACAAATGTTTGTGCCATTGTTGGAGGTAAATGCCTTTTACCTCTCCCTTTTCTTGCTCTCTGTTGTTTCTGTAAATACCATCATGTGCTGATTTCTTCAAACTGAATAAATTTGTAAAGGAAAACAATCAACTCCTTGGAAACCAAATCATTAATTTAGTCCAAGCATGGTTGATAATTTAATCTTGAAAATGTGTATGCTGTTTGTTTTGAAAATGTGTATGCTGTTTGTTTTGAATTCTTATATGATTGGAGGATTCTCCATTCCCCTAATGCTTTCTTCCAAGATTGGTATATCAATTTAGGAGTGTCCATTACGCGTGTTTGTTTTCCAATCGAGCAAATGCATTGGATCTTCGAAGTGATGCAATCATCAACATCTTTATCTCAATATTACAAATCTAATTTTCCTTTATCTTTCATATGTTCTAACTCTTCTGGTGCGGATGGCAAGCAATCTTATTTTCTTTATTTCAACATATGACATCTTAGGTAGCGTTTGAAAACACAGTTTGAAAAGCAGCTTTTAGCTTTTGCAGCTTTATGCACACCTTTTGAGGGTATAATGATGATGATTGTTTTATAAAACACAGATTTCGAGGTATAGTTTAGAGATAAAATCTAGTAATGATGATGTTTTTAAATTGACCTGTTTGGTAACAGCTTTTAGCTTTTAAATGATGATGTATTTGACTTGATGTGACTGCAAAAGCTAAAAGCTGTTTTAAACTTTTGCAGCCAAACATGAATTTAGTTCTTACCACCTATGTTTCTATCTACTGTTTTCTAAACATAAAGTTATTAATGACTGGACGAAACTACCTATCTGTGGTGTGTTTTCCCTTCTGTCCTCCTTATCTTGTTGTTTCTGCTGCCTTGTTGATTACAAACTAATATAACTACTGTACTTCTGTTCATTTTCAGGTATTTTCACAGTTTCTGGGATACTAGATTCATTCATATACCATAGTCACCGGGCAATCAAGAAGAAGATGGAAATCGGCAAATTTAGCTGATATTTCACTTGGTTGCATGGTTGGATCTCTCACGGATACATATTGATTGGCCTCCATGGAAAGTGAGTTTCACAGCGAGAAAAAAAAAAAAGTAAAAAATAGATGCCTTTCAGAGATCAAAGGTGGAACTGGGTTGGTTTTGGCTGCATCACAACTAATCTTGAGGTCAATCTCTATAACTTCTCTCACACAATGTCTGATATGTGACACTTCATTGTTAAACATCATTAAAGGTCCCCCATGTTGTATGGTCGAATGCCAGGTGAATTGTTTTATTCTCTTGTGGAAATAAAACTCAAAATTCCTATCATTTTTTTTATTTGAGATCCAGAGTGAAGTCACCTTATGTGTGTTCCATGTCAAAAAGTGTCCTAGTCAGTTTTGACACTTTTAACACAGCTAATAAAATTTCATGTTTTCTGCTAATAAAATTTCCTTTGAAGGATTCAAAAAAAAAAAAAACTCTGTTGAGTTGAGCTGTCCATATTTGCTTTCTAAGATCTGGTGGAGAAAATAACAAAAAAGATTTAAATGTGGGTGTTGTGGAACTGTTAATTTGTGCAGTAGTAATAGAATCAATAACAAAAAGAAAGGTCTTTCAACCACTATGTACTCCAGTTGGATCCTTCTTCAATAATGTCATTGAAAAAACTAAGATATCCAACATTTGTCTTATTTCTATGCACACCCACCACATAAATAGCTATTGAAATCTCTGAAGTAAAGGAAGATGAGATTCCTAAAGTAGGAAGGAAGGATGGATGAGATTCCTGAAGTAGAGTGAAAGTAAAGTTAGTCCCACAAGAAGCCACATCATCACCATCAAGAGAGAACATGTTCTCCTGACCTTCAACTTGCTCAGCCACAGCTTTTCTTTTCTTTTTTTCTCCCAATACGCACTCATACACACAAAAACAACCATTCAAAGGAAAAGAATAGTTTTGGCTGATGAGGCCAAACTAAGAAAAGCAAGTGATAAATTCATGTTTTGGAGATTCCCTGATGAGGGCCAAGTTGCCCTTTCAGTGTCAGTTTTGGTTGTTTTATTTGTTGTTGTGTGTGAAATCTAACTTTTATTGAGTCACATAAAGAAAAAGGGAATAAGAACAAGTCATAGATGGATGGTTGGTCTTTTGGTTTTGGTATAAGTCACTCCCATCAACATCATATTCCTTATCTTCTGATTGTGATGAGACCAATAATTTTGAGAGCTGGTGGTTTTTTTCTTGGGTTCTCCAGATTCTTCTCCAACATGGGTTTCTTCTTTAGCGGGGCTGATATTTATTAGTCATACATATCATGAATAAATATCATCTTAGAAAGTTAGAATTTCTATTTATAGATTAAAAAATTAATTAAAGAGATGCTTTTGTTAATATGAAAACTGCTTTAACCAAGCAGAAAATAAATAAATAAATAAACTGCTTTGAACAACTTTTCATGAAATGTGAAAAACTTATAAAAGTTATTGACTAGTAGAAAAGAGGGAGTTGGTGATCTGACCATGAAATACGCATTCAAGTGAAGTGAAGTTGATGGCTTAGTCTCACTGTTTGTCTATGACAAATAGTGGGCATGGTTTCATTGGGTGTGTGAGGTTTTATTCCATATGGTAAGTGTACATTCATAAATTATATAAGTTAAATATGATAAAAATATAGAGATAACGGAAAAATGTATTTTGATTATTGGTATGAGAAATAGATGCAAAAATGTATGTAGAAGAAATGCTAGTTTTTCGGTTACATGAAAAATGGTGTAAATCTTTAAACTAAATGGATACTTGGATTATAAAGGTATTTAGTACAAGTTTAGAATACTTTGGGACTTGGGTTGATGGCGTAACCTATAATGTCATACAAGAAATGTTAGTAACGCCAAGTTTAGTTTGATGCCATTCAAGGTTGACAAGTCAATATTTTTAGCTTATAAAACTAGAAATGGATTTCCTTTGAATCTCTCCCTCTTTAGATTCTAGAAACAATCTTTCGTGTGATTTTCATGGGAAAAGCTTTAAAAAACTCCAATCTGGAATCTCTTTTTTTGTGTGTGTGTGTTGTGTGTGGGTTGGGGGGGGGGGGAGGGGGAGAGGGGGGGGGGGGGGGGGGGGGGTTTCCTTCCCTTTTTGTGGGGGGGGGGGGGGGGGGGGGGGGTGTGTAGAAAACAATAGGGATGACAAGTATTTTTGTCACTGATCCAGAATGAGTCTCCAAAAAAGAATATTTGAGAATGCATGGTTCAAAGGAAAAATATTCAGTCTTTTTTTTAACCAAAAACTGATTTGAATAAACAATGAAAGAATGATAGGATAACACACATTTTTGTCACTGATCTAGAGTGAGTCAAAAATGGAATCACTGGGTCACCGATGTTTTTTTTTTCTTTTTTGAACGAAATGTAATCAAATTCTATTTTGATAATGAGGAAGAACCTGACTGAATCATATGAGAAGAAAGAAGAGTAAAACATAGCAAAAGCAGAATAAGATAAATGATATGACACGCACATCAGGTGGCTCGGTGCCCCTCCTCCCTGTCCCGGCTCCCAGGCCAAGTTGAGTAGAAAAGGTTTCTACCCTATCCTACCCGAGCCCCTCTCTACCCCGCCCCTGCCGGATCACCAATGTTATCATGCATTAAAAAATAAAACCGTGAATTGAAGTAGAGAAGAAAATATAATAATGTATTATTCGAATTATAAATTTGACTCCTCTTTTCAAAACCATAGTATTGCCAATAAATGGTACGAGAAACTCTTTAACTCATAAAAAAAAAGTGTATGTAACGGGTATGCATTACCACAATTTTTCACACACAATATAATAATTAAAGAATATTTATAGTGAAAATATATGTGAACACGAAAAATGATAAAGTTCACAAGGTCATGCTTTCCCCTTCACCCCCTCAACCATGTAAGTTAACCACATAGCTCGACCCTAATAGTGAAAATATATGTGAACACGAAAAATGATAAAGTTCACAAGGTCATGCTTTCCCCTTCACCCCCTCAACCATGTAAGTTAACCACATAGCTCGACCCTAGGTGAAGTTTCACTTTCACCCAAACAGAGCACCTTCCCCGCCTTTCAACTGGTCTTGCAAGAAAAACTTGTAAAATATTTCTTGCAAGCTGTTTTTTTGTGCTGTTAAAAAGTTAAAATCTATTGGAAGAAACTCGAAATTCAAAATTTTTACAAGAGGATTTCATCAAGAAATGTGTGCCATATTTAAAAACTAAGCTTCTAATAACCTGTGAAGCATCTCTTCTCACTCCCTAACTTTCAGTTGAACCATCTACCTACCAGTCCTGAATGTGGAGAGGACCCTCTCCTTATTCACCCCTATTTAAAAAAGTACATATATTTTCTTAATTGCTCAAGCATTTTAGGCCAATAAGATACACAATAAATTAAAACTAAAACAAGTTTCTCAATGATGTATAGACTAATATACTACCCATTTCTTGAAAGAAAACAAGTGTACATGCATTCAGAACTATAAACTGCAAATCCCAATCTCAATTTTTACTAAGAACAAACAAATCCATTGCATACAACACAAATCCATTGAACAAAACTAAACACATGTTAAACACAACAGGAAAACAAAACTACAGATAACAACATCACCCCCTCCTGATCATGCCAAGAAAAAAAACCAGCCAACCAGGAGAGTTTGTTTACATCGACTACTCCAAACAATTTTCATACTATCTAAACCAACCTAGTAATAAAAACTAGACACATAACAAAACTAAAACAAACATACAAAATTAAAAAAAAAAAAAAATCTAATAAAAGAGGAGCCTTGCAAATGCTTTAAAAACCCATCTGCAACAACTCCCAAAAGAGAACACAATTTCAAGAAAGTATTGCAGCCCAATCAACATCCAAAGACGGATACTTCCTCAACAACAGATCCGAGTCATCCGACATCGTCGTCGTCGTCATCATCGGCGGCGGCGCGGAGAAATCAAAAAAGCCCATCTCATCCGATGACGCCGTCTCGCTCTCCGAAGAAGAAGACGATGGCGACGGAGACGAACCCGATGCGGGCTTGGATTGCTTTTGGAGGCTCTCGCAGATGGCCTGGAGCTTCGCATCGACGGAGGACTGCATCGGCCCGACGTCGCTGACGGAGCCCAATTGGGCCTTCAAATCGGGGAAATTGAGCCTCGCGAAGTCGCCGCGGAGCTTGTACGCCGCCCTGTCGTAGGCGAGCGCCGCCTCCTCGGCGGTGTCGAAGGTGCCGAGCCAGAGACGGGTCCGGTTCTTGGGGAGCCGGATCTCCGCCACCCACTTCCCCCAGTGGCGCTGCCGGACGCCGCGGTAGAGCTTCAAGGGCCTCGCCGAAGCCTGGCCCGTGGTCTTCATGGGCTGGGCCCGTGGGCCGAGAGAGCCCAGGAAGCTCTGCCTCTGTTGCTGATGCTGATGCTGCAGCTGTTGTTGTTGTTGTTGTTGTTGGAGGAAGAGCTGTGCCTGGATTTGGTGGATCTGAGATGGGTTGAGTTGGGTGAGGCCGATGGGGAGGTTTTGAGGGATGAAAGAGTGGGTGTCCATGGAGGAGGGGTGGGAATAGAAGATGGGGGAGTGGGAATAAGAGGGAGGGGAGGAGAGAGAAGAAGAAGATGAAGAGGGAGAAGGAGATGAGGATGGGGTGGTCATGGAAGCACCATTGATAAAAGGTTGAAGTGCTTTCATGAGCTCCTCCTCCTCAAATGGGTCTGTGAAAACGAGTTCACTGTTGTACATATCAATAACTGTGGCCATTTTTTTTTTTTTAATTTTAAAAAAAAAAATCAACAAAGACTGCCAGACAGATAAAAGGAAGAACTGCTTGATTCTTAATAAAATCAAAGAACCAAGATCTTAAAATGATGGTGTAACTATAAAAAAAAAAAAAAAGAAATCAAAAGAGGGGTTTGAAAAATAGACCCTCTTGGTTGATCAAACTAACCAAAAAAAAAAAACTACAAAAAAAAACGAACCCAGAAATAAAAGAAGATCTGGATCTCTGTTCTGAAAACACCTGACTTCTTTGTTAAAAATTTTGTTCCAAAATAAACAGATCCCAAATTAAAAAATCTGTTCTTTTGTGTAAAAAATACCTCAAAAACAGATTTTTTTTTTTTTTTCAATCCTTTTGAAAGAAGACAGATGATGACAGAAAGGGATTCAGAGAAGCGGGAATCAGAGAGGGGAGGGGGGGGGGGGACAGATTACTATCACAGTAGAGAAATGAAGAACAAAAACACTCACTCAGAAGATTTCTCTCAAAGGCTCACTTTGGATTTGTATTTTGTGTTTTTTTAGTTCCTCATCCCCTCTGAATGTGCTGTATATATAGAGCTAGAGGTCTATCTCTCTCTCTCCCATACTGTTTTAAATGTTTTAATAATTAATCTCATAATTTTCGATCTAATCCCACTTAATTTATTTAATATTTCGGCTCAACTTCTAGTGTCTGACGTCAGACAACATTTAATGCAATTCACCCACTTAGATAATGACACGTTTCAGGCATCCATTTGGCGACCGGCAGGTGTCCTTATGCGACCGGCGCGTGTGGGTGGATGTGGGCACGTGTTTGGTTTTGATTGGAGCTTTGGATGTATTTGACTATTTTTTTGGAACTATTTTTAGGTCATCGACTCGACCCCGGCTTGGCTCAGATCGATTTCGGCTCATTTGCCACTCGCGGCTCGCCTTTGGTTAGCAAAACCATACACTCATACAAAGTGGAGTGTGAACGAGCTGAACTCAATTCCTATCAATCATGTTGCATTCGAGAATTAAGTTATTATAAATTCTATAATTATTTTATTATCTCCAATATAGTATATAGCGTATAGCGTGGAACATAACATTAAAGTAAAAAAATTACATGAGAATAATTTAAAAAATTATTTGTTTTAATAGAATAAATTCGGATAATTTTGTCTAGATAAACTAGGATAAGGTTTGATAGCTATTATAAGGAAATGTTAAAAATTATTTATTGGTGTTTATCTATGCTAATAGATAAAAATACACTTCTCTGTCATTTTAAAAATTTTATCTCACCTAACAGTCTAACATAGATTCTAAAACCTATCACATCTATCAAATCAATCATACATTTCTCACACTATTCCCAGGGGTATAGTGGTCATTTAAAAAGTCATAAACTTTTATTCATCTATTATCAATAATCTATCATCACTTTATACAAGGTGAATCAAACAACAAAAATATCATTTTTACATTTTTCAATGAGAATAACAGAAAAGACAACCAACTTATTCCCGATCTTCTCAAACCAAACATGGGCAATTCACATCTTTAAATCAATTCTTATCCATCCTACCTTCTTGGATGAAGCATATATCTCATTGATTTTTTTTACACTTGTTAATAAGTGGATTCACTATATTCGAAAAGAAAAGATATTCACTTTTTATCGAAAGCATACTCATTAAACAATGTTTACTATTTTTAAGATATTAAAAAAATGTGTGGATTGTATGTGAGACTGTAAATGAGGTTATACGTGTTGAATTTTGTGACCAAAATACACAATCCATTATTCTCTAATTGCATGGGTTGTTGATGTTACACTCACTGCATATAAATGATATATAATTGCATGATTGAATGGAAATTATTTGCATGAGTTCCGATGAATTACTTATAAATGCATGCGTTTCAATTCCTTGGTGAACCATTGCATATACCATTCAATTGGGTTAATTAATATTGTTGCTTATACATAGGCCTCATCCATCCTTTGATAAAGGATGGAGCATGATCATCTACAAGATCATCTGAATCACCCATTCCATATTCCCGCCTTATGAATATCATCAGGAGGAGAGTCCATTTGTTCTCATCTTCTTTCTATTGATCTTGATCAAGCCTTATCTATTCTATTCCGGGCATCGACAATACAAGGATTCGATTCAAAGACTCCACTTGATCGCACCTTGGGGAGTCTGCGAAATCTCGCGGGTCGAGTTGTTTCTCGGGAATGTTATGTTGATGAAACTCTGTGCGTATGGAGGACATATTCGTTTCAAGAATAACATCTCCTATGTGCCTCTCGACCAGACGATTCCAATCATTTTTTCTCTTGATCTTATTATCTTTATATTATGAATTATATCATATATAAGTTCTTCAAATTAATTACTTATTGAGATACTACATTTGTTTATAATTTGAGAATAGTTCTAACAATACGTAATATTATCTTTTCATTAATTATGAAGTTCTAGAAAGTTTGTGAGAATAGGATATATTTGAGGCCATTAGTTTCAGGACAAAAATGTTTAAATTAATTAACTTACAATGAGAGGATTATTAATATTGGTACTTTTCAAAACAATATGGTTAGTGTGTGACATCAAATTAATAATGTGGGTCTATGGGCCTTGGCTAGCTAGTGGGATGGATGAGGGCTGCAATGTATGTATCATTTTCCATTGGTTAGTAGTGTTTAATCATATAGTGTCTCATAGCCCCATCACGAAAAGGGACATATTGCGTTTGGTTTGAAAGTGGAGCTGAATGTAACATTTTGTTATTTCATGATGTCCAAGCTGTTTAGATGAGTCCTAAAAAAAAAAAGACTATACATCCAAATCAGGCAATTCAGAACTTCGCCTGTCCTCTACAGGAAGTGAATGTCACTTTCAATTCAGAGGGAGGGGGGAGTCAGTGAGTGATCTTGATTTCTATTTAATTTTCTCCAAGTCGGGTGGCCCACATAACCCTCCTGAGGACAAATGAATTAAAATCACAAAAAATCTTTGAATGCGCGTTCTTCAGTGGAATCGATGTGACTCTCAATAAATGATGATCTGCTCGCTCAGCTCCCATGCGTGGACCGGACTCCAACCGCCGTTTGCACATGTATGTTTTACAAAGAGTTTCACATGTTTACGAGACTGTGAAGAATAGTCATATTATTATATACATGTATAAGAAGAAGCCACGCAGTGATGTTGTTGCATGGGGTAGCATGTGCACATGGCCAATCACGTGTTACGTACCATACCATTCCGCCTTTCCAAGCAATTAATTTTATCTAGCTACTTCACCCCCTTGTGATACATTGAACGAACGAATTAATTTTTTTTTTTTTTTTTTAAAAAAAAAAACCTCCCTGAAAGGCCTCACCATATATATATATATATACCCCCATCTCCAGCTCCGGTGACCGGCTCGGTGAATCCCTCCAAACCTGGCATGCGGTTTTGCTTGGGCAGCCTTAATGGAGAGTTTGAAAACTCTATTTTTAATTCAGGAGAGACTGTACGTCCTTTCTTTTTTTTTTTACTTTTTCTGTTCTCATATTTGTATTTCGACTTAACAATTTCTACTTTTTTAAGTTAATAAAACACCTCCCAACTACCAGACGTTACCAATAGGATGATCAGCCGGTGAGTTTGAGTTCACACCATCGATGTACGCGCACAGTGGTGGAGTCATGAATTTATATCTAGTGGGGGCAGACTTTAACTACACTACAAATTTAATTAATGTATTAATCAACAATATAATGATAGAAGGTGGATCAACTGGTTTCGATATATACCCATGAACTTCTTTCAACTTCACTGTCTTTTAATTTTAGAGTATGGTTGAGGAGGAGATTGAGATTGCATTCAAAGCTATCCCGTAGTAAGGTCCCGGGTGATTTTACAAGCAAATGTGGCGAACGAGTTCTTAAAAAGGATGCAGACGATACATCTATCAGCAAACATGTCATGCTCGTGGGATTCCACACTCATGTCGCGTTATGTATGAATCCTTTAAAACCTTGTTGTTGTGAGATATATATATTATATATATTTTTTCAAATTTAATGAATAGTTCAAACAAAATATTATAAAACTTTACAAGAAAAAATAACTAAGTTTTACATGTATTCATCCTTTCATCCGCACGCAACATGTGATCCCAATCCATGACCTCGGCCTCCTACCATACACATGGAAAAAAAAAATACATATAGTAATCCTAAAAAATCTTTCTTTTTTTGAAAATTGATATACTCAGGGATTAATCTGACCTCCTTTATGGAGCAGAGGTATATATACTAGCGACTTTCCCAAAACTCAATTCATTTTGTCAATGTATCTACAGTGAATTTTTATTTTTACAATACCTCTTAAATTATTTAAACAGTGCTGTTATCCGGGCCCCAAATATTAGGCCTCATTGTTGAGCCCCAATAGGTGGCATAATCCTATTGGTCCCTTGTTTGACTTTTTCTAACCACCAAAAAGCCAATTACACAACTACCCTTATCATGATTTTAAAAATTCGCTCCAATTAGATCATACCGCCATTAATCCTCGTTACGAAATCCCAAAAAACGCGGGGTCATTAATCCTTCCACCTATAATAATTTTTTTCAAAAAAAACTAACAAACTAGGGTTTCTAATTTGGGCATTCAGACGATTTCAAAATTCGACAAATTTAGTCGAACGAAGGAGAAACGGCGATCAGAAATGATCTGATCTTCTTCTCCAAAAAAATATAGTCGACAATGGTGAAAAACAAAGATTACATTTCTTGCAAATCGTCCATACCTACTCGGTTTTTTGTTTTTTTTTTTTTGTGCGACATAAACATACACATTATTTGCACTTCTTGCAAATGTGGAATCCAATCAAGAAACTGTCTCAGTTGTCAAATTTTCCCTTCCGTGCATCGTTTTTTTTTTTTTTGTGCGATATAAAAATACACATTAGATTAATTTTTTGCACTTCTTGCAAATGTGGAATCCAATCAAGAAACTGTCTCAGTTGTCAAATTTTCCCTTCCGTGCATCTGAATTTCATCCGTTAATACCGTGTATCTGAAATTCACCAGTGTATCTTGATTTGGGAATCCAATCAAGAAATTGTCTCAGTTGTCAAATTTTTCCTTCCGTGCATCTGAATTTCATCCGTTAATAATGTGTATCTGAAATTCACCAGTGTATCTTGATTTGGGAAATCACAAATTTAACATTCTACAAATGTTTTATGTTTTCCTGTGCACACCGTTCATATTCTGCATCGAATGATACAATTAGCGTGTAATATCAGATACTTGTATCTGAAAATCAATATAATGTGCAATGGTTTTTTATCACACATTAAGATTTATGTATCTTAAAAAAAATTTAATTTTAATAAATCCCTTTGGTGTATCTGAAAATATAACTGTATTTGTTAAATAAAACAAATGATAAAAATGATAATATGTAAGATAGTTGTTTCTTAAAACCAAAATCTGTGCAATGGAAGCTTATAAATATTGATTTTATATAGCAAATAATGTTTTAACATTTATCGCAAATCCCTTTGGTGTATCTGAAAATAGCAAACATCTGATAGAGTAGTTTGGTGTGGGATCTAGCTGATGTGCATGTTTATACAAATACACTTGCTGAAAAAGAGGTTTTTTGCCTATCTGCAGATTTGTTTTAGCAACTGCTGAATTCATGTTTAAGATACACTTGTATCTTAAAAAAAGTGTAATACCATGACAGCATATTAGGCATTTTAGAGTATAAACACTTCCTTTGGTAAACTGGTTTCCATTTCACATGAATCGTGGATGTCTTCCAAATAATTTGATTCTTCAAATGTGTCATCCATATAATCGTCCTCACTGCCTATTGAAAAATAGAAAAGTAGTCACATGTTATAAAATTAAAATTAAGATACAGTGCTGTATCTTAAAACAAAAACAAACCATGTGGATTTTGAATTACCAGACATGTTAATTAGCAGTACATATTTTCAAATAAAGTCCTTCAAACCTTTATATATATATATAAGTATATGATAATTAGAAATTAAATATTAATCAAGTACACATTAATCAATTCCATAGAAATAAAATGTCAAAAATTCATTTTAAGATACAATGCTACATCTTAAAACCAAACGAAAACCATGTGGATTTTGAATTACCAAACATCTTAATTAGCAGTACATATATTTTAAATAAATTCCTTCAAACCTTTATATACATACATATATAATATATATATATAATATAACAATTAGCAATTAAATATGAATCAGATAAACATTAATCAATTCCATAGAGAAATAAAATGTCAAACTTCAAATTGTGCTTGAAAACAAATTCAAGATACACGTGTATCTGAAATTTAATTTGATAGAGAAATAAAGACAAACAAAAAGGTATGTGATGTCGAATGAGTAATAAAAAAATCAGATCGAATATGAATTATTCAGATCGAAATAAATCTAACCTGATTGGATCGCCATTGTCTCACCACAATCAAGTCACGAACAAAAAAAAAAAATTGAACCGTGCAATTCTAATATCCTCCACAGATCCAACTGAAAAAAAAATTGATTTCGATGTTTGTTTTCACTTTCACCATTGAATCTAGATCTAAAATAATGTAAATCGTGATTTTTTTTTAGGGTTCGAAAGGCCTAACCTGGATGTTTGCACCACCATTAAATCGCACAAAAAAAAAAAAAAAACGTTGAAATCCTCTCTTCAACATTGAAATTAAAATCGACTATCAAATCTGAATGAAAAAATGAAATTGATGTTTGTTTTTTTTGCAGCATATCAATCTTTATAAAACTCTGTGATTTTTTTTTTTTTTTTTTTTTTTTGATCATGCAATTGAAGTATCTTCATACACCGAAAATTCTCACCCAAATCGTAACTAAACTCGCATTAAATGGATGGTTATTTGAAAAAACGAAGAGATAGTTTAGGGGGTAATAATAGTATTTTAAGATTGTCAGGGCTTAGATTGGGGTCTATTAGTTGGGAGCTAAAAAATCATTAAATTATTTAAATTGTACATAAGTGAAGGATTGCAATAAATGAAGGATTCCAATAAAAAGTAGAATATTTTAAGTTTTCTATGAATACTCCTAAAAAAACATTCAGACAGAAATTAATCAGTTTGAGCTTCGTTACACTCAATTTTTTTTAGTATCAAATGAAGTCTCATATACATTGTTAGCATTCTCCGCTTGTTATAATAAGGTGTAAATACGTAAAAACTCTAACAAAAACGGCTGAGCCGCCGAGGCCGCCATCTTCTTATTGTAATATATATAAAAAATTAAAATAAATGGAACTCTCTCGACACAACCTCTGATCACGATCCCTACAATCACCACGTTCTCCAGCCTGACCATGGTTAATCCCCCCGTCAGCCACGGTTAACAGAGAGTGCGTGCGGCGCGTGCAGGTTTTGCCTTCGATTCTACGTGAACTAACCCACCGAACCAAGCAACCCTGAATAGTTATTCTGGCTATGCTGGGTCCCACTGAACAACGATCTGTGTCGTTCATTAACGATCTGACGGTCAGAGATGTTGAGACGTGAAAGGGGGGTGTATAAAGTTCACGTGGGGGAGGGAGTACCGCGTGAGAATCAAAGCGACGTCAATTTTATAAATATCGTTGACGCGGTTTTGAGAGAGGTCGCTTTTCGGATATTGAATCGGCGTCTGACGTGGTGACACGTGTCGACAACCCGATTTGGAGGGAATCTGGATGTGGGAGCGTTCATACTTCGGAAAACGGTTTTTGACATCTTTTGATTTCCAAAAAAACTGATTATTTTAAACTCGTTTATATATATTTTAAAAAAAAAATTGGGTTAAAAGTTACCGTTAGAATTCTAAAAAAAAAAAATTGTATTTAAAATATGGGTTTTTAAAAAACGATAAAAAGATAACTTTTTATAAAATTAATTTTATATCAACTTTTACCTAAATCAATTTTATAATTGTATAACCAAATGTAAATGCAGGTTTTATGATGTAGACTTTAATTAATTTTAATTAGATGAGTGATTAAGGATTAATGGGAATTCTTAGCCACACATGATGGTTCATGTGATAATTTGTATTATCTTCGTCTTGTTTGAGGAATAGTGGGGTCTGCTCATGCAAACAATGGGGACCTTTGAAGAAGATATGTTATTTTAAAATATATATATATATTTTTTCTAACAACATGAAAGGAATTGTTAGATGGACTTTGTCTATTTGCTTTATAATCATATCTTCAACTAGTGTAGCTTAATAATTGAGATTGAATTCAATGACTACGTATAGTGTTAGGAAAAATGTTTCCAACCATTCATACTTAAGGTTAAAAATGGGACAAGAAAGAATTGGTGGTTATGATATGGTTTGATGCATGCACTGCTAAGTACTGCTTGGATTATAATTTGAATGTTTTTCTAAAGGAGCACAATTAAACTCAAAACACTTGATGCAATCATTACCAGAAGACATGGTGGCATACATATGTGAAATTACCTTACACGGTGTATACTATACTATGTTAGTATATACTCTATTGTGATATGGTTTGATGCATGCACTGCTAAGTACTGCTTGGATTATAATTTGAATGTTTTTCTAAAGGAGCACAATTAAACTCAAAACACTTGATGCAATCATTACCAGAAGACGTGGTGGCATGCATATGTGAAATTACCTTACACGGTGTATACTATACTATGTTAGTATATACTCTATTATAAAAAAAATATGAAAATGCATGCATTTAATTCATTTGAATATTTATTTTAAATTTTTAAATAAAAATATGGACTTCAATAGAAAAAAAATACGCTTAAAAAAATCAAACCCTATATAGTGTCCGAAGGATTGACTAAGTATACAAATTTTCATTTCTAAGAGGATTGATTGAAGGTGGGTAAGAATGTCATGCATATAAAGAAGTAGGGATATTAGTTTTGGCTCGGCCCGAGTTGACATCTTACCAATCCGATAGCTTATTTTTTTCCTTTTATTTTTCCTTGTTTTCTATCTTTCCCCCACACATATTATACTTGTTAGAATCATGAATTGAAGAGAATGAACCAAAAATATTATTAGGGTTTGTACCCAATATTTATAGTACAAAAAGAAAAAAAAAAAAAGGAAAAGACTAATTTACCCTTAACCCTAACATATATACACATTTAACACCCCCCTCAAACTCATGGTGGATCATACACCGAGAGTTTGCTTAAAAGAAAGGCATGGCGCTGGAGTGTATGGGATTTCGTGAAGAAGTCAGACAACTGAAGAGCAGAAGAAATATATGGTAAGGACAATGTGCCTGCAAAAAAGTGATGTCGAACAAAATGATAATCGATCTCAATGTGTTTTGTTCGCTCATGAAAAACTGGATTACTGGCAATCTGAATGGCGCTCTTGTTGTCACAATACAACGGAGTAGGCGCATTTATGACAACACCCATATCACCCAAAAGACCTCGAAGCCAAACAACCTCAGCAGTAGTGGAAGCCATGGCACGGTATTCCACCTCAGCACTAGAGCGAGAAACAATATCTTGTTTCTTGGCCTTCCAGGAAATAAGGGAGTCGCCAAGAAACACACAAAAACATGTCGTGGAACGACGATCGGTAACATCACTAGCCCAATCAGCATCAGCATAAGCACGTAGCTCAAGAGCGGAAGAAGAAGGGAGGAACAAAGCATGAGATATGGTGCTACGAAGATAACGAATGATCCGAAGAACCGTAGAGTAACGTGTGGTGCGAGGCGCAGCGACAAACTGGCTAACAACATGTACAGCATAAGCAATATCAGGACGAGTAATGGTGAGATACACAAGACTGCCCACGAGTTGTCTATAACGAGTGACATCTATAAGAGGATCACCATCATCGGGTCAGAGTTTGGCATTAAGCTCAATGGGAGTAGCAGAAGTGCGATCATCAGTCAGACAAGCGCGATCGATCAAGTCTGAAGTGTATTTGCGTTGAGAGAGAAAATAACCACGGGGAGCATAAGCGACCTCCAAACCCAAAAAATATCAAAGAAGTCCGAGGTCCTTCATCTCAAACTAACGCTGAAGATGCTGCTTGACTGATTGAATATGAGAGGAATCATCACCGGTGATAATCATGTCATCAACATAGAGTAATAGAATGGTACGGTGGCGACCAGAAGTATGAACAAACATAGCTGGATCTGAAGCACTCAGAACAAACCCAACAGAGTGAATGGCCTCAGTGAATCGAGCAAACCAAGTTCGAGGAGCCTGTTTGAGACCATAGAGAGCCTGTTTGAGACCATAGAGAGCCTGTCGAAGATGACATACGTGCCCAGATGGATGAGAAAGACTTGGAGGGGGAGACATATAAACCTCCTCTGATAAATCACCATGAAGAAATGCATTCTTGACATCGAGCTGGTAAATAGGCCACTGACGGACAGAAGCGACAGAAATTAAGGTGCGAACAGTAGTCATCTTGGCCACAGGAGTAAAAGTCTCATCATAATCAATCCCATGCTGCTGAGTGAAATCGTGAGCAACCAAACGACCTTTATGACGCTCAATCGAACCATCTGAGTGAGTCTTGATCTTCTAGACCCACTTACAACCAATGGAAACCTTACCCGCAGGAAGAGGGACAAGATCCCAAGTATGAGTACGCTGTAACGCACTAAGTTTCTCTGCCATAGCATGCTCCCATTCAGGAATACCAACTGTCTCGCAATATGATTGGGGCTCCCAATGAGATGAAAAGGCTACAAGAAAGCTCTGAAAATGGGGAAAAAATGAGTCAGAAGAAACTAGACTTAGCCTCTGAGGAGGATGACGATCGCGAGGTGGATTGCGGCGAGGAGCTGGTGTAGGGTCGACTGCGGGTGCATTGTCGACTGCCGGTCGAACAACATCAGGCGCAGGAGCAACAATAGGGGAACTCGACTCTTGCCATCGTCTGTCCCACCTGCATATAGTCCCTCATATGTCCCATCTACGACCTTGTCATCTCCTCCTACAGACGATTTATGATCCTATTGCACGACGTCTTCGCATTTCTTGTCATGTCACCTTTTGGGAGCATTTTCCTTATTATGCTCTTCCATCACCTCCGGCTCCACTTCCTCCGTCTACCGTTGATGACCTTATTTTTCTGGATTTCTCGACTCCTGAGTCCTCTCCATCATTTGTCCCACTTGCATCTAGTCCCTCACCCATCCCACAGCCTCACCCAAAACTCAACAGGGACGGATGCAAAAAGAAGTAAAGATCGAGTCATCTCAAGAATATGACGGTGTTTACGCTCAGCAACTCCATTTTATTGATGAGCATAAGGAGTGAAAAACTAAGGAAGAGTACATTGGGATGTCAAAAACTCACGAAAAACCTTAGAACAATATCCACCACCACAATCAGAGCGTAGCATCTTAATACGACTAGAAAATTGGGTCTCAACCATGGTAGCAAAAGAAGTATAAATACGCAATAAATCCGAACGACTAGATAGAAGATAAAGCCAAGTGAAGCGAGAATAGTCGTCAACAAAAATAACATAATATCGATTTCCCCCTTTTAAAAAAACAGGAGATGGACCCCAAATAACAGAATGGACTAAATTAAAGGGAGAATCAGAAATATGCGAACTGGAAGGGAAAGGGAGAGCCACGGGCTTACCCAATTTACAACCCACGCATGGTTGAAGATCCATGCGAGAAACTGATCCTAATGCACCGGTGCTAGCAAGATATCAGAGTCTAGGCTGAGATAAATGACCAAGACGACGATGCCAAAGATCGAAAGGGGAAAGGGAAGGGGAATTTGTATCTAACCGCACAGAGGCAGCGGAAGGTTGATGAACATGAAGCTGATCCATGTAATAGAGTCCACCTTGTCGTCGTCCAATCCCAATTCGTCTCCCAATAAGTCGATCGTGAACAGAATAAAATGATGAATCAAATGTGATCGTATAACCAAGGTCAGCAAGCTGAATGACAGAAAACAAACTCGTGGAAAGTTTAGGAACATGTAAAACATTAGGCACATTGAATCAATGAGAATGGTCAGAAAGAATGCCAGAGCTTGAGACAGACATAGGAGAACCATCAGCGGTGCGAATAAGTGAAGGAGAATGTGGTGGTGTACAATTTACAAGGATCGACGCATATGATGTCATATGATGGGAAGCCCCGGAATCAAGAACCCATGAGGTTATCGGTATACCTGGTACAGGAGTAGAAGCAGACTGAACAGAGGCAGAAAGATCTATACCAATTAATTAGTGCAACATGTCATAAAGATGCTGGTATTGATCTTGTAACCCCTTTAAATGTGCAATAAGTTGAGGTGTAGTAAACTGTGGAGCGGAAGCAATACTAGATGCAACTGATGCACAAATCTGATCCTGATGACGAGGTGATTGAGTAGACGAATGAATTGATGATGAGAGAACGACATCTCGAGCACGTTTTCTAGCGAACTTGCGGCATTCGAGGGTCACATGACCAAAGGAATGACAATATATGCAATCCATAGTACTTGCACAGCAACAGATCAAAACAAACGGTATCTGATAGATCCAAAACAGTAATAAATGCGTAGAGCACGAAAAGCTGATTAAAATGAGTACCAAAATGACTATATTCGGAGTCCGAATGAGCCTGTAGTAGCCAGAGAGAAAATTGCCAAAAAAATCGTCGACGGGGTGGCCGGAGGCGGTTGCTGGAGCGGTGGCCGGAGGAGGCAACCGGAGGTGGCAGCCGGCGGTTCCTGGCGGTGTCTGGCTGTTGCCTGCGGCGGCGGTGGCCGGCAGTGACGGTCGTGGGAACCGAGTGCGTGGATCGCACGAGGGTCCGATGCTGGGCCGTGCACTAGGCTGGGCGTGCTGAATCGGGTGCGTGGGAGCGGGATCCAAGCTGGGCGTGCACGGGATCCGGGTCTGGCGGTCATGGGATCCGGGTGCGCTGGTTCAGGATTCGGGCAGGGCGCGAGGCGGGACGCGCTAGATCCCGCTGGCGCTAGCTGTCCGGGCGGATTTTGCGGACGCGACAGATCCCAGGAAATCCGGGCATGATCGTGGTCGTGCGAGGAGAAAGATTCGCCGACGCGGCAAGGCGCGACTGGGCGCGAAAGGCAGGGCGCGACTGTGTGATCTTGGGCGTGGTAGAGCGACGCGGCAGGGCAGGCACGACTGGGCGCGATCGTAGGCGCGCGCGGTAGGCCGACGCGGCAAGGAAGGGCGCGACTAGGGGCTGTGGGCGCGCAGCGCCGCAGGGCAGGGCGTGACTGGGGTTGCGCGCGGTAGTGGAGGGGCGGCTCAGGCGGCGCTGGGCAGCGGCAGGGCTGCGACAAGGGCAGATCTGAGCGGGGCAGGATGTGCGGATGCGCGCGCGGGTGACTAGGCAGCTTGGGCGGCAGCAAGGCGGCTCAGGCGGCCCTGGGCGGCGACAGGGTGGCGACATGGGCAGCGGATTTGCGCGGGACAGCCGTGGGGCTGCGACAGGAGCAGCGGATTTGTGCGGGGCTGCGACAGGGGCAGCGGATCGGCATGGGGCAGCGGCGGGGGCAACAGGGATGCGCGGAGGCGCGACGATGATACGAACGGGTGCGATGGACAGCGAAGCATGAATGATCTCGCAAACGGAGAATAACGTCAACAAAAAATCAAAGAAAAAAATTTGGATTCAAGCTCTAATACCATGTTAGAATCATGAATTGAAGATAATGAACTGAAAATATTATTAGGGTTTGTACTCAATATTTATAGTGCAAAAGGGAAAAAAAAGACTAATCTACCCTTAACCCTAACATATATACACATTTAACAATACTCACATTCGGACATCATTTGTACGTTTTAGTGTTGATAGAAATAGATATGCCCAAAAGTTTTTTAAAAAAAAAGAAGGGGGTGGGGGATCCTAAGCATAGTGACAGTAATAAAAGATCCCAAGGCTGACCTCCAACCTATGGTGCTAACATGAGTGCTCCATTTCGTTTGGGTAGTGAGATGTTTGTTTAAAGAATCTACCTTGGCAAAAACAATGTTAAGAGTTAATATAATTAGACTCAATAATGGGATTCTTTTTATTGTTATAATTAATGGGATATTGATAACCTCATATTATCTTTAAGAGATTTTATATTATTTTTCTTTAGTAATTATTGAATATCTTTTATTCAAAAAAAATATTTTTCATAATTTGTGAAGAGTTTTGATTGTAAAGGGACTTAAATTACTCGTTCTTAAATTGAAAGAAGCTTTTCTGATTATCTACATTTCTAGTACTCTAAAATCAATTATGTGCTTAATTGGTGCATATTTATTTATTTATTTATTTTTGAGATTGTAGTGGATACAATTAAGCTGGATACATAAATAGATTATGTTTCCAACTACCTAGATAATGGAGACTGTCGAATGCATGCATGTGCTACTTGTGATTTTGAGATGCTGTTCCAGTTGGCTATAAAAGGTTGACATAGTAATTGCTGTTAGAGAATTTTCATTTTTAGAGGGTGGGCTGGGTGGCAACAGCTAACCCAGCTAAGTCCATGTCTATTAAGAAAATGTCTGACTATGACTTTGATTCAAAAGGAATAAAACCTGTAACAATGCGTGAATTACACCACATTCCTTCTTTTAAATTAGACAGTCTAATTTATTATACTTATATGTAGCCCACTTGTAGCATTCAATCAATCACATTGAATGGCATTTGATTTCTATGTCAATCAATATAGTTGTAGCATTTACTATTTACTCCTTTGTGTTTGAGAAACACAAGATCCCTGTGTAGATCAGTGGACAAATGCGGATGTGCATGAGACAAAAAAAAGAAAAAAATGGAAAAATAATTGGGGTCTTTGTAATCATGTGTCTATTGCTTTTTGGTTTTAAGTCCTTAAGAGCATCTTCAACTCACTCTTTAGAATCTCTCCTTGTTTTTCTATAGAAAAGTGTAAAAATTGAACCTTTAAAAGCATCTACAACCACACTATCTAAATATTTCATATATTTAAGAGTCAATAAAGATAAGAGATCATTTAAGTAGTGTATTCTCCAACATTGCTCCTTTAATGATTCTATACATAATTTTTTTATTAATAAAGTGTAATGTGAGGTCCATTGAAAGTAATTATTTCACGTAGTATGATGTGGAGCCCATGCAATAGGAATCCAAATCTCACTCCTACACGCGAAGAGACTTAGTTACTGTAGAGTGTTTAATGTTAAATATAGGAAGCCTATTGGAGTCCATTTTTTTTATTTTCTCCCTCAATGACTTAAAAGCCTCCAACTCTGACAACATTAGAGATGCTTTAACTTACTCTCTGTGCTACTCTCAAAAATTAGGTAAGGGATTTTGGCTCCCTACGTGTAGGGAGGGAGATATCCCTCCAAACCAATAAAAAGCATGGGCCCCACCCATTCAACATATTGCATTGTCTCTTTTGCAGCATTTAATTAAACGATTTTTACATATATATATATATATATATACCCCTGTTAAATCTTAATTTTGCATCAATACCCTTATTAAATTCCGGTTGCCATCAATACCCCTGGGCATTGTCTCTTTTGCAGCTTTTAATTAAGAGATTTTTGCATATATACCCCTGTTAAATCTTAATTTTACATCAATACCCCTATTAAACTCTAGTTTGCATCAATACTCCAGGTAAAGTTTAAGTTAATGCATTCGTATCCCTCAGGTTACGTTCCCTGAGTTATGGTTTGTTTGCTCCGTTTTCTCTCCGTCAGTTGCTTGCAAAATCCCATTTATATCCCTGTCTTTCCTGATTGAAGTGTGATAAAACCCTCAACATCTTCCCTTTTTTCTCTGTTTCACCTTCATCTTCACCTTCAACCATTTCTTTGAAAGGGTTGGAATCCAATAGACGAGAAGAGGTTGAGGTTGCTCTGGGACCAACCGACCTGTGACAGATCTCAAGAGGCTCCTTCGAAGCCCCCTCATGAAGATTTTCATTGAAGAGAGGAGGATGAAAGATGGGAGGGGATTCGGGTTCACCGAAGAGAGAAGGAAATATAGAGGGGATTAGGGTTTTTTACTGTGCTGGGAGAGAAAGAGGTTGAATATGTTAGGGTTAGGGTTTATTTGGGTTTTTTTTCTGTTTTCATATGAGGGCAATTGTGTACTTTTACATAGGTGGTTAGGTATATTAACCATGGTTCACCTCGGGTTCTTAACGGCGTCTGTCTTAAGGGCACGGATGCACTAACTTAAACTTTACTAGGGGTATTGATGCAAACCAAAGTGTAACAGGGGTAATGATGCAAAATTAAGATTTAATAGGGGTATATATGCAACAATCCCTTTCATTAACTGGCGTGCGTGTGGAGTTGGGATATTCCTATCTTTTGGTTTAAAGAAGAGAAAAAATAAGAAGCAAGGTTTGATCCACATAAATATACAGAGAGAATTAAAGAGAGGACATATTTCCCCAAGCTACAGAGAAAAAAAAAAAGAGAAGGTTGAAGAAGTGCGGTGAAGAAGTATTTTTTTTAGGTTTAACATACAAGAATGTATACACAACGTATCGTTTCATACTTACAAAATGATGTGGGACTTTAACAGTATAAATGTAGTTTATCAGTGTACATGTGAGTCATAACAATGTACATAGTGTGTAATCGTGTGTTTGTTAAAGATCACATGATAAAAATTGGATAGGATCGAGAACATTACAGTTAGATCAAGGCAGATTTTTTATTGAAGAACTGATCAATGATTTTGTCACACCAAGGGTTGCCATTCAGGCTATAGCAAACTCCCACAAGTGTCTAGAATATCTATGGATGATTCAATATTTCCAGTACTTTCTCAATGTTTTTACTAACGTTTGGTCTTTTTTTCAACCAAAATATTAAAAAAATTACAATCTCTAATGCATCTCATGATGAGCTTTCTCTTTCTTTAAAGCAAACGTGGGATCTTTTAATCCTCTGAATATGATGAGACAATGTGTTCCTTTCACAATGGGTTAGAACAATTCAAAAATATGAACTATTCTAGAGTATTGTTATATTCTATTCTTTTTATCATTCAAGATACAGTCTCATATATCTTGTTAGAAATCTAGTGAAGCATATATATTATTAAAAAAAATTCTTACACTTACTAAAAATAAATTCATTCAAGTCGAAATGAAGCTATTATTTTTTAAAAATGAAAATGTGTGGTCTACATTGTGAACTGTAAAAGGACTGAATATAACATTTTTTATTTTTTTATTCTAATAGGGAAAATCCTCAAAAAAATGGATCATGCAGTATTTGTTTCTTGTTTTTTTTTTTTCTTGATTAAATTGGACGACTTATTCTTGTTTTTGTTTTTTTCTTGATTAAATTGGACGATTTTCATTTCATCAAATGAATGTGATACAAAGTGAATACATTTATATGTGATGAATGGAATGTGGACTAATTACACAAAAATGATAGCATGCTTACTAAAAAGTTTTTTTCTTTGTCCACATGTAAGTTTGGAAGAGTTTTTCTCATGCAAAAAAAAAATGTCCTAATCCTTGATGAGATGGACCACCTAATCCCAGATGATTTGCACATAAGGCCCTAGACCCCTGAAAATTGTGTTGATTACAGAGCTCACACAACCCAGGATGAATAATTACAAAACCTTTGTCCTGACACTCATGTTGCCCGTGTTTGTGTCGCTTAATGGTTTTTTAAAATTGTTAAGATGCATTGAATTTCTGTAACTCTTGCTGCTTCAAGACCTAGCCAATTTAGGTAGCCTATTATGTTGCTGTCTAGTGTATCAAAATGCATGTATTTAAAAATATTTAGAGGTGATGCATTATTTTGTGTGTTAGAATCAATTGGATTTGCAATCATCATCGTGTGATTTTTTTTTCCTTCAATTGTTGCGATCATGGCTGGTGTGTCAATGCACCATCCTTTGAACCTACACTCTCCTATACTCAAAGGGTGGTATTATACTCATTTTTTTATAATCCAAAATACAATCCTATTTAGTTAGAAATTCAATAAAACATATATATCGTTAGATGATATATATATCTCATTAAATTTTTAAAGTGATCAACATTTTTTATCAAAGAACATACTTCATTAGATGATGTTTACTATTTTTTAAAAAATGGAAACATATGTGGTCTAAGTGTAAAAATAACTATCTCTTAACATTTTCCATATTAAAAAAGGGTGAGTTGTGTTCTTTGGAGTGTGTTGTGTGTATTTATTTGTATGTGAAGGAGAAGATGATGGAGGTGGAGTAGCAGTGGGTATAGCAATGTAGTGAGGAAAAGGAGTAGATGTGAGAGTGCACCTTATATGTGTAGTGTGTCTTTATGTTTTGAGTGTTGATGTGTGAGTGCAGTGTAAATAATGGTGGTATGAGGGGAAGTTATGGGTGTCCATTTGATAATGTGTGTTTCGAGAAACCTCTTCCTAACACACTCCAGCCTAGCCAAGATCTCCTTGGGAACTTTGAACATGGAGAGAGAGAACTGGGAGGGGTTAGACAACACGGTTTGCAAGAGAATTAGGCGGCCACCCAAATTCATCGAGTGACGACTCTTCCATCCTTCCAGTTTCTTTAAAAAACGTTTCTATAAGAGAATTCCATGCTACCTTTAGGAAGTTACCAAGATGAAGGGGAAGTCCAAGGTGACACACCAAAAAAGATTAACCCGAGAATATTGTAAAAAAAAATTGAACCTTTGGGTCCTTCAATTTGATGCCCAGTATGGAGCTCTTCTGGAAATAAATTTATCTGAAGCCTACAAAGGAGTCCAAAACATTTACAAACATATTTCACCCTTTTAATAAACGAGACTTCAATAGGACATAGCATCAATGTATCATCCGATGGGAGACAGCCAGTCATTACTATACACTGTCACCGATCATCAGGCGTATGGTCATGGGAGGCCTTAGTGGGAACAGAGGGTGAAGGCTTCCTCCCACCAATCATCAACCAGGATCCAGTCAAGGCGAGCAGAAGACGGTTGATCCCTCATGTTATTCCAAGTGAAATGTTGGCAGACCAATTAGCATACACACCGCAATGTCTATAGGTCACATAAACAGGGGCGGAGTTCACATAAGCAGGGACCTGCAAATGAATTGGAGGTGAAAATGAAGGCAACACCAGTAGCCTTGGCAGGTTTAAATAGCGAATTTCAAAGCACCCACAAAATAATATCATTAAACTTGTAAAGGACAGTCGAAAGCCTCCCAGACTCTTTGATGCTACTTCCTCTTCAGATACACACCCACTTCAGCACCCACCATCCATCCATTTACAAACTTCCTAACTTCTCTACATCCACTTAATCATCAGTAATGCACTTCAACAATGCACAAAAACAAACATAACCAGGCAATATATAATTACTAAAACAAACATAATTTATTTGAAAATTACTCAAAGTTTAAACCAAGACTCAAAAACAAAAACCCCATCCCTACAAACACCAATCCAAAATTAAATAAAACATTACAATCATAAATCATACCAAATAAACCCTATAGGTCGCCACCGCCGATCAAGCACCCAGTTCTGCAACCAGACACTCGACACGGCACCAGCCAACCTGCACCTATAACAACCACTACTATTACGACCATAAACAATAGTAATAAAAACACCACCAACCTTACCTGACAGCTCCACCAAAACCCATTTCCTCAGCTCGGTTCACTTCTTCTTCACAGCGGATTTGGTCACCTTGGCACCACTCGGATCCTTCTTGTCAACACTCTTGATGACACCGACGGCCACCGTCTGCCTCATGTCCCTGACAGCAAACCTTCCAAGGGGAGGGTACTCAGCGAAGGTCTCCACCACCATAGGCTTGGTGGGGATCATCTTCACTAACCCGGCATCACCATTCTTCAAAAACTTGGGCTCCTTCTCGAGCTCCTTGCCCGATCGCCTGTCGATCTTGGTGAGGATTTCGGAAAACTTGACAGCAATGTGGGAGGTGTGGCAGTCAAGGACTGGGGCGTATCCGTTCCCGATCTGTCCAGGGTGGTTCATGATAATGACCTGGGAGGTGAAGTTTGCGGCCCCCTTGGCTGGGTCATCCTTCGAGTTGGAGGCGACGTAACCACGCTTGAGATCCTTGACTGCAACATTCTTCACATTGAAGCCGACATTGTCACCTGGGAGGGCCTCCTGCAGGGCCTCGTGGTGCATCTCAACAGACTTGACCTCAGTGGTAAGACCAGAGGGGCCAAAGGTGACGACCATGCCAGGCTTCAGGACCCCAGTCTCCACACGACCCACCGGGACAGTGCCGATGCCTCCGATCTTGTAGACGTCCTGAAGTGGGAGACGCAGGGGCTTGTCGGTGGGGCGCCTGGGCTCAGAGATCTGGTCCAAGGCATCAAGGAGAGTGGGTCCCTTGTACCAGTCAAGGTTGGTGGACCTCTCAATCATGTTGTCACCTTCAAACCCAGAGATTGGCACGAACGGGATCTTGTCGGGGTTGTACCCAACCTTCTTGAGGTAGGACGAGACTTCCTTCACGATTTCATCATATCGGCCCTTGGAGTATTTGGGAGTCGTGGCATCCATCTACAGAGCAAAATTACATGAATATTCATCATCATGAAAATACCCATTCAATAATCTGGAATGAATGGCATGGAAATCAGGGCTCCTACCTTGTTGCAACAGCAGATCATCTGCCTGACTCCTAGAGTGAAAGCAAGGAGGGCATGCTCACGGGTCTGCCCGTCCTTGGAAATACCGGCCTCGAAACCACCAGTTGTGGAGTCAATGATCAGAACAGCACAATCAGCCTGAGAAGTCCCAGTGATCATGTTCTTGATGAAGTCACGATGCCCGGGAGCATCAATAACCGTGCAGTAGTACTTGGTGGTCTCAAACTTCCAGAGAGCAATATCAATGGTGATACCACGCTCACGCTCTGCCTTGAGCTTGTCAAGCACCCAGGCATACTTGAAGGACCTCTTGTTCATTTCCGCAGCTTCCTTCTCGAAACGTTCAATCACACGCTTGTCAATACCACCAAGCTTGTAGATCAGATGGCCAGTGGTGGTCGACTTTCCAGAATCGACGTGGCCAATGACCACAATGTTGATGTGAACCTTCTCCTTACCCATTCTTAATTGTTTGGTGGAAATGCTGCAAAAGATAATAGAATCTCAACCATTAATCGCTAATTGCCAACATAATATCTAATCTAGAACATATCAATTCTGCAAAAAGCTGCCTTTGCAGCTTCACGTAAGACATGAAAAATTGAGATACATATGGTAGACAAATTTGTTATGCTAACATGTAACATATCAATCAATTATCGTAGAGATGTATTGATTGAGGGATGCTAACAGCTAGGTTATGCAGGAGAATTGGATGTTAAAACACACTACATGACTTTCAACTATTATAAATAATAATAATAAGGGAAAAATCTTCTTAACTCCCTGAAATCTTCTTGAAATCACAAAAAGTCCCTCTAAAGTCAGAAAATCATCCTAGGTCCCCATAAAGTGTATATGGTTAACAAATGTAGTCCCATGGTCAAGAGTTTATTGAAATAAGTATCCAAAAATTTACTGAAATTAGATTCAGACCCTACAAACTTTATTAAATCAGATTTAGTTCTTTTGTAAGATAAAAATACCCATGTTATTTTTCAACATCCCCATCTCCTGAAATGTCATCCTCATCTGTAAAAAAAAATTATATCGATCAAACCTCATTTGATCTATAAAATTAAGTCATTTTTCAACATTTTCACCTCCTTAATCTCATTACAAAGACTGAACAAAAAAAATTACAGCTTCATCAACTTCATTACAAAATCAGTAGAGAAAACAATTTAAAAACCCAATCACAATTCTATAATACATTCTTAACTCAAAATTAATAGCAATAAAAAACATAACACCTTGGTGATAAAACTATAATTTATTTCATAAAATTTAAATAAATCAATATATATTTTTAGATAATCACATGGATTTTTTGTGATTTTAAGAAGATTTCAGGGAGTTAAAGACGATTTTTAAATTTCATAGGGACTTTTTTCGATTTTCATAAGTTTTCAAGGAGTTATATCGATTTTTTCCAACAAAGAAAATAAATTTTAAAAGGGTATAACAGTAATTTACCATGCATGGTTAGGGTTAACCACACATCTGGTTAGTTATAAGGACTAAAATAAATATTATCTAATAAGATAGGGACCTAAGATAATTTACCAATTTTACATGGACTTTTTCTAATTTTCATAAGTTTCCAGGGAGCTAGATTGATTTTTCCCTAATAATAATAATAATATATCAATAAGATACCACAATTTAAATATAACAACAATATGGATAACATCTGACAATGAAATTAAATCATAATGAAAACTTGAAAAAATAAATGTTCAACGAAAAAAATAAAAATAAACAAAACATAATTACACCCATTTAAAAAGGAGTAATCTATCTAGTAAACAACCTATAACCAAATAGAGATGGAAAAACATTACATACTCAATATGAGTTTTGGAAGCAGACCAGAATATTCAGGTTCCCACAACAAACATTTGTTTCAAATTTCGAGATTCATCATGTGATAAATCATTAAACATAAAAGACCAATAGAATGTATGCTTGTGGGGTGGGGAGGACCATAGTCACAAGTTCACCTAATACTTCATGTATGTTCGGAAAAATCGGGTGATCCATGCATGTAACGAATAAATCGGCGAAGAATCGTGTAATCCGGCAGATTGGCGAATATATGATATATTCGGGACGGGACGCGTATTATTCAAAAAAACGGGGGCATTATTGGAATTAACATAGATGGGTTCCCTGTTCTCAAAAAACCTAGTAGATCCCCTGCCCTAAAAAACACAAATGGGGCCCTGTTCTTCTATTGACAGAGGTGATTTTTTTTTTTACTGGACAATTGACAGAGGTGATGATTAATGAAGTTCACATTCATGTTTCATTGAATCCATTCCATCAAAAGTGACAAGCCTCCCTCTCCGGCAGTCCGGCTCTCCCTCACTCCTGTTCAGTTGAAGATGACGACCCACCCTTTCCCTTCCTTTCTTAGTTTGAAATTGTGGGTTTGGTGGTGTTCATCATAGATTGTATGGTTTTACAAACCAAGGCAGAAATATGGGAGAAGAAGTGTTTAATTGGGAGGATTGCATGCATTTTGGGAGAAGAAACCAAGGCAGAATCCATTATTTGATCTTCAAAAGGCTTTATATTATGTTTTTTTTATGATTATAATATTTATTTGTATATTTTGATTATTATGTTATATATATATATATATATTGTTTTTAGGTCACTGGATTTTATCGAATTTTTTTCCATATCCTTTTCTGAATAATCCGAATCGAACTGAATAAAATTCCTGCTGAATTATCACCGAATCCCAAATTTGTGACTATGGGGAGGACAATGGAAAAAACACACAAAGAAGCCCACTACATCAACTCTTCAATTACGAATCAGCTACTCATCAAAATAACTTCCCACCGTAAAGATAATGTCTTCAGTTATCAAGCTTTCTTGTGCTCTGCCTCAAGTGTGAACCTAACTATAGATACAGTAACGTTCGAGGATATTAATTTAAGAAAAGAAAAGAGATGACTATCATATGATCCTGAATAGTAAATTACCTTGACTAAACAACAATAATTGTTAATAAATCAATGTTTATACAAAAAAACAAAAGCTAGATCAATGCATCCCTTTAATTATTTGAAACCAGAAACATGGGCATGCATAAACTTAGAATCTATAAACCAAAACCAAAATATTTAACAAAAATTTGGAAATTTAAAAAACAAATCCTCAGTATTTTATCAAACAATATCATAATTCAAAGTGCTGAAATTTTAGATCATGTTTATCATGCATAAAAAAACAATACACATGGGTCATAAAATCACAATTCACAACTTGTATTTTGTAGAAGAATAACAACATATCCTATAGGGGGTAAATAAAAATCAATGCTATCAAACATATACTGTTTAGTATTTCACCAAAAACATAAGAAATTTGATCAATGAGAGGTGTCTGAGCCCGGATTCGAACCAGGAACCACTAGTTAATATCACTAGTGTGTAACCATTACACCACTCAGAACAAACAAATCAATTTAGCCCACTAACCACACTACACAGATGACAAACCACAATATGGGGATCCAAATAGAATTATATAACCAACATAAAATTTAACAAGACACTTATCAATTATATACAAGAAGGAAGACAGGCAACATCTAAGATGGTGAAACAAACATCTGCCACAAGTGCGTGATCATCAACACTGACAAACTTTGCAGTGAGATTGCAAGATGCACTGTATGATGTCATTCACAAGACCATAAAAGGACTTACCCACCCCAGCATAACAATTCACTTAAAAACATTTGCATGATCAACAAATCAGCTACTGCACCTTTATAAGAAAATAATTTAGATAGAAAAAAAAAATGTACGGTGGCCACAAATCTGAAGATATATATTATTGATGTTCATATATATCAGAAGCGATGTAAAAAAAAATCAGGTGATTAAGAAGGAAAATATATTGTACTAAAAAAAATTCAACAGCATATTAGACACCTACGAGGAACACTGTGACAACAAACAGAATGATCGATCAATTGTTAAAAAATCATATTTCAATCGAACAATTAACATTTGAAACCAAAACAGCATAGATCTATCACCATCAAAGTTATTAAACAATTAATTATACATAAAAAAAAGGACTATTCAATCAAACAAAACTTAAAGAAAGGAAAGACAGATCCGATCAAAGCATCCCCATAAATAAAACCAGATCCGAAATATGAACACGTAAAGTCAACTGATCACACCATCGAAGGATGGAGTACACGCAGATCTAACAGATCAAATGAAAAAGAAGCCGATCAATCAAAATACACGAATCAATCGCATCAAAGGTTTATCAGACCAGATTGAAAACAACACATGGAATCCAAGCCTAGAACACAGAAATGAACGAAGGCAAACTAGGGTTGATCGTCGAAGAGAGCTCACCGAGAACCAGCAGTTGCGACGACTGCTTCTTCAGCCGATCGAGAGGAGGTCTCGCTTTCTGGAAGGGAAAAAATCCTAGCCTCTCATCGGGGTTTATTTATGGGCGGATAGGTTGACGAAATGGCCCCCGCTTTCACCCCGATGTGGAGGGTGGTTTCGTCATTCAAGGCCTCGCGGCGTGGTGTGGATCGCCTTGTCGACTGGGGGTCCAAAATTAGGGATTTGCGATGTTGTGGACCGTCTGATTGAAATTGGAGTCTGATAATTATATCCATGTTTATTAAAACTTATAAATTGCATATTATAATTTTTAGTTTAAAATAGACAGTTATTGTTTATTTATTTAAATTTATTAAAATTTATTATTTAGATTAAAAATAAATAGTTATTAAACGCGTCCCACATTATTAAGATCAAATAATTGTACTCATTTTCTTTCGCATTTTTTTTTAGTTCATAAAATTAAAAAATTACTACAGGTCTGTAGAAAGTATGTATGGTTAATGAATTTAGTCCCTCAATCGAATTACCGTCAATTTTGCAGGGAATATTTCAAGAATATTCTATTTATTAAATGGAACTTCAATAAATGACATTCAAATAAATCCCTACAAAATATGAAAAATTTGATTTAGTCATTTTGATAACAAAAATCCATCTGCCTTTTCTTGAAAATTCTCCTGTTATCCTATATTCACCAATGATAGATAAAAAAGAAGAAGAAGAAGAGAAAAATCGATATAACTATCGTGAAACTTATAAAAATTTAAAAAAGTTCTGACATAACTAGTAAATACCCTTAAAGTACTTATCTTTTGTCCTTGCTAATGATTTTAGTTCATGAGTCAATATTTCATCAATGCAAGGATCATTTAGGGAGTTATATTGAATTTTCACAAAAAAAAAAGTAAATTTTAAAAGAGTATTACAATTTTTTTTTATGTATGGTTAGACTAGGCCTGTTAACGGGTTGCGGGTCAACCCGGACCCGACCCAATAAAAAGTGTAAATACCCGATCCAAAGGACCTGACAATCAAAATGGGTCGGGTCTGGGTCCACCCCGACCCAATCCTATGGACCCAATTGACCCAACCCAAATATTATGTAATTTTTTTTATTTCTGATCCAACCTAAGATTCATGATTCAACCAAACATTATAACTAAATATTGGATAATCATTTAAAATTTTAAACATTTAAAATATTTTTACAACTTTTTCACTTCAGTAAAAGCATAATAATCTAAACCGTATTTTAAATATTCCCTTATAAAACATTAAAAAATCAAAATAGTGAAGAACTATTTATAATACACTAAATTCTATTTTAAAAAAAATGAAGCCATTATAGGTCTTTAAGAAGTTTCTCAACCTCTCTTTGCCTTGCCTAGACTTGTTACTGGGTCGACCCGACTTGACCTGATCCAAGATCCGATATAAACCCGATCCGAAAGATCCGATAATCAAACGAATCGGGTTCAAGTCCACCCTGACCCAAACCGTTGACAAGCCTAGGTTAGACTAAACCATAGATCTGATTAGCTTAGATTATATTAGGGATTAAAATAATAATTATCTAATAGGATAAGGACCTAAGAGGATTTACCAATTTTAAAGGGATTTTTTTTTCCATAAGTTTCAAGTAAACCTGTCAATTATCTTAAAAAATATCTATATTCGTATCCGAAAATTTAAAAAATATATGATATCCGAATAATCTATATCCATATCCTAACAAATTATCCCTATCCAAAATTTTTTGGAACGGATACAGATATGCTTGAATCCAATCTGAAAAATATTCGTATACGAAAATATTATTATATTATTATTTATTTAATTATATAATTATAGTTTTAGGATTAATATGAGTTTTTATTTTTATTTTACTCTAAAGCATGTAATGTTTAATGTATATGCTTATAATTTTATGCTTTACACTAGGTAATTATTAGTTTTTTTTAATATTTCAATATTAAATATATTATTTTTATTTTTGGATATTTCAAATAAATATCCTATCCGTATCTGATCCGGATTTTCATATCGGATACGGATATTTTTTTGGATATCCAATTCGGATACGGATATGGCATATCCGATGACAGGCTTAGTTTTAAGGGAGGTATATCGATTTTCTCATGAAAATAAGGGGTGAGGGCATTATGATAACTTTTAATATACAGTTAGGATTAACCATGTACTTAGTCAGTTAGGGTGAGTTGGGGGTGATGGTAGAGACAAAAATGATATTTTTCTAATATCATAGGGATCTGTGATGATTTTCTAAATTTACAAGGATTAAAACAGATTTAACTAATTTTCCAATGAGTCATATCAATTTTTCCCTTAAAAAAAAAAGGTTTGTTAGACATTACTACCCATCACCTTTTTTATTAAGAAAAAAAAATTTCATCCCATCTAAATATTTCTTTCATCTTTTAAAATTTTGAGATAACTCATGTAAGATTAAAATTTTAGATTGTAATTTTTCTTTTTCTTTTTTTATAAAATTTAAATCATAGCTAGAATATTTAGTTGTGTTTTTTGTTAGGGAAAAATCGATATATAACTCATATAAAATTAAAATTTTAGATTGTAATTTTTTTATCTATATACAAAATTTAGATCATAGCTAGAATATTTAGTTGTGTTTTTGCTTATGGAAAAATTGATATAACTCCTTAGAAAGTTACCTAAATTGGTTTTAATCATTGTAAAATTAGAAAATTGCCACAAGTCCATATGTTATTAGAAAAATATCGTTTCAGTCCCTAAGATACATGGTTAACCCTAAATATATATTTAAAGTTACCAGAATGCCCTCGCCATTTATTTTTGAAAAATCGATACAACTCCCCAGAAACTTATGAAAATCAAAAACGATCCCTATAAAATCGGTAAATCCCCTCAAGTCTCTATCATATTAGACAATATTTATTTTAGACCTTACCATAATCGAAACTAAGCAGAGATGTGGTTGACTCTAATCATACATGATAAATTACTATAATACAAACCAAAATTGAATTGAGATGCCACTCCCCAACACCAATCCATGAAGCTCTACCCACGTTTTAGCTGATCCGCGGAGATACCGTTGCATATGCTCGATGATATCACGTTAAAAGATGGTCATCTCTTCTCCCATAAATTACTGTAATACAAACCAAAATTGAATCGAGATTCCACTCCCCAACACCCATCCAAAAAGCTCTACCCACTTTCTAGCTGATCTCTGGAGAAACCATTGCATATGCTCGATGATATCACGTTGAAAGATGGTCATCTCTTCTCCCCAAGCCCGGTACCTCTGTATGTAGTTTTCATTACCATGAGCCACAGAAAGCTATGACCCGTGACTCTGCGAGCCATCTTCAGACCCATTTCATGAGGAGCGCTATGTTCATTGCCAGAAGGTCTAGTACTCCTAAGCGACCCTCCTTCTTGTGCTTGCACACAGTAGCCCAATCCACTAGATGAAGAGTTTTTCTACTACCCTCAGCTAGGCCTGTCAATCAGACGGATACGGATCGGATAGACCGATATCTGTATCCGTATCTGAATTGAATATTCAAAAAAATATCCGTATCCGATATCCGACGGATATTCCAAAACCCATATCCGTATCCAATCCGAAAATCTGGATTCGGATAATATCCGAAATATCCGAACCAGATTAAAATATAAAAAATTTATAAAATCTTAAGTCCTAACATGATTAAATAGGTATCCACCAAAGACATAAAAACACAAATCCTAATATAGTTAAACAAGTATTCAACATGGTTAAATAGATTTGTGTTTTGTTCTAGATCATGAGCCATTGGATTTTCATCTAAAGGACCCTCAGGCCCCTCCAAAGGAACTGACACCAAATCAAATCCATCTTCTCGAGGATCCTCATCGAGACTCTGATGGTAGGTTTGTCAACACCACCTGCAACATGGTCAACCACCCCCCCCCCCCCCCCCTTCCCCCCCAACTGTAACCTTCTTTTCCAGCCAGCCAACCTCTTCTCAAAGTGTTCCATTAATGGGTCTTAGTTTTCCTTTTCCAAGTGTCCTTTCATCAGTGGGAGCCCTGAATATTTAGTGGGGAAAGTGATGACAGGGCATCCCATGCACGCAGCCAGGCGAGCTTCTTCTGCTGGCTCTAAGTTCAGCCCAAACATGGTGCTTTAGTTGAGGTTAAGAGAAAATTCAAAGAGGATTTTGAAACACCACAAGATAAACGTAGCCCATGTACAATGTTTTCAGAAGGCTCGATGTGTCATTGACATATTATATGACACTAAATGTCTATCTTGTGCACAATCGAGTCCCCGGATCCACCTGCCTTATTCGCCTTCGAACAAAAACGCCTCAGGACATTGGCCACCAGAACGAATAAATCGAGGACATGGGGTCCTCTTGTCACAAACCTCTTTTGAGAGGGAAGAAACTTGCTACCTCAGCCATTGATAACCATAGAAGCGTGCACAGTTTCTATGCGGCATTGCCGCGCCATCTTAACCCACCATGGTAGGAAACCTTGCATATTCAATAAACTAAAGAAGACTTTACAGTCTACACTGCCGTAGGCTTTTGCAAACTTCATTTTAAATAGGAGGCCCCTTCTCTGCTCTTTGAAATAGGTTGAGACCATCTTTTGAGATGTGAGGAAACCCTCCTGGATAATAAGTCCTAGGAGGGAGGCCCACTGAGCCACCTCAACCAATCCCCCACACGCCCGTTTCAAGTTGTTAGCCGTGACTTTCGCAATGAAAATGTACGCCCAATTAACAAAACATTTATAGCAATAAATAAATCTAATATATTTAAAACTTATACCCAATGGTTGTAAAAATATAACAAAAGGATTGTAATTTGGATCACAAGATATGATTTTAAAATATGTCCAAGATTTTTCAAATCACAACAGATTTTCAAGATCTAATATTTTCATTTGAATTAGAATGATTTTTACTACTTAAAAGGATCTAATCGTATAGATATTTAATAGATTTAAATCATAATATTACTAAACAATGGATTTAATTTTCATTTTCCAGGAAAATGTTATCTATGTAAAACTAAATCCATGGGAACTCAAACTACTTGTAACTAAACATACCCTTAAGTCTATTTCAAATGTAATTTTATAAAAAGTAAAGTATATATGCTCCAATATATCATTTTGTATAAAAGAATGTTATGGACAACCGCACGGACTGTCCATACATATTTTGATTTTTTTTAATAATACATTTAATCTATTAAAGTATAAGCTTTGATGAAAAATGTACATCGCTACTTAATGAATTTAAAGAACTAGTTTTAGCAAATGTAAAAAAAATTAACGAGATATAAACATGACCCAGGGAGAGGTATATACCTCATTGAGTAGTTATGGAGAGTCTGCAGGACTGTCCGCATAGACAGCATGTAACAACACTTTTACAGGAAATGTGAAAATTTTACAATGAGGTATATACCTCAATGTAGTGAGTGGATGGACTAACGAGATATACGAGACTGTATTTAATACTGTAAAAAAATTGATGTAACAACACTCATAATGTTATGTAGTGTTATTAGACCTGTAAGCTGAATCGGGTTCAGATCGCACTAGGATGGACCCGGACCCTACCCAAACTGAGATCTGTCGATCTGGGTTTTGACCAAGACTTGTAGGATCTTCGTAAAATTCAACCCAGGTCTAGACTTAGATTGGACCCGGGTCAAACCTGACATAGGACTAGTTGTTGTTGTTGGTGGTGGTGGTGTCATGGTGGTTGGGGTGGTGGATGGGCTGGAGGTGGAGATTGTGGCGGTGGAGCTAGATCTGGTGATAGCGGTGAATGAAAATCAAGAGGTTGTGATGCTGGTGAATGAATCAAGAAAGAAGGTTTTTGTTTCTTAGAGAGGGGGTGAGGGTGGGAGGAGAGAAACAGATGGAGATGAAAGAAATGGGTGATGAAATGAAGCCACTCCAAAGACATTCAAAACATCTGAAATTCAGACAACATGGAGGGGGAGAGGGGGGGGGGAGTTTGAGGTAGATCAAATTTAAGCAAGCGTTAAAGGTGTTTTTGTGCTAAAGGAAAAATGATGGAAAATGAAAAAAAATTCTTCGAATCTAGTGTTTATATCAAACAAAAGAAGAAAAAAATTTCAATCGCTCTCTCCCCTATTTTGTCTTATTAAAAAAAATAACGAAAAATTTTCCTTTTTCCATAGGATAGAATTTGGGAGAAGTTAATAGAAAATTTTTCATTATATTGACAAATACTATAAAAGTTGATCAAACAGAAAAAAAATTTACTTTCCATCACTTTTCTTTTGACCCAAATTCCCTCATATTCTCTCAATTTCCCTTCAAAATCGTGCACACACACACCCTAATTTTGAAAACTAAAATCAATATAAATTCCATAACAAAAGACTTTTAACCCCTACATAAAAAAAGCCCCAATCCTTGATGAGATGGTCCTCTGAGTCCTAAATGCTTTCCGAATGAACGGCAATACCCAAAGAACGAGATGGTTATGTGCACTCCTATCGCCTCTCAAACACATCTTCCGACCGACCTCCCAAAACCCCCCCATAGAGGAGAAAGTGTCATTTAGGTTGGTCGCCTCCCTCATCAATCCACAAATCAATCCATAAGTATTCCATTGATTCCTCCTTATCTCCATAGCATGTCTGACAAGTAGGGTCCTACTCAAGGTCTCATTTGGACTAAGGGTGCGTTTGGTTGTGCGATTGCGCAGCGTTTGCGATTGCAGGAAACAGCGTTTGCAATCGTGCAACCAAACAGTTTTACTGTAGCAGCTTCCTGCACACAGATTTCAGGCAAATAGTATTCAAAAGCTACGATTTCAAAAAGCTGAGGGAGGTGAGCTTCCTGCAGAATCAATTTTAAAACCCAGATTTCCACATAATCAGTTTTGCAATCGCGCAATCAAAAATACCCTAAAACAGTTTTGTCATAATTTTGTCTTGATACATAAGCTACATGAAAAGCTTTCACGCGGTCTATCTCCTCCAATTGTAGCATCACCTAGAAAAAGACACAATGCAAGGCTTCTGATGTCGACCTGCCTCCTAGAGCTTCAACAAAAGAGCAGTGAACGGCTCCACTTCGCCTCACAAGTTCAGTGTCCACCAAAAGCATTTTAGGCCCAAAAGTTGCACATATGACCATCTTTGACCACAAAGAGATCAAAAAAGAGGGGAACTATGTGAGCTTGGTGTGCTATCACCAAGCCACACATCATGCCAAAAGAACCATCTCTCACCTTCCATCTAGCATGCTCCATAATCTCATCAGTCACATCCATAATTCCTTTCCAACACTTTGATAATTTAGGAGAGACTCTCAGGAATCTATCTATGCCATATCCGTAGCTGGCTTCAACCAACTGACGCCAAACCAAAATTTGGCCAATAGCCACCTCCACGTCCACTTGCTAAGTAGTGCTTCATTCAGGTCTTTCAGATTTATGATATCGATCACCCTTGCTTTCTTTCTGCTGCATACCATATCCCATCAAACTAGATTGTGTGTTTTTGAGGCATTCCAGAGGAAACTTTGGGGATGAAGAGAGATAATTGGGAGGCGACAACAAGGCTTGCAAAAGAATTAGATGACCGCCCAAACACAACAAACAGCTCTTCCATCCTTCACTTTGCGATCGCCCATCACACACCATAGGGAATTCCATCTAGTCCTTGTTGAGCTCAGCCCATCACAAAGTCCATCAGGATGGATCATCATAGGGTCTATACCCATGACCACATCTTCGAGTAGGACTGAGATAGAGAATTGGCCGATCACCGGACCTTTCTATCTCTTATCATTCCACATGAGGACATTTTCCCCCAGATACCTCAATAGATGATTTAACTTCGAATACATCACCCACTGACCTTAGGTCCCCATCATTGAATTGCTCTATCTTCGTCCATCATTCAGAACCCCAACATTCCAGCATAAGATAGGGATGCACTTCATCAATGCATCCATTTTCGAACTTCCAAAATTCTCTACATCTTCTTCTATTAATCATCAGTAAAGATAGGGATGCACTTAAACAAATTGACATAACCAGGCAATATAATTACTAAAACTACCATAATTTATTTGAAAACTACTCAAAGTTCAAACCAAGACTCAAAAAACAAACACCAATCCAAAAATAAATAAAAACCCAGTCTCCTCACCCAACGAGGCATTCATATAAATCATACCAAATAAGAACCCCATAACGGACGCCACCGCCGATCAAGCACCCAGTTCTGCAACCAGACGCTCGACACGGCACCAGCCAACCTGCACCTATAACCACTACTATTACGACCATAAACCATAGTAATAAAAACACCACCAACCTTACCCGACAGCTCCACCAAAACCCATTTCCCCAGCTCGGTTCACTTCTTCTTCACAGCGGATTTGGTCACCTTGGCACCACTCGGATCCTTCTTGTCAACACTCTTGATGACACCGACAGCCACCGTCTGCCTCATGTCCCTGACAGCAAACCTTCCAAGGGGAGGGTACTCAGCGAAGGTCTCCACCACCATCGGCTTGGTGGGGATCATCTTCACTAACCCGGCATCACCATTCTTCAAGAACTTGGGCTCCTTCTCGAGCTCCTTGCCCGATCGCCTGTCAATCTTGGTGAGGATTTCGGAAAACTTGACAGCAATGTGGGAGGTGTGGCAGTCAAGGACTGGGGCGTATCCGTTCCCAATCTGTCCAGGGTGGTTCATGATAATGACCTGGGAGGTGAAGTTTGCGGCCCCCTTGGCTGGGTCATCCTTCGAGTTGGAGGCAACGTAACCACGCTTGAGATCCTTGACCGCAACATTCTTCACATTGAAGCCGACATTGTCACCTGGGAGGGCCTCCTGCAGGGCCTCGTGGTGCATCTCGACAGACTTGACCTCAGTGGTAAGACCAGAGGGGCCAAAGGTGACGACCATGCCAGGCTTCAGGACCCCAGTCTCCACACGACCCACCGGGACAGTGCCGATGCCTCCGATCTTGTAGACGTCCTGAAGTGGGAGACGCAGGGGCTTGTCGGTGGGGCGCCTGGGCTCAGAGATCTGGTCCAAGGCATCAAGGAGAGTGGGTCCCTTGTACCAGTCAAGGTTGGTGGACCTCTCAATCATGTTGTCACCTTCAAACCCAGAGATTGGCACGAACGGGATCTTGTCGGGGTTGTACCCAACCTTCTTGAGGTAGGACGAGACTTCCTTCACGATTTCATCATATCGGCCCTTGGAGTATTTGGGAGTCGTGGCATCCATCTACAGAGCAAAATTACACGAATATTCATCATCATGAAATTACCATTCAATAATCTGGAATGAATGGCATGGAAATCAGGGCTCCTACCTTGTTGCAACAGCAGATCATCTGCCTGACTCCTAGAGTGAAAGCAAGGAGGGCATGCTCACGGGTCTGCCCGTCCTTGGAAATACCGGCCTCAAAACCACCAGTTGTGGAGTCAATGATCAGAACAGCACAATCAGCCTGAGAAGTCCCAGTGATCATGTTCTTGATGAAGTCACGATGCCCGGGAGCATCAATAACCGTGCAGTAGTACTTGGTGGTCTCAAACTTCCAGAGAGCAATATCAATGGTGATACCACGCTCACGCTCTGCCTTGAGCTTGTCAAGCACCCAGGCGTACTTGAAGGACCTCTTGTTCATTTCGGCAGCTTCCTTCTCAAAACGCTCAATCACACGCTTGTCAATACCACCAAGCTTGTAGATCAGATGGCCAGTGGTGGTGGACTTTCCAGAGTCGACGTGGCCAATGACCACAATGTTGATGTGAACCTTCTCCTTACCCATTCTTAATTGTTTGGTGGAAATGCTGCAAAAGATAATTGAATCTCAACCATTAATCGCTAATTGCCAACATAATATCTAATCTAGAACATATCAATTCTGCAAAAAGCTGCCTTTGCAGCTTCCCGTAAGACATGAAATATTGAGATACATATGGTAGACAAATTTGTTCTGCTAACATGTAACATATCAATCATTTATCATACAGATGTACTGATTGAGCGATGCAGACAGCTAGGTGATGCAGGAGACTTGGATGTTAAAACACACTACATAACTTCTTTTTTTTCGAAAATAAACGGTAGGCCTTCATTTTCGTATACAATACATAACTTTGAACTATTATAAAATAATGATGATGATGATTATAATAATAAGAAGAAGGAAGAAGAAGATATCAATAAGATGCCACAATTTAAATATAATAACAATATGGATTACATCAGACAATGAAATTAAATCATGACGAAAACTTGAGAAAATAAATGTTCAACAAAAAAATAATATAAACAAAACAAAATTACACATTTACACCCATTTAAAAAGGAGTAATCTATCTAGTAAACAAGCTATAACCAAATAGGGACGGTAAGACATTACATACTCAATATGAGTTTTGGAAGCAGACCAGAATATCCAGGTTCCCACAACAAACATTTGTTTCACATTTCGAGATTCATCATGTGATAAAGCATTAAACATAAAGGACCAATAGAATGTATGTTTGTGGGGTGGGGAGGACAATGGAAAACAGACACAAAGAAGCCCAACTCTTCAATTAAGAATCAGCTACTCATCAAAACAAACTTCCCACTGTAAAGATAATGCCTTCAGTTATCAAGCATTCTTGTGTTGTGCCTTAAGTGTTAATCTAACTATAGAAACAGTAACATTATAGGATTTTAAATTCTTAAATTAAGAAAAGAAAAGAGATGACTATCATATGATCCTGAATAGTAAATTGCCTTGACTGAACAACAATAATTGTTAATAAATTAATGTTTATACAGAAAAACACAAGCTAGAACAATGCATCCCATTAATAATTTGAAACCAGAAACACGGGCATGCATAAACTTGAAATCTATAAACCAAAAACCAAAATACTTAAACAAAAATTAGGAAATTCAAAAAACAAATCCACAATATTTTTATTAAATAATAACATAATTCAAAGTCCCGAAATTTTAGATCATTACCATCATGCATAAAAAAACAATACCCATGGGTACTAAAATCACAATTCATAATTTGTATTTTGTTGAAGAATAATAATATATCCTATGGCGGGCAAATAAAAATCCATGCTATCAAACATATATTGTCTAGTATTTCACCAAAAAAATAAGAAATTTGATCAGTGAGAGGTGTCTGAGCCCGGATTCGAACCAGGAACCACTAGTTAATATCACTAGTGTGTAGCCAATTACACCACTCAGAACAAACAAATCAATTTAGCCCACTAACCACACTACACAAATGACAGACCACAATATGGGGATCCAAATAGAATTATATAACCAACAAAAAATTTAACAAGACACTTATCAATTATATACAAGAAGGAAGACAGGCAACATCTAAAGATGGTGAAACAAACATCTTCCACAAGTGCTTGATCATCAACACTGGCAAACTTTGCAGTGAGATTGCAAGATGCACTGCATGATGTCATTCACAAGACCACCATCATAACAATTCACTTAAAAACATTTGCATAAATCAATAAATCAGCTACTGCACCTTTATAAGAAAATAATTTAGATAGACAAATACATGTACGGTGGCCACAAATACATAGATATATAATATTGATATTCATATATATCAGAAGCAATGCCAAAATCCAGGTGATAAAGGATGAAAATACATTGTACCATAAAAAATTTCAACCACATATTAGATACCTAAAAGGAACACTGACAGAAAAAAAATACCAACAACAAACATGATCGATCAACTGATAAAAAATCATATTTCAATCGAACAATAACATTTGAAACCGAAACAGCATAGCTCTATCACCATCACAATTATTAAACAATTATACATAAATAAATGACAATCAACTAAAACCAATCACATAAATAATGCTATACACAATCTCATAGATTTTCATATCAAGATGAAATACAAAATTTACAAAAAAAAAAAGAAAAAGTACAATTACGAGTAAACTATTCAATCAAACAAAAGTTCCGATCAAAACATCCCCATATACAAAACCAGATCTGGCATATGAACACGTGAAGTCAAGATCACGCCATCGAAGGACGGAAAACACGCAGATCAAACAGATCAAAGGAAAAACAAGCCGATCAATCCAAATACACGAACATCAATCGCATCAAAGGTTTATCAGACCAGATCGAAAAGCACACATAGAAAATAGAACTACCACACAGAAATGAAAGAAGGAAAACTAGAGTTGATCGACGAAGAGAGCTCACCGAAAAACAAAGTATGCGATGAAGAGAGCCGATCGAGAGGCGCTTCGGAGGTCTCGCTTTCTGGAGGGAATAAAACCCTAGCCTTTCAGGGTTTATTTATAGGCGGATCGGTTGACGAAATGGCCCCCGCTTTCGTCCCGATGTGAGGGGGTGGTTTCGTCATTTTGCGCGTATCGGGTGAGGCCTTGCTATTCAAGGCCTCGCGGCGTGGTGTGGATCGCATTATCGACTAGGGCTCCTAAATTAGGGATCTGCGATGTTGTGGACCGTCAGATTGAAATTGGAGTGCGATCTAGTGAAATCGAGAGTTGGGTAACTATATTTTCTTAGGCCCGTTTCGTAACACATATTGATTGAAGGGTGATTCTGCTTTTAATTAACTAGAAAGTTTAAACGTGTTATTAAATGGGTTTTAGAAATAAAGCTTAATTAAAAAGTTACTTACAGCTTTTAATGTAAAAGGGTTGTTTTTTCAATGAATTAAAGTCTATTTAAGCTATTTTATTCAAAATCTTATTTTTCAAACGTGTTTCTAAACAAACCCTTAGTAAGTAGGTGTTCTTGGAGAGCAAGACCTCATAAAAACTTTTACTTTCAATGGAACCTTGAGTTTCCATAACATCGTTGCCTTCTCTTGAATTACTGAAACTAGAGGGACAGAACGAGCCCACCAATCGCACGTACCTCGAACTGAAAAGCCCTGGTTCAAATCAAGAGCCCACACCCGCAGGTCCGTGCTCCCAGCCTATAAAGTGAATGCCTGTAGCATGGTTTGCATGTCCTAGAGCTCCGCAAGCTCGTCCACCGAGACAGTTCCTTCTCGGGAGGTGCTCACGCCCATGAGTGTGACACCCGTAGCGCTATTAGAGGCGCTGTCGCCAAGCTGAGCCGTTGCTTTTCGTCCCCTTTTAGCTCACCTTCCATGTGTGACAATGCGAGGCATGCTATTAGAGGTATAATGTTCAAAAAATGTTACACTTATTTTATCTGTGAATCTCAATTTTTTGTGTTAATATCAAGTTATTGAAGTAGATAAATTTGAATATTTGAAACTTGTATCTATAAAAATATGATAAAAAGATAGTAATTTGGATCACCATCTTAAAATATTTCAATATCTTCCAAATCACAACATATTTTCAAGATCTATTTTTTGACTTAAAAGGTAATTGGATGATTTATTTGTATAAAATTTACAAGATTTAAATCATAATATTTCATGAATCACAATATTTAGGATAGATTGATATAAAGGATTGAAAAGCTCTCTCAGATATTTCTTTGGTTAGATATTCTAATAAAAGAATTTTGATTTACACGAATAAAAAATATATTTTTTTTAAATAGATTTTTTTAATATTTAATTATTCTTTGATTAGATACAACAATTATCTAAACCAAACATTAAAAAGCAAATTCACGTAAATATTCTTTAATAAACAAACAATAAAAATCATTCTCCGTGAAACAACTTTAATTTTTTTTTCTCTTGCCATAAAGGGTTTGATAAAGGGAGAGGAGAAGAAGATGAGGAGGGTTTGACTTGGTGAGAGAGAACTTTGCTCTACTGTCAACTATGTTTTCTTTGTTATTTTTTCATTTCTATTTTTGCATGATGAGTTTGAATAAATAGAATCAAACGTATTATATGTAATTTTCACCATTTTGATTTTTTTTATTAGAGACATTTGGAATAAGATTTGGATTATCTAAAAGTAAGTGAAATCCATTTCCAATGTTTAAAATAGTTTTAATCTCTTTTGATTTCCATGAGAAATATTGGGAAATGCAGAGATGTCACACACATAAATCATCTTCTGCGTTAAAAAAGTGTTTCAAAAGATGTCATTTATAGTTTTTATACAAGGAATTAATACTATGACGTATTGATGTAAATGTGACAAAAATGATGACTTTTTTTTTTGAAAGGAAAATTAAACTTTTTATAACTGGGTAAAATAGTTACAAGGGGTCCGTAGTCGTAGTTGGAAGAGAAGAGAAGAAAGCAAACCGGAGCATTTAAATATCTCGAGGGATACAAAAGGAGTAAAAACAAAAGAAAGTAATTAGAAAAATAGACACATCAATATCAACGAAAAGTTCCACATTGCTGCACCAGTTGACAAAACCTGACCCTTATTCTTCAATGCGGAGCTGATCTCCCTCCCAACCCACTCTGCTCGCCCCCACGATTTCCATTGCTTTAGCAAAGACAACGCCATTTGACGAAGGTTTTCAAAATAGAAGTTTTGATTTCGGAGAATAACTTCATTTCTTGACTTCCAAATTGCCCACAACCCAGTTGGTATTACCTCTTTCATCACTCGAGCCTTGATCGACTTGTCACTACATGCTGCGCTTTTGCCCATCACCTCGCATAGTTCCCCCATATCATTGCAATTGATTCGTAGGCTAGAGAAGTTAGTCATCCAAGCCCAAAAATGGGCAGCTTTCGGGCATTGCAAGAAGAGGTAACCGTCTCCAATTCGAGATTGCGAAGTGGGCGATTTTGGTCCTTCAAGCTCTCCATTTCGCTCTATATGACTTCATGAGAAGTCTCTCTTAAAATAGTATCCACAAAAAAATCTTGACTTTTAAGGGGATTTTTGTAGGGTGGCAAACCCATATTAGACTTTTATTAACACTTGATCGTTGATGCACTCAATCCGTTTTACAGCCCACATATTATGATAGCATAACATATAGCGTGTTATCAAAATATATGAGATTTTATCATCGTTTATGAACAAATTTTTTATTTTATTTTATTTAAAGTGAAAAAAATATACTATTATATCTCAGTATATATTTCATTTCATATCACAACATGTACTTTTAGAGAGTATATAGTTTTTTTTAAAAAAAGAAAAACTGTGGACTACAATTGGCAATGGTGCATTCAGGAACCTCCACGATGGCTGATAATACATGAAACTATTTTTGCAAAGCAAACCTACAGTTAAGGTTACTAAGGGTGTATTCTTTGTGGCTGTCGGATGGCATAGGAAGACTGGGCGAGGCTGGGTTCTATGTTGTATCGGTGGACTCTTGTTTCCCTTGAGCATGTGTGAGATTTGAGTCGTAAGTTATCTCACAGGAGTGATAAGAGTGTTCCCAGTAAAGTTTTGCAAACTTTAGTACCCACCACATTGTGGGCTATCTAGCTCGAGAGAAACGACTGCATTTTTAGAGGAATAACAGTCTTGCCAGACAACATTTGGGACGCTGCGATGAGGTTTATCTTGGCGTGGGGCTGTTCTTGCATTGGTGCTGATGTGGTGAGGGTCGAGCAAGGCTCGTTGATGATTACCCCTTAGGCATATAGCTTTTTTTTTTTTTTTTTGGGAGGGGGGGGGGGGGGCGTTTATTAGTTGGGGGTAAACATCATACCTCATGTATTAAGACCCTAATCCCCACTCACGTCCCCCCGCATATCTATTCTCCTTGCTTTCTTTATTTTATGTTATTTTTTCATCGGGCGTGTATTACTTTCTATCAATCAAATACAAAGAAGTGGCAGGTCCACCAACTTCATTTTCTAAAAAAAAAAAAGAAAAAAAAAATCACTGAGGGTGTATTTAGTTACGCAATTGGGGCGCATTGGGGGTTTGGTCAATTAGCATTGAAAAGCAAATTGACAAGAAAAAGAGAAGGGTTTTGAAAAGCTGTGAATTTGTGTGCGTTTGATTGTATAGTTAAATAGCTTTTGCGCTTGTAAAAATCTACATTTTGTGCAACCAAACAAAAAAAAAATTGGACAACTTAATTCAAACAGAATTCAAGCAAATATTATCTAAAAACAACTGCATTTAAAAACCTAGGGTGGCAAAAAATCAGTTTAAAGGCTTGTAATAACAGTTATGCCCTTTTATGAAAATCACGTCAAAGACGCATCAAATGGATTATTTTTCCCCGTTGAGTCAAATGAGAGGAAGAAACATGAATGAAGAGGATGAATAGTGAATACTTGTATTACCTCATCTGTATTTTCTTCCTTAACCATTTTACTTTTATTTTTGGTGATATTGAAGTATGAATAAACCTGTCAAGGAACTCAGAAAGTCTCCCAGACTCTGATACTTCTCCTTCTTCAGAAACACCCACCCAGTAAAACCCAACAAAAATCCATTTACAAACTTCCAACCATCTCTACATTCTTAATAAGTGATATAGGGATGCAAAATGCACGAATAACAAACTAACAAAACCAGGCAATATATAATTACCAAAACAACCATAATTTATTCGAAAACCACTCAAAGTTCAAACCAAGACTCAAAAAACAAAAACCCAAACCCCAGAAGCACCAATCCAAAAATAAATAAAAACCCAGTCTCAGCCTCACCCAACGAGGCATTCATATAAATCATACCGAATACAAACCCCATAACAGTCGCCACCGCCGATCAAGCACCCAGTTCTGCAACCACACGCTTGATACGGCACCAACCAACCTGCACCTGTAACAACCACTACTACGACCATAAACCATACTGATAAAAACACCAACCTTACCTGACACCTCACCCAAAAAACACTTTCTCAGCTCGGTTCACTTCTTCTTCACGGCAGATTTGGTCACCTTGGCACCGCTCGGATCCTTCTTGTCAACGCTCTTGATGACACCAACGGCCACTGTCTGCCTCATGTCCCTGACAGCAAACCTTCCTAGGGGAGGGTACTCAGAGAAGGTTTCCACCACCATAGGCTTGGTTGGAATCATCTTCACGAACCCGGCATCACCATTCTTCAAGAACTTGGGCTCCTTCTCAAGCTCCTTGCCCGATCGCCTGTCGATCTTGGTGAGGATCTCAGCAAACTTGACAGCAATGTGGGAGGTGTGGCAGTCAAGGACCGGGGCGTATCCATTCCCAATCTGTCCAGGGTGGTTCATGATAATGACCTGGGAGGTGAAGTTGGCAGCACCCTTGGCTGGGTCATCCTTTGAGTTGGAGGCAACGTAACCACGCTTGAGATCCTTAACCGCAACATTCTTCACATTGAAGCCAACATTGTCTCCCGGGAGGGCCTCCTGCAGGGCCTCATGGTGCATCTCGACAGACTTGACCTCAGTGGTAAGTCCAGATGGGCCAAAGGTGACGACCATGCCGGGCTTCAGGACCCCAGTCTCCACACGACCCACAGGGACAGTGCCAATGCCTCCAATCTTGTAGACGTCCTGAAGTGGGAGCCGCAGGGGCTTGTCGGTGGGGCGCTTGGGCTCAGAGATCTGGTCCAAGGCATCAAGGAGAGTGGGTCCCTTGTACCAGTCAAGGTTGGTGGACCTCTCAATCATGTTGTCACCTTCAAACCCGGAGATTGGCACGAACGGGATCTTGTCGGGGTTGTACCCGACCTTCTTGAGGTAGGATGAGACTTCCTTCACGATTTCATCATATCGGCCCTTGGAGTATTTGGGAGTCGTGGCATCCATCTACAGAGAAAAATTACATGAAGATGCATATCCTCAAATAATCTGAATGAATGGCATGGAAATAAGGTCTCTTGCCTTGTTGCAACAGCAGATCATCTGCTTGACTCCTAGAGTGAAAGCAAGGAGGGCATGCTCACGGGTCTGCCCGTCCTTGGAAATGCCAGCCTCAAAACCACCAGTTGTGGAGTCAATGATCAGAACAGCACAATCAGCCTGAGAAGTCCCGGTGATCATGTTCTTGATGAAGTCACGATGCCCAGGAGCGTCAATGACAGTGCAGTAGTACTTGGTGGTCTCAAACTTCCAGAGAGCAATGTCAATGGTGATACCACGCTCACGTTCCGCCTTGAGCTTGTCAAGCACCCAGGCATACTTGAAGGACCTCTTGTTCATTTCAGCAGCTTCCTTCTCAAAACGCTCAATCACACGCTTGTCAATACCACCAAGCTTGTAGATCAGATGGCCAGTGGTGGTCGACTTTCCGGAATCGACATGGCCAATGACCACAATGTTGATGTGAACCTTCTCCTTACCCATTCTTAATTGTTTGGTGGGAAAAATGCTGCAAAAGATTAAAATATCTCAACCGTTAATTGCTAATTGACACCACAATATCTAATTTAGATTACACATAAGCTGACTTTTCAAGTTCAGGTAAGACATGAAAATTTGAGGTATATAAGGTAGATAGAATTGTGATGCTAACTTGTAACATATCAATCATATATCATAGAGATGTTTTTTTGAGTTATGCCAAAAGCTAGGTTATGCTTTAAACTTTGAAGTTAAAATGATGATGATGATGATGATGATGCTGTTATCGATAACATCAGACAAATGAAATTAAATCATAATGAAAACTTGACGAAATAAATGTTCAATGAAAAGAAAAAAATTTAAAAACAAAAAATTATTACACCAATATTAAAAAGGACTAATCTATCTAGTAAGAAGCTCTAACCAAATAGAGATGGGAAAACAATACATACTCAGTATGAGTTTTGGAATATTCAGGTTCCCACAACAAACGTTTGTTTCAAATTTCGAAATTTATCATGTGATAAACGCATTAAACATATAGGAGACAAAAAAAGTATGCATGTGAGGGGGGAAGAAAATGGAAAAATCACACAAATAAGATCACTAGATCAACTCTTTGATAATCAACAAATCATCAAACGAGCTAAATCAATGCATCCCTTTAATAATGTGAGACCAGCAACAGGAGCATGTGCAAACTTATCATCTACAAAGCAAAAACAATAATATTTAACAAAAATTTAGGAACTTTAAAAAACAAATACAACAATATTTTTATCAAATAATAACATAATTTGAATTGGCGGAAAGTTTAGATCATTTTTATCATGCAAAATGTGTTAAAACATAGAGAAAAATACGCATGGGTAATAAAATCACAATTCATAACTTGTATTTTGTTTAAGAATAATGGTAATGTCCGTAGAACATATATATTGCCTAGTATTTCATCAAAAATAATACAGAAATTTGATCCATGAAAGGTATCTGAGCCCGGATTCGAACCAGGAACCACTAGTTTTTATTACTAGTGTGTAACCAATTACACCACTCAGAACAAAAAAAATCAATTTCGCCCACTAACCACAACACACAGAGGACAGACCACAATATGGGATTCCAAACAGAATTATAAAACCAACAAAAAATTTAACAACACACTGATCAATTATATACAAGAAGGAAGACATGCAACATATAAGGTGGTGGAACGAACATCTGCCACAAGTGCATGACCATCAACACTGGCAAGCGACAAGTGCATGATGTCATTCACAAGACCATAAAAGGACTTACCCACCCACGAACATAAGCATGCTTTCAGAATAACAATTCAATTAATAACATTTTCATAAATCAACAAATCAGCCATTGTACTATAACAAATTTCAACAGCATATTAGACACCTAGGAGGAACACTGTGACAACAAACTGCATGACTATCAACTAAAAAAAATCATGTCAATCAAACAATAACCTTCAAAACCTAAACAGCATAGATCTATCACCATCAGAATTATTAAACAATTATTATACATAAATATAAAAATGATAATCAATTAAAACCAATCAATCTCATATATATTCATATCAAAATGGAATCATATAGTGCTTAAATACAAAATTCACAAAAAAAAAAAACGTACAATTACATGAACAATAGTAAAAAAGAAGAAAGATCCGATCAAAACATCCCTATAAATAAAACCAGATTCGACACATGAACACGTGAAGTCAACTGATCACGCCATCGAAGGATGGAAAACACGCAGACGAAACAGATCAAATGAAAAACAAGCCGATCAATCAAAATACACGAATCAATCGCATCAAAGGTTTATCAGACCAGATCGAAAACAACACATGGAATGTAATACTACCACACAGAAATGAACGAAGGAAAGATAGGGTTGATCGTCGAAGAGAGCTCACCGAGAACCAACCGATGCGATGAAGAAGCAACGACGACTTCTGCTTCAGCCGATCGAAATGTGGTTTCTGGAGGGGAGCAAAACCCTAAGCTTTCACAGGGTTTATTTATAGTCGGAACGGTTGACGAAATTGCCCCCGCTTTCGTCCCGATGTGGGGGGGTGGTTTCGTCATTTGGCGCGTATCGGGTGAGGCCTTGCTATTCGAGGCCTCGCGGCGTGGTGTGGATCGCATCATCGGCTAGGGCAAAAATAGGGATTTGCAATGTGGGCCGTCTGATCGAAATTGGAGTCTGATCTGGTGAAATCGTGAGCTGGGTAACTATATTTGCTCAGAAGCTACTAGAATATGGGCCCTTGTTTGAAATGTTATAGGGACTGAAATGGACGAAAACGGTTTAAAAAAATATTTAATTAAAAAAATTGTTTGAGCTTTTAAAACATGAATATGCATTTGAAGAAAATATAGAGCTTCCTGAAAATTATTTTTTATTAAATTATTTTATTATACGAAATCATATTTTTCAAATGGTTTACTCCCGGTCATTAAATGTAACGTGCCCGAATCAAAGTGTAATGTTTATATATGGAATTTTTTTTTCTCAAAACATGTATTACTCTATTTATAGAAAATCTAAAATATCAAAAAGAAAAATAGAAAAACAATAATACCACAATAATGACTTTTTAACATAGCTTAGGATGATTGTTTCCCTTGTGAGTTGATTAGAAATTTATAGTAAATTCAAAATTTTATAAACAAAAATTTTTGGTACTTTTTTTATTTGATATCAGAGGAACCCCATGTTTCATAAAAAAAATTCTTTTGAATAATCGCTATAAAAAAATTCAGGTAGGTAAGTAAGTGTTAAGACTCGAACCCTCATAAAGGAATAAATGTTTCGTTCTGATAATCCAGTTCATATTAAATGGCATCAATTGCACATATGCACCACGATGCTTCATGGCGTGGGAATTATGGAAAAAGGTTTTTTAGAGGAAATTCAGAAGACACAGGTTGGATCATCAACAATATTGTGGGTTGCCTTATATTATTGAGTTCATCAGTACATTCTATCATTTTTGCAATCACAGTTCTCAATATAAGAAATCTCTATTGGAGTATAATAGAATATATATATACTTGCTAAAAATTATATAAGAATATGTGCATTCAATTCATTCTAAGTTAAGTATGAAAGTATATATTTTATCAAACAAATATTTACTTAAAATTTCTTGAAATGTGTTCGAACCGCAAAAGTGACTGAGATGTAGCATTTTCCACCAAATAATAACAGTCGGTGGGAAAAAAATACTGGATGTGAAGTTAAACCATTAAACATGGAGTCAACAACACCACCAGTATTGTCTGAGTTCTTACTTGTGTCAAACTATCACTTTACAACCACCCTAGGGAGAACCCACATCGCGCCATCCACTAATACACTATCACAATCTCACTTTACAGTTTGCATATGCAACACGCGCAGCCTCGCTTCCCTGTCTTATGTCTTCATACATCTTCAGCGATGCCTCCGCAAACTTCTTTAACCTGTCAAACAGCCTCGTCAGACTCGCTTGCAAGTCGCTCAAGCTCGATCCCCTCCCATCGTCCTTATCATCACCCCCACTCGCAGTTTCCTTGTCACTCTGTTTCATTTGTGTTTCTTCTGCCTGTAGTTCAATCAATCTTCGCAGCTCTGATTGAAAGCTCTTGATTTCATTGATAAGCTCTTCATGTTCAAGCGCTTTAATTCCGGCCAGCCAATCCTGGCAGAGAACAAACATTGGAGGTGCAACAGCCCGACTAGGTGGGAAGGTCATCCTCCTCCTCCACTTGGAGCCCTTAGCGGGTTGTTGGGGTTGCAAAATGCAGTTCTGAAGCCAACCATTGAGAGCTTCTACATATGATTTATGGGCGTCGACCCAGTGAGCAATGCTGTAAGAGAAGCAATCAATCTCGTGCTGGAGATTCATTAACACCTGTCTGTATGTTTCACCGTGAGGCACAGCTGCGGAGGTTCTCACATGGTAGGCTAAGGAGATGGTTATGTACTGCGCATGGTGGCATTCGAGCATCGCTCTCCACATGCGGATAAAACCTTGCATCAGCTCCAAGAGTTGTGGCAGCAATTCTTCGTCCCTCAGTTTCTCGATCCGCTTGGATATTGACTCAACCGAGTGAATGGTGACCTTCACTTGTGAGTGCAGATCTTTTACCACTGCTCGAGTCTTATCAATTACTCGGGCATTCATATCTTTGGCGAACTGGTGCCTGAGTTGGCTGCATTTCCGATCATACTCCTTCCTGATTGTCTCACTTGCCTACAAAGGTGACAGAAATTTAAAAACACCAAATGACTTAATAATGTATATTTCTGAAAGACAGCAAGCAACTGAGACTGAATAAATCAAAAGAACAACGGAACTACTTAATTGACTAGCAGGCATTCATATGCTTGTGTGTTCATTCAGGACTGTCTAGTCATGCATATCTGTTATAATATCAATATGTCTTCACGTCTACTTGTATGCATGCACTCCACAAAACTGTTTCTCCATCAACTCAAATTGTTTCCCAATGTTTACTAATGGTACACTTGTAACTATTAATCTATTATCATTATATTTGACTTCAAAAAATGACTTGAACCAGAATGATCTACAAGAGCTCTTTCAACCTATATCCACGTATCTTGCTTGGCCTTACAGAGGAAAGATATACAAGGTCCTAAAACATTAAACTGGATGAGGTATGTATGCTTGTAAAAAAAATTCACCGACTATGTATGTCATAAATATTTTAACTGCCCAGAGGGGAAAAAATTAACACCACTTTTTGTAATTATTGCTTTGAGAGTGGTGGGAACCAGCACCCCTTGAAATTGGTCGACATCTCAAGAGGACATGCTTCAAAATAATATAGTGTTAATCATAGTTCATCTGCAAAGACATGGTCTTACCAATGCAGCTACATTTTAAAGTCTTGTTGAATTAATTGAATTCATCCATGAATAATAGATAATGAGAACTTTGTGAACATTGAGATTCCAGAACAAACTGAAGCAAAATTTAGAATTATTAACCAAAAAAAATGTCATTAAAATTGGTTGGGTCAATAATTTATTTATCACTCATAAACTGAATATTAGCATACACCCTGGACTTTGTAAAGTGACACATGCCCTAGAATAATGCAGGCAAGGAGAGGAGTTAAATACTTAAATGTGATATTTAATGCAAAGATCAGGGGATCCATGCATGATTCATCATGTTACACAACTTCTATTGACAATCAACAATCTCTTGTATTGTTCCCCCACCGTAGATTAATGCAAGCTCAAAGAAGGTATTTCATTTGTCGTGTGTCCTCCTCACCACCTCTGCATAATATCTCAAAATGATGCATGGGTATTTTATGCATGGTCAACCTACTCACCTCGGACTCTGAGTAATTGAATACATACACCAAATTCTTATTGGACACTTCTTACAAATTGAATTGTATCCCATGCTTTAACATTCTGCTCACCATGCACCAAACGTAAATATTGAAAAAGCTAATAAGATCATAGATGTGATGCAACACAAACATATGCTCGAGGAATATGAAATGTGCTTATGTAAGTATAACAAATTATAATATGTATCCACATATGGGAATAATAGCTCATGAGTCTCCCCAAGCATCCCTTTTAACGTCTTGTTTCACACTCTACAGTAGACTTTTGAAAACAAGCCATATTGAATAATGCCCAATGAAGTTGTAATGCTTTCCACTCTCTTAGACACAACACTCTACTGACCAATATAATTTTAACTTTCCACATACTTGGCAGCTAATGGACAGATTGCTTTTGACTATTAGAATCTACACATAGACTTCTGCGTATATTCTAAAAGCAGAATAATTGAACAAAAACAACTTTACAGGTTACAAGACTAAAACCATGTAAAATAACTTCTCATGGTCAAAACAGATAGTTTGAGCGAACCGAGTTTTGATTAAGTCGGCAAGCACCTCCTACCTCTATAAGCACCTCCTACCTCTGTGAAAGAGGTCTAAGGGATCAAATCCTCGGAAGTACCATTCTTTAAAAAAAAAAAAAAAAGCACTAGCTCATTAAGCTTGATGATAGGAAATTTGACTCCACTAAAGCAATGTTTAATGACATTACTACTTTCATTGAGAGACTAAATTCAAACTCCATGTAAATTCATCATTTTTTCTTTGCTGATAGATAAGTTTGAATCCAAGACCTCAAGTTAAGCATTCTTGTCAACCATTGAGCTATAGCTGGGACACCCAATAGGAAATTATCATTAATTGCATATAACATTGCCTTGTAGATTCTCAATAAAAAAATTAATTCTCTTGAAATTTTCAATAGTCAGTAGACGGTACCAAAAGGTGGACTATACATATCTGCTGTGTGTATAGACGAATAAGCCTCTGGCGTTTTATGGCCTGTATTTTAAAAATGGAAATATATAACAATGAAAAAGCAACAAAAAAATGTTGTCCCAAGAAATCATAAGTTTGGTAACATATATAGGTTCAGATTGCAGAAGCCTAAAACAATCAAACAAATTCAGTGGTAATTATACACAATTACAACAGACACAATATCAAATCATTACAAATAAATGATGACCTTGCATTTGTTTATGATTAGATTCAGATATTCCATAAAACAACCAAACGAATTTGGACATAATTATACACAATTAAAAAGGCATATCAAACCATCAAATAAAAGATGACAATTGCATTTGTTTAGGATTGGATTAGATTATTCCATATTTTAGATTCCAAGAGAAATGCTTATATATAAAGAACAAAAGTGGTTGGTTCTGCCATTGTGGGTTATGGCAAAACAACTCGTACTATTTCCAATTCATGTCAATCCACTGGAACCATACAGTACCATTTGCTAGAGTATTGTCCATAGCTCCATGAGCACCCCTCTTTTTTTAGAAACAAAACCTAAATATTACGATTTTGGAATTTAACAACACTATGATATAAGAATCTCACTAGTCAGATAATAAATGAAGCTAATGAGACCACCAAGCATATCATGGTGTCTTGGTCTGATTCTGAGACAAGTTTAGAGCCTGATAAGGGATGTAACAGGTCTGGACATAAATTCCTCCTCTGTACGGGGTATGTAGGAAGTTGGGAAAAAAAATGAAACCAAGAGGGATAGGAACATGAAGACCAAAGTATCACAGACCTTCATTCCAGCAATTGTTTGGGCCTTGTTGCTCACACAAAAGCATCTTCTTTTTCAGGGCACGATGGAATACTTCAAGAATGCTTGGGAGATGGTTGTCCACCTTATTAAAGATTGGGGAATCTCATCTATGGGGACTAGAAATGTAATGCACTCAAGGGGCAAAATTATTATTGAGTAGGCCTGATTTGGTCCTATCTTGTATATGGTTGACAGCTCTTCTACCATGATTTTGCATTGTATCAGTATACTACCAATGTGGATTTTGTATGATTTAGGTGCCTTGATTTTATAATACAGAGCTGACGCCTTCCAATTTCTCAAATAAATAAAAAAAGGATATATTATCCTACAGGTTTTGTATCAATCAAACTCGACAATGTACTGTCTAATCCATAATCAAAGGGAAGCTTTGTCCCCCATCACCTAGGTTAACAGTTAACACACATGTTCTTCACAATTAGATAAATAAATGTAAATAATTCCTTTGCTATCATATAGAGATGCTGGTTGAGCTTGCTCCTCATTAGATATCGGCCATTTTCTCCTTACCCTAGATCTATCCAGAATATAGATCCATTCTAGCCTAGATCTATATGACTAGAATTACATCACCAATCAATGTTCGGGATAGCATCAAAGTAGTATTTGGACACATTTTGATGGGGAATAGTTCAAGGCGAAAAAAGAACAACTTATTATCTTGGCCGGGCTCCATGGCCACATAGCTCTATTAGTTGTTCTTATTCAACATTTTACAGGTAGTTATTATGAAATAAGCACTAGAGTATCCTCACTCAAGTTTTAGTATCCAGGAGTAGCAAAATGGCTCCATTGCCTGGTTAGCTATCATAGAATTTATCAGTGGAATCAGTGCAATGTTTGTCCTTGTTTCAAAATCAATTTTCTATATACCATAACTAGTAGCATAATTTTCTGATCATCTTAAGTATAGATGTTAATATGACAACAATTTTTGCCAACTTCTAATGCATGCATTTTCTAAAATAATAAATGCAGTAGATGATACATGACAACTTCAAGAGACAAACAAGATGATACCTTTACTTCATCATATAGTTTTCTCTCCCATGCATACAACCTGTCCAATGTGGAAGAGTGGCTTCCTGCTATCATGCAGAATTCTTCTATGAAGTCACTCCCACTCTCACAATTATCATCTTTTGATGCTGTTGCAAGAGGATTTCTTGATGATGATGAAACAGATGACAAGGAGCGGTTCCAGGTTATGACCTTTTCCACATGGGGTTCTGAATCTACAAATGACAAATTATTGGATGTGAATGCTTAGTACAACCTTATGGTTGCTATTTTGTTTTGATGTTAGGAAGAGAAATCATCAGCATCAAGTGTGTTGCATTGAAATTAAGTTAATCTCTAATAAATACTACGATTTTTAAGGCTCCATTTAGAACCAATTGTCAAACAGATTTTGCTTTTGAAAAATCACGTTTTAGATAATTAAGTCCAAACCAGCATTCTTGAACCTCAGCTATTGGTTTCATATTTGGATTTAATGTTTTTAAAGTCAACAAAACAACTTCTATGAGAAAGCTAGTTGACAGTAACTTTTACAGAATCAATTATTTAATCAAATAAGAGCATAACGTGTCTTTGAAAATTAGTTCCAAAAGGGCCAAAGAGATTCATGTTATATCAAGTCAACCTACCGTGGTCGGTTGCAGTCTTTCCATTGCAGCAAGATACATGAAACGTCGAGCAAATAGTGGATGTAGGTGACCTTCCTGTGGATCAAAACCTCCCTCTAAGGACCCAAATAGGTAAAAAAAAAAAAAAAAAGAATTAGAAGAATGAATCAAATTGCAATACCTCTCATTTCAGACCATGTGAACTGGATTTTGCTAGCCTCAAGCATCCTTGAAACCTCCTGACCAGCCTCAGCAGCTCTAAAGAACCGATGTTCGATGTCCTTCATGCTCGAGAGAAAATCTTTAGCTCTGTGAGTAATAAACTCAGAAGCAACCTCCCTTTCCATGTGTGTCTCTTTCTCGATTGTTGCATTATCTCTCTTCAAACTGCATTTCTCAGGAGTGACTTTAAACAAAGACTCAGCCGACCCATTAGCACTACTATGAGTCCTCAAAACCATACCATTTGCAACATATGAATTGCTATCAAATGTGGGTTGAATCCCATTGTTTTCCGGGGTACCAAACTTTACCCACTTTGTTTCTTCATCATTGAAAGGAACAACTTCCTCTTCTTTGAACTGCCTCAATCTAATGGTACCATTGAAATTTCGACCATTTCCACCGATATCACTTGTGCCATTATTTATCGAATCCATGGGGTTGAAGAAGTCCCACGAAGGACCGTTTTCATGGGGCAAAGGTGGAGGAGGAGGGGGCATCGGAAAGGTCAGTGATTCATCTTCGACAAAATGATTCATGGACGGGTTGACCCTCACTGTAAGCGGAGCACTCCCACCGGACCTCATGCAACTCACATTGGAGACACGGGGCGAGAAGAAGCCCCCATTTTCCAATGGTGATCCGACCACTTCGGCGATATGGGAGGGAGAGGGAGAAGCATAAGATGAATGCGAAGGGGTCCTGTCCGGCTCAGTAGCCGAAGTCGATAGAGAGGATTCGATCAAAACCTCAGCTTCTGCGAACCTTCTCAGGGCGGTTCCGATGCTGCGAAGGGACTGAACGTAAGAGAGATGCGTGGCTGCGAGAGCATACCTCGAGTCGATCGCTTGCTTGGTTAGTCTCCGCCTTTCCTTGCATAGGAAAAGAGCATCGCTTCTTTCAGCTTTCGAGCTCGCCGAACCCATTGTTTCCTGGAAAATCAAACACCCAATTCTCTATAATCCGCGGACGCTCACTTCATCAAAACCTGCATTCTTTTTACAGAACTTCCGAGAACCAACTTAAAATTTGAAGTCTTTACATTCATAATGTCGATCAGCCACTTCGAAACGAAATTTCAATCACAACCACTTCAACAAGATGAGAGGTTTCAAAGTTATCCCATCAAAAACCACTTCATTTCGGCATAAAATAAAAAACCCACATCAAAAACCTGAAAATCTCACTATTCCCGTAAAATCCCACATCCAAAACACAAAAAACAAGATTAAAATTCCTCTTTTTCCTTTTTCAATCAAGCCCAAATGTCCTTCAAAGAAGGCCAGCCTCCACAAAACACAAAACCCACTTCAGAGTAGCTCTTCTGTTACAAAACCTCCCAAAAAAAGAAACCCAAAAAACACACAACACAAACTTCAAAGAACCTCCATTTTCGGAACCTCTCAACCACTCCCTCCACGTTCCATAAACACCCTCTCTCTCTCTCTCTCTCTCTCTCTCTCTGCGTGTGCAGAAAAGCAGAAACACTTCACAAAAAGGGAAAGACAGACTCAAAGGAAACCGAAGCACGACCTCCCTATTTAGTGAAAGAAAGAAAAAACAACCACAACAAAAACAACAGAGAGAGATGGAGATCGAGCTCTGTTTGAGACCCTTTGTTTTCTGTCCATCACTTTTTTGGGAATCAAATGCATTAAAAAACTGAGGAGAAGAAGATGAAATCTGTCTGCGCCAGTGTTGATGTCTGTCAGACATAAACGTCTCTCTTTTTGTTTAATTTTTATTTATTTTTTCCCCCTTTGAAAAAGTGCACGATAGAAATGCCCTTGGGTTTCCCACCCACTCAGGTCTGCTGTAACGGCTCTCTTGGGAACTACTGTTTTAGTTTTTTTTTAATTATAATTCTAGACAAAGAACTAGTATGAATTAAGCCGATCAATTATCTAAAAAAAATCTAAATTTAATTTGAATTTGTATCTCAAAAATCAGAAATATCCGATATTCAAAAATCTAAAGTACGGATATGAATATTAGTCTATCTGATCTAAAAAATATACGTGTCCGACATATATAATAAATATATATATATTTGTATTATATATTGCCTATATTGTTATCTTATATAATTAATCACAATAATAACATATTATAATACTATTAAATTTTCAATGTATGGTATCTGAAAGAGATAATAAGCCTTAAAATTTTAATTTCAATTTTGATAATGTATGATATCTGAAAGAAATAATAAGCCTTAAAATCTTAATTTCAATTTTGATGTCTTTCTGAAATATCACTTGATTATCCAAATTAATGTTAATATTCAAACATGTCAATTATCTGAAAAATATCCGTATCCGATCCGTATCCGAAGGGATTCGAATCTGAAAATTAATATCCGTATCCAAATTCGAAAATTAGGATATGGATATTGACATATCCGATCTATATCCGTCCGATTGACAGGCTTAATATGAATTGGAACCTTACCCTATTTGAATGGCTACATAAATTATTTTAAGATAAATAATTATTTTAGTACATATGTTCAATAAGATAAATTAATTTTTTTATCGTGTTTTTATTTATTTTAAAAACATAATAATAACGTTTTTGTTGTTTGGTTAATAAAATATTAATATCAGGTATATAGACATGTAAATGATAAAAAATAATAATTTGATATGTAACACTTAATAATATTAATTAAATAACTTAGATTGAATAACATAATTTTAAAGAAGATTTAAAATGTTAATATCAACTTATTTATTCTATCTGTATTGAGGAGTAGTCCTTTTGTTCACATGGAGTATGTTGTGCAAGAGCGAAGATGATTTTGTTCACAGTGCGTCATATCTGTATTGAGGAGTAATCTTCCGTTGTCATCTTTTTATTGAAAAACATAGTAGATGTCTCTCCAATTTGTTTTTTCTTTCAATGAGTTTTACACCGTCCATGTTTTTTTTTATGGATTGTTTCTTATATTTTCTTATTATGAACATTTCATTTCTTAATACTAACTGGGCCGAATGCATATCATCTTTTTTTAAAATAAATAAATAAATAAATTATTCAGGTTTATTCTATAATATCCATATTCTTATTTCCAACAGGGTTAAATGAGGGGTTAAGAAGTGATTAAGAACAGAGTGGGAAAGTATGGTAAGGTGAATTGGGAGGGACCCAGCTGGCGTGGACTGTTGGAGTTATGTGTTGGTGGTGCAGAGGAATCAATGGCTTTTTTGTCATGGGTGGTAATGTACTTTGCAGTCAAGAGGTTGAGAAAGAAAAAATAAATTTTTAAAAGAAATATAAATAATTACAGTTTATTTAATTTTATGCTGTAAATAGAACATAGAGATGGAACAGGGTTACAATACCTGAGGGCGTACGAGTGTGACATAGGTTTATTCTTTCTTGATAACTATATAGATAAATAATAATCCATGTTGAATAAGTAAATTTTTATTTAGTTAATTTTTTTATTATTTTCATTGAAAAATATAAAACTGACTATTTTATTGTTTGATTTAACTTGAAAAAAATGATAATAAGTGATTAATAAGGGAAGTATAAAAATTTATTATTTTTTAAATAGTAACTATACGCTTGAAAAAGTGAGAGAGATGTGTGACTGATTAGATAGATGTGACAGCTTTTGAAATGTGTGTATAAGACTGTTATGTGCAATAAATTTTTTAAAATGACAGATATTTTTTATTTTTTTTTTGAGGGGGAGTAAAAAAAATTCTTTTATTTCATTTACTACGTAGATACAACTAATTTTAACAAAAATATAATCATGCCAGAATAAGTACATACATCAAAAAGAAAATAGACATGTATCCAAAGTGATATAAAATTGAATGACACGAGAAATTGAATGAATCGTTTTTTAAATAATAATTGTAGAAGACCAAATTTGCACGTAACTGAATAAGGAATAAAGGCGCATGAGTTAAATGGAATAAAAAAAGGGTATGATCCAAAATGGGTCTACCAGGCAAGGCTGCCCCGATTAGTATCGTGACCCAATGAGGGGGGAAGGCCCACTTAAAAGGCATTGAGATCCAAAGTGCCGCACTTGATCAATGGATCCAACACCATTCAGCAGGTCGGACTAACAAACAATTTGGTTGGACACCTGACTAGACTTGAATGAACAAGGGATATGGCTTTTGCTCGACCTTACTAGAATGACTGGTTACCAAAGCCCGACCTGGCTAGATGCAATCAGACCACGGGGTCTGACCTGGCACAGAGGGTCGCCTACATGTCCACATTAGAAAGATAACAAAAAGCTCAAGGGAATATTCTTTGGCACAGTAGCAGCAATCAACTGTCAGGGATCGGTTATGATAAACTGATTCCGAGATCACACGTGCCAACTAATCCCAGGGACACCTTGAAGTTTCCATCCAACTCATGATAGAATGACACCCCGAGAGCAAGATCGACACACCTTCTCCCAATATAAAAGGAAGGGTATCCCCTTCCGAACAGGTAGACACTTCTTCTTCTCAAAAAATCATCTAAAACTCAAGTTGAATTCCTCACTAGATTGGGAAACTGACTTGAATGTTAGAGGGGCGTTAGCTGGCACCACACTGGTGTGAGTTACAGGTAACTGGAGCGGAAGACGGAGTTGGAAGACTCAGAGGACGGGATCCTTACAATCATGGGATCCTTCTTGGTTTGTAATCAAACCCAGACCAAATCAAGATCCAGCCTAGAGAAGGAATATCCAATTTAAGGCCACAAGGACTTGTCTGAAAGATGGGAAGGGACCCATTTTAAATCTAAAAGGGCACCTAACTAGCTAAAAATACATAAGTTTTTGGGGATCATTTTATAATTTTCCCAAAACTCAATCCCCATGAAAGAATTATGTGTAGCCCATGATTTTTGATCGAGAGTGCTGGTACCCTCAGTTTTTTTCACACTTCAAATTATAGTCTTATATATCTCGTTATATATTCAATAAAACATATACTTTATTAGACAATGTATACACTTCACTAAATTTTTTCTTACACTTACTTATAATGGATTCATTTAACTTGAAATGGATCAATATACATTTTTTATTAAAATATGTACCTTATTAGTTGGTGTTTACTATTTAAAAAAAAATGAAAACATATGTGATACGAGTTTTGGTCGGTAAAAATAATTGACTAACATTTTCCTTTTGACCCATGATGGAGGCCACTATCTAGAAGACATCCTCACTTGTTAGAGAGAGAGAGAGGAGAGAATGATTTTAATTAAATAGTTATTATATAATTTTCTAAAATTTTAACGCATCATTGTTTTCTTAAGTAATACGTTGGCGTTCGAGAATTAAGTTATTATGATGTTGATGACTATTTTAGTATAAATAAGGATAAAATTGATTTTTTTATTTGGTTGTGTTTTAAATTTTTCTCGTTGGGAAATATATTAATAAAGTTTTTGTTGTTTGGATAAAATGTGAATAAAGTGTGGATAAGAATTTATAAAAAAAAAAAAAATAATGATAATTGATTCGACAATTGATTTATAAAAGGTGATGAATGATTTGAAATAACTTAATTTTAAGGGTTTGCTGGAATCCACATATATCACTCTGTACCAGTTATTTCTAACATAAATATTCTCATTTATTATAACCTTCCAATTACCTCCCTTTTTTTTTTTTTTGGAGGGTAAAAGTAAACTTTGTATTGCTATATGTCTGACTTTACACAAAAAGGGAGAAGGAGCGGAGTGAGTGGGAAATGGAAGAGAGAGTACGGGATGTTGTTGGCTACTCCCCAATTAGTTGCCACCTTCATCATCAGAGGAGTCATTCCTCATAGAAAGTCTTTCCCCGCAATAGCAACTATATGGACTCCATGATGAGCTTACATATTGCCATTTTATGCCTTGATCTATTATGCGAAAGTCTGCTGTTGCGTTCCTTCCAGATCCACTAAATGGTTGAAGTCAAGGCTGCTTGCATTATAACTTTTAGTGCACCCACGGGGGATTGGGTTTTTAGCCAAATAATGTGGTCAACTAGGTTGGACCTCCGTGCCCTTTTCCCACCTAGCATTTTGATGATGAAGGCCTAGATGAAGGCTGAGAAAGAGCAAGTAAGGAAAAGGTGGCTCCCTGTCTCAGCTTCCCTATTGAAGAGTTTGCAAACCGTTTCCCGCACCAGCCCACGACGGAGGAGGATGTCTAGAGTAGGTGTTTTGTTGTGACAAGCCAGCCATGTGATACTATTCCGACTACTTCTCACTTATTGCGACCCTATTCTCGATCCAAACATGGGATTCAAGTTGATTTGTTCTTCTATTGTTCATCCTTCTTGTCACAGGTTAAGATTATTATGTTTCGATAAGAATAATGAGAATAGAAATATATAACATGGTTTGAAAAATTAGTTTTTAGATGTAGGACTAAAACCATTTAAACATTTTTTAGAAAAATAAAAGATCAAATATGTATAAATCACCATTTAAAAATGAAAAAAATTTAGTTTGGTTAACTCTGGTTGAAAACACAATATATATAAAAAAAAAAACCTTACAATGTGTTAAAAGTACGAAAAACCTTTTACAAATAACGATTTTACCTCTTCGCATAGATTTCAGATAAATTATAAAATTAAAATTGAAATGATAAAATCGACATTTATAAATTTTTTTTTTATTTTAATACATTGTAAAAGTAACTGAACAAGTGCTCATAACATTTATGTCCCAGAAAAGATGAAAAAAACTGTTTCACCTGTGTCCCAGGATCACGAATTGATACAATTATTGGTTCTTTTTTTGTAGATTAAAAATAATCTAAAATTATTTATATACTATGATATGCAATGTATAATATATATTTTTATTTAAAATAATATTAATATATTTTAGTGTATATTTTATATAAAATAAAAGATAATGAGGTCACACCGTGTCATTTTTCATGTTTATTTTATGATTCGTTCCATTTCTGTACCTTTTTACAGCTTGGGGGAACAGTGAAAGTTCAATCATAATTTTCAATGAGGCCCTTCAAAAATAAAATACTTTTAAAATCCTCCCCTGCCCATAAAAAGCATATATGATTGTCAAATCAAAAACATACCGAGGACGAGGACGACGTGATTCAAATCGGAGCTATTGAATTGGGTTTGTCGTACGTTGTACAAGATTCACCGAATCCAAGTATTTTTTTTTTATTTCTGAATTTTTTTATTAGATAACCCCCAAAACGTCCTACTCTCGCATCCATTATATTTTAAAAAGAGTACGGTTATACACAATGTTTTAAAGACTATTGTTTCAACGGTAAAATTAACTAAAATCAAATTATAATATCATCATGATTAATAACTGTAATAATTATATTATTAATAATTTAAGTTACAAAAAAAAAAAAAGCATTCTAGAAATTTTCCCCACTCATCAAGTTTTAAATCTTGTTATTTCACAAGTATTTACATAACATCATAATAGCATACCAAGTATGATTTTATTTATAATACAATTTTAATATAAATAACAATATGTTTATTATGATTTTAATATATTTTTATATAACATTTAAGTTAAATATAAATTAAATTTTTAAAGAGGTCTATTCTAAAAACTCCAATCGTTTTTCCCTCTTTGAAGTGCAATTAGGCAACTCGTAAATCCTAAATCTTTTTTTAAATTTTGGTGATGAATTAATTAGGTTTTAAATTTTAAAAACTATAACCAATTAAAATTTAGAAAGACACTTTTAACATTTTTTAGTGAGTTATCCCTTTTAACATTGGTTTTACACATTAAAAAAAACGGTTTGTTCATGTAACCCGGTATCGGTTTTCAAAATCGAGCGATTCAACTGGCGGGTTGAACGGTTTATTAATCTTAAAATGGTTTTTAAAGTAGATTGACTGGTTTTGAGGTTGAATCAAACCGGAATCTAGGCCAGTTGATGTTCCAACTGGTTGAATCAGTCAATCTAGTCCAGTTTTTAAAACATTGGTTACACAGTTTTTCTCAAACCTCAATTTCAGTCTCACGTGTCTCGATAAAATTCACAATATATGTTTTTGATAAAAAAAATTTTTTTACATTTTTTATAAGAAAAACATTCATTCAATTCATTAAAATATATGCTTATTTTTTATAAAAAGCATGTAACTCATTAAATGTAGTGTATTATTTTTAAAAAATTTAAAATATATATAAACTGAAAATAAGATAAAAAATGAGACTGCAAGTAATATTATCCTTTTGAAAAGAATGTTAAAACACCAATCTGCCGTGCGAAGACAGTGCCCAAACTGACTATACAATTCATCAGTAAATATACATGTCTTCTAATGCAATGTAAACTGTGCAGTGTATGATTCATTTAAAAAAAAAAATTCATTTTAAAAGATAAATATATGTACTGGGAAGATGTTGTTATCTGGTCCGTACGATAGACACACAATGGCAATGGACAGTTGGACACTGTATTGTATATGTATGTTAGCAGAGGACTTCGGGGAGAACAAAATAGCTTCTTTGACAAAGGGTAGAATATTATGAAATAAGGGAAGTTTAAAAATATGCTTGTTTGCATAGAATATGAGGGTATAGTTATATTGAAATAAGTGAGAATAAATTGATATTGATATTTTAAATCCCTCTTGTAATTGTGTTATTCCATCCAAGTTATTTCACTGATAAAATGAGATTACTTGTAAAAAATCAATCAATTTTATTATCCCAGACAAGTAAATATGAAACATCCACATTCACTATCATCACCACTTTAATCCTTCAATGAACCTTTTAAGATTAATGATCAACACTTTTATAATCATTATATTCATGCCAACACCACTCACTCCACACAGTTACACAGTACATAAAATCTCTCATATAGAATATATACTCTAATATTGTTCTTCCATTTCATGGTATTCAATTTAGTAACTTTTTTATTTTCACTCAACATAACAATGAATACACTAATGTAGCAAGATCTAACATAAAACAAGCAATACTACTAAACAAACAAAATGAGAAACATCGACAAGCACTTCCTCTCAAGAGAATTGCAGAAGTCTTATAAGTAAATCCGCCGTCAACGCATCGATTTCAATGCCATTGCAAAATTCTGTTCTTATGAGACTCTCCAGAGACCAACCAGTCTTAGCAGCAAAAGCAGAATTGATGTTCTTAATGTCAATTCCCACTCGGGCGATGACAGTTCGAATCAGTACCTCCTTTGCATCACCATTTTTCAATGCCATTCGAAGTTGCTTTGATAAATACTTATCAGGGAATTGAACACACCTGATAATTCTCTGGACTTCTTTTCCGAACTCCCCAAACCTCTCTCTCTTCAATGATTTCGACAATTCATGCCCGTAGAGTTGTTTGAAAGATTCGAAGATCGCCCTTAGTTGTTCTCTGCTTCTTGAGCTAATGAGTGACAAAATAGTCTTCCTATCAATGGATTTCCCACACTCCATAGCTTCGAATATCGTCTTCGCATCGCACATTGCCATGCTTGTGTTGGCTCTCACGCCATCATATCGAATTGAGCTCAAAATGGCCACAAGAGCCTGGAGAGTAGAAAAATTGTTACTTGGTTTTCAAAATAACAGAACATTCAAGTATTTGTTTTACCTCTTTGAAACTAGTACTTTTGCCTGTTCTTAATGTGATTTCTTGCTCTAATTCAAAATTATATCGCGCCCGGTAGGCTTGTTTTATCAGGTTAAGGTCTGTTGAAGTGCTGGTGCAGATTATCTCAATCAAAGTGTTGCCTTCAACGCGTGCGCTGAAGAGTGTCCGTCTCAGTATCTCCGCGTCTCGTTCATGTGGTTCGCTCATACGGAGATATGCTGCCCTCTGTGGTATAGTCAGCAACCCATGCGTGAGTATTTCCATTGTGAAAACTTAAAACTTCGGATTATTTTTGTCAACAAAGGCCCTGATTGAAATCAATTGTCAAACTGATTTAATTTACAGAAACTGATAGTTTTTGGTTTTCGATTTTCATTTTTATTGTTAAAAGTCTACTAGATAGTTTTTTATGAAAAAGCTAGTTAAGAGTGCGGTTTTTTTTGTTTAAAAAAAAAGGAACTTTTTTTTTGTGAAAATGATAATATTAGTCTCAAATGTGACCCCAAATACAGTCCTCACATGTCTTAATTTTTAAAAAATAGTAAACCTCGTCTAATGAGGTAAATGTTTAGATGAAAAATGTATATCGCTTAATTTCGAATGAAATGGATCTATTTTTAGGAATTGTAAAAAAAATTAACGACATATATACCTTACCTGAGGAAATATATATCTCTTAGAATGACTAATGAGGTATATGAGACTGCATTTGAGACTCTAAAAAAGACTGTGTGTAAAACAAGGTCATATACTTACATAGAAGGACTTTCTATTTTGAGATAGAAGGTGCAGAAGGTCTTGGTTGTAGAGAGCATGATAGGTTTGTCTAACAAGCTTGAGCTCCACTGAATTCCTGCTTGAAAGTATCTCCACAACCCTCCTTCCATTTTTGATGTCACCATTTCCTGTTTTGTTGCACAATTGAACGAGTTACAGAAGTTACAGAAAAAAAACACACACACACACCAAGAAACAGAGAGATTTTACCAGAGAAAAAACTGTGAAGGCACTGGCAATCTGATTCAGTCATGTTACTGATTTAACTACCGCTTCAATGCATGCGACGTTTTATATGGTGTTTAGTCTCATAGCCTTTTTTTTATATTGGTCTTACACTGAATGGAATCATTGCCTTTCTGTAAAGTATTAACAAAAATGAGAGAATAACCAGTTAGTGAAGGAATTTATCCCACATTCCAATTTCAACCATGGCCTTCCCACTGCATATCACTTTCTGAATCAAAACTTTTCCAATTTTTTCAAATACAACAAAAACCAGAGTCAGAGAGCTGCCACAGCACGTTCGACCCACCTGAGATTCCATAGAGGAGACCCTTTTAAATTAATCTGTCCACATATAATATAATGTAGTTTTGATTAGTGATGTAGTGAACTTTAACAAAAATATGAAACACCTTTAGCAACAGATAAGCTACCAACAAATCAAGAGCAACTTTTCATGCATGATGTACCCAACATGAAACTGATTCTCATGACTTTTAGAATTGTTTTATTTGGGAGGCTTTATGTACCTCTTGTTCTTCAGAATTGCATGAGATGTTCACATGTTTACACACTGGTCTTGGTGTTCCTGACTTATACAAATTCTTCACTATAGGCATGTAGAATTAATGAATATCATTTCATTAATTAATAAACTAAGGGTTGTGTTTGAAAAACCAGAAAATTAAGTTCGATGTTTCACCGTTACCAAACCACCTCTTTTGGCAGGTTGTATTGGGTTGATGTCTTGCATTTTGATGACTAGACACCAACGAAGAACTGTGACCTAGAGACTGTGCACTTTTTCCTAGGGCTGAGAGGAAGACAGTCTGTAGTCCCTCCCATTAACTCTGTAATCTAGAAATTAAAACAATGAATCTATCTTCCCCCTCCTTGGACATAGGTAATCTTTTGCGGAATAACACCAATTTCATCTTTGGTAATTTTGTTAATGTTTTTTTTTCTTCTTCTCTAGTTTGATTCGCGTTCTTATTTTTCAATCGATTGGGAGAGGTACTCTTCTTCATCGAGACATCAACTCTTTCTCCTGTTCAAGGAGACGATTAAACAATGAAGATAAAAACACTCAAGGACTAAAAGATATTCACTACTAAATCCCCATTTGGATTTGCGCTGAGAGAGGTTTTGAGGTGGGGAACTCCAAATATCTAACGTCACCGCTGATCTAAATAAAAATCCCACGTCTGCATTTAAAACTAAAAACATGCATTTATAGAAAAAAAACAACTTGCGTTTGGAGACATCCAAGAAACAGTGATTCTGCACCACCCATACGCTTTACCCAACACGGAGATTGACGCTGCGGTCCCAGACGGGCCCTAAATGTTGTTCAAGAACTTTTAAAAGATAAACCACCCTTTAAACTAGTATTTGAAAACATATACCATATTGTCTAAACAACTTCTAACAATGGCGGCCTCCAGGCCCGCCTATACGAAAATTGAATCCATCCTCTCCTGCTCCATAAAGGAGAGGACTGACCCTATAACATCTCTCATCAGTCTCTATCCTTTCCAGTTCATTCCTTTGATCTGGATACACATAATTTGAACTTGTGTCTATCATCTTTAGGTGGCTAATGAAGCACGCCTTCCTTGGTCCTTCCACTGGAAAACGACCACTCCCCATTGGTGGTCCATGTTCATTTGGGTTCGATCTTGCTCGTCCTCCATATGCGATCCTTTGAGCACCGGTCCTCAACATTCTGAAGAGTTCCTTTGGCCAGTATCCGAGCTGTTCATCCAAAAAGGAAAACCACCAGTTGCCAGTTGATTCATCCTGCATGTTCAATCAACAAACAAAAGTCCTATATATAATTCAATCTTAAGAGAGTCACACAAACAATAGATATAGCGAGAATTTGGATCACTTACCTGTAGAATTGTTAAAACTGCAATCCGTTGGACGCCATTGTACTCGGAAACTTGAGCACAAGCATCCCCAAGAGCAAGTTGGGAGCTAACTTGTACAAAACCTGGACAGAGAGTATTGTAGCATCCAGTGTGGTGGAAGTTGTCTGCCTGTGATATATGGGAAGCAGATTTTTTTAATAGAGGAAACTAATATCACATTTCCAGCAAAAAAAATAATAATGAAATTCATTATAAGGAAGGAGCATTGTATTGAAACTCACAGTCCATTTTCCGAATAATCTAGTGTGGCTGTCACCATGCATTCCTGGATTCACCTACAAATAGAAAGCCAATTTAGACAAAATTACATTGTAGCCCCGTTTAGATTTGCGTTTGGGTAGATTTCGCGCTTGAAAAGTGAAAGATTTTATTAACGCGGATCCAAACATATTTTCAGCGTTTAACTTTTCAAACCACCCTCTTGCTTTTTCAGGCAAAAAATCGAGCAATTGAAAAGGTAACAAAATAATGCTTTTCAAGAGCTGAGTTTGAAACGCAAGATTTTAAGAATATCAATGTTTCTACAACACATCCAAATGCAGCCTAAGAGTGCGTAGATATTTGATCAATGTTTATCACAAAAAATATTGAAGTGCTTTCCATGTTGTCCAGGAAATTATGTCTTTTTTTCTTTTCTTTTTTTCTTTCCAAATCAATGGGTTTGAAACATCTCATGAAAGTGGAAGTAGTATTTGAGCAAGCTTACCTGATATCCAGCCTCAACAAACTCCATTCCCCTTAAAGCAGTGTGTGTTTCCCCAGATATGGCCCAAATTTGTATAGAACTAATTTGGTGGCCTGAAAGTTGTAGATGCCATATATTAAGGCCTGCTGTGCCTCCACCATAGTCTCTCTCAGCAGTTGTTCCATATGCTGCAATCTGCACAATTTAGCTATTTCTATGAGTCATGAACATGTGATGAAACAAACTGAACATATTTTTGTTCCCCAACCAAATTTGTGTTTGAAATAGATCAACCGATCAATGATTCTTCAAACACAAACCATAGCAATTATGAATGAGATGTTTATATGAAAATTTTTGGTAGGTGTGTATTTTTTATTTTATGGCTAAATCTTGTCCTATGAGTTGTAAAACTCAAATCAGGACATCCAATGAAATAAAATTAAACACCATTTTACAATAAAACCTACCTGATGTGAGACCGCATTTGTGGTGCCATTATAGTTTCCTTCTGTTCTCAAGATTGGGTGAGTTCGTAGTTTCTGAATAGGGACCGATCCAACAGGACATCCACCTTCTAGCTCAACTAGTCCAATTGGCCTCTTCGGTAAAGTTTCGTTCTTTGGATCTTTGGGAATTGAAGTTGGCTTCATCTATAGAAATGATACAAGTATATTAGTATGTCATGAATGCCAAACTTTTTATAATTGCAAGTTTGATCATATTAACTAAGAATTCTTGGTATGCGTCATATTATTTTTTTGTGAATTGAGCTATTTCTTTTTAGCCCAAAAGAAAAGAGCTTTTTTTTTAATTGTTCATGTACCTGAATTTTATGATGTTTGAGCAAGGGATTGGAAAATGCAGGTTGTTCATGGATTTTAATGCATTCAAAGATGTCCCCCACCTTAGTCTGCAAAAACAAAACATATGCATTACTGTGCTGATATTGATATACTAGAATTCATTTTGATCTCAATCTGTGAATCACTATATCCAAGAAAAAGCGATACCTTAATCGTCTTCACCGGTAGAGGTCTGAATATGTTTTCTTCTGCTTGAGTTCCAGCTTTGAAGGAAACAAGAAACAACACAAGGCACAATGTAGCCACTTTCATGCTTGAGACTTGAATTTGAGCCACTCCAACAGTCATTATGGATCAGCTGCTTCACTATCTTCCACCAAATAACTTGCCCTTGTTTATATAATAGAAACCCATTATCTCAAAATAGTAAGGATAATATTCATCCACTTTATTTGATTTAAAGAGTAAAACAATAAGGATCTCACTTTCTTTTACCCCTTGTGTCTCAATACAAAATAGCAATGATCTACTTTTTTGGCTCTTTGATGAAGAAGCCATTTGGAGGACTACATGCGGGCTTTTTATATGCCATTATAAAGTACGTTTATACTCATCTCTTAACTAAGGTGGATTAGTTTTAATCTGTGGGTTAGATTACCAACCCTCCAACCAACACCCAGGTTGATTGTTATGTAATGACACATCATAGGTTCAATCTTATTACCTATTAAACCATGATGGGAAAGAAACAACAGAAAGAAAAATATTTATGTGGTTCGATAATTTATACTTGTCTATGAAGAAAAGAAAATGAATCCTCTATATCAAATAATAGGGATAGAAAGATCTCTCAACCTCTCTCCTTTGTATTCATCTTCTTTATTATATCTTGAATCGGTTTTTGCATCCCGAGGCATTTAGTTATAATTTTTTTGGTTGATACTAATTATCCAAACCAACACCGATTTCTAACAAAAGTCTACAAAAGTATGTGAAATTACATGAGAATCAATACGTAAAAGTCTACAAAAGTCTATAAAAATTTAATCTGTTAAAGCCTGTGAAAGTTCATGAGAGTCAATTTATGAAAGTTTGAAAAAGTTTGTGAGAGCCTGTAAAAGCCTATAAAAGTCAATATATAAAAGTCTGTGAAAATCAATCACTTAAATAATGTCTACATAAATTCATCAAAATCTGAACCGACTATTTACATGTCTTTTTATATGCCATTGTAAAGTACGTCATTAAAAAAAAAAAAGATTTAGTTCAAGTCTAAACTCTCCGACCAATCCTTTTAGTTATATAACTTCTTTGTCTATCTATATAGGTGTCATATATTTTGTAGATAATATTATTGTAGATTGTATAACCGATATCTAGGAAATTGATCTACCAATATTGAGAATATTTAGATCTCCTGCATAATTGAAATCCACATAGCCCACATGTCAAACTCTGTGTTGTTGGCAATCTTTTAGTACAAAACTCTTTATAGTCAATCAATATATCAATTGTCTCAATTGGAAGAAGGATGAAGAACTTTGCATCCCTTCTAATCATAAATGAACTCACTCAGTATAGGTAATCAAATTCAACTTGATCTTTTTGTTTGACTTAAATATATCTTTGATCGTGTTTTTGATTGTTGATAAAAAAAAAATTTGGATGGATTGAAAAAAGTTTTAACAATGATAGAAAATGGTTTCTCAAATAAATTTTGAACAGTTTGAAAATGATCAATTATTCATATCAGGAACATCTTTTTTATTGAATAATGGCTATTCATGCCATTTAGTTCTACAAGCAGAAGTTTTATATTGTATTATTGATGGTCAGGATGAGTTTGTTAAAAATTTGAGATTAAGAAATATTCAGATAAAAGTATACATCTGAAACTTAGGACAAGTTTTAACCATTAAAGTGTTTATTGGAAAATTAGGACAAGTTTTACCCATTAAAACATATTTCACAAGAAAATATAGATCTCGAAAAGAACTTTCCAACAAGTTACATTATACCTCATTCGGATTTATGGTTGAAAGTTATTATCTTTTTGTTTTTGGTGCCTTTCCCAAAATGAATTTGTTTGGTATGTTTTTAAATTAAAATTTGCATGAGATTTGGTCATAAACCAACATGATTTTATTTGACATTTTTTTCAAATAATAATTAATATACATGATTATTGAATTTGAATTTTGTAAATCAATTTTCTTGGATTCATACTTGAGGAAGATTGTGATTTAAGAAACATTTTGAGATCCATCTTTCCCTTGAAACTATCCTAAAGTAATCTAAACAATAGGTTCGGGACTATTTGAGTGTCGAGGTCATTTTAAGAAATCTTTTTATGGTGTTTTCAACCTATATATCTATAAACACATCTTGAGTCCTGTTCTAGTTTTTTAAGAGAATTTAAAAGTGCTAAAAGATATGGGATTGGTTTTGTCATCAACCTATTCATCCTTGAGATTTCACATTCATTGAGTGATATTTGATCTTTGATTGAATTGGTGGCGAAGGTTCTATGATTTTTCTTGATTGTGTTTTTTACCTATAAATTCTTTTGTTGCGCCATGAAATAACCATCTCCAATACATAACAATACTTCAATATCCAAACGATCATTGAAGAGGCCAATGATATAATATGCATGGATAGATAATTATGGAAATATGCAGATATTATGTAAAATGCCTGTATTTCAAATTAATAATACATACTCGAATATCATTGTCCTATTAGAGTCGCATGCCTAATTAAACAATGGTACAGATAGCCCAAGGGTGCACAAAGTATAGATGTTTTTTTTATAAGTTTTAAATGCTATTATTTGATAGGGTTACCGGTGTCTCCCGCCTAGGTTAATATTTGAGGGTATAAAAACATGTTTAGAGTTCCTAATGCTTTGTTTTAGATACCTCTTTGTATTTACCCGAACATATGGTGTTTATGTCATTGTTTTTTTTATATGTTTTATTACATTTATTTTTATTCCTAACTTATCCAAACAATAAAAACTCATTATTATATTTTCAAAGTAAATAATAAAAAATACGGAGTAATTGAAATTTGATAGAGAATTATATACAGCATGTTTAGGCCGGGTTGGCTTATGCGGTAAGCCACCGCTTTCATTAGAGTGTATTAGTTTTGTCTTTTATGATTAGAGAGCAAACTCACGTGGATTGATCATCCCCCGCTTGATCATGATCTAACCGTGGACCTCAAGTAACATCTGTGGACCTTCACTGGAAACTTCTTTTCTCACCATTTTGTGGGTCCCACATAAATAACGACTTCAAAATTTTACCTTAAAATTTCAACATCATATGTTCCTTGTGAATGCACTAACTTTAGACTGATTTAATCAGGGCGTTCATTATAATATAAAAATCAAGGGAAAATTAATTAGGGGCCATTCCATGTGGTGCCACCTTCTATTATTTTTAGATTTATGAGAAATTTTAAGCTTTTTTGGGATTTCTGAGACATTGAAAACTTATTTTTAAATTCCTTTAGTCGGATGCTTTTTAACCCCACACAATTATTTTAGTACGCTATTAACACTCTCCAGTATATTACATTGTTAAATATCTTACGTACACTACTAACACTCATCAATACATTGTTAGCCTTCGCATAGAATACCTATAACTCAATTGTTTCAGTACACTATAAACACTCATTAGTACATTAATAAATATCTCAAATACATTATTAGCACTCCCTAGTACATTGTTAACCTTCGCAAAATTGGGTGATAACATTTTTAATATTTTTGAACAATATCCGATTGGAAGAGACCTAAAGATAATTTTTCAAAGGATATAAGAATAATAGGTTGATGATTACATGGATCCCTAAATAATTTTTCCAAAAATCAATAATCAGGTACACTAACATAACAAACAGTCTCTGACGCCGATGTGGAGTGAGCGGTTCAGATCATTTGAAGTCCACCATTGACATCATCATAACCGTAGACTTAATACACCCCATCAGAAAACCAAAAATACCCTCCAACACCACCAACTTAAAAAAACCAACATCGAACGGTCCACGTTCAACAATCCTCCGTCGGATGGTTTTCAACGGTGGTAGATCTGTGTACGTCATGGGGATAGTTTAGTCAATCAGTGGCTACATTAGGGTTTGTGACGTGGGTCGGTTCAATCATGGAAGGGGCTATTTGAGTAATTCCATCCTCTCGGGAGGATAGAATCGGCAATTAATAGGCGTAATATAAAACGAAACTAACCCCGAAAAAGTGTTACCGTCGGTGAGAAAAGTCGTTTAAGGGTAGCCGGAGATTTTGATGTTCCGGCCTGTCCTTGGGTCCGATATTTCCTATAAATATCCCCCAAACCCCCTCTCTTTTTCTCATGCTTCTCTCTCTTTCTAATTTCGAAGCGCTCTCTCTCTCTCTCTATTTAAGTGAGGTATATGATTTGTTAAGAATTTCGGAATCTCTTGTTTTTTAGTTTCGGATTTAAAAATCTTGTTTTTCTGTCTCTGCTTTTGGACCCTTGTTATGTTTCGTTTATGGCGTTGTTTAGTGAATATGTGGGTTGGAGTTGTAGGGGGGGTGTTACGATCGTCTGATCTTGTTTTATTGGATCGATTAGATTTTGGGAGTGGATTGATTTGTGGATCTTGTTCTTTTGAGGGGCTGGGGAGGGTTTGATTGATGGGATTTACTTCGTGGATTTCTACAGCAGGTGTTGATCTGCTTGTTCTATGTGTGGTATGCAACACTGGAATAAATTGGGGATCTTGTTCTTTGTGATGTTATCAGATACTCTGTTGGGATATGAAATTGAAATTGATTTTGATTCTCCATGTGCTGATGGGGGCAAATACATGTTATTAGTTAACTTTGCTTAGATCAACTGGACATGGACAGGAAATTAATCTTATGTTTTCATGCCTAATCAAACTTTATTTTGGGATTTGTGGTACCCGTGGATGTGATAATGTAGAATGGTTTATAGGCAGGAATCTGGGTGGGGTTGGGGGGGGGGGGGGTGGTTATGTATGGATTCACTTTAATAATGTTAATATCCCTGCGAATCATACTAGCTTTTGAATAACAAGAACGGACTTTGTTTTGTGATGAATGGTGAATAAATACTAGACGAGCAATCAATTTATTGGATTTGCCGTGCATGCGTGCATGAATGATTTGTTTAAACTGCAAGATGATTCCGTGATTCAAACCTGAACTTTGTGTTTGGGTTGTAAAGAGCCCTAATAGCTATCTTATTGTGCTACTTACTCTCATTGTTTATACTTTGTAAGTCTTTGATGCTTTTTGGTTTACTGTATCCTTATGTACTTGCTTATTTTGTACTTCGTTTGCAGCAGGTGTTATTGCATTCCTGCTCTCACAAAGCTTACTTCTTCTGAAGACTAGTTCACGTTAGCCAGATTTAACAGTTTGTATTAAAGAAAAGGACAGCTTATTAACTTATATGTACTTTTCATACATGAAATGGATTGTCGAGGAAGACCGTTATTTGATCTCAATGAGCCCCCAACCGAAGAGGATGAGGAGAGCAAAGGCGTTCTTCATCTTCAGCCTCAGAAGTCTCTCCCTACTTTGAATTCCCATGCATTTACATCAAAAGAGGGTCCTCAGAGGATAGTAAACAACAATGCCTTTTCACATGCTTCTTCTGTATCAGGATTTCAGCCATTTGTCAGGACCAAACACATGAGTAATCCCACAGATATTCCTATGAGGAAGGCAGATGCTCCAAATTCCAATCATCTTGTATCATCCCAGGTAGAAAATCATGTAAGGGATGCTAAGGCCACACAATCAACTGTCTTGGGTTCTGCCGGCCAGGGCATTGAGAGAGAGGAAGGAGAATGGTCCGATGTGGAAGGAACCACTGAAGCTAAGAAGCACGATCTCATGATCACTGATAATGGTGAGACCATGAACGGTCATTCTGGGACAGAAGGTACTGAAATTTCTGGTTCAACTTTTTGCAAAATTACTTTAGATGAAGGTGTTGATCCAAATAAGGAGGTTAGACGTTTGGCTTCTGTGCCTGAGCCACTTGAGAATGCTCAAAGCAGTGGCAGAAATATTGATGGTATTGTCAAAGGAGACACTCCTGGTGATGGATCTGAGGAATCATCGGTGGTTGCAAAGCCAAAGGAGGTTCGAGGTATTGAAGCTAGTCATGCTCTGAGGGTCGCAAACAATCCAACAAAGAAACATAAACTTGATCAGCACAAGGAGGCCATGTTAGGGAAGAAAAGAAATAGGCAAACAATGTTCCTTAAGTTGGAGGATGTCAAACAAGCATCAGGTCCTATTAAATCTTCAACACCAAGACGGCAGGCTTCCTTTCCATCAGTTACCACTCGCACCGTGAAGGAGGTCATCCGTTCCACTCTTGCCATGTCCGAACGTGCTGGAGAGAAGCAGGTGCAGACTATGACCAAGGAACAGAAACAAGCAGATCCTGCAGGTCCAGAAGGAGGTGCTTCTGTGGAGTACAATGACCCAAAAGTGGAGTGTAATGGTGATCTTCATTCTCGGTCCAAGAAATTGAGCAATGATCTCTTTGGCGAGGGAGGTCCACCACCTCTTCCAAAACAAGGTTCAGGGAAGCAGCCTGTAGACAATATACAGCCTAAGAATCCACCTGTAGCTTCATTTAGGAAACCAGCTTTGCCAGCTTGTCAGAATAGTGTAGATTCAAAGGTGGGGAACAAAAAGCTTCCTCCTAAAAAGCCAAACAATAATATTACACAATATCAAGATACATCAGTGGAGCGTCTTCTGCGAGAAGTCACCAATGACAAGTTTTGGCATAATCCAGGTCTGATCAAAGCATCCTTAATGTTCTAGTTGATCCTTAAATTCTTTGGCCTTTTTGTGCCCATATTTTTTCATAAGCATGACATCCTTTATATTTCCAATGAATCCTTTTAAAAAATCAATTTTTTTTGTGCTTTTGAACTCTTTTTTTTTTTTTTTTAAATTAATATTTGGATGTCTTCTCTGTATGTTTTGCATTTCATATGTTCCTTCTCAGTCATTGCCTTTCCAGAGTAAATCCTATCATGAATGACCAAAGCTGGTTTTCTTAACTTTTGAGTACATCATATAAACACCAAGAAATCTCTTTATATATGTATATAATGTTTCAGAGGTATGCTTTGACAACAGTTGTTGATTAAAATTAGTTCTGACTATTAGGTTTGTCTTATGAGTCAACACTATTAATAAATAGTGCTTTTGCAAGTTTCATTGACAATTAAAAAAAAAAAACTATTCATCAAATAGCTTCACTCAAGATCCTTTTAATGTGTTCTAAAATTGGAACCAGCAGATTATCCCTGAGAGTATATTTTTGTGTGCTCTGTTTCTGCTATTTTAGGGGGGATGTTCGTTATATGGAAGGTGCAGATTTGTAGATCAGATTAAAATTGAATGGTGATGTCCAGTATCCTGCCATGGCATGACAATTTTTCTCTATAGAAAATAATATCTTCATTATTCATATGTGATACAATTTTCTAGAAAATTTGAAGTTACCTGATATGATCAATTGAATGCTGGTTATTCATGATGAGGTGGATACACTCCTGCAAATCCTTTGATAAAGACTGTCTGTTACTGCAAGTTTTCTTGATCTCACTGAAGAGTGGATAATGTATTGTTTGAGACCCATTGCTTTGTTAAAAATTTGTAAATGTGTGCTTGCCTAGTAACTGATACGTATTGAAAAAAATGATTTCAAGAAAGGAAACTTTGGATTGTGGAGATCAAGATTTAAGAGTGATGGGTTTCAATTTGAGATTCCAGAGAAACTTATGGGCTGTTTGGGTAGGAAAATAAGGGGAGAATAGGAGGGAATTATGCAGAATACGCCAAAAAAGCTGTTTGTTTGGAAATGTAGGAATAAGTTGGTATTTGTATTCCAAGTCTCTCTTTGGAGTCGTGTTATTCCACCTAACTCATTCCATTGGTATAAAGGGGTCCCATTGTCAAATCAACTGTCATCACTTTTTATAAACTATGGGCCCACAAGTCAAATCATTTTTCACCTTTTATAAATCCTTATTCACATTATATTCACAACTTACCAAACAACAATAACTTTATTATTACGTTTTCGAAACGAGAATAATTAAAAACATAACCAAACAAAAAAAATCACTTATTCCACTGATATAGTAATTTATTCTTTTTTTTTCTTGGTTAGTTATCTATCCTTAGAATAATCATAAATCCTAGAATTGTTTATGTCTCTATCCAAACGGCATCTCAGAAAATGTTGATGCATCTCTGACTATGACATGGTAATCAAAATCAGTGCATCAAATATGATCGTTCTTCCTTCTCTCTCTTTTATTATGTTATGATTATAATAATACTCATGGAATAATTGTTGATTGCTTTGGCATCAAGTTTTATTCCTTGATCATGGCATGTGTTTTTGTTTCTCATGATTTCTGTGCAAGGTTGCACAATAGTTATGATTAGTAATTTAATTTTAGGAACATTGTCACTGTTGAACTTGTGAAGTTGGTGTAATATTTATCACAGAAGTAATAGATTTTCCTTGCTCATTTTTACTTTTGGGCTTTTGGATATATCTCAAAGAATGTTCTGCGGATAGTAGTCTGAGGGGATAATATTTTATGGATATGTATTATTTTAATTGCATATGGCTCATGCTGACAGGATATTGAATTATGTGGATTTAGACTGAATACCCAGTTGCCTTAGGGAAACTATTGTAAGAATTTCATAGAGAATGCAGAAGTCACTGAAAGATTTTTAAAGTATCTGATCCTGTTACGAATTGCATTTTGGAGGTGATATTGGAGTAGGCTGGGCCCTTTAACGTTGTCAGATGTGAATGATGATAGCAGCATACATGGCATATGCTTGAGGTGTATGAAGACTTGATCAGACATTTACTGAAAGAAGTTCAATGAAAAGGGGTGATAATTCGGCCCAAATTCTTCTGTCAGGAGCTTAGTGCTGAAGAAGAAAAACTTTTTTAGAATGCTACAATCAACTCAAGAGATTGGCATTGTTTTTCTCATTCTTTTATATTCCTTTTCTTCTTTTTTTTTTGAGAAAATTTAAGGTGCAAACTTATTGAGGGAAAGCTCCAGAATTAAAAGAGACAAGGGATCTCAGTACAAAGGTTAATGAAGAAAATATAAAAAATTAAATTAAAACACCCTCTAAGCAAAATCACTCTATTAAAAAGGCGTGCTCACCAATTCGCTCTAAAAGATGTTTGGTTGCCACATGAGGACAAGATTGGCATCGTTGGCTTTATTAAGAAACAAAAATTTGGAAGCCAAGAACTATGAGACCATTTTGGCGAGTAGTTTATTTCTATATAGTGCAATTGATATAATGCAATGTTTGCTTTAAGGATTTGTTAGTTCCACATAAAATACAGGGGTTGGTTCATAATCAATCTTGTCTGTAGGCATAGATTAAGTTACGTGAAGTGCTGTTTTACTTACATTGAGGTTTTTGTTTTAGGTCATAGGGGTAATGAATAATTTCTTTCTTACTGAAATGTACTTGTCCTGTTTTGGTATTATTCTGTGAAAGTTGATTAGTATCTGTTAGCTGATTGTTCTTGCTGGCAGAAAACACTATTATCAAGTTGTTTCTTTAGTTATGAACACTATGTAAATTACTAAATTTTTATAAAGTTAATGGAGATTCATTTACTTTCTGGATTATCTGTACTTATCATAATCCACTATGTATTGGCTAGGTTCACCTAGAACACAGCTCATTTAACAACCCCCCCGGGGTGGGTTAAATGTTATCTTTTCTGTGAATTAGTAGACACACACACAATAAATACATGTATCTCGGGGAGATTTTGGATAATCCAAACTGTACATATAGGAATAATTATGCAGGCGGTTACAGGTATTTATGGCTTTCATGATGCCTGACTTTAATACCACATCTTTCTTATGTCCAAGAAACTGACTAGTTGCATGTAGAAACTGAATGAACAACCATGATGTGCATGTAGTCTTTTCTTTTTCTGGTACTTCTGTTATCCTTTTCCATAGAGAAACAGTCATTTTTTTTCCAGAAGAAACAAAAGTTAATTTTTGAAGGAACTGCAGTTTACTATTACTTTTTAAGACTGTAGCAATGAAACTGCTTATGAGGCCTGTCTTCTTTTAGGTGTTGTTATTGGGCCTTGGAACTTTTACTTTCTCTTGCAAATGTTCTAGTAAATCAGAACCCTCATCATAATCCACCTCCTTCTTCCCAACACCTAGCCTTAACATACCTGCTTTGTTGTAAATGTTTTGTCCAATGTCGTAAGCTTGTTTTCTTTCTTAGGCGTCTCATTTCCACCTAGGTCTTTTGGCTCTTCCCTCTCATTCACCTTCCTTTGGTTCACACTCCTTTTAGTTTATTTCTCATCAGGTTGATCTTATGCTTTCTTGTTTTCCTTCTTAAGTACCTCATTTCCACTCGGTATTTTTTCATCCCGGACATGACAAAAAATTATATTTCTGTTGTCTCTTCTTGCAATGCCAAACTGATAAGTATAGCTCAAGCCTCAATGTGCAAGAGTGCTAATTAGAGTATGGTTTATGAAAATGGAAAAACCATTTGAAGATGCAGAAATCTGGAAGACTCATGGTACCGGATAAATTCAAATTTTCAGTAAATGAGGAATTACATTTTGTGCATAGAATCTGGATACTGGATAGTATTTGGGGTCTGCCTCTCTGCACATGAATACATCTGCAAATTTTGATTATAGAAATATAGGCTTGACATGAAAGGGTTAATTAGCAAACAATTTTTTCTACTATCTTCTAGATTATTGTTAATGTTTGCCTAATCGGACTGGTCCTTAACAGTTTTTAAGTGTTGGTTTAATTTAGAACCTGAAGAAGTTTTGTCTTCTTAATCCTTAATGCATTTCTTTATTGCCAGATGAGACAGATCTTCAGTGTGTTCCTGGACGTTTTGAATCCATGGAAGAGTATGTCAAAGTGTTTGAGCCTTTGCTCTTTGAGGAATGTCGAGCGCAACTTTATAGTTCTTGGGAAGAGTTAATTGAGGTAACATCAAGAGACGTGCACATAATGGTCCGTGTAAAAAGCGTGGAAAGGCGTGAAAGAGGTACTGAAAATTATTTGTGTGTGTGGATTTAGTTTATCTGTAAAATCCTTCTTAAAGCAGCTCTTTGAACATTTTAACTTATGGCGAGGCTTCACATTACATGAATGTGCTGCATGTTGAAGTTAGTTTTGTTATTCTTGGTCATGCTGTCGTGAGTTTGAAGTTGATGTGTAGGTAAAAGCAAGAAGTTTGAAGCCTTGATAAAAAAAACTGTAGGTAGAAGGAAAAGAAAGCACAACAGGTTTTTATTCTGGAAGATAAAGTAAAATATCTAGCATTTTGCGTAGAGCTTCTGAGTTCCTCCTAATGACAATTAAAACTACCATTGCACCCTTAAACTCGTCACCTTAATGTGGTATAATTGTCTAAAAGAGAAACCATAAATTGATTAACACCAAAAAAAAAAACACACACACACACTAAAATCTAGGGTAAGTTGCTGCACTCTTCTATCTGGCTTTGATGCTTATTCTTGGACTTGGGACACCTCTACATCAACGTATCACTTGGGATCCTAACAATGTAAATTCTTAATGCAGCCTGAGGCAGCATGTTTTTTGTTTGCAGTTGTTAAGATGTGTATTATATTAAATAAAATCCGAATTGCTTATTTTTTCTTTCAGGTATTCATTTTCATACCTGCTCACATGCAGATTTCCACTTGCCACTATATTAATAATCACAAAGGTGGCATGTGTTTCTTTCATCCCTGTTTGGTTGCATGATAAGGAATAGAATAGAATTAGAAAAGGGTTTATCCCTTGAAAAGTTTTGGTTGGCAAGATTAGACTGGATTGCCAACTTTGGATGTCTAGAATATCTGGATAAATTTATCTCTGTGAAGAGGTTGATTAGATTCTTCAAAGGTTAATTATCCATATTTTAAAATCAAATCTAACCAAATAACAATTTTGGAATAAAAGGCGCAAGAGAGGTGATTGTAGAAATCTTGTTATATTCCAATGTAAATGAATGCATTTCTAATAAAAGAGGTTTTTATTTGGAGGGCACTTGGGCAGTGATATCCTCCATCCTTGGAGATTTCAATGATATTAGGAGTGGACACTTCATCTACCATTATGGACAATCTTTGGTTTGGGAGGTGACATTCCGGGGTCATTCTTTGTTGGGGTTTCTTCCCCATTGTCTTCCTATTCTATTTCTTTTACCTTTTTTTTTTATATTTCAACTTTGTAATGGGGGGGGGGGGGGGGGGGGTTCATCTTTCTTAATAAGACTGCTCCATTATCTTAAAAAAAAAAAGGAATATAATCCAAGGCCAAGCAAAGAGAAAATGTGAATAACAGAATATATGGGTTATCTGACTTGCCAACTATTCTATTCCATATAAATCTATCCCCAAAATTAATTTGGGGATTGACCTTGCAGATTCTCTTACAAAGCATAGTTTGTCCATTTTCTCCTTTTGTTTTTAATACACCAAATACTACCAATAAATAAAGGGGAAGAAGATTTTCCAGGGTTTCATCATAATTTATTCCATGTAATGTATTTGTATGTTACTGCAGGATGGTATGATGTTGTAGTCCTTCCAGCTCAGGATTGTAAGTGGTTGTTCAAGGAGGGTGATGTCGCCATTCTTTCATCCCCAAGGCCAGGCACAGGTATGAATAGCCAAGCATGGGACCTGGATATTTCATTTAGCATGGATGCGGGTTTTGTAACTAATATTGAAGTAACGGACAGGGGTACGATACGGATACGTCACCTAGTCTGAAGTATCCGGGTATCATAGTGAGCCAATATGAGCTGCTTTCACGTCGACTGAGATCCGTTTTTCCCTTGCTCTTGAAACATGTGTATTAATTAGTTCTATTTTTGTTTGTTGAGCAGTCAGATATAAGAGGAGTAATAATACTGGGGCCAGTGAGGATGATTCAGAGTCTGAAATTACTGGAAGAGTTGCGGGAACTGTTAGGCGGCATATACCCACTGATACCCGTGATCCTCTAGGGGCAACTCTTCATTTCTTTGTGGGTGATACTTATGATTCAAATAGGTAATGCTAATAATTGAATATATCCTTCTTTGATTTTGTGCTGTCCTTTGAAATAAATGGCATGAAAATGCTTTGTCTATGTGGGTTGTAGCTTCTGTCCGTCTTACCAATTGGAGACCTATCTATTGTAATTGTTTCCTTTTTCATCCAAGAGAAATGAAACTTCTAACTCCTGAATCCTTAAACTGTCTTCAAATTGTATTACACATTTTATGTTTCATACTTGATATTTTCAGATTCTCTTCATAAAAAGTATTTGATTTTCTGTTAGTACATGGAATTATCAAGTTCAAATTTTGATCTGATGCCTGGCACCCTGTTAATTATATCAATTATAGCCATCCATTGTAATATGCTTTTAGCCATGACATTTCTGATTGTAAATTTGTTGTTTCTTCAGCAAGATAGTTGAAGATCATGTTCTAAGGAAATTACAAATAAAAAGCACTTGGTACTTAACTGTGCTTGGATCTCTTGCAACTACTCAGCGAGAATATATCGCTTTGCATGCCTTTCGGCGTCTTAACACGCAGGTGATGATCATGTCCTATATTATTGGCAGAATAATCTCGCACAGATTGCACTTCATAGAGCTGTTCTGATAATCTTTTTTATGTGGATTGTAGATGCAAACTGCTATTCTGAAGCCCAGCCCAGAGCACTTCCCAAAATATGAAGAGCAACCTCCAGCCATGCCTGAATGCTTCACACCAAATTTTATTGATCATCTTCATAGGACTTTTAATGGGCCGCAGCTAGCTGCAATTCAGTGGGCTGCAATGCATACTGCTGCAGGTACAAGCAGTGCAGGAATGAATAAGCGGCAGGACCCTTGGCCTTTCACTCTTGTTCAAGGGCCTCCAGGAACAGGGAAGACACATACAGTGTGGGGAATGCTTAATGTTATTCATCTTGTGCAATATCAACATTATTATATTGCATTACTTAAGAAACTTGCTCCTGAGAGCTATAAGCAAAACGAGAACAATTCTGAGAGTGTAAGCTTGGGAACTGGATCAATTGATGAAGTTCTTCAGAGCATGGACCAGAACCTCTTTCGGACACTGCCTAAACTTTGCCCGAAGCCTCGGATGCTTGTGTGCGCTCCCTCAAACGCTGCTACAGATGAGTTGCTATCTCGTGTTCTCGACCGTGGCTTCATAGATGGGGAAATGAAAGTATACCGACCTGATGTTGCTCGAGTTGGAGTGGATACACAAACACGTGCTGCTCAGGCTGTTTCTGTTGAGCGAAGAACTGAACAGCTTTTAGTCAAGAGCCGTGATGAAATCATAGGTTGGCTGCATCAGCTAAAACTGCGAGAAGCTCAGTTCTCCCAGCAGATAGCCGCACTTCAAAGGGAACTTACTATTGCAGCTGCAGCTGGCCGTTCTCAAGGATCTGTTGGTGTCGATCCTGAGGTTCTACTTGCTAGAGACCATAATCGAGATACGTTGCTGCAGAACCTTGCTGCAGTTGTGGAGGGTAGGGACAAAGTTTTGGTTGAAATGTCTCGTCTGCTTATTTTGGAAAGCAAGTTCCGTGCAGGCAGCAATTTTAATTTGGAGGAAGCTCGTGCGAATCTGGAGGCAAGCTTTGCCAATGAAGCTGAGATCGTTTTCACAACAGTCTCTAGCAGTGGGCGCAAGTTGTTCTCGCGTCTGACTCATGGTTTTGACATGGTTGTTATTGATGAGGCTGCTCAGGCCAGTGAAGTTGCCATTCTTCCTCCTCTATCTCTTGGTGCTGCCCGGTGTGTTTTAGTTGGGGATCCCCAGCAACTACCAGCAACTGTCATTAGCAAAGCTGCTGGAACTTTATTATACAGTAGAAGCCTTTTTGAGAGGTTCCAACAGGCAGGTTGTCCTACCATGTTATTATCCGTACAGTACAGGATGCATCCACAAATTCGGGATTTTCCATCCAGGTACTTCTACCAAGGACGCCTAACTGACAGTGAGAGCGTCTCCAATTTGGCTGATGAAATGTACTACAAAGACCCTTTGCTCAGGCCTTATGTTTTTTATGATATAACTCATGGACGGGAGTCCCACAGGGGTGGTTCTGTCTCATACCAGAACATCCACGAGGCACAGTTTGCCGTAAAGTTGTATGAGCACCTTCAGAAGACTTTGAAGTCAGCTGGGTCTAATAATAAGGTCACTGTTGGCATTATAACACCGTACAAGTTGCAGCTGAAGTGCCTGCAGCGCGAGTTTGAGGAAATTTTGAATTCTGAGGAGGGGAAGGATATTTACATCAACACCGTAGATGCCTTTCAGGGTCAAGAACGTGACATCATTATCATGTCTTGCGTCCGTGCATCGAATCATGGTGTTGGCTTTGTTGCAGACATTCGGCGGATGAATGTTGCCCTCACTCGTGCAAGGAGAGCGTTGTGGGTATGTTGCCTTATTCTTTGTTTCTTTTGGATTTTTTTATTTTATTATACTGTATTTTCTTGTTAGAGTTTATTCACCCTGGCTGTTTGCAAATTTTTTATCTAATGAATTTGGGGAACTGCATTTCCACCCCCTGTTATTGAGTCTATAGCTGAGTCACCTGATAAAAAGTACTGTAATACTGAAAGTGTTCTCTGAATGGTTCATGATCAGGTTGTGGCAATGTAAATCCCCGTGTGTTTAGTTTTTCAGGCTTCTTATTTGTCATGAAATTATCCTTAATCTCTATCTGTATTCATTGTAGGTGGTGGGCAATGCTAACGCTCTAGTGCAATCTGATGACTGGGCTGCTTTGATCACTGATGCTAAAGCAAGGAGCTGCTTCACTGACATGGATTCTATTCCAAAAGAGTTTCTGAATCCAAGAGGGTCTAATTATAATCCTCAACAAGGCAAAATACCTAACATGAGAGGCTTGAGGTCTGCCGGTTCACGATATAGGCATTTAGACGCGCTGCCAGAGCCTAAGCCCGAGAGACCGTCAGAAGAGGATGAGAAGCCAAACACATCGATTTCAAGGAATGGAAGTTACAGGAATACAAGAGGGGCAATGGATAATTCGAGTGGATATGGTATCAACAGGTGAAAAATCTTGGGATGCATGTCAATATGGTGTCTCAGACAGAATTACCCTGGGATTACCAGGGAGGGATTTGCAATGAGACACAACTCCTCATGACTGTTCGTCCTTGAAAACCCTGTGAGAATCACTGCTTGCTACAGTCAATGATCTCATTGTTGGTCCTTGAGAGAGCTGCTCAGGGGAATCAATATGGGTGCACGGTGGAGTAATGGATACATCCTCTTCACAGGAATAGGATCCTAACAGGATGCCCAAAGGAATCCGCAATGCCAAAGTGTTGAGAGCAGCATGCCCGTGCTAAGCTTCACTGTTCGGTGAGTTTATTCAAAAGATTCAGTTGATAGTGATGAGAGGACTAGGTTTCTGAACTCATCATTCTTGGTCTCCATTCGGGGGCACTGATACTTCTTAACTCACATCCTGAGGCACTGCGCATGCAAATTGATCACCATAATGGGATGCAACGGCAGACCTTATTGTTATGGAACAGCACACCATCAGCATTGAGTATATTCTTCTGCTGATTGAAAAAATTGTTAATGAGAGATATATCCACACAAAGACATGCCGAGTACATCTGTGTAGGCACTCGCGTGATGGAAGGGCACTCTAGAAGAATTTCAGGTTATCTCTGAAAGGCTGGAGTAAATCACCAACCCTCAAAACTTCATCAAACATTTTGTATAGCATCATGGATAAGAGGTCACCAGAAGGAAATTGTGTTGCCTACTGGCATGTCATCTGCTTTATTGTATATTTTTTCCATTCTTGTTCTGTCTCTCTCTCTCTCTCTCTCTCACTATCTATTTTGCATTATTAATCTAGGTTGAGTGGTTGTGGTCTAAAAAATCTCAGCTACAAGAATGAACTAAGGAGTGAGTTAATATTTTGGTTTGTATTGCTGAGGGATTGATCTGTTGCAGACACACCATTAATGTGCTGCTGAACACTCGACCAGATTTTTCTCTCCCCTGCCATGAATTTAAAACACTGGGAATGTGAAGCTAATCCTTGGATTTTGATGGGGCCATTATTTACTGAAGTATACTTGAACTCGTAAATTTCGTAGGGAGATATTACATGTTTTACATGCGGTTCTGGCTTAGACCTATTTTATTAACTTAGATATATATTTTATTAAATTGAATAAGTTTTTTTTATGTAAGAGAAAAAAATATAAAAGAACAAAAACATGTGGAATGTGGAACTGCGTGAAGGATTGTCTTGGAAATTATTGATCTTTCTTATAAACAAAAAATTGTCCTAAATACATATATATCAGTGTATAACATTTATTATAGATATGGATACCTGTATTTTATCTATATAATCCCTGTAAAAGTAAATATCAATTTAATTTCCATGCATATCTAACGTATCAATTACCAAAAAAATATGCTTACCATGTCAATATTATCTCTGAAGAATTACGAATCCAATCCATTTGCAAATTTTTTTTTATAATGTTAATGTCAGGAATCTATTGGTCAGACGGTTTGTCCCTCACTACATGTCTCATCACTCGAGGAAATCAGGACCGTCTGACTGACAGTTTAGTCACGTGGTTATTCAGAAAGACCGCATCGAATATCCATAACGCATACACCAACAAAGCATCGAGTGTTGGAACCGGTCGAAAGGTTACTCTCCTTTTTAATTATATATATATATATATATAGAGCGAAAGAGAGAGATCTGTGTCTCCGCTTTGACCTCGTATTCGTTGATATCGATCGGGATCACAGGAGGCTCCGATCTTCTCGGCGGAACAGGTAAATCCGGATGACGTCAGCGGTCCTCCTCTTTCGTCCGCTGTTAGTTCATCACCCTCTCTTGTTTTTTTTTTCTTTCGGTGATCTATTTACGGAAATCGTGAAATTAAGAGATCCTGAAATGAAAGATGCAATCTTGATGGGTTGTTTGCGTGTGTGTGTGTGTGTTTTTTCAAGATTTTCAATTGGTTATCCGAAATGTGATTCTTTTATATATAATATTGTTTTTTTTTGGGGGGGGGGGGGGGGGGATTCACTTTGAGATGCATCGGATCTTTAGAATATGTGATGCAGAGTGCGATGGAGGAGAAGTTGACTTTAGAATATGTGATGCAGAGTGCGATGGAGGAGAAGTTGACTTACTTATGAGTGCTGTTACACTCAGATTTTTTCACAGTTAAAATTACATTCCTATATACCTACAAATTCATATATCTCAGTACACAATGTGTATACCTCTTTAAATTTTTTTCTTACACTTACTAATAATGGGTTCATTCAACTCGAAATTGATTGATATACACCTTTTTACTGATTTTTGGTTGGTAAAAATGACTTGAGTGTAACATTTTTCCATAGTTATTAGTTCAATATAATCCAACAGCTTTACGAAGTTTCATGCCGGGGTTCTCATATAAGTTGAATTTTAAACCACTCTTTAATAACCCAATATCATTTTAACATATTTACAACCAATCATAAACTATTAATTAGATAAATTAAAATTAAAGCATCCCTTAATGTGATTTGGATTATTTTCCTTGGGTTGGACGAAGTTCATCGTGAAACTCAAAGGAATTGATACTCTCGAGTACTGAGTCCTTCACCTTGTACTGTATGATGCTTGGATTGACAGAGTTGAACATGATGCCATACATCAATTTTGTCACTATAGATATGTCCTCTTGATATTCATCAATTCGAGCTATGTGTCGATCTCCTTGTTCTAATGGTTTCCCTCCAATGAATTATTGTTATGGCATGTGTTATATTGATGCGCGCCAATTTTTCCTTCTTGACGACTCCCCTTGAATAGGTCATTATCATGGCATGCATTAAATATGATATTGTCCTGACTCACTATCTCTACGTGCTCCTTGGAATGGATGGAGTCATGATTGATGTCGATGTTGTGGTCGTGGTATTCATCTATGCTGTATGTCATCTCAGGGAGGTCCTCGATACTCATATTTTTGCGGAATTCAAAATGAATCAAAGGTCTCCACTCTTTCGTGGATTGTACACTAGGCACGCATTTCTCCTATTCCCATCCTGTCAAAAATGTTGCATGAAATCTGGATTGTGGAAACAGATCCATTGTGAGGAGACATTGAAGAAAGATCGTCTACCCTCACAGGGAGTGGACACAGTTATTGTTGGATAGATTCACTTGTAGCAAAAAAACAAATTATGAATGATTAGAGCATTAACAATAGTGAAATTATCATCTTAAAAAAAACATGTCAAATTAGGCTCCGCCTAGGCATGCCTCGTATGGTCACCTTGAGAACTATATGGTACATAGATATGAATGTAGACAATTGCTTCATTTTCTTGTTTGATAACTAAATCAACAGTAAATTCATGTTAACAGGTCAAATTTATGGGTTCGAGTCCTCAGAGGTGCTACTTTGTGCTAAAAAAATTTCAATGTTTAAGAGTTGTATCCAATTTCTCCCCTTGCAGTTCCTTGTTATTTGCGAGACCATTCTGGTAGTACGCCTATTTATCATCTATGTTACAAGGGTTAAAACCTTCATGACTTAATCAAGATGAACTTTCCCATACTATTGTGCTTTCTCTGATGTGAAAAAACCTGCTTTACTGATCCCATTTCCTCCTCTATGAAGTAATAAGTGCAAGAACCTGAGGGATTATATACTTTGGAAAGGGGATTGAGAAACTGAATTTTAACCCCCGTAATGATGGAATGTTTTTTTAATCATGATTTGGTACCCCCAAACTCTCTTACTATCACATAGCCATGGGTATAATTCTTTCTGGAAATTGTTGCCTAATTCATATAGGAGAGGGGCTATGATTCTGCCTGACCAATCAAGTCAATTTACACTTAATAACCATTTGTTGGAGAAGCCTTTACTTTAGTATAAGTGTTTTTTTCTAAAGAATTTAAAAATATCTCCCAATGAAATACTAAAATAAGTGATGAAGGCTTCTTACAGAAAATGGAAGTTCATAATGTGAAAATCGAATGGTAACAAATGGACACACCCAGGTGATTTACTTTACATTGAGGGGTACTAATGGGAACACACAATCAGTGTGGTGAATGTGTATTGCTTGATTACATATGGATTTTAAAAAGATGCTCATTTGTGCCCGTGTGTCCAAATCAGCTTCTCCATCATTCCTGCAGTTGCTTCTGCTCCTTTACCTGCAGCCGCTTCTGGCTGTCAAAGTTTCTATCTTAGCTGCAAGCTGATCCACTTCATCTAATGTTTCTATTTTGTATTCACTATTCAGCATATCAATCATAAGAACTATTACTGTAAAAGATGTAATTTATATGGAAAGGAAGAATCAACCAAGTGAATGGAATTCAGAATGTTGAGTCGGATACTATATTGACCATTGTTGATCTGTGAGTTTGTGCTAATAAATTTATGTTTGTCATTTTTGATATGCTGGTTTTATGGCCATACTTCCATGCCTTCTCATTTATTTTGAAATCATTTTTTGCAGGTAAATCTTCCTGAAATTATGAATTCAAAAAAGTCTAAGGAAAATGGAACACCATCATCATTTGAAGATCAGCAGGCGAAGGTACTCCCGAATAACTAATAGAGGCTTCATTAAATTTATACTTCTTTATGATCTGTGTGTAAATTGAACTTTACTCTATTAGATTTGGATAATGAAATATTATATCAGGAAAATCTTTTGATATTGTAATAACCCATTGTGCCCATTGTTTTCAGTGTATAATTTAATTTGATTTTGTTGCCTTCCAGATAAGTGAGATTAGGAAATCCTTAGGTCTATTGCCGGACAAGCTGTTGCTTTACTGTTCTGACGCATCTATCGCAAGACATCTGAGGGCACGGAATTGGAATGTCAAAAAGGCAACAAAAATGCTAAAGGAGACCTTAAAATGGAGGTTTGAGTTCAAGCCAGAAGAAATTCGATGGGTAGGTGACAACCCATGAATGTTTACCATGAATTGGAAAAAAACCATTTCGGTATTCTACCATTATGTGTGCACAATATGCATTTCTTATGCGTCACCCATTCATTTTTATTTTTCTCATCCTGATGCTTGTACTGATCAATCAGGAATTAGGCTCAATTTAGAGAAGTGAAAAATAATGGTAAATGCATATTTGATTTTCTGTGACTGGACCTTCATTTTAGAATTTAGAACATATAATGACAGCTCTAAAGTTATCTTGGCATTGCCTGCTCACACCCATGGATCACATGTAACACCCCCTCTCACATCACAATAGTTTGTTTATTTTTTTTTAAATCCTTCATTTGCACACTGCTTCTTCCACCATTTTTACCTGGCAGATCTAGTGCACTTCTACCAGTAGTAATTCTCATTACTTTACTGTTTTTTATGTTTAAAATTATTTATTGGACTATTCCAAATATTATTTTCCAAATGTTTTCTCTCTTATACTCATCATAGCAGATTTTAGGCTGTATACTTGGGAAACATATATCCACTATTTTACTGGCATGCAACTCTTATGCAAAAATGCTTTTTGGGGCCTCCATTGGTGGCAAGTGCTGCCTCATAAATGGGTAACTTGTTCATGCATTACCAGATTGTTAAATTTTTCAGAATATCCGATTTTGTAATTGAAGTTTTGTTATTGGAATACCTATAACCTATCTCCCAAAATGTTCTTTGCCTTCAAAATTTATTTTACCAGTAGAGTCTAATTTTGAGAACTGCAATTGTTAGAATGTGGTAAGATTTCATCTACCAGAACTTGACCTATGAGATGCTTTCTCTTGCACACTACTACTTTTTTTAGAAGTTTCAATGTGGCAGCTGCACTTTATAGAAGCTTATGTTTAACTCTCCATCCATTTGTTTCAATTCTCTTATGATTGCTAATATATAATGAGTTGTTTCTCTTGCACCCCACTTCAAATTTTAGTGATTTTTTTAGAAGTTTTAATGTAGTAGCTGCTTTCCTTGCAAGATTTTATACAAGTTTATGTTTAAGTCTCCATTCATTTGTTTCTACTCTCTTACGATTGCTAATATGTAAAATCAAATGGGTGTATTTTCATTTGACTATCATCATGTTTTACTTATGTTTAGGATGATATTTCATATGAAGCAGAAACGGGCAAAATCTACAGGTCGAACTATATCGACAAGCATGGGAGAACAGTTCTTGTCATGAGGCCTGGTTGCCAGGTCTGGTTCAGCTTGTTGTTGTTTTTTTTTGTCTTTCCAAATTTATAATCAGAAGGATGTCATATCTTATCCAAACACCTTCTATGCACAGCCTCATGCGTTAATCATATTAGTTCAATTCATATATCATTCGGTTTATGAAACTACTATAAGTATTCCATAGAAAAGGTTGAGGTTCTGGTTGTTGTTGTCAACAACCACATCTGACAATAAAGGGATTGCCCGGTCAGGCTATCATGTATGTATTGACCTCATATAATTTTGCATCTGGCTTCCCAGATAGATTTATTTCCATCATCTCTTTTATTCATATTTTATGTAGAATTGATGACCTTATTGACCCCTATCTACTGCTTATTGAGTTGCAGAACACCAAATCAACAGAGGGGCAAATCAAGTATCTGGTATATTGTATGGAGAATGCCATTCTGAATCTGCCACCGGACCAGGAGCAAATGGTGTGGCTCATTGATTTTCAGGGATTCAATATGTCACATATCTCTGTAAAGGTTACAAAAGAGACGGCCCATGTTCTTCAAGATCATTACCCTGAGAGATTGGGTCTGGCAATTCTTTACAATCCACCAAAAATATTTGAATCATTTTGGACGGTATGTTTGCAATGCTTGTCTTTGACTCTTTTCTAATATAAATAGGTCATAATGTGAAGATTATAGACTTGACCAAATATAATTAAGCACTTTAAATAGTTCGCTTTCTTTTTTTATAATGTTAGAATTTTATGTTAGGTAGTGTTTGGAAATGTTTGGACAGTTTTTAGTGATTTTGCTTTTGCAAGAACTATAGTTAATCCAAACTCTTTTCAGATGTCCCAATGGTCCCAGTTTTTGAAGAAAATTTAAAACAACTTTTAACAATAAAATGAGCTTTTCAGGAATCTAGCAAAAGTATGCTTCCTAGGAAGCTATTTTCAGAAGTTGTTTTAACTGAAAAGCACTTTTTAAAACTCATTTCAACATGATATTCTGCTTTTCTAGCATTAACAACCTTTTCTTTCTTTTTTTCAGCTGGTAAAGCCTTTCCTTGAGCCCAAGACTCAGAGGAAAGTGAAATTCGCCTACTCTGATGACCTCAATAGCAAGAAAATAATGGAAGAGCTATTCAACATGGATGAGCTTGAGTCTTCCTTTGGGGGAAAGAATCAGGCGGGCTTTAACATTAGCGATTACGCGGAGAGGATGAGAGAAGATGACAAGAGGATGCCTTTATTTTGGACTCGAAACGATGCCTCGGGGTCTTTGGAGCCACCTCCCCTGGAGATACTCTCCCTCAATTCGGGCAACGTTGAATTGGACTGCTATGAGTCTCCGAGTGAGAGCGCTGAAAACTCATTGCATTGCCCATCAGAGACGAATGACAGAGAAAATGGTGTCGTTGATGTGAAGCCGATTGAAGGGGCAACACAACCAGAGCTGCTCATTAATCAGGCTACTTGATCAAGGCAGTGGAGGTTGTTCTGTTGCTAACACGAGTCCAGATATGCGTAAGCAACCTGTGTTTCTCAATCTTGACCACTGCTGAATGAGGTTTTTCTTACTTTGATGTGAATTTTTGCTAAACATCTGATCCAAATGAAGTGGGTTAGAGTATTTAATCAATAACTAGCAAACGCAAGCGTGGTGTGATCATAGTTTGCTTTTTCTGTTGTTATTTTAGTGGGAGCATCCATAATTTAGCTTCTCTTGAATTTTATGACCAAAATTTGTACTGTTCAGTTGACTGAACCGGAGACCCTTAGCAGAAACTTCTGAAACCTTGATGTATTAGACATTTCTGATTATTCAAATATCATTTTATTTTGCAACACATCCAAAGTAGTGGCACACCTCAAGAGTTCATTTATGCTGAACCTACCAGTGTTAAAGAAGGATGGCTCTGCAAAACTTGTCCATCATAAAATACATGATGACAAAATTCGGGTTTCACGGGCTACAAAACTTGTCCATCTCTTGTATTATTTTTGAATTAAGATACGTGAAGTTGGCATTTACCTTTTAGGTCCTGTTTTGTTTGTGTAATTCTGATATCGATTTTGATTCCATGTGAGATTACCAGGAAAATGTGACGTTTGGTTAGTGATAATCTTGATGATAATTGTGGGTCTCACTGGATTTAGAATTAATGCATGTTAGTAGAAAATATAGTGAAATCAAATTCTCATCATTTTTTTGTAATAATCTCAAAATCCATTGTGATTTTTAAATTAGATGATTATTTTACCTTTTACAAATTAATAAAATTTAAGTATCTTTAGATGGCTAGAACATTATCTTAATTGTCGACTTAGGTTAGACAATTATTCAATCTCAATAAATTTTGATTGCATGACCAATTTATTGAGGGGAGTGGTCCTCAAAAGAATCCTTTAGTTACAGTTCATTTGAAAACCTATTTGAAAAATGCGATTTGTTATAAAGTAATTTAATAAAATTCGATTCCTAAGATGCTCATTTTCTTTGCTTATTAAAAATTGTACCTTTTGTATTAAAAGTTTAAACAAAATTGTTAATGGGGGAGCATGTTTTTTCTAGAATAATTTGGAAACACATTTAGCTTTAAGTGACACAAACCATCAAAGCGAACCAGCACCACCTGATGAGTGATGAGCCACAATATCTTAGATCAACCCAATGCCAAGCTCGAAGATAACAATGATTACATTTAACACACTTATCCCATCACATTGTAAACGATAACATGAATTATTCTAACTTCTCAATCTTGGACATTGCAGAGAACTTGTATTTCATTTAACTTTGAACCAAGTTGATACATCCTCAAAATCCCATCATCAATTAATTGACATACTTAATTTCCATAGTAAAGTTAAGGCTACCCAACTTTTGAAAAGGTTGACCGAGTTAACCCTTCATCAAAAAGCCTTTGTTGAACTACCCATGTGTCATAATGAATTTTGACTAACCTAATCCAACCCATTTTGGGTAGGTTAGCATTGGGACTTTTGTGATCTAAGTACAACTTAAATCTGAATCTGAGCAACCCTTATCAACCAGTTGTGGTAAGTAATAAATTAAAATTTTTATATCAAATTTGAAATATTTAATCTTTGAGATGAATTTTGAATTATTCATCCTAAAACCAAAAACTTATAACTTCATTTCAATACTCTCTCTCCACTGTCATCTTTTACTTTAAAATATCTTTTTTTTCACATGCACTGACTATTTCAAATTCAAATTGTCTTCAATGACACCTTTTACAACTTAAATCCAAACCCTTTAAATTTGAACCCACAACCTAAACCCAAACGACAGATTAGGTTTAAATTGAACTCCAACCAGACTCAACTATAGCCCAGGTTGCAACAATGCCGAACTTCACACTCGTCCAAAAATAATAGCTACAATGTAAAACTATATGACTCTCATGTGACATGAACATGTAAACCTTATAAAATATAATGTACATGAAGAGGAGCCAAAAAAACAAGCAGTGGAAACTCCATATTTTCAGTACTCATAGAAACTATGCCTTTGCTGTATAACCTCGTCGTATCCTAATCCTATTCTGGAACCAATGCTGGAAAACTTCCTGTTGAACTTGTTGTGGTTGCTATCCTGCATTTGCACCTCCGCTGTGAACACGGCGCAGACCGGCCTGTGATCGGAAAATCTGGACTCCCCCCTTATGTATGAGAGCTGCTCGATCCCCTCCCCGTACCACAGTATCCGGTCACACCTGGGAACAACAAAAACAGATGACATTGCATGCATTATCAGAACAAAAAGTGTATTAATTAATGTAAGTAGTATGTGACTCTCCCCAAGTGATCAGTTTTTTATGGTATACCAGGCTGGTGTCCTCCTCTTCTTCTTGGACTTCACCGTCTCTCCGGCGTAGGCGTCAGAGTTGTGGGAGTACTTGTAAGTCGGGGCGAAGAAGATCCTCCCTTCGTTCCACCCCGAAAACACTCGCCCTGCTCCTCTCTCAATCTTTAGCTGTGACAATTAGCGCCCATCATAGACATAATCATAAAGCTCGTGTATGACAAATATTATTTCGTTCAATACGTTGAATATATGCTCGTAAATTATATGAAATATGTATAGTAGAAATACAGAGATAATTAGTAGCATGAGAAATACATGCGCAAACTTCTATGTCAAGTGTCAAAGGAGATAGATTACTATTGTGAATATTATATTTTTAAATCATGAAGATTAAGATAAATCATTAAAAAGTAAATGAATACTTGGATTCTCGAGGTATTTTTCATGAACAGGTATCCAATCATCAAACTTCTCTTTAACATTCAAAAATAATAATAAAAATTCAAATATACTATGATTAAAATCACTGTGGAACCGAACAATACTGAAGATATCCATCAAAGTGCGCGCCAGAATTATTAAAAATCTAATGGTTAAAACCCTGTGTTTGAAAAGTATTCTTTCACCTGTTTTTCAAATGCCGCTATTTTCTTTCTTTTTATAAATTTAAGAGAGATAGAAGCCAAAAATCTGTTTTGTTTCGGATTTTCTAGCTTTTCACTTGTAAATCTACCTAAACTCGAATCCAAATGGATCCACCAAAATTCAACTCACTTTCCAAGATATGAACAGAAAGCAATAGCCAGAATTACCTGATCCCTCTCAAGAAGTGCATCCCAATCATTATCATCCAACAACGTCCTCGTCTCGGTGTAGCTCAGAGCGAGCCGATAATTCAAGTCCCCCAACCAGATCACCCGACTGTACAATTCACCAAAGCAGTACCCAAATCAGCAATACGGATCGATTTCAAGCGAATGAAAACCAAAGAAACAACACGAACTCGTGTTCTAGGATCCTCTCCGGGATCCGGCTACCAGGGAACTTGCAAATCCTTGAAAACTGCGTGTTCTTCAGAATCTCGGCGACGTCCGAGTTCCTCCTCAGCTCATCCCCCTCCTTCTCCCCCGACGCCAGGTGACTACATACGAAGCAGAAGCTCGTCTGGTGCAACGACATGCTCACCGATATGCAACCCTGATACTCTATTGTGTCAATATATATTTTATTTAAAAAAATGACTTATAAAAATAAGTAGAGTGTAGAGTTCGAATCCAGTCAGACTTTGGACAGTCCAATCAGTATAGAACTACACAGCATGTTTGAACTGTGCAGTTCGATACTGAAACTGGATTCGGACCCGTAAGTGTAACTTATTCTTGTCGAATGTAGTGAGTAATACTTTGTTACCAAGACAGCCCATGATCCCCCTCCCAACACAGCAGACCCTGAGATGGCCGACATGCCTTACGAGCTCGGTCCGGACCCAAATAGAGAGGAAAATCCCGACCATTTGTTTGCTCGATACGAGGCAGTAGTTGAGCTGGTTCTTCGATTCCTCATCGTCGTCATCGGAGCCCGATTCGATCCTCTTGAGGAGCTCCCGGAGCTCGCTCCGGTGGCTGCATTGGGCCGACGAATGGATGTTTGAGCGGCAGTTGCAGGACTTGACGTGGGCGTTGTCAGCGCGGTAGCTGCGGCTGAGGACTTTGAGGGAGGGCTTGTGGAAGAAGTTGAGGCCGCCTTGGGACCGGTTGTTGGTGCTGTTTGATTGGCTGTGTTTGGAGCTGTTGGAATCGAAGTGCGGGTCGTCCCCACACGCCGTTGTCGGATCGGTGGTGGTGGGCTTGTTGAGGGCCTGGCTGATGAGGGAGAGCCACTTCGCGGCGGGCTCGCTGTCTTCGATCACCAACACATTGCCGGCGTTTAGGGGGACGGTCTCTTGGAACCTGAATGGGATTCACCAACAGTGTTGGTCAGGTTTTTGGTTATGGGACTTGGTCCAGTTAAGACTGATCATGAATATCTCACGCGTTGAGCACATGAGACATGGATTCTTTGATAGAAAGACTTTTATATTGAAGTGAATATTTTATGAATCGAAATTGGATAACATATATAAATTAAATTGAATCATTCATGAATCGAATTGAATGATCTTATGAGTTGCATTGAACAATCCAACATCACTCATGAATTGAATTAAATAAGATGGTATAAAAAAAATAAAGAAACACTCTTTTGCAACATTAAGCATTAAGTTAAATTGAATCAATTCTAATTAATTAAACAATTAACTGAATTGATCCTTCAAATAAGATTCTTCTTATCATGTGAGGCTCACAAATCAGCCCCTTATGAGACTGACCAATCATGATGTATTCAGCCTTAACTTGATCTCAACCTTTTTTTTTTATTTATTATTTTGCTTGTAAATTCTAATTATTATTTTATTCTCATAACACAACAATGCATACCCCAATACATATATGTCTGAGGAGCCCTCCACCTGCAAGAAGTCTTCAAGGTTGAGGCCACTGCTTGGCGCCTTGCCTCCAACATTCCATGTGGCTACAAATATCCTACAATACCCACAATTTTCAACTTGTAGAGGAAAACAATCACATAATCATAATATATATTCCATGCGATGAAGAAACTAAAGTACCTGAATTCTTGAACTTCGATGACATGACGAGTCGGCCGTTCAACGTTGCTTAGGTTCAGGCCTTCAATCCGAGTGTGCCTATCTGAATTAAAAAAAAAAAAAAACATAAATAGAAGTGAATGAAATGAAAATATAACAAAAACTTGGATGATTAATAATTGAAAATGAGTCCCCTTTGAAGCCAGAATTGATTTTCCTTTATATCGGATATAATGGATGAAAGGATCTTTGAACAAAGATAAGGCCTTTTGAAAATTCTTCCTACGCACTACTACAATATGCTCTATTTTTCCATAGAAATGTGTTCGCTCAACAAAGGTTCCAAAAGATGTTGATCGTAAATAAAAGGATTGTTTACGGAGAAAGACTAATGCGGATTCACACATGCATTGATGAAGAACCACCTGAGAAGCTTTTCCTAATGAGAGGAGATGCTTCCAAGAACGCCGCTCTCCTCGACGTAATCCTCCTCTCAATATCTGCTCCATGAAAAAGCAAAAAAAAAAAAGTTTTCCTCTTAATGAATGAATATGATGAAGCAGACATTCAAAGACAGAAAACAAAAATTCAATATCAGTTGCCTCTAACAAGTTCGCTCCTCGGCAACAGATCATCGTCTCGGTTTTTCGAGTTCTTCCCTTTAGTCCCAAAGATCTTCGGAATGATTGACTGCTGACAACAAGAAAGACAAACCCAACATGTCATTAGTTCATAGTGTTTGGATGTGCATTGTTTCATCAACTTTTTAATCGTGAGGTTTTTTTTGGTGGTTTGAAAAACTAAAGGATGAAAATGTGTTTAGATCTACGTTTAAGAATTTTTAGCTTTTCAAAAGTAGAATCTAACAAGCACATATCCAAAGCCTGTAAATCTTAAGAGAAATCCTAAGATAGATATAATGTGAGGACCTTCTTCTTCTTGTCTCCTTTGAGAGAGTTATCAGGGGTGGTGGCTTTAGTCATTTCGCCGCTGTGACGGGTTCTAGACCGAGATCCTGACGACGACATGGCGATTTTCGTCGTGGGTCATGATCATGGCGACCGAGCGGCGGAAGTCGGTGTCATGTTGGGCCGGATGTTGGCCGGAGATTTGATTGGATGGTTGGGAGAGATGGGAAGGAAAAGTTTTCCTTAGTTGGGAAATGGAGGCCTTGAGAATACACGATATACATTAACAAACCAAAGACTCTCCCGCCGTCGTCTCCGGGGGTAACAGAAGAAACGGTCAAACTCAATTCCCCAAGAGATCTTTATGTCAATTTTGATGGGTACAATGTAATGTTGATGTAATTCCTTTTTTTTTTTTATTACATTATATATAAAGGTTGATACAATTACTATTTAATCCAATTAAAAATGTTGAATATATTTATAATGTCATAATAAATCTATTGGATGGATTTGATTTTGGATGGATTTGATTTATTGATGGTTCAAGGATTAGTTATTACATTAAAAAAATACGTGGTTACTAAAAATGGTTGATTGAATAATCCAGACAAGAACACATATGACCATCTTGTCTATACAAAAAAAATTGAAGCATCTTATCGTCATAAGAATTTGCAAATAAACTCTTATTAGCATCTTGTCTTTACAAGATTTATAAATAGTAATACATTTCGACTATCTTGTGTGCAAGACTTAAAAAAAAAAAAAAAAGGTTCTTACACTTCTGAAGAACTCTATGTTGGTGCCAGGAGACATTATATAACCATGAGCCATTCGTGAGACATAGGTATCACCCAAGCAGATGCAATATTAGAATGAAATTGTTCCTATGTTTTTTTTCTTTTTGAGCGAAATTGTAAACTAGTATTCATTCTAATTATAATCAAAATAGACAATGTCTGCATGGGGGTAAGAGAAAATAGAGAAAACAAAAAACCATTACAATAAAAAAAAAATCATGAGAAAAGACAGTTCGCAAGAGCCAGAGAGCTTGCTGTAGAAAATGCTTCTACTCACAAAACCTCCACCCCTACATGGTCCAGACGTTACCCTGTAATATTAAACCGGGCTTTCTCTAGAGCGATCCGAGAGGCCCCTAGATTATCGTTCTCATGTTTTGAGTAGACTACTTTCATGAGTAGTTGTATATGACTACAACCACTAGTCTTGAGAACCTGCATCTTCTGGGTTTTGTATATGTTTCTTATTGAGCTGAAGTTGGTAGGGTCTTTGTTCTCCAAATAAATCAAAATATCACGGGAACGCATGCCACTTGGCCATTATTCCCAGTAATACCTCATACTCATCATCAACCAATTTTTCTTCTGACAAATGAATACCCTTAGAAGTTGACCAAATAATATTCCACTTATCACCTACAGCCTTCATTTCCCTCCATTTTCTGAAGCACTCAATTTGAATGGGCAACCACATTCTTGGTATCAATTAGATGCTCAGGTTTATCATTATCATTCTTCCTAGGGCGATCATTGCTTCTGTCATTATTTTAGGTAATTGGGTGAAGTGACTAATAGGTGAGGTGGAAGTAACTGTACCATAAGCTTCTAACCCAAATATGTTGCATCAGACATATCTATCATAATAGTGTCTAATTGATTACATTTTTTATTATCCAATTCTCATGTAATACACTAGGAAATTTTATTTGGAAAATTGATGCGATTTTTCATTCAAACAAACTAGACACAGAATACCAATGTTGTATTATATCCAACTCTGGCATATAAGTTTAATTCATGGCATATCATCAATGTCACTGAAGCACGGATAATTGAAACATGGTTCTTGAATATCTAATTCACTATCACAAGACTGCTCACATTTTTCAACAAAATCAAAAGAACCAGAGTCCTCTCCAACAATCAGAAAGAAGACCCAAACAAAGGTAATGTGGAAAACCTGCTATTGTCTCACATATTCCCTGATGAATTGCTCAACCTGAGATACATTGCCTGTCAAACCAGAAGCTTCTGCCACCATTACCTTGTTGACGCACTGCGAGAATACAAACGCCTCCCCAGGCATACCAAGAGTATGTCCATTTGCGATGTCAGCAGTTGAAATTGCAGTTCTTGAAATTCTTAACTTGTCACTACAAAAAAAAAAAAGAAACGATAATGACTAATTAAAAAATAATAGATAAGTAACAAAGACATCAACCAGGTGCAATACTTTGAAACATTATAGCCACATGACATAGGCATCGTCACAGACAAAAGATACAAACAAGGTCTCACATTTCCTTCTCCAGTTGTTTCCTGATGAAGTCCTTTGTGTGTGCAGTCACTTTATCAGTCTTGTTACACAGTATCAACACAGGGACTTTCCTTTTGACGACAATGGTATTTGTCAAAATATCATAAAGGTACCTTCAAATCAAATGTAAAGTTCGAAAGAATCTTGTTATTTCATTTGAATCAATTGAAAGCTATCAAGAAGATCTACAAGAGAAAAAAATAAAATTGGTAGCCTAAAGACAGTCAAAGGAAATAGTCAAAGAATTTTACTCAGCAGCAGCCCTTAAGTTTGGCAAGAAGTCCAGTGCATCCACAACAAACACAAGGCCAGCTGTCTGGGGAAGATACTCATCAAGCTTCAACCGAAGCCGGGAATGACCAGGAACATCAACCATGTGAACTGGATTTATTTTTTTATTCTATAAGAACAAAAGCTTTGTAAATAAACATATATGTGTTATAATCTTGCTATTACAGTTGCAAAACAACATAAAACTACACAAAAATAATCAAACTTAGGTTACGCCATTTCAACCTTTTCCAGTTCAGACTGCAGAATAAAGGTTCCTTCATTTGGGTCCATTGATGTAACAGTTCCCTGATGAGAGGAGCCATCTCGAAGCTACCCATAAGAAATGAATAATTAAATCAGTAAGAGAGCAACACATTTCTTATAAGCACTATCAAAATCAAATGAATGTTGGTTCACTAACTCCATGTATATAGAAAACAAGAAATGATTTTGCTGTATAAAGAATAGTCCTTTAGATAGCTTTCTTTAAAAATGAGTTACATGACTAGCAATCTTTCCAACAAAAAGAAAAAGAAAATATGCAAAAGCTTAAATATGTAGGAGATCTATATACCACATGTATCTATTACTTGAGTGGTTAAGAATTTTATACATGTATCTATTATCTGAGTGGTTAAATTTCTTTTTTTGAAGAAAAGGTTGGCTTTCGCCTTTGTATAAATCAAAGTGAAAGCCCAAAGAGGGTAAAAAACCCCTCCCAAAACAACAACCCTACAAAACCCACACCAAAACACCAAAAGAAGAAGAGAGAGGTCTGCTTATGGTGCCCCGAAGTCGACCCGCAATACTAGCCTGGCACGATAAAAAATCGATCCTGGTAATTAGAGTGGTTAAAATTTTATACCACATGTATCTATTACTTGAGTAATTAGAATTTCATATACACTATATTTGAAAAGAGAAAGCTGCACAAACCAGCTTGGGGTTATCTGAGCATAAGAATACAAAATGCAGTGGAGAAAAAAAAAAAAAAAAACTGATACCAGAAAAAGGAAATAGTAGGCAGGAAAGAAAGACATAAAGGGGCTTTAATACTTGCGAGAAAGAAATGAGTCTCTGAACTCACTGGTGATAACAAATATGATGATGTATACCACAACCACATATACCAACACATACCACATTTACGAAATTAGCTAAATTTAGCTGAGCTGTACATATAGTGGAATGAAAGAGGCAGTGACCACCATACATGTTTAACAGAGATGTTTGGCTGATCATAAAAGATACCACAAGCTTGACATTAGATGTCAAATAAGATTTAGATGTTCTTTCCTAAGTCCACTAGTAAAACATGCAACATGACATAAAATTTATTGTTCACATATTCATAAAACTTCTTGATAACAAATTGGCTATCCAAAAATTTAATGTCTATTGAGTATTGATACACTTTCAATTTGGACAAAGCGTGAAGGCAGTGTAATAAGTCAAGTGCTTGGATAAAAGCGGGATCCCAGGGAGGTTCCATGGAAAGTGTAAGGTAAATGTTTTAGATACTTTAGACAAGCTCTGGATGAAGGCGGCCTATATAGGACAACCAGGCAGTTTTTTTTTTTTTTTTTGAATAACTAACCCTCAAAAAACAATATTTTAAGACAGAAAAAATTAATTCAGGCAGACAGGCAATGTAACTAATGAGGTAGACAATCTTGCTTAATGCAAAATTTAAACCTAGGCGATAGCTGAAAGACTACAGCATCTTATAAATCATTATGATTACTTTTGCATTCCTCCACAATATCTTTATTGGGCAATATGCAGGCATACTGAATGATAACTTTTGAAGAAACTTTTTTTTTTTTGTGCCGGTGGGGGGTTGTGGTGGAGGGTGGGGATTGGAAGGAATTTTACCACCTTCATGCATACAGAAATAACAGGGGTGTCTCCAGATAAAAAAAAAAATAGAAAACATGAAAACCTTCTACGACGAGCAATCTACTCAAAATGATCCCCATAAGCCAAAAGAACATCTCACAGACCAGAATATTACATCACTGCCAAAGCAGACAGCGCCCGTAAGTGCAACAGATTAGTCTGTGACTTTCAATCTTCCCCAAACTATCTCCACCTTTTGGGCACCCAGCACTGCTTTGCCCAACATTTGCATAAACAAAGATATGATGATGAGGGTATGGATCTCCATGCAATAACAATTAACAATAAAGACAAATACCTGGTAGAAGAGAGTAGTTTTTCCACTGCCACTTAATCCTGCAAACACAATAGTATTGGACTTTGTGCGTTTAAGTAACCGTACTGCAAAACAAAGGAGAAAGAGATATATCATATCACTGATTAAGTCAAGGAAGCCTAGTTGCAATTTTAAAATAAGAACATTTATTAAACAGCAAAAAATCTAACTCTAAGCAAGTAACACATTTATATGATCTCACGGGCGAAACATGCTTTTGTTTGGAAACATTTTAAATTAATCTACTTTAGAAACTGAAATTGCACCATGAACTCTTTTTGCATGTACAATTGGCATTGCAGTTGTAAGGGAAGCATTTGCAAATATCGTACAGAGCATAAAGACTCATTAAAAACCTCATAAGAATAACATAATGAATTCAATCGCAATAATCAATTAGTACAAAAAAGGAGTAATGTGGCAGCTATAGACACTTATAACAATAGGTAGGTACAATGTACCATACCGACTTAAGTGTTTGAGTCCTGTCTTTCTTGCCTTGAGTTAGAGTTCCCTCCTCTCTCAGGCAAGGGGTTTAGTCATACTCTAAAAGGGAGACCGAGACCCATAGCCCAAAAGAGAGGAACAACCCTCAGAAAGCAAAAGAGGCAGGTATGCTGTACCGTACCGAATACGTACAGCACATTGTTGCTTGCATTCCTTATGCACCTTGTTGTTTGGTTGGTCCACTTAACGATGCAACATATAACACATCAAATTTTTAATTAGCTGATACGTGATTTAGTGCTCTTGTAAAGTATATAATCCTTAAGCTAAATTAATGTTGATTGACCGACAATCCTACTTTTAACTTCCGAAGTACTGATGCACAATTTTCTGTCCATTTAGAAACTTCAGTTACATTAATGCCCAGACACTGTGTTGTTAACTTTTCAAAAATTAAGACACATTTCTTGGTAAATAAGAAGATGTTGGGTTGGGTTAAAGTGCAAAAATTAATGTGAGAATCTAACTTGTTCTTGAATCAGTTTTATTTTCTCTTCTCTATCATGTAAGTTCAGCTTTAAGGCTCCATCCTTGGCTATATAACTCCATCTCCATTAATAGAATATAGTAGTTTTCTCCACCTTTTCTCAGGAGAAACAAAAATGTAGATATTAAAATGGAAACGTGTAGTCCATGAAATGTATAACCAATAGATCTAATGTGATCAGTACAAATCGGCACCTACAACACTTTATAAAATTTATCTAAACTAGGCCACCACTTTTCATAAATTACAAGAACAATTCAATATACCCCATACTTAGAACTTTAGAGAAAACCAATGGATAACATATGGATTGCAATAGAACATTTATATCAATCCATACCAAACTTAACACAAAAGAAAGAGGACCTAAAATGTAGATACCTACACAATGTCCAACAATGACAGTGAGCCCATTAATTTGAAGAGAAAAGATGGTTGTCCATAAATTTTAACCATTTGTCGCATAAGATCGAAAAGCTTATAACCTAAGAAACAAATATCGTGATCATTCATGGTAATAAGTAATAACAATTCATTCACAGATTTAGTTCAATTACTAGGTTTTATTAAATTAAAAACCTAAAAAGTTTCACAACAATCACCACTAATATCACACAGTAATAACAAGCCCTCATTTTCTTCAAAAATAAAAAAAAGGGCTTAATGTCACCAAGGAATTTGACACAAAGATGTGAAATTGAAGACTTACAAAGAACAAAGAAGATGAATGTCAAGAAAACAATGCCAACCGCAACGTAAAGCTGTTCAACTGGCTGCCGATAGATCCACTCCTCAACCTCATTCTTCCATTGCTCCACTTGATACACCCACTGCTCCATATCTCACTTCAAACTCGCACCAATTCAATGGGTGTTGTATCTGTGTAAACCAATGCAATTTTCACTAAAAAGATCAAATCTTTCAAACCCAAGTCTAAAATTAAGCTCCCAATTAGGGTTTTTCAGGTAAAAAGAAAAAAACCTATTTTGTCATAATCAAAACAAATCAACCATGACGAACATACCAATTACCAACACAAGAATAACTAACACTGAAACCACAAAAGATAGAACTTTTTAAAACAGGAGAACACAATTGAAGTACAAGAACCCAAAACATGCATGGTTCTTGAGACAATCAAATTAAAAAGGCGGATTCAACATGCCACTTCAAATTACATATAAAACATAATCATCCATCATTCAATTTGAGAATACTCAGAATCAGATCTAAAAATATGGAGCACCATGTCACGTCTGTTAAAATGAGAGATACAGGACTATAAAATTACAAATCACAGATCGATCAGGAGAACATCATCACCTGCTTCGCGTTAGTCACCTCGTAAACCGAGGGGATGATGAGCACGATCGAGGCAAGACCCGAAACCTAGAGTGAGAGTGAGAGACACCTCTTCACGGACGACAGGGACAAGCAAAGATTAGGCTGTTATGGAGGATCCGAGTGAACTTTGAAAAGGAGACCGGGGGGGGGGGGGCAACGGTTATTCAAGCGACAGAGAATAAAAAATACGCTGCTCGCCTCCCTCTGAACTAGGTCTGGTAATGGGTTGAGTCTGGGTGTCGAGTCTTTTGAATTAAGTCTATATCGGATCTCGGGTCGGATCGACTTATTAACAAGTTTAGGCCAGACAAAAAGAGGTTGATGGACTTCTTAAGGGATTAACAATGGTTTCATTTTTTTTTCTTTTTAATAGAGTGTAGTGTATTATAAATAGTTCTTCACTATCTTAATTTTTTTTAATATTTAATGAGAGACATTTGGAATGCGATTAGAATTATTATGCTTTTACGTGAAATCAAAATGTTATAAAAATATTTCAAATGTTTAAAATTTTAAATGATTATTCAATATTATTTAGTTATAAATATTTGATTGAATCACAAGTGTTTGGTTGTATCATAAATAAATAAAATCACAAAACATTTGGATTAGGTCAATCGGATCGGGTTAGACCCAGATCGGACCAGTTTTCATTGTCGGGTCTTTTAAATTTGGTATTTATACCTTTTATCGGATCGGGTCCGAGTCGATCAGAGCCAACTCTCAACCCCCTTTCTTTCTTCCCCTCTTTTTTTTTCAAAGGGAAAACCCCACCCCCTCTTTTTTTTCTATGGAGTTCCAATGTAGAGGGGTAGCTTTAGTTGCCCCTTCATCTTTTATTCACATATTATTTATGATTATACAAAAAAAAAAAAAAAAAAATTTATTATTACATTTTTCAATATAAATAATTTATTACACTAACATAGTTATTTATCCCGAATAACCAAATTCTTCTATTCAAATTGGGGCTTAAAGAAGAGGTTATGACATGTAGACGCAAGGCAATATTGTCTGAGAGAGCAAAAGTACAAACAAATAGATTTGATTTCTAAAAAAATTCAAATCTAATATGGGGGCACAAGCTCAAACTTGTATAACAAAACTCAATCTGCTTGTACATCATTGATGTATTACACACTTCATTCCCATAGACATTATATATATCACTGAAGGCTTAAAACACAATATTATAACTCAGAACATCGACTTTACAGTCAGACCGACGCCTCCCCGAACAAAGTTCCACTAGTATATGTAAATGTAATATCGAATTTGACTGGTATGGTGAATAGGACCTGCATAATCAGACAGTATATTCAGCGATTACACGTCCACAGAGGGGTAATACAGATCACAAGAGGGAGTCCTACAGTACCTGAGAATAGATATCAGTGTAACATTTCGTCTAACTTCTGCCTGTAGAGAGCCAAACTCTGCATTAAGAGACATTTGCGAATGGCGTTATTTGGAATCATTTCAGTGGTCAGTCAATAATGCTGAATATATGATTTATGGTATCTTCAATTGCATAGCAAAACAATTCCTTCCAGAAAAATGTGTGCTCGAAACAGTGAACTAGGTCAACAGCATGGGAACATAAAAGAGGTTCCATAAGCCAAACATTAGGTGGTTTCAAAATGAGATGTGAGATAGAGACATAATTATATTATGGAACAGTGATGAAACACAAAACACAGAATGTATAGTGATTGTAAATCTTATTTTAATAATGTGATTCAATTTACATGTAATATCAGATTGATAAGGACTCCCGTGTGTGACTCTATTATGATCATTTTATACACATGCATGAACCTGAGGATCTTAATGATGAAGATTTGAGAAAACATATGAAAGAACTCATGAAGGCCAACAAAGATTCAAGGATGCCGGCAATTGAAAAAGTAGAAAGACATGCAAAATAATATCGTAACGAAACTACTACTTTACAGAAGAAGAAAATTGGTTGGAGGATATGACCCATGATATTTAGCATAATCGTGCACCATTATAAATGTAGGAAAGCATGCCTGGCAGAACACCAATGTATTTATTTTTCCAAGGTGTAAAGAAAAATGCAATGCTGAACTCAGAAGTCTCCAACTCAGGAATTAATATGGACCGTTGGACACCTAGGACAAAGGCCCTCATCTTGCAAGCACCAAACTGATTGTTTTATTTCTAAACCTTTTCTAACAGGTGCACAGAGGTATGAAGTAGCTGCATGATGTGATGAAAATTATAAGACGCCAAGGGTTTCAGAATAACTGATGTAACATCAAACAGAACAGCAAAATCATCATAATGCACTCATAGATGTTAAAATGTATATACCATCGTTATCATAAAAGCCTCTCACCCAAAATTTTCTGTCGATTTTGCAGTCTAGAGAACTATTCAATTAAGATAATGCTATGTACAGCCTTTTTTCCGGTCCCAAATCCAATCTACATATGTTTTGAATTTTTTTGAAATAGTATACGTTATATAATAAGGCACATGCTTTTATAAAAATAAATAATATAGTCCAATGAATTGCATGGATGCATTTGAAGAAATTGTGAAAAATTTCAATCGAAGCATATATCCCATTAATGTGAGTATATGCTCCAGTGATTTTCTATCGATGCAAATGAGACTGGAAAAAAAAACTGTGTAACACTCATTCAATTAGCATGGCAGACTACCAGCGTTAAAAGCTTAGGTATCATTGATCCCCTACCCCAGCAAGCATGACATATTTGAACCATTATGTACACAAAAGAAATACATTCCTCGATGCAGTAAACACTGTAAAGGGGACAGAGTCTCATCCATTGGCCTTCCTTTGCTATGGGAACACTTAATTCTGATACCCGATAATTATTGGATTTTTTATCTGAGTTCCAATGCCAATGCCCCATTCCCAAAGTCCATATGTTGGTATCTAGTGGGAATTAGATTGAATAAACAAGGCATAGGAAGCAGAGCTATTAGGCACCCAGGCACTCTCATTCCAGAACAAATCAGCCTTGAGCCCATAATATGCTATGGCTATGGTTACACATGGTACAGATTTAACTAGCTAATGCCATTGCCAAAAAAAAGGACCCAAGAACAAGATCATATACTGAACTTTCAGTACCAATTGAATTCATATAACTTAAGAAGGATTGACATAACATGATAATTCAAGCTCATTAACCCCTACAATGACTATTCAATGTAAAACTCAATATCTAAACAGGACAACAAACCATAAAGCTTTTTATACTCTAATATAACCTAAAGCTTAAATACATGATGTGGAAGTTCTATGGAAAAAGCTTCTCTGCTATACACCACAGACATGACCAAGGTAAAAGAAGGGCTGAAAGATTCTCAAGATAGTTACACTACCAGCAAAAGGAAAGACACATTTAAAGGGGTAAGCCAGTCAAGGTTCCAAAAAGCATTGTCATTATCAACTTTTCAACAAAGAGATGACATGAGAGAGTCAGGTAGATCTTCACCCTGCCCACCTGTGGATAAGATTGATCCATTTGAATCATATCCTAATTACCTCTTTCCTAAATAATACACATGCAAATTTGGCAGTACACACAAATAGACTCAAATTCAGCTAATTTTATTTCCAACTTCCGGACGACAGACTAACAAAGAGACATGCAATCAGGGGGCAATTGAAGCCATATGTCACATTCTTCCCAAAACTAAATTCTAGGAAAGGTAATACTAGGCATCTTCTTAAAGCCTCATAGAAGTCCTATAGGAGATGAGCAATAATTATTAAGCCTCGGAGAATCTTTTTTGCTTTTTGTCGAGAATTCAAATGAAACTCCATAATGATTTAAACAATCTCAAGAACACAGTCAAAGATCAACCGCCTGTAATAAACCTTCAGAAAATAGTCACTACAAAACAATATACAAATTCTTCAGGTTCATGGATTTATTAACATAAGCAGAAAACCAGAACAAAAAAAACTAACTGCATACCCTGGTATAGGCATAAACGCCAGCCTCAGATGGTCCCACAGGGCTTCCCCTTCTAATAAACTTTCCTTCTTTGAAAATGTAAAGCATCGGGATTCCAGTAGACAGCTCAAGGCTTATGACCTATTGCATATAGATTACATAACTCTTGATTCATATAACTCAACTGCATAAATTCATCATTAACCTGAAGGAATGATAGTATTTAATTCTCAATATTAAATCCATTACCTCCTGGGAAGTTAATTTGTCCAGATACATAATTATAGACCTCAGGGAATTCCCATGCGCAGCAATCATCACATGTTTGCCAGAGATCAATTGAGGTTCTATCTGCCATTATATAACAACATTTTGAAGTTAGTCCACAGGAAAAAATCAAAATATATATGCTGAGCTTCTAACATGTTGATACATCCCATGAATGGAAAAATGTATTCCGGATTTTATAAGGTGGTGTACTAAAATTTTCAATCTAAAATATATGCTAAAAAAAACTAAAAAGAAACATTATACACACACATTAGAAGCCATGCTTAATTAAAAATGGTTATATATGATCTAAAGAGATGATGGATTTACATGCTCTTTGAAATAAGCAACAGCTCTCTCGGCACACATTTCCAGGCTCTCGCCATTTGGAGGAGGAGTATCATAACTGCGACGCCATTCATGGACTTGCTCCTTCCCAAATTTATCAGCTGTTTCCTGCTTGTTAAGACCCTGCAATTCCCCATACCTTGAGAGTGGGAAAAACAATGGGCATCAGCACATATGTCAAGTTCGTCAATCAAGAATTTGTGATGGAAATTAGGAATGAAGAAAGGTTAGGTAACTACATTCTCTCATTCAATCGCCAAGATGCAATAACAGGGATGGATTGCTTCCTTGTTTCTTCACTGTAAATCTGACTCCATGTTTTGGCTTGCTCACTCTCATTATGCATGATGATTGGAACCTGCAAAGATGGAAAAAATGACATTTGGTTCACCTTTCAAAATAGTTTCACAACGTTTATTAATTAAATAATCGAAAGAAATCTAATGAGCAAAAAAGGGTCATCGGTGATAAGTTTCATCACAACCAAATACAAAGAAATTTAAATAATATAAGTTCCAATATTAAAATTGGCTTACCTTCTTTCGACGGTGCTGGGTCATAGCAAGCATTGCAGTCATTTGTGCACGGATTAACGAGGATGTATAGATCATGTCGACGGGTATGTTGCTTATTCTTTTACCAGCTTCAATTGCCTCCTCCACACCCTTCTTGGTCAAGGGGACATCAACACAACCCGTGAACAAGTTTTTCTCATTCCATAGAGACTCTCCATGGCGAATCAGAATAAGGGCAGTTTCATCTGACATGATCATAAAACAATACATTTCAGATTTTCCTAGGATGTCTCGCATAAAACCATCAACTAATTCAGGGGAAACTTCATCTCTTCCATGAAATGCTTTTAAAAAATTTTAGTTTTCAAGAAATGTTTTACTTGAATTAAAAAGGGCTTACTTGATTTCTTTGGAGAATTATTGCTGTTACTGCTAGATGACAACGGAACAGGATCCGCAACTGAAGAGTGTGAGCTTGATGCACTAACAACACCCAATCTCCACCCAGCTGAACCACGGATTCCACTTCTGAACAAACTAACCTCAACACCCTTACAAACTCGTCTTTCCGAAAATCTACCAAGCATATTTCGAGAACCGGAACCACCATGGCCTCCATGAGACTGGATTGTACCAACGGCATGGTGAAACGCAGTAGCAGCCATCCTGAAAAAAAAAAAAGTGTTCTTTTGATAGGCAAAACCAAAGTTTCCCAAAACTTAGGTCACAATGTGGACCAATAAGAGAGAAAATAAGTTGATAATCATTTTATAGCAATCAAAAGAATGAATTTCAGATGCAATATTTCGTTGAACAAGATGATAATATACGCACAATAATTCCAAAACAACATCTTGCAACTCTCAAGGATAAAAAAAGGGTAAAAATCCTCTCTTTTTTTGTTCAATGAGCAAAACCCATGGCAAATGTAGTAACAAACACCAATTTTTGAAAAAATATACATCAACCAAAAGAATCCACTACAAAATAAGGCAACTTTAAATAGATCTCACAGAGGGCTCCTGATTTCAACAAATCCATGACAACAGTCATCACTTCCTAACAAGTTCTCCATTCCTCGAATGGCTCTCAAGGGATCAAAAAGGGGTAAAAAATCCTTCTTTTCTTCTTTTTTTGTTAACCGGTTAAAACCCATTGCAAATGTAGTAACAAGCACCAATTTTAAAAAATATATACATCAACCGAAAGAACCCACTACTAAAGAAGGCAACTTCAAAAAGATCTCACAGAGGGCTCATGATTTCAACATAAAAAAATCCATGAAAACATTCATCACTTCCTAACAAGTTCTCCATTCCTCGACTGGATTTTTCTTAAAAACAAGGAAAACTCAGATCTAAGGTTCAACCCATCAAACTAAATAAACCGATACAATCAATCAAAGCAAAAACTCAGGGAAAAAAAGAGGAGAAAGAAAAACTCACATGAATAAGAGAAAAATCAGAATCCCAATAAAGCTTAGCAATGGCAAACCCAAATAGACCTGCGTTTGATGGATATCTCAGGTGCCTAAAAAGCCCTCACCTTTATATAGTCCCCCCCAAAAAAACAGCCTCCGATGAAACCGAGGAGAAGAAAAGCTGAGATTTTTCGAGGCTTTCAGCACAAGATGACGAAGGTTTACAGAGAATTATAGAAGGGATCGTCGTCAGATGTAGAAAACGAGGGAGTTCTGGCGAGAAAGAGGAGAAGAAAGAAACACCTACAGGTTGGTCTTTGTTACTTGTACGAGTATTTATAGATCCATCAATCAAAATAATAATAAAAAATGTTCTTTTATGTGTAGCCAACTTTCGCGGCGTCACCAAACACGGCTGGCCAAGGTGGGTAGGTGTTGTGAAAGCATGGAAGTTGGAAGAGAACAAAAAGTAGTGAGTGGGGTCCCTGTTTCTCTTCTTCCTGTTCCTATCTGATGGGGCGCTTTCTTTTTTTTCTTTTTTTTTTTTCTGCCTTATGTGAGAGAGAGAGAGAGAGAGAGAGAGAGTATTACAAAAAAATTAAGGGTTCGTTTAGAAACACAGATTGAAAAGTAATTTTTGAAATAAAATTGTTTTTTAAGATGATTTTAGACCTTGACTTTTTTAGGATGCTTTTTTTAAAATCAGGAATCAATATTTGAAAGGAGTTTAATGTTTGGCAAAGAAAGTTATTTTTCAATTCAAAAAATCGATTCCGACCAAAAAGCGTTGTTTCTGAGCTTTTTAAAACACAGATTTCGAGAAAAAAATTAAAAGGAATCCAGCTTCCGATTCTGCAAAAAGCTGCCCCGTTTGACTGCACGCTTTTAGCTTTTCAGCTTTTCAAAAAGCAAAAGCGCGTCCCAACGCGCAACCAAACGGGGCCTAAGAAATATATGTAATTAATTCGTAGTTACATTTTTAGCCCCGTTTAGATATAAAATATAATTTATTTTTAAGTATATATTTATTCGAGCATAAGTGAGTATAAATAAAGATAAAGTGATTTTGTGTTTAATTATATTTTAAATTATTTTCGTTGATAAACGTAAGAATAAATGTTTTGTTGTTTGGATAAAATGTGAATAAAATATGAATAAGGATTTATAAAAGGTAAAAAAATAATGATAGTTGATTTGACAGATGATTTATAAGAGGTGATGATAGTTGATTTGACAGATGATTTATAAGAGGTGATGATAGTTGATTTGAACTCATGTTTTTTGGATGGATTAACCTATGATAACTTTTATTCTAAGGGTTGATTGGAATCTATATACTACTTTATACCAGTTTATTATAGCATACTTTATATGGGGTTATTCAGGCTTTTCAAACACAACAAAATTTCTATCCGAGATTATCCAAAGATTTATTCTCATTCCAAACATGGGCTTAGAAAATTCAAAACTTGTAATGAGGATAAGCTTATAAAAAATTAGAAAATATTCATATTCAATCTAAATCTATATTTAAAAATTCTTAAATTGTTTTACACATTTTAGATATTAAATATATAATTTTTATTATTGGATATTGAATATTTAAATGTTTGTATTATATCTATCTATATTTAAATTTAGATAATTATCTAAAGTTGAATTTAAATTTGAATTTGAATTTTAAATCAGATATGATACTTATTTTATATACATGTCGAGATATCGAATACGAATAATTTTTAGATTTTCATTTTGGATACGGTCATGAATAAGAGCTTCCTATCCGTATCTGGTCCATTGATAAATGGGTCTAAATGAGTAAATATAGTTTTTTCCGTACAAAAGGCTTTAACAGTCCTAACATCAACTAAGGATCATCTCTCTTCTACCCATGACAAAGTGTTGGAGTTCAATGAATCTCTCTATCTTCCTTGCTTTCGATCCTTTTTAAGAATCATTTACAGCCATATATACTAGTGGTACATCTAGCATATTTATGTTTTATTATTTATCTAGAGATCAATTATAAATCAAAATATATTTTTCTGTCATGAAAATAAAAACATTTTAACAAAAGATGATAAAATCAAATCTTTATTAAATAATTATTTTAAAATATAGTTTTTATAAATAAAATCTCAACATCAACTATTACAAGAGAATATTTTTATATATATAAAAATAACATTTAATCTTGTCATTAAAATAAACTCCAGAAACAACAACTGATCATCATTGTTTGACTTTCAATTTGAGACCACCAAAACCATTTTGTGCTTCCCTTGGAGGATGTCAAAAGACACCTAAAACGTGTAACCAAGCGTCACGTGCACCTACCTCCTCCACCGGCACCATGGGACCATGCAAGTACAAGAAAAGAAAGAAATGAAGACTAATTCATCAGCTAAATTTTTATCATGATATTAGGATTTATTCATATTTTGGTTTTTAGTTGATCGGATCAGATGTAGCATGTGTTCATTGGTTTAATTAGTACCCAAATTTTAGGTACCACATTACAATCAATCAATTTTACAATCTCATTTCTAATTCTATATGCATTTTTAGATGTGGGTTTGAGAATTAGTTTTTTTTTAAAAATTGAGTTTAAAATTGTGTTTGTAAAAAGTTATCTCTCTACGAATTATGAAAAAGTTAGATTTTCAAATTCAAGACATACCCTTAACACACGTAAGCCTTGAACCGTTGTGTTTTTAAGAAGTTGTCTCTCTACAGTTTATGAAAAAGTTAGTTTTTGAGCACTTATTTTGTAAAAATATCTCTGCAACTTTTAATTAAGCTGCAACTTTTTTTTTCTATTTGGTTTGGGGAAATCAGATTTCTTCCAAGTTCAAACCTATATAATCTTTTCAAACCCACATCTAAACACCACATTAGTCACGTACTCTAATTGGAATGAATATATATCTCACTGGACATTTTTTACATATTTAAGAAATTAGTCCATATTATATATATTTTATCTTTTATAAAAGTATTTTTGGGTCTGAAAATGAGGTATTCTTATTTTTTCAAAAATAAATAAATGTGCTAACTGTATTTTTAGGATTGAAAATAAGATTTGAGTCTAAAATTTTCCTTTATGTATGAATAACAAATGCGTATGTCCTTTTTATATTTTCTCATTACGTTCTTTATATATTTTCTCATTCTTGCTGTTGAACAATTCTTCCTCTGCTATTAACAATTTAACATTGATGACTTTGGCTTTATTTTTCACTCCTTAAACAAATCACTGCTTTTTAATTATAATTATTATCTAAAGAAGACAAAAACAGACTTTTTTTTTATTCATACATGCTCGGACTTGAATCCATGACAAAATCTCTTTTATTTGTTCCGAATTGAGGATCTTGAAAACAATCGGTCTAAAGAATAATCAATTAAATACAAAGAGGGACAAAAAGTTTACATGGTTTGATAAATTTTATCTACGTTTACAGAATATACTAGAGATCAATCTACTATATTTAAGAGGTTTTTATAATGGCCACACAGTAAAACTCGACTCCTTCTGACTCTACGAACGGCCAACACTACTCTCCGTATATGAAATAAGCTTCATAATATAACAATATCTACGGTCCAAGCCCCATTGTTTGTTGTTTGTCTGATTTTTTCTTTTAATTTTATTCAATATTATTAGTAAAAAAAGGTTTTAAATAAAATAATTAGAATTTTCTAATTCTTCATTGTTTCACACAGTCAATGCTTTTAATTAATCTTTTTTAGTTAAAATGAAGATGTGAAAATGTGTGAGGATGATAGGAATAGCTTTGAAAAAATAGATTATTTCTCGTTCGAGATTGTATATGTATTTTATTTTGTGTTGTACATATGTATAAGCCTGTCAAGTATCCGAAAAAAATCCGAATCCAATCTGAATCCGTATCTGAAAAATCAGAAATATCTAATATTCGGAGATCCGGAGTACGGATATGGATATCAGTCTATCCGATCTGAAAAATATCCGTATTCGACATATATTATAAAATTATATATATTTAAATTATATATTACACATATTGTTATCTTGTATGATTAAACACAGTGATAATATATTATAATACTATTAAATTTTCAATGTATAATATTTGAAAAAGAGAATAAAAGTCTCAAAAATCTTAATTTTAATATTGACATATCTTTAAAATATCACTTGATTATTTAAATTAATGCCAATATTTAAGCATCTCAATTATCCGAAAAATATCTTTATCCAATTTGTATCCGAATCCAAAAATTAATATCCGTATCCGAATATGAAAGTTAGGATATGCATTTAAAAAAATAAATGTAATTCTAATTTGAAAGTACTAAATAGAAGATTCACACATTTCGAGATGAGATCCAATCAAAATTTATCCCTGAAATCATATAAATTGATACACAAAATGAAACAATCAATATAGACAGTTATACAACGTTTATCAAACTTGATCGTCTGAAAATCTTTTATAAAAACTCCTCTCTGCAGCGTGGCAAGAAAAAAAATAAAAAATAACATCAGACGATCACACAACCACGAATCGGACATCCGAATACCGATGTAGAGGAATTGTCCCCTCATGATGATGAGGTAGTTTAAATTTTGGAGGTACCAAACAAAGTAGATGGTAGGCCAATAAGGAAGAACCATAGCATATTCACAACATATTCCTCCCATGTAGAATAAAATTCAAATTCAAATATGGTGAACTGCTAAGGAAGGTTGCCAGGTGGGTGCAGAAAATGCAAATCCCATGGCCTCAGGGATCCACACTCCACTAAGGCCTGTTTGGTTGACAGGTGGGATTGGAATTCTGTGAATCATAGGATTCCAAATCCAGGTAGATTGGGATTGGGAATCCTATCAACCTGTTTGGTAAGGAACATGATTCAGAAAACATGATTGAGATTCCCAATCCCAATCATGTGTTTGGTATTGCCTGGATTACAATATAAAAAATATATATTTCTAAAAATACCCTTTCTACAAAATCAAATATATGTTAACTCATAGTCAATTTTACATCATCTAATACACACACATCTTCCAAAATTATCCTTTATTTAATAAAATTTTAACAAACATTCTTTCTTTACAATGTTAAGCATCGAAATTCATGATTTTTTTTAAATAAACTTTTCTTCAATGTTGTAACATTAACGACCAATATGTTGACAACACAAGTAAAATAAAATAAATTATTAATAGGAAATGCTAAAAAATTATTGAAAAATAATCAGATAAGTTTTTTTACTCTAAACACATAAGTAAATTAACACTAGAGTTGACACACATAAACAAATTAACACTAGAGTTCACAACCTCAATTCAAAAGCCATTCGCCTGATTAATTAATCTGACAGAAGTAAAGATGAAAGCCAATCCTTCTTCAGTTCTTCAGGCATGTTTGAGAACAAATTAACTTTCACAAGATCACGCATTATAATTTCAGTTACTCGCAAACAACGAGGCCCATCATCCCTACCCAATATGTTGAACACGTCAGAAAAAACTTTATCCATTCTAACTGTGGCTTCATCAGGCTTGTTAAGACTATCTGCAATTGCATTGGCTGAAAGTTTAAAAGCCTCTACCAAGTTAGAAAATTCTGTCGTGAAAGAATCAGAGCTCTTCCTTCTCTTCCTACGACTCTGTGTTCCCTCTTCCCCAGTCGGTGTTGTCCGCCGTGGTTGGGTCACTGAAATATCCTCATTAACAATGTTCTCCAAGCCTTCATCCTGAATGTGTGGATTAGTATTTTGTTCTACATCTTCTGCGAGTTCTGTAGGTGTGAAACATCCTCTCCCATTAGCTCGGTCTTTTCCAAACACAAGTGCAAGGTCATCATAATGTGGAAAAGGTTTCATCCACAATCCTTGGGCAATTTTGTGACTCTACAAAAAAAAAAAAAAAAGAATAAATCACAAATTTTATTAAGATAAAATAAAAAAAAATCACAACTATTTACCTTTACCCATCCGTCATAAATTGTTTTTTCGCATATCACCATTTTCTTGTCTTCATCCCATGCAAACCCGCTACCATGTTCTAGCATCTCATTTATTGCATTGTATTTATTCTTCAAATATTTCAATCTGGATTCGATGTGTGGATGTGCTTTAATTCCGCATCCAGGTAATTTATCATGCATCATTTTCTCAATCTCTCCAAAAGTACCTGGCTTAAACCCATTGTCTGCTTTTATTTTTCCAGCAACACACAATTCAACCATATTCTCCACTAGTATCAAATCTTCTTGAGACGTCCATACATGTTTATTGTTAGCATCTCTACCTGTCTGTGTGATTTGTTCACTATCCATCCTAAAAGAATGCTTGAAAAGTTAAATAAAATAGTTGTACAAATATATTATTGGACAATTTAATTAAGACAAAAAAGGGACAATCACATTCAAAAGCATATGAACAATACCACAATAGTAATGAACAATTATAATGGTGAAAATCTAACATTAAACTAAAAGCAAATTAAAGCTGTTTCTTGAGTGTCACAATAGACCACAATTTTTTTACATTAAAAAAAAAAACTCATTAAACACCTTGCAAACTACGAGGTCAAACTACGAGGTTGACGTTTTAGCAAATATTTCTTATAGATCCTCTCTGCAACAATAGCAATTAAAATCACCATCATATTTTGTAAATGTGCCAACAACAACTTTTCTCTCCTTCCCAAATGTCTACGAGCCATTACTGCATTAAATTGTTATTCATTAAAAAAATTTCATTCAGGTGAATAAGATGAGAGTAACAACTATATACCAAAATAATTAACAATACATAGAATTATCTATAACAAAATATTTTAGTCATGTAAATAAAATCAACATCTTATAAGCAAACATTCATGTTTAATTTTTCATCTTTAAAAAATACAAAGCAAATTAAAATATATATAAATTCAAACAAAAAAAAAATCAAATTGATGATTAAACTAAAGAATATTAAACCAAGGAATAAACAAAATCAATATTAAACTAATGTGTTTGTCTTACATAGGGTTTATAAACTACCAAACATAAAAAAAACATAATTAAATACATATGAAATCCATGCGTTAATGACACATAAGCACAAAAAAAAATCAATATAAAAACAAAATGAATAACTAATAAACGTAAAAATAATATTTAAAAACAAATGAAATCCAATGCTATGATGACAGCATTGATGACACATAAGCACAAAAAAAAAAAAAATTAAACGAAGAAGAAGTTTCTTTGGTCTTACGGAGGGGATATAAAACGAGGTCTTTGTTTTTTATGTATATTATTGGCCGGTGGAGATGGAAAAAATTTTCATGCGGCGAGAATGGTTTGGGATTGACAAGGAAGAGAAAAATCAATTATTAAAAAAGGGAGATGAAAAATTTGGATAAAAAAGTCTTTTTTTCAATCCACCTAGATAGGGATTGGAGGAATACCACCTCTTGAGTGAGATTCTCAATCCCCCTAATAAAGGATTCTCAATCCCTTTCTTTCAATCACAATCCCCCTTTTAAAAATTATCCAAACAAATTATTTAGCTGGATTGGGATTCTCAATCCCAATCCAAGCATCCAATACTCCTATCCAAACAGGCCCCGTCTGCAACAGCCCGGCCCGCTGAAACAAGGCCCAGACCCTTGGGCCTGCTTGGCCAGTGGGCCTGGGCCGGGCGGCTCGTGGAAAAAAAAGGGCCTGGGCTTCAGGCCTACGGTTCAGATTTTAAACCTACAATTTCTTTTGATTTTTAAATTTTAAGTCGTTTGTTTGTATATAATGTTAAAATAACACAAAATTTTAAGTATAATGTTGAAAAAAATATTTATATCTATTAAATTTTCAATAATAAAAATATTAAATGAATTAATTACTTAAAAAACTAAATAACTACATGTAACTAACTAGATTAGCACCTACATAAATGTCAATAATTTGTATAATTCAATCACAATTCAAATAAAAATGACATAAAATTATATGTGACTCATTTATTAGATTGCCCACATGAGCCTAAGGGCCGGATCCGCGGGCGTACTTACTGGCCAGCCCAAACGAACCCAATTCGGGTGGGCCTGTAGGTCGGGCCCGGGCCTCAGAATCAGGCCCAAGCCCGGCCCGGCCTGAAAACGGGGCCGGGCTTTGGCCCTACGGTCCGGCCCGGGTGAGCCTTGCTTTCGGGCCTCGAGCCGTTCGAAGATCCTTACACTCCACGGTGTAGGGCCCGTTTGGATAGAGACACAAGCTATTATGGGGTTTATACCTATTCCAGGAATTGTTGACTTTATCAATGGAATAAGAGATTTTGTGTTTGGTTATGTTTTTAGTTATTCTCATTGGGAAACGTAATAATAAAGGTTGGAGTGTTTGGTTGATGAAGAATAAGATGTGAATAAGGTGTAAAAAGTTGATTTGACATGTGGACCCCATTGATGTATAAGAGGTGATGACAGATGATTTGATATGATGACAGGTGATTTGATAGGTGGATCCCCTTATTCCAGTGGAGGAATAACACAATTCCATGGATGAACTTGGAATACAAATACCAGCTTATTCTCTCCTAATTTCACATAGCTATACCCCTTTATTCCCTCTATCCAAACACCTTTTTTTTTGCCTTATTCTCCCATATTCCACTCCTATTCCACCCCTATTCCTCTAGCCAAACAACCCCTTAACTATTTGTTTTATTCCATCGCACCTAACTATATTTAAGCTATAGAGAGTTAAAAAATAAATAAAATGAAATTAATGAGTCTATTTTGATGACATGAAAGAAATTTGGATCATATGTTTCATGTATCGAACATTTTATAGTATCTCTTTTTTTTTTTTATATAAAAGAATCTTTCTTACATACAAATCATACAATAGAATTTACATATTCACGGTTAATTTTCTTATCAATCAGATATAAAAATTACTCTTGATTTTGATTTTATCTCCAAAAATGGGCATGCAAACTTTTGTGTCCACACAAGCCCTTCCTTTCAAATCCCACTATGGCAATCATCTGTTACACGAATTTATATCGGATCATATCGGCCCAGGTGACCACTAAGGCCAAGGGCCCTCAAATCAAGGCTCAGAGACACAAATCATTCAAGAGTTTTAATACACATAATCTATTTTACAATTCCATGTACTATGATCCAATTTTTTTTTTTTATCATGAAAAAAAATATATTAATGTATCTTAATATATACTTCATTTCATATAACAGTATGCACTTCAAATGATGAGTGTATGATTTTATAAAAAAAAATGATAAACTACAATTGGGACTGCGTGTATCCAAGCATATATGTCATATTGTAATCTCTTGTTTTCCATTTATGAAATGAAAATGTCACACGGTTTTTATATTCACAAACGGAGTCAGCATGTGTATTCATTTTTGTTTAGAATCATATATATCATGTGAAACAATTGAATGATGTCGTTTATAAGAAATGTGAACATTTTTTAGGGGGTATGAATCTTGTAATGGTGAGTATACGAGGCTAACAAGATGTGTATGATTGTATTTGAGATTTAAAAAGTACTGAGCGTAGCAACGTTTTAAAATGAGTGCTCAAGGTGTGATATGTTTCACCACGTGGTAGGTTGCTGGCATCTATCATCTATGCAGAAACTATATGGCTGAACAGAATGGCTTTCATATTGCATTTTGTCATTAAAGAGTACCATTAACAACAATGAATGATGGATAAAAGGAAACTCTCCAGGTAGTTTTATTGGTGATAAACCTGAAAATTGTTTACATAATAAACAGATATAAAACTACTAGTAAGGGTACATTTTATCCTTTCCCTCTACCACAGGCCAGACAGGGAGAAATAAAGACCAGGTCATGATGGCATGAAATGTGTGCTCTGTTTCAGATTGGGAACCGCTATACTGTTATCACTGTATATAGTTAATATTGTGACAGATAACATGTGCAAATTACATTACAATTTTTTTTTGAATAATGTTTTTTAAGCTCCAATTTCACAGGTTCCATCAAAGGTCCTATGAAGTAGCATGTGTCTAAATACTGTTATATCCTTATTTGATGATTTTATTTTTTTTATAATTGATCACCGTAAAATAAGGATACAATTATGATTGATTAAATAAAAAATAAAAACCCTTCTGTTCAGATGGTCTCTTTTCTTCCAACTTAAACTTTTCAAAGATCTATGGAGAGTATTATAACATGCAAAAGAAATCAAATTAGACACAATGTGCATCCCCTTGAGCTACGCCTCGTGATCAAATTAACAAAGAAAGGAGGAGATGAAGACAGTGGTGGAGGATGCTACAAAGCGTTTCAAAATCCTTTGTTTATTTGTTTTACTGTTTCTAAGGTTAGTTACATTTAATTTATATATGATTTGTATGATGTTAATGTTACATTTCTGACATCAAACATACTCATATTCTTTTTGTTAATTCATAAATGTAACAGTTTGAAATGTAACATTCATTCGTGTATTGCATTTGATTCAATGCAAATAGTAATTTATATTTGTTACATTTATTAATATAACAGTCAAATACATATATTTGTTAAATGTATCACACAACAAAAAAGTATTTGACATTTTCTATAAAATGTAACTGACTATTGAAAATAGAATCTGTTTCTAAATGGTTTTAACATTGCATGGAACCTAAGATATTTAGGTAAATGTATTTGTTCATTACATTTAAGTAAATATAACGCTTTTTATATAAACGTAACAAATCATTGTAAAAGATATGAATATTTAAGAAATGTACTAAGAATATAAGTTTGGAAAAAAAAATCTAAGCCATTTAAAGAATTTTGATGAAAACAATTTAAGTAACTTTTGGTGTAATATAGGTTTAATTGTAATTTAGGTAATGATTTCAAGATTCAAAATTTAAAATGGATTTCAAGATTCATCGTAACCGAAGAAAATGGGGGGGGATTTAGGTTTATGGGATAGATTTTTAATGAATGACATATTTGTATTTTAACATTTTACACTATTTGAAAAGTCAACAAACCAATTAATAAGAACCAATAAGATGATGACACTTCGTGGGACCGACCTGTGAGTAGGGCTTATTTTTTGGGACCTAGGTATCACCATTGTTTTTTTTTTATTTAGTTATCTTTTTTGTTACTCTCCATAAAAAAAAACATTAAATCCATTTTTTTTTTTTGCAATTTATATTGGATAAATTGAACATAAGCGGTGGATGAAAAGTAGATAAGAAATAAACTACTTTGACCTCTTTTATGGAGAGAGAAGAGGTACTAACTAACTAATCAAAGCTTGATTCCCAATTTTTAGTTATTTGTGTTTGAGAAAGTTGTGAAGTATGATTTTTTTTGGATATATGTGAGTATTAGAAAAATCTTCTAAAATGACATCAAAGTTTGTTTTGGACAGTGTGCCGAGAGAGATATCAGGACTACCAAGATAGAAAAGAATATAGATTCACAGCTAGTAAAATAAACAGATCATAGCAACGATAAATATATTATAGAACACCAAATCAGTTTTTTTTTAAAATCATCTCCAGTCACAACAGGTGACTTTATAAAACCACAACCAATTCAAGCAGAAGAAAGAAGAACAAATGGCACTAAACATAGATTGTAAGCTCTTACATTGAGAGGTTACTGCCTAGTCCTCAACCTCCTGATATTGAGCAAGCAACTGGGCGCATTCGGGCAACGTTGTGTCGCTTTGGAATCCCAAATTGTTTGCTATTCGTTTGTTCGATACGATCCCAGTGTTGCGGCTAAGGACCACACGAGCCCTTTCACGCCCGGGTTCGAGTACCGCGCACCCGCTTTGTGGGCTCCAGAGGAGTACTGACTCACAGTACTCGTCCTCATGGTCATCCACGACCTGAATTTTGTATGAGCCGGTGTTGTCAGTTACACCATCAACCGTGTAAGTCACTTCTCCAGTCTGTCTGAGACGGCATTCCACTCTGACCTTCGCTCCTGCAAAGCACATCAGGCAATTGTTGGTCAGTCTAGTAATACACGAGCGAGATGTTTAAATTAGCACTATCAATTGTTGGCTCTATATGGACCTTAAAAATTCAGAGGTCTAGCAGGGAATTCTTCATTCAACGGTCAGAGTGCATCAAACACACTGAACCAAAGCCACATTTTAACATACAAATTATGTCAAATCCAGATATGAACCTATAACAAAGAGAAGAATGCATTATGACTTTTTTTTTAAGGGGTAATTCATATTTGCTTGTCACAAAATTGAAGCAAACACAACGGGGATGCAAATTTTTTGAAACGTTTGGTGTATAACCCTCTAGAACTGTCAAATACTTTGTGGAGGAGTACATATAGAAAAAAGTTCCAAAAATTGAATACCAAAGTATACATGCTATGACAGATGGAGAACATGGCATACATAAGTAAAGACATTGAACTTCCCTAAAAAAATAAACATTTGAATCTGAATGAGATTGTTTGAAGTTGAAACCACACTGAATCCAAATGAGATTGTATGGAATTGAATCCAATACCGTTCAACATGAAGGGACCAAGAAACCTTCAAAATGAAACCAACATGTTTGGAACATATCTAATGTTTTGATTTTGGTAAGAGTCCCCCCCGGTTGTATCTGACATGGATCAAATGCTAAAGCATTTGTCCTAATGCGGCACTCTTGATAACAGGCTCTCAATTCTCAGTAGATGAATGTATACTCAGCTTTGATGTTGAAAATGCCCACCACTAGATAATAAGATTACCTCTCCCTAATATCTCAAATAGTGTTTCACAGTCCAAGAAATGCTCAAGAGGCCAGAATCACACAATATCTTGTACTTATTTGAGAGTTGAGACAATTCACCTGAGAATCATTCTATCGATCTTGGGCTACAAATTGGTGTATGAACATGGCCACCATTATGGAAAGAGCGCTGTTACACTCATCATTTTTAAAATCTTAAATGCAATCTTATATGTCTTGTTAGCCCCCTTCACTCACTGTAACGAGGCATATACCTCTTGGGAAATTTTTCACATTTTCTATATACCATTTCAGTTCATTCATTAGAATATATATTTCAGATTTTATACAAGTACAGATTTTCTACAGAAATGGGACTGATTCTAACATTTTTCTTAATGAAATCCTCCCATGGGGCCTTATGCATAAAAAAAAAATTGTGCAAACATCCATTTTATCCAAATAGTGGATGGAGTGGTCATTGCAAAACAAATAAATATATGGGTTCAGGTTTATTTGATTAAAATGACCTAATGACTAATATAACAAAGAACCACCCAACCCAAAATCAGTGAGAATAATAAATCCTCTACCCTCATCATAATCCAATACATAACACATAATGATTATCAAGATTTTTTAAAAATGCATATACACTAGAAAGGCATAATCCAATCTAAAGCATGGTTAATGAAAGCTAAAGATCCTGAAAAGTTGGGGTTACCGGCGATGTAAGTGGAAGCGGGGGTCTCGAAACCGCAGCGGCAGGTGTCGCAGTAGACGCGGCCGTTCACGTTGTAGGTTGGCCTCACGAACTGTCTCCCGCTGACGGCCACTAACGCGGAGAGCACGATCAGTGCGATTAGAGAAAGCCTCGCCATTTTTTCTAATAAAAAAGATTTACTTTGATTGATGGGGTCTTTCGGGGACTGTGAAAACGAATGAGAGAGGGAGAGACGCGGTTTATAGATGGAGGTGGTGGTGAACGCGTGACGGGGTTGGGCCAGCTGGGGAGCATGTGCGTGACAGATGTTTGCATTCATTGCTTTGTCGGTCTTCTTGATGCTTGCCAAAGTGATTTTTTTTTTTTATTATAAAAAAAAAAACAGTGTTTGAAAATTGGCGTTCAAAGCCCCCGGTGTTCCATCTCATTCCTGCCTGGATCCCATCCAGTGCTAACAGGGAGTTGTGGATGTTGCGTAAATGCGCGTTTTGGAGTACAGTGGGAATCACTTTTTAATATAAGTAATGGTAGTTAAAACTGTCATTTTTATAAAAAAAAAAAAATACAGTAGTTGGGAAATATTGTTTTAGAAGTTTTTTAAATATGAACTGATTTATTCCTAGGATTGTGGAAATTTAATTAATTACTGTATTTCTTCTTCCTTGCATTGTGTAAAATCATTAATCCCTATAATTTACGATGAACATATTCGTAGCAGTCCCAAAATTTTAATATGAAGAAGTTTGAAAAACTAATTTGTTCTTTATCGAGTTGGATCTCTCTTCCGGATCAGGTTTATCAATTGTTTTTTTTTAAATCTTATTGAATGAAAATCACATCGAATTTGAAATTAAATTTTTGATGATCAAATATTCGATCTATGTTACATGTTTTAATTCAAAAAATGAATTTTTTTTATGTTTTGATCACTATTTCACACTTTTTTTTTATATTTGTTTCGTTATAATTTCATAAATGTAATTTTGATATTGTTACATTTAATTGTTACTGGTTCGTGTGATGTTTATATTAGACTCCCGAACTCGGATATTCATTTACACAATTTTGTTACATTAATAAATGTAACACTCTGAAATGTAACATTATCTCATGTTGTGCATTTCTTTTAACAATACAAATAGAAATGACGTATAAATGTAACAGTGAAGTACATACTTTTACAGAGGATTCTGATACATTTTCTTTGGAATGCAGTGCACTAGAAATTGAAATAGATAATTTTAAATAGTAAATGTAACTGTTTGACATTTAGGTAAATATAATTGTTTGTTCCATCTATATAAATGTAACAATTTTTATATAAATGTAACAAATCGTTGTGAGAGATGTAAACATTTAAGAAATGTATTTGTAACTACCAATATAAAATGTAACTGTTTCATATGTTAACTATATGTGTTTTTTATTTAAATTTGAATACAATAACTACCTAGAGAAAATGAGTCGTTTGAAAGATTTTAATGAAAACAATTTCAGTAATTTTTGGTGTAATCTAGGTTCAATTATAATTTAGGTAATGATTTCAAAATTCAAAATTTGAAATAGGTAAATGGATTTTAAGATTTACATGGAAGAGTCATAACCAAATAGAGAAAATGGGGGGATTTGGGTTAATAAGACAAATTTTTAATGAAGGGCAAATTTGTATTTTATCATTTTATCATTTTTTAAAAAAGTCAACAAACCAAAAAACCAACCAATAAAATGATGACATTTCATGGGGCTTGTGAATGAGGCTTATATTATGGGGCCTGGGTATCATGACTCAATGTGTAAAATGTGTGAGAAACTATCCTATCATATCTTGTTTGGATGGGTTTACGGTGGAGCTTTGGTCCAACGTCCGTTGCAAAATCTGTTTACCGCGGATTCAAACAAGATTTAAGTGTTGAATTGTTGATCCACTCAATCACTGTTGTGGCCTTGATCTAGTATATATTTTTTGGGTGTCCAACTCCCATATTTACTTATCCCACCACCTCACTGAACTCATCCTTGTCATTTAGTTTTTTTTTTTTGTCAATCCTACCACCCTATAAATATACCTTTCTTGAAACACCGAATCAACCTGCCACCGTATCATTTACAAATCTCTCCCTTCTCACATTGCTTTCTCTCTTCCCTCGCTGACTCCTCTAATGTTTTTAAAAGCGTTAGGTGCTAGTCAAACAATTGAAGGGGAACTAAGGATTAATCAGCTAAACGGGGATTAATAAAGGATTAATCGCCACTATTTTAATAATACAAAATAACACACACACACACATATGAACAATCCATAAACTTTCATGGCTTCGCAATCCTCAACTTCATTTGGATCTGAACCTTCAAACACAATCTTCACTTCATCTTCATCTTCAAACACAATCTCAACTTCATTTTCATTAGAATCTTTAAACACAAGAAGAAGAAAAGGATGCAGAGCAACAGAAGTAGTTGAAGAAGAAGAAGATGATGAAGAAGAAGATGCAGAGCAGCAACAAAAGAAGAAAAAGAAGAAGATAAGAAGATCGTTGCATCTGTATCTCTGTTCGTCAGAGGATTGCCGTTCCTTGTGTTGCTGCATTGCTTGGAAGGGAATGGGGGTTATGGGTTTTTGATTCACAAAAGGGGGAGGGTTTTTTCTGTTTTTTAATCGGGTTAGAACATTTCAACCTGGATCCGAATACCCAATTGAAGTTGTTGTTTCCTTTTCAGCCCGCCTAGGTGGCCGATTAATCGCCTGGCCACCTAGCTTGAACGACTATCTCCTCATCGGAGCGGGGAGGCCCCGACAATGCCTAGGCAACCGATTAATCTCCGTCTAAGCCTGCTTTTTAGAATAATGACTCCACCATATCGTAGTCATGGCTTTCCCCCTCTTATGGCCCGCCAATGCACGCGAACTCACAATATCTTTCAAAGCTGACGACATCCTTTAACCTAGGCATTTGGGGAGAGTAAAACTGTTGAAGAACTCCTCCACCGACTTGTGTTGTCGGTGGGATCATTATTATCCCCTCCACCGTTGTAGGTGGGCAATTGGGTCTCATAAGCCCGTGCTAGAATCATTGAAAGGCACTTGTAGAAGTGCAGGCTACATTTCTTTTTAATTGTTCGATATATGTAAGGAATCAGACCTTCTATTTGTGCTACATTTTTTTAGACTTTGTCCTTCTTTGGGTGTCCTAAATAAAGCAAAATATGACATTTTTATAGGGGAATAAGTGATAGAGGTTTTATGTTTTTATTTGGATGGTGGATCTGTTGATTCTTGCTTTGCTGGGTGGTGAGAAGTGTATGAGTAGTGGATTCAATACAATTCAAAGTAAAAACAAAGGCTAGTATTTTGGTAATATCAGGTAGTGGGTTTGAAAAACAAAGTGGTGAAAATAACCGCTCCCATACGAGCCTACACATTAAAAAATTATTTTTTTTGGGAGGGGAGGTAAACAAGTAAGAGAGAGCTACATGAATTTAATTTTTAGAGGTACAATAATATACATTGAGCATATATGAGAAGTGATTGTTTATTTAATCAAGCAATGGGGCACATCTTATGTAGGCCTGTCAACGGGTTGGGTCTAGACCCGGACCTGACCCGATCTGGACCTGATTACACGTGTAATATACCCGACCCGATTTGGACCCGACCCGGCGGACCTGAACAAACAAACGGGTCGGGTCCGGGTCCACCCCGCCCCGACCCGTTGGACCCGAGACCCGATTGTTTTATTAAAATATGCTCATATATTATAAGACCATTAGTATTAGTTGATACATAATTTTATTTCTTACTTAACTTATTTTTGTATCTACAAGTTCATAAATCATAATCATAACAAGCCTATAAATCGGTTTGTTTTGGACAATTAACTTATTAGCTTTTGAATTTGTATGATTAATTAGTTTGTTGCATGATTTATGTTTATTATTTAGGTTAATATGTTAGTGTTTATTGTTTTGAATGTTGTTTAGGTTAATATTGTTTTGAATGTTGTTTAGGTTAGTTATGTTTATTATTTAAGTTAATATGTTTTTTATGTTAGTGATTATTGTTTTGGATGTTGTTTAATAATTCATTTACTTCTTTTGAATTGTATAAAATTATATTCAAACATAGTCTCATTAACAATAATGTTTTATTACAAAAAATTTCAAATAGAATGATAAGGCAAACAAATACATGAGCTCTTCTCTTTTCTTTTTTTTTTTAACCCAACCACCGGGTCGGGTCGGACCCGGACCCGACCCGGGTCCGACGGATCCAGGTCCGGGTCCGGGTCCACATTTCCCTGGACCCGCCGGGTCCTGTCACGGGTCGGGTCCGGGTCCACCCCGACCCAACCCGGACCCGACCCGTTGACAGGCCTAATCTTATGCAGGCGCCATCTTGGTGTGCTATACAACGGGTAAAAAAGTTACAGATCAGGAATAGGTTGTAGCTTGATTTCTGTTCTAATAAATATCTCCTCTACCATTTTGTTTTGGTTTGATGTTATTTCGAGACTCTGATAAGGTTTTTGTATGCTTTGGGCTCTTGCCTTATGATAATCTAAGGAAAAACCTATCCACTTCCCTGAAAAAAATAAATAAGAGAGGTAGAGAGAGAGCTGACGGGAAAAATAGATGGCGGACAATATCATTCGATGTGTGTGAAGTCCGAGGCATACACGTAAAGTAAATTGTGTATGAGGCAGTAATGCTGCAAATATAGATGGTCAGCAACCAAATTAATGGTGGCCGGCTATGGAGACTACCAATGTGAAGGGTTGGGACTGAGTGCATAGAGAAGAATCTGCGGATGGGTTGGGTGTGCGAGACACATAAACAATGCATATGAATGGAGCACACAAACAACAATAGTGCCCTTGTGGGGGTATACTTAAACAAGCACACTTGACGTGTGTGTCACCGAGACACATAGAAGCGTTGAACAATGGAAGAAAGAAAAATAATGATGGGTATAAAGTCCCCCCTCCCCCCTCGATTGAGGAGTACTCAACTGGAACGAAAAAAAGTCATTTTTTTTTTTTTGAAAATCTAGGAATTTTGAGGTAGTGACTCTCATACATGTTAAAAGAAGGAAACAAACTTTTTCATTGAGAGCAGCCAAATGCCCTATTTATAATTGCATAAGATGAAATTTCAAAGAATAAAAATATTCCTAAAAAAGTTAAAAACTAGGAATAATAAATAAAAAAAATTAATGACTCTTTAACACAACCCACCATTGCTCTTCCCCAACTTCCTAACTCCCACACCCAGCTACACCCTCACCGCTTCTCTCTCTCTCTCTCTCTCTCTCTCCCCACATCCTGTCGCCTATCACCCCCTCGACCCCCCCCCCACCCCGGCTCTTTTCCCCTTTCATTCACCTCACCCACAAATTTTTTGGGGGTGGGAAGCACAAAGGGAGGCAGGAGTAAATGCCTCATGTCCTAAAGGAGTAATCAGTGAGAATTAGTGGGAGCCAATGCTAAATTTTACACTACAAAAAAATTAGCATTATAGTAATTGTAGTCATTACTTTTTCTTTTTATTGGTGTCAAGGCCTAAATCAGTGAGAATCAGTCCTTATAGTATTTGATACAAGGCCTAAAAGTCTACGAAATATCGGGTCTTCCAAATATCGAGTATATCTAGACATTTGCATGTCTCGAGCATCTGCGCCAATCTTTCAAAACCTCAGAATCTTAACAAATGCAAACGCAAACCCTTTGCAGCCCCATTTCACATGCAGCTTGAATTCCCATGTTTATCACCTTTTTTTTTTTGTTAGTGGACCGCTCTCTCCGGCGACGGGTATGGCGAGATCTTGTACAGAGTCTCTAGCTCCTACAAATCCAAGTTTTATTACAAGGCTCCGTTAGATTGGCTAATATATTTGTTTATGGGGATCTCTTCTATGACATTATCTTAAGTAACGTGAGGCAGTGGGTTTGGAATCCTCACTTTATTAACCCTTTTATAATGATTTTAAATGAAGGTTGGCTCCGTTTGCCAGAGCGGTTGCACAGCGTTGACGGCGGTGGGCATCGACGGACGAGATCGAGCAAGCAAATGGGTTCCGCAGAGTTCGCATGGAGTCGAAGTCTTAATTTTAACTAGGAAAAAAAATCTTCAGAAGATCTTTAGTTAAATGAATCATATATAATAATTCTATTAAAAAATTCTTCTTTTACAACCTTGTCATCCAAAGCTATTTAACTCCTTTATTTCATTTTATATTAAAATTCTCTTCCTTAACACCACCAATCCATCACGATTAAAAAATTTCCTCCATCTAAAAACAAGAAGAAGAAAAAAAAAACCTTCATGGACGAATAGAGATAAGAATTGAAGTTAAAATTCATATACTCTACTTTTCCAACAACAATATTAGTTCACAAGTAAGATTAACAATATTTGAAAGGGTTAAAGACATCTAAGTCCTTACAAACATAGGAAAACTCATATAAGTCCCTATTAAAATTGAAACAGACGTACGAGTATCTGAAAACTCAGAAAAACCCAATTATCATCCCTGAGTTAAAATGTCCATACAAACTTAACGGAATATTCTTAGAATATTCAATCACATATAATTGTGTAGACTTTACATTAAATTGTGTACATATTACAATCCCTATAAATAATCATAAATACAAATTAGTCACCGCAAAAGACAAAATAGACTTTTACATTTAATTAAATAGACATTACAGTCCTTATAAACAATCGTAAAGCCAAATTGGTCCCTGTAAAAGACAAAAATACCCTTGAAGAATTTTTATATTTAATTGTGTAGACATTGCAGGGGCAATTTACGACTATTTATAAGAACTATAATGTCTATTCAATTAAATGTAAACGTCTTTCAGGGGCAATTTTGTCTTTTGTAAGGACTAATTTGTCTTTATGATTGTTTATAGGGACTACAATGTGTACACAATTTAATGTAAAAGTCTTTCAGGGGCAATTTTATCTTTTGCAGGGACTAATTTGTCTTTATGACTGTTTATAAGGACTTCAATGTCTATACAATTATATGTGATAGAATATTTTGAAAATATTCTGTTAAGTTTGGATGGAAATTTAACTCAGGGATGATAATTGGATTTTTCTGAGTTTTAAGGGACTCGTATGTCTGTCACAATTTTAGTAGGTACTGATATGGGTTTTCCATGTTTGTAGGGACTTAGATGTCTTTAACCCTATTTGATATCGGTGAAAAAGTATTGAAGTGATTTCTTTATATGATTGTTACTTATTTTTAAAGGCATTATTACACCCGGACTTTTTTACAATTTCAAATGTAGTCCAAAGTGGCCCATCCCGTTCTAGGTTACGCTCTAGGTTGCCCAAAAGAGAGGTTGGGCCGTGTTCAGCCTTACCCAAGAATGTTGGTCCGACATAGCCTGTTAGACCCATGACCCGTCTAGGGCCGCAACCCTCACCCTTTTTCTAAGAGTGCTGTTACATTCAATTTTTTCCCAGTTCAAAACACAGACATATATATCTCGTTACAGATTCAATGAAACATATACCTCGTTAGATGATGTATATACCTCACTAAATATTTTCTTACACTTACTAAAAATGGGTTCATTCAACTCGAAATGGAGCGATATGCACTTTTTATCAAAGCATATACCTCATTAGATAATATTTACTATTTTAAAAAAATGAAAACATGTGAGGTCTGAGTTTTAGTTGATGAATGTGACTAAGCGTATCATTTTTGGGCGCGTCTATCCCCACCAATCATTTCCCTTAACCCACCAATCGAAAAAAAAAACGGTGTTTTTTCTGTTCCCACCAATCCGGCTAGTTCGACCAGACTTGGTCGTCACTTTAAGTTTCGGGCGACCGGATTTGGTCATTATTTCATGTTTTGGGCGACTTAACTTGATCGTCATTTCAGATTTTGGACGACCAAACTTGGTCAAACAGGGTTTGTGATAATGTTTATAAATTTTTTCTTGGAAACCTAAACCCATGACGTGCATCCTCCTTGGATCCTTCATATCACTCTAAGTTTGAGTTGTAATATAGGAAAAATCAATCATTATTCTTAAATGTAAAACATAAGAATAATTTTTTTACATAAGTGAGAGACAAATTTTCAAAAGCCAGATATAAAATGTATTTGGATCAACTGGTAGGTTTTTTATTTTAAACAAAGAATCTGCTTAATCACAAATTTAAACGAAGCTTAAAAATGATATATATTTGTCTAATAAGATATTTTCTATGAAAAATTAAATTAATTGAAAGTATACCTCCTTACATTTTTTTTTAGTCCTTTAGCTGCTGTTTGGATAAAAGAATAAACGCAGAATATCATAGATTAACCCAAAAATTAATTTGTTTACAAAGAATAGGTAGATATAGTTCTGGACCTTGTTCGAGCAATTTCAGTCGCCCAAAACCTGAAATGGAGATTAAGTTCGGTCGCCCAAAACCTGAAATGACGACCAAGTTCAGTCGTCCAAAACCTAAAATGACGACCAAATTCAATTGGGAACAACCAAACATCGAGATATATATATATATATATATATATATTTTTTACGGTGAGTTAAGGGAAATGTTTGGTGGGGATTGACACACCCATCATTTTCCTTTTTCCAATGACTAGTAGTTGGTCGCACTAGTTGTAGGATGTCTTATTGGGCCAACGGTCCGGCCAGTCCGTGGCCCAATATATGTGACAAATCCACCTGAAAAATGAAAAAAGAATTCCATTATGATAGAAAAAAAAACTATATAAGGGGATATAGGGTAATTTTATCATCTAAGTTTTGTCTATAAATATTCCGTCTCCTATCCATCCATTTCCTCATCAATTCAAATACAAGTCTATCTTCTCTAAAAGTACACTCGCTTCTATTAAAGCGCTCTAAAGTTTTGAAAAAATTCTTAGGTGTTCAAGAGCTTAAGAATTCTCAATATTCTACTCTTATCTTTCTTTATATACTTGGATCACTTTCAAAGTTTCTATTAATCTTTATAAGTTTTGGAATTCTTACATATTGTTTTTGTTGTAGTAAAAAAAGTAAAAGCTCCATCTAAGTGGTGGCGGAAGCTGTCTCTCCAAGGAGAAGCTCTCTCTATACAAGCACAAGTCAGGGCCGGCCCTGAGACAAAATCACCAAGGCAAAATTACCTAGGGCCCCCATTCACAGAGGCCCCAATCATCTGATAAATGGAATTTTGAAAATGAATGGATCCAATTAAAAAAAAATGAATTCCTCCCTCTCAAAACACTCTCTCACTCTAATATCCCTATAATCAAGCCTAAAATCTCTCCCCTCCACAAATCTCTCCAACCCTTCAAACCCTCTGTATTTTTTTATTATTATAATTTTCTCATTATATTAAAATTTATTATTTTTATTGCTTTTTATGTAAATACGATAATGTGGAAGGCTGTAATTTAAATAATTTTATAATATTGTGTATCTATTTTGTAATATCTATAGCTTAAAATAAAATTATGTGTAATATTCTAACAATTTACATTTCAAAACAAATATTTGGGGCCCCACTTTAAAAGTTTGCCTAGATCCCAACCAAATAATTTAATTCTCAGGACCGACCTTGGTACAAGTTCATGTGACATCAAATAATAATGTTATCATTTTTTATAAATTAGGTGGAATGTCCCAAGAGTTATCACAAAAAATCCAATTATGACCTAAATTTATAGTTTTTTACATGGTAGATAATCTGGTAGTATATGCTTGACATTTGTGCATTATCCGATATATGCCTTGCGAGAGTAGAGATATGGCTATTGAGGACTACAATCATTTGCTTTAAAATCGTAGCCATGCATGTAACAGAAATTGAATTATGTATGTTGAAAAATTAACACATTTTTTCTTGAAAAAATATTAACATTAATTTTTCCGACACTGTACTAATGAATTATATACAATGCTATGATGGTATACACTACGACATGAGATTGTGTAGGTGGCTAACACTGCTTTTGAATTGCAGACGAGATTGCAAAATAGATTCAATGTATCTAACACCCAATAAAAATAGTCTCCTTGAAAACGGAATGTGAATTACAACTATTAATAATTAAATTTTAACTGCTAAACATTCTTCAAAAATAAGAAAAGGCACGGTCATTATTAGGGGTACAACTTTAGTCGGTTAACCGAATCTGAACCGATCCAAACCATTTTTTCGGGTTTGGATCAAAGGTTTTATGATTTAAATATGGGTTGAAAAATTAATAAACTAATCTAAATTAGTTTGAGTTTGGTTTTACTTTAAAAAATCGAATTAACAGAACCAAACCAATTTAAATTTAAACACATGTTTATCATCTATATTCTTTTAGATTATTCTTTTAATTTTAAAAACTATATTTTTGTTATACAACTAATATTCACAAAAAATGAATATACTAATTTATACCATCACTCATAACATTTTGATATATTTATGTAAAGTTGTAAATCAACCCTCGAATAACACTATAACCAACCCAAATTGGTAGAAAAAAATGGATATATATGTTTATTTTTAACAGTTCGATTCAGTTTTAGGTTTTCGATTTAGTTGTAATATATGTGTATAGTTTGATTCAATTTTAATTCGTCAAAAATCGAATCAAACCAACCGAATCACACTCCAGCCATTACACATATGTCGTGCACATCGATTGCACGTTTGACACACTGGTGATGGCTTTTTCAAAACGATAGATTTCCTCCCGTCGAAAGCAAAAATTAAGCATCAATAGGACCCACTGTTCCAGGGTTAATATGTAATTGTCATGTATCAGCGTCCCGAACACGATGATCAGTGTTATGTAAATGTATGACGATCATCAAAGAGACACAAACAAATCACCCTCTCATTTAAATTCAGACTGTTTCCTGAATTACACGCTGTAACGCCGTACCGTTACAACCGGGCTGGTTTGACAAGGAGATAAGGGGTGAGATGAGGAAGTTAATGAGAGATCAACTTATCTTTGTTTGATATAAAAAATAATCAAGATAAACTCTGAATAATTGTCCCAATTTTGTAATGAAATTGGGGATATTTTGTTCCACCTAAGGCCTAGTTTGGTAAATGGATAAATATTTAGGATAAATTAGTCTGATTTATGGGGATAAAAATAGCATTATTTTTATTCAGAATTATATTTGATAATGCATTTTGTTATCTCCATTTTTTTGTGTTCTTATCCTTAACTTTGCATTTGGATCACATAATATAAAATATGGGATAACTTAAATTTTTTTTAAAAAATATCAAGTCTACCATTGCATTAATATCGTTGGTTTTGGTTTCATGAAGCTTTTGGTTTTTTGTTTTTCGAGAATAGCAGTCATAAATGTTGTTCATGTTTTACAAAATGAGGTTAAAAAATGGGGATAAAGTATATTCCACATTTTACCTAGAATAAAATATTCCCACATTTTCTCTCAAAATACAGACAATTGTCCATATTTTATCTCTTTTTTTCTTATGCAATATGGGATAACATGTGATTTACCTTAATTATTTCCTTATTAGGACTCCTTATCCCAATGCCAAACCAGACCTAAAGATTAGAATAATATTTATCTCAACTTTGACAAATGTGAATATGAACAAAATTGATGGACTTTTTATCTCTTAAATTTAAGATAACTCCTCTTTAAAACTTTAATTTATTACCAAACTAACCCCAAAGGAATTTATGAGACAATCAACAAGGACGGATCGTTCGGTGCAAAACAAAAAAATTCAAATAAATGTGTATAAACAATCCCATTAATGGGGGAAGGAGGTATGTCCCTTACGCTTTAGTTAAATAGATAAGCATCTTCCACCTTTGTGTAAGACATAAATGGATTAAATTATGAGGAGCATTATTCTTAAAGAAAAAAAATTTCTGTCAATGGGGAGACATAAATGTATTAAATTTTGAGCGCTTTGTCCCTGTCGTGTGTAATCACCCTACAGAGCCTGTAGTTTGTAATTGCACTATCAAACCTATGTACCCAAAAAAAAAAAAAAAAAAAAAGAAAAAAAAAAAAGAGGTATGTAGAGCAACTCCAATGCCATCCTTAAGTTATTAATTTCGCCACATTATAGGGATTATGTGGATGAAATGAGCTCCAACCCTCTCCTCAAAGGGCACCACAAAACAATGAATACATTTTTTACTCCCCAGGCGTGGGGAGGCAATGAAGCTCTCCAATGGATGAAATATTTGTTTCCACTACCTCGGTTTACTGTATTACCCTGTGAATTGGTCTTTAATGGCTTTTGAATTTAAAAAAAAGTGGACATTGGATGTGTTTTTTACAAACAAGCAAATTGAACTTTCTATCCGTTGGAGTTTTATTGTTTTTTTTTAACCTTTTTTTCATTTGTATAAACAACAATCCAAACCATATATTTTTTTACAGTGAATTTTCTTTTATGAAATAGCAATCCAAACCACACAAATTTGTTATATTTCTCTATTCAATTTTTTTAATGGATCCTCAAGGATGCGCATTACAATATTGATGATCCATGTTCTTCGGAATTTTATTCGGATAAGATGATGCATAGCAATACTCGTCTCCAATCTCTAGTCACATTGAACTTCCTATCAACAATCACAATGAGATGATAATTTTACCATAGGGTGGTAATAATAGTTTTAAAATAATTATTGATAATTGTTTAAAAGTTTTTTAATGTTTCAATGGGTATTTGTGTTTTTTGGTATTGGACAGAGGAAAAAATAGGGAGTAAGGTTAGAATTATCACTTAAATATAGGGAAATAAAAATAGGGAGGAGGTGTTATTATTTAAATGTAGAGAAAAAATGGGAAGTTGGGTTGGAGTAGCTCTAATCATCTCTAGTTCCTTTCAATTGCTTTATTTAGATTTTTAGATCTTCTATTGACTAGGGCATCATAGTGTCTTTGACATGGATACCCTCTTTCTGTTCCTAAATCTCTAAGCGAGATTTGTCATTCGCAAGATGGTTGATGATTTATAAATAATTGGAGACGATACAACGTGTGACAATCAGACGCTGCAATAGGCCCAATTGAACTCACATATGAAAAGAGTGCTGATACGCTCAGTCCTTTTTGCATCATGTTTTGTAGCTTCACATATTGTGATAGCGTAGTTCATATTGCACTATCGTAGTGTATGAGATTCAATTGCAATATATAAAATAAAAAAAATTATTTTTTAATAAAAAAACATACTAATATATCTCAATATATACATCATTTCATATAACAATATATATTTTAATAAAAAAAATATATAAACAGTAAATAAAACTGCACGAGGGCAGAACATATATAATTTTTCACAGGAAAAATGTTTTCCTACGCACTCCTGTCAATTCATATCATTGCCATTCCTTTCCCCAGTATTGCACATGCTGTGGTCAGGGTGAGTAAAATGCAAAATGCATTTAAGACGCCTGGAACCAGTCTTTATTAGTTTGACAGACAAATAATGAAGTGTGGAATGATTACAATGACTGAGGGCAAGGTGTCTTCAAAATGTCCACATGACTCCATCCTGACTGTGGCATAAATGTTTGCTGTGCCAGTGTCGCTGGAAACTGCATTCATCTTTTTTTTTTTAACATCAGAGTCACTGTCATTTTATTACTTATTATTTTTGTTTATACCTTTACAATATTCGGTTCCATTTCTTCACGGTTAAGTCTCCATTTGTTTTGGGTATAAGTCTTTAGATAATTTTGGATAAGAATTTTAGTGTGTTTATTTGTCTCGAATAACTTTTAATAAAGTATACCAGAATAAACTGGTATAAAGTGGTATATGGATTCCAATCAACCCTTAAAATTAAAGTTATCCTAGGTTATTCCACCCAAAGAATATGTAAAGAATATGTGAGCCAACTGTTATCACCTCTTATAAATCACCTATCAAATCAACTATCATTATTTTTTCACATTTTATAAATCCTTATTTATATTTTATTCACATTTTACCGAAATAATAAAACATTTATTCTTACGTTTACCAACGAGAATAATTCAAAACACAACCAAACATAAAACCATTTTATCCTTATTTATACTCACTTATGCTCGGATAAATGTATAACCAAGAATAAAACCTATCATCGTTCCAAACGGGAGTTAAAGATTTCATTTATCCTTCAATTTCATGTATGAACCCAAAAAATTATCATTATGGTAAAGGTGTAATTTGGATGGGGTAAACCATATCTAACTTGATTTTTGGATGGATTTAGTTTGAGTTTCAACGTTATGGTTTTACCTGACCTGAATCTGAGTAACTCGAATATAATTTAGGTAGGTTTGTGTTGAGTGTTCGGATAAGTCAAACCCAAAACACGAAATAATGAATGATTTCTAAGTCTAATTTTAATTATTTAATTTGTGAGAAAAAATTTAAATTATTTAATTATTTTTACTTAGAATGCATCACTTATATAATTTCATCTCTTTATTTTTTAAATAAAAATATTCATCATTTTCATATTTTATTTCCATTGTACATAATATTGATTCATGTAAAATTCTAATTGTATAAATGATGCATTTTTAAAGTCAAATTGAATCACAATTTGAATCCTATCGGAACCCAATCTAAACCCGAACCTAACCCGACAAATGTAGTTCCGATTGAACTTCTTAGGTTTGAGGGTCGGGGTTGATTTGGAATCAGGTTGGCTTCTTCTAACTTCGGGTTGAGCTTCAACTCAACCTAACTTACCCGAGTTGCATCCTTATATACTAGTGCATACATACCAAACTTCTCCTTTCTATCTTCCCGTAAAAAAAAATAGAAAATGATGCATCCATCCCCTTGTGCAACCTCCAATTTTTTTTATTTCTTTTAAGTTTATACTCTTGTAATGAAATGTATAATATAATAAAAAGTGAAGTAATACACTAGTACATATATTTTTCTAAAAAAATAAAAAAGATTAATTTTCATATACTACACTAGTGGAGTATATATTGTATTAGGACAGCATACACTCCACTAATGCAGTGTATAGTGACTGGGGAACCGCCTCTAAGCTGCAGAGGGGGCTGCAAAACAAATTACGCATACAAATTGTCTCTTCAATATGACATACATCTGTTGAAATTTTCTGATCTCAATTTATAAGGTAACAACCAAGCATTTTTTTTTAACTGAAGGTATATATTCACTACCCGATTTCATTATTGAAAATTGATTACAAACTTTGAACAAGAACAGAGGGAGAGAGAGATATAAACAAAACAACAAAAGAACAGGTGAAGAACACCGACTAAGCCCGGGTATAAGAGCTATCTAACCTGTGGGCAGTCACCACTTCCCCAGCAATCTCAGTGTAACGCGGATGCACCGTTAATTGAAAGATATGTCGCCAACCGATGCAATGTAGCGACTCCACTCCCTCATGCACATGCGAAATGTGCCCCACATGTATTTATGATAAACTCGTGCTCCCAAAAGATCGCCTTATTGCGTGCACCATATCATCCAGCCCCCTGCTGGTACGATTGACCGCGAGACCATTGCTTCCCTACCATTGGTTACTGCCCTTTTCAATGCTTCAGTGGATTGGAAGGATGTCACCATTTCAATCAGCTGCCCAATGACTCCCCAAAACTGCCTCACTGTCATAGTCACAGTAAAGGTGTTGGATTGTTTCCGGGGCTGTCGAGCATAGAACGCATGTGGTTTGGTCATTCACCAAGCCATAGTGACAAAGCATGTACGGTAAAATATTTGACAAATGTGTTGTTTGGTATAATACGTGTTCATTCGTAAATCATACGGAATAAATATAAAAAAAATAGAGATAATTAGATTATTTTTTAGATAATTTAAACATTAATATAACTAATGAATTTCATATGCATTATGTTCGATTACGTTTTATATTGAAGATATCTGGTACTTTAACTAATATAAAAAAAAATATGAAATACTTTGTTAACATGCACTCAACAACCAAGTATGTTGGAAGTTGGAACAGTTCTATTTTTGTTTCGGTTTATATAATACAAACACCCTGATATTATGGTCAGGACTCTGGACCACGATTTTGATGGATGTACAACGAGTCATATCCAAGTATACATATTAATGAAATAAATTAATAAACTACCAATCTGCATCTCAAATAGTATGAAAAAAGACCAATCAAGATCCCACTCTTTTGCTCTCCTCTTTTCTCTTTTTATTGGAACGCATGTAACTTTGGTTTTCAATTTTATAAAACTGGACTAACAATAGTCTACTGTTTATTGAAAAAAAGGCCAAGCAAGATCTCACTCAAGAGTTTTGATACACCCAACCCTAAAAATCACCTCCGAGTTATGTACATTTATTTGTAAGTTATTTACACTTGAAAAATCCATCAAAATGTATGTGAATTCTAAAGAAAGAGTGCATGTCATATTAAGACAACTTTTGAGGCGAGATGTATCAATTTTTTCCAATTAATTAAACACCGGTTCAAGAACCATCTTTTTACATCCCACTCTTCCACACCCCACATTTATTTTTTTTACAATAAATTGTTCGGTTTGATGTTCCATGAGAAGCCAATACATAGTGACAGGATCTGATTGAACCAGCAGCATATGATTCCCACACTGTCAATCTCTTTAAACAATAACTTAAGATAATCCAAAAGCCAATGCAAACCCACATTGGATCCATCTTCATTACCCGTAATAGATAGAAAACAAAGATTACCCATCTTAAAAAGCACAAGGTATCAACACGTACCCTTTATTTAAATACTAGACTACTACTACTTATGCAGACCCTTTGTAAATCCATGTCTCCCTCACAAACTGGAAATGAAAATTTTGATTAAGGCAGGCAATTATGCAGCATTGACAGTGAGTTTAACTCCTTGATCACAGTGACCCGGAAAACTACAGATGAAGTAGTTCTGTCCCTTCTTAAGCTTGATCTTATCATTCCCAGTTTGATACAATTTAACGCCCTTTGGGGCCGAGCAGCTGCTGTAAGCTTTGGCGTCTACAGCCACAACGTTGTGTGTTGTGGCATCATAACCGAAAACTGTGGAAACAAAAGAACAAGTGGAACAAACAGTATTGAATAAAATCAGAAGAACAAAAAAAAACTTAAATGAGTGTTGTTACGCTCAGGTTCCGTTTGGATCTGCATTTAGACAGATTTCACGTTTGAAAAGCAGATAATTCCTAAATGCGGATCTAAACACGTTTTCAATGTTTAGTTTTTCAACCTCCGTGTATCTTGATTTTTCAAGCGAAAAAATCTAATGATTGACTAGGTAATAAAATAACGATTTTCAAATTAAAGTTGAGATTGAAAGCGTTTCAACTATACATCCAAATGCAGCCTCAGTCTTTTTCACACTCTCAAATATAATCTCATATACTTTGTTAGCCACTTCTATTCATTATAACAAAATATATACCTCATTGAAATTTTTTCACATTTTTTATAAAACTGATATCATTCAATTCATTAAAATATATAATTCACATTTTATAAAAATATATACATCATTATATGATTTTTAAGAAAATGAAAACATGAGTGAATTGCATTTGAAATCGTAAAAAGACGGAGTGTGACACTTTCCTACTTAAATTTGTGGATATATAACTAGAATAAGTACTGCCAATAAGAAACAATGGGAATGAAATTACCAAGCACGTCTCCTGCCTTGAAATGCTTGCCTTTGGCCCAACCCACAACATTATATGTCCAACCTCCACTATCTCCAACAACAAATGTGGCTCCCTCGGCTATGGTGGCTGAATAAACAAAGCAGAGAAGCCAGAAACAGAGGATAACAGAATGGGCTGCACTGCCCCTTCCCTGAGCCATCATATGCAACAAGCACTATGAAGGGATAATGCAAGAAGGGAAGAATAAAGCTCTGTAAGATGTTATGAGAGATGTGATGGTTCAAGTTCAAGGGGGGCTGCTTTTATGGAATAATAGAGGGCCCCATGTTCTGAGCAAGCATGGGAGATGGAGCAAGCCTAACCACCACTAATTGAAGTATTATCTGTTTCTGCGTGCATAATTTATTTTATCTATTGTATAATTAAATGAAAATAGTAGTAGTATCTCAAATATCTTTCAATATTCTACTGTATACTTGACAAAAAAAAAATCATCTACTGTAATGATTGTGCAACCAAACAGTTTTACTGTAACAGCTTCCTGCACACAGATTTCAGACAAATAGTGCCCAAAAGCTGCGATTTCAAAAAGCTGAGAAAGTGAGCTTCCTGCAGAATCAGTTTTAAAACCAAGATTCCTGCTGAATCAGTTTTGCAATCGCGCAACCAAACACACCCTTAATACTTTTTACGATCTCAATCTCTGTTTCACATACCCATTAACCCCCTCCATTTATTGCAATGAGATATATATTTTATTAGAAAATTTTTAATTGTTCTGTAAATAATATCATTTAATACATTTATATATTGTAGTTTATATTTCATCTTTTGTAAAAATACATATGAATGAGATATATGATTTAAAAAATAAAAAAAGAAATGGTTTTTTATTTTTAAGTCCCCACAAACTAGAATTTAGTGATCGATCCCTCACTTCTTCATATTTTGGTTTAGTCTCCAGATTTAAAAGATATGTTCCTTTTTAGTCCCTTCGAGGGACTAAAAAGAAAATTAAAATATTTAGGAATAAGTCCATCATAGGGATTAAAAAAGAACATATCTTTTAAATCTGATGACTAAAACCAAAATATGGAGAAGTGAGGAAGCGATCACTAAATCCCATAGTACGTGGGGACTTAAAAGTGAAAAACCCAAACAAAAAACATAAGCAGACCGCGCTTTAGACAATTACATGGGTGAGTGTAACATTTTTTGTACAAATACCACAAGAATACTACTTTTCTTTTTATTTTATTTTTTGGCTTTGGTTGATAATCGCATAATAGTTTGGAAAATATTACACTCAGTCTCATTTTTTGTTTTAAACATATTCTACCCATTAAAAATATCGTATATTTCATCTAATAAAATATTTATTTTTTAAAAAATAAAAGATATATTCTAATGAATTAAATTATATCATTTATAAAAAAAATATAAAATTTGTTTAACAAGATATATATCTCATATTGAGAGGGGGAGACTAACTATAAAGGTGACTGTATTTGAGAATGCCAAAATGAACTTGGATGTCTATCCACCACTGTGGATTCTGCCATATTGTTTCATCTCGCAGTTGTCTTCTCATAAATATAACTCCAGTGTTTGCTTAGCATTAGTATATGTTCTTTTATCCTTTTCAAAGGCAAATCACATCATACTTTTGAATAAACTCTTTTTTAGCTGCTGCTATTAAATTGTGGATGATGTTACATCTAATTTCATTTTCAATCTCAATTTCAATCTACATATATTTTAAATTTTTTTAAAATAGTATACCTCATATAATAAAGTACATGCTTTTATAAAAAAATAAAGCATATACTTCAATGAATTGCATGAATGCATTTATAAAAAATATTAAAAATTTTACATGGATGCATTTATAAAAAATATTAAAAATTTCTTTTAAAACATATGTCTTGTTAACGTGAGCACATGCATCGATAGAAATCTATCAAGACATGTAGAATTAGAATTGATGCTAAAAATAAATATGGATGTAACAGCTACCTTCCATAATAGAACCTGGGTCCATCATTGAATTAAGCCTGTCAATCGGACGGATACGGATCGGATAGGCCCATATCCGTATCCGTATCCGAATTGGATATCCGAAAAAATATCCGTATCCGATATCCGACGGATATTCCAAAACCCATATCCGTATCCGATCCGAAAATCCGGATACGGATTCGGATAATATCCGAAATATCCGAACCAGATTAAAATATAAAAAATTTATAAAATCTTAAGTCCTAACATGGTTAAATAGGTATCCACTAAAGACATAAAAACACAAATCTTAATATAGTTAAATAAGTATTCAACATGGTTAAATAGGTTTGTGTTTTGTCCTAGATCATGAGCCATTGGATTTTCATCTAAGGGTTGAAACTAATTCTAATATATATAAATAAAATAACAGTTCGGATACGGATATTTTTCGGATCGGATATAAGCTTTATCCGATCCGATCCGAAAATTTTCGGATACGGATTATTTGGTTCGGATACGGATACGGATTTTCGGATATCGGATATTTTCTGTATTTTCGGATACGGATTCGGATCGGATACGGATATTTTTTCGGATAATTGACAGGCTTACATTGAATGCTCCATGTGATTCGCATATGAAGTCGGAATAGTACTTTATTTTTTATTTTTTTGTCAACAGTTGTTTCATTATACAGAGAGGGGTGCTACCCACTTGGTTTGATGTTGAAACATCTTCAACCACGAGTCTCTTTGTAAAAACTGTTTTATATGCTTTGGACATTTGCTATGAATATATATTAAAGTTAATGTCTATCATTTGATCAAAAATAAAAAATTGTTTCATTAAAATTCAGATCATATAATGATATGTCAGATTTATGTAATATGTGAAAACTTTATCACTGATTGGTAAAATGGCATGGAACTTTGAACTAATTTATAAGATGTATTATGAATTATAATTTAGGGAAAAATCTATATAACACCCCCTGTAAAGTGACAGGAATCTATATAATCCTATGACTTTTCTTAAAATGTATATAACCCCTTGAAAACATCTAATAAATCCAAATAACCTTCTGAATAAAATTTACGATCATAAATTATGAATATTTTATGAATATTATGTTTGGTTAACCCTAGTAGAAAACAAAGTATACAAAAAACCCCTTATAATGTGTTAAAAATGTAAAAAATCTTATATAAATGACAATATTACACTTCTAGACAGGGTTTATAATATATCCAGAGAGGGTAAAATTTTCATTTTCATATAATTTTTCACATTTTTAATACATTGAAATAGTTTTTTAGTGTACTGTGTTTTTAGTCAAGGTCAACCAAACGAAATATTCGCAAAATATTCATCATCTATTAATGAAAATTTTATTCAGGGGGTTATTTGGATTTACTAGGTGTTTTCAAGAGGTTATATAGATTTTAAGAAAAGTCAAGGGGTTATATGAATTTCAGTCAGATTTCAATGGATTGTACGAATTTTTCCCTATAATTTAAGGGTGCTGTTACACCCAGATCCATTTCCAACCCCAATGACAGCCCTATATGCGTCGATAAATTTTTATCGACGCATATGCTCACGTTAACAAGGCATATGCTTCGAAAAAAATATTTTACATTTTTTTTATAAAAGCATGTATCTTATTATATGAGGTATATTATTTTAAAAAAATTCGAAATATATGTAGACTGGAATTGAGGCTGAAAATGGGGCTGGATGTAACATTATCCATTATGAAAAATAATATGTCGAACCCTCTAATGCAATCCGATCCGCACACACACATATATATATATATATTTAAAATTATATTCTCCATATAAAATAAAATATATATTGTAATATAATAATGTATTTTTTTCGGTTTTAAAAAAGATAAAAAAAATTGTGTCATACACTATTATAGAACCTCATACATTATAATAGTGAAATATATATTGCGTTATCAAAATGTATAGGGCTACAGACGGGACTGCAAAATAGACTGAGTATATCAACTAAAAGATGACTCATTCTAAATGATAAAAGATATAAGAAAATGTTATGTCGCCACTTGTGCAACCCCATTTTCAGTTCACTTAGTTTTTCTTTTTTCTTTTAAAAAAAAAATTATATACTCTTCCATTGAAGTACATATTGCTATATGAAATAAAGTATATATTGAGATACAATAATATATTTTTTTCTTTAAAAAAATAATTTTTTTTTACTTTATATACTTGATAAGACTTTATATATTATGATAATGCAATATGCAATATCACAATATATAATATATTATCATAATGTGGAGCTGTAAAATGGACTATAAAACAGATTGAGTGTATCAATGCTCAAAGAAAAAATAAAAGGAATAATCTTTTCATTGTAAAAGTTTTTGAGCGACACTATTCCCACCAATCAGTTCATTAGACCCACTAATCAAAATTATAAAAAAATTATTATCTAAATTTAGTTTGAAAACCATTGAAACGACTACCAAATCCTCTCCACAAACATGAAAACAAAACTACAACGGGATATATCATGCTAGAGAGGAATTATTCGATGCTATTGACAGTTACATTAGTCATGGTTAGTCTTGTACTTTATCTAAATTATGCTATAATTTAGATCCTAATTGTTCGGACAGAATATTTGTCTTGGTGAATTATTATATTTTGATTATTGATATTGGTGATCCTGTATTCTGATATACATAATAATAATAATAAAAAAAGTTGATTGAAGGAATAGTGATGTCTCAACAATTACCCAATTTAGTGGTGAGATTTTTCGGGCCCAATAAAAACAGATGGAGGCGGTGGTGGTGGTGCGGCGTCAACGACAAGGGAGAGGTGGTGATAGTGTGCGACAATTGCAAAGGAGGAAGAAGTGGAGAGGGTGATGGTCCAGCGATCGATGCTATGGCAAAAAAGGGGAAGGTGGTGCAGAAATGGCGATAGTGGAAGAGGTGTTGTGGTAGTGATGTGTCACAGCGAAAAGCAGAGGGGTTGGTGTTATGCGGTGACGACGGAGAGAAGGGAGGAGGAGGGCGAGGAGAGAAGAAAAGACGAGAGAGGAATCAAATGTGGTTTGTGGGATTAGAAGTTTAAAAAATTATATATCTATGTATATATAATGGTGGGTTTAGGATAGCCGGCAGGCCTAGGCCCGTGGACAAGGCCTGGTTATTTGGCCCATGTCTGGCCCGGCCTTGACTTGCTAGCTAGATAGGCCAGCTAGCCTAGCCCAAGGTCAGGCTTGGGCCCTGTTTCAACAGGCCGGGCTGGCAATACCCGACTGTTGCCAATGTCTATTTTTGAATTATAACAAAATTATGGTTAGTGGGATTAATAGGGTAGTGGGGAAGGTCAAACGGCTAGTGGGAATATCCATCCCCCAAGGTTTTTGCCAACCAAATTTCGGTGGTTGAAAATCATGGATAAATGTTTTTATTTAGAAAAACTCATTTTTCTTGGTAATAAAAATCTACAATGAATTATATTTCTTTGACAAAATTCTTTATTCATTGGTACAAATAAAATTTTGTGACTTAAATAATTAATTTTCTTAATAAAATTATATATGGATGTGGTAAGATTGTAGTTCTTGTCACGCGAGTCAAGGTGGACCCTCATATGATGTCCTTTGAGAAGTATCGCAGAGTCCAATCCCCTCGTGGTAACTCCAGAGCAAAACAACTCTAAGCTTGTACAACAAGTCACCCGTCACCTATCTCCATCTGTCGCCCTCTCCGGCCCCTCCCCTTCCCTGCTCTCTCCCCCCCTCTCTCCTCTCTCCCTTTCTCTCCCCCCCTCCCCTTTTTTCTCACTTTCTCTTTCTACCTTGTCCATTCTCTGACATCATCCGCCCGCCATTATCCCCTCCAATCACCACCCATCCACCCTCCTCTCCCTTTTCTTCTCTCTCTTCCCCTACACCTCTCTCAAATTTTCAAACCCACCACCTTAATAATTCTTTGGGTGGTGGTATGAGGGGGAGGGGGGGGGGGGAGGTGAATCTCTCATTAAAAAGACCATTTGATTATCTAGTTAGACAAAATTAATGATCCCCCACAATTATGGGACAATTAGGAATTTCTCATATGGAACAATTCAATTGTAATTTTTTTGTTTGGTTATGACAAATAGAAATCCGGTGGTGATACTGGTGAGATGATTAGGTCGGCCGAATGATTTTTTTAAGTGGTGGATGCGTATAAAAGAAATTGTTAAAATTTCTTGGATGTGTTTTGGAAGGAGAAAAACACGGGCTATTAGGTGAGGGATAGTATTGTATTTTGTCTTTTATCTTTTTGAAAAAGTCAAACAAATAATTAACAAGAAAAATCATCTAAAGACATTATGTATAAACTATATAATGGGACATATAATATGACCTATAAATTAGAGTACGTGAATCATTATTTTCATTCAGAGACTGATGTAAATCGATATGGTTTTTTTTTAAAATAAGATAGGCTAATGCCTTTTAAATTTTCATTAAAGAATAGGGTCCGAAGAAAAGGATACGATTAGTCTTAAGAGGCAACCCAACTAACACACAGAAAAGCGATGCGGTATTTGTTATTAATCTGTTATCATGAAAGAGAGTCAAAGATTGGAATTCAAACCCCCAGAGAGGCATCATCACCTGCCTTGGAAACCAAGACATGTATAGAAGCTTCTAGACACGCCCGAAGCCCCATAAAAATCCCTCAAACAGACTCTACCAAAGCATAACAACCATCCTTGACAGAGGCGAAAGAAAGGAAGAAAGTATTCACAAAAGGACCGACCCCAGAGAGAGAAAATTAAAAAAGAGATGGCTTCAACAGCGGTAGAACTGCCGAGCGAGTACGGATACGTGGTGTTGGTGTTGGTCTTCTATTACATCCTCAACATGTGGATGACCCTCCAAGTCGGCAAGGCCCGCAAGAAGTACGTCTTCATTTGATTTGTGTTTTTTTTTTTTCTTATATAGATTTCTGTGTTGTATAATAACTAAAATTCTTGCAAAATCAATGAAGGTACAAGGTGTTTTACCCAACCATGTACGCGGTTGAATCGGAGAACAAAGAAGCGAAGCTCTTCAATTGTGTACAGGTTTGTTATTCATTCATTCATTCATTAAAAGTTGATTTGAAATTTTGAATTAGTGGTGATGATGATGATGATGTGTTGGGGATATGAGACAGAGAGGACATCAGAACTCGTTGGAGTCGATGCCGGTGTTCTTTGTGATGGTTTTGGTGGGTGGGATTCAACATCCACTCATCTCCGCAGCCCTCGGCGTCGTATACATAGTGGCCCGCTTCTTCTACTTCAGGGGCTATTCCACGGGCGTTCCTGACAATCGACTCAAGATTGGGTATTTGATATTTGGATCTTCTTCTTCTTCTTCTATTCATTCATTTTGCAATCTTTAATTGAAAAAAAAAAAAGTTATATCTGTGGTTTTTAATGGGGGGATTTTGATTTCTCAGGGGATTGAATTTCTTGGCGTTGATGGGGCTGGTGCTCTGCGCGGCGTCTTTTGGGATTCACCTCATTATCCGGGATGTTATGTAGTTTGTCTCATTTGTGACGCCAGCGCCTTCTGTACTCTGTGTTATCTGTTTGAGATAGAAGCTTTGTTTTGAGTAGTTTGTTTGTTTGTTTTTTCTCTTTTCAAACGGTTGTCAAAATAAAAGTGTGTTTTTTTTGGAATAAGTGTGTGTTTGTTGTTGAGAAGGTTCTTGTTTATAGAACCTTCATCTCATTTACCATGAAGAGATAAATAAGTTTGAAAAGCCAAATAAGTTATTATGCATTAGATATTTTAATATAAATAAGTTTTCTATTTAATTGTAATTTTTAGTTGTCTTCCGTTTTAATTGATAATAGATAAATTATGAATAAAAAATAAATAACACGTGAACAAAGATTTATAATTATTGAAAAAGTAATTTAGTATATCCCTTAATTTAACATACGAATCCCTCTTATATTATATCGGTGAAGATTTACCATACCAATATATTATTCCAACTTGACCTAGCATAATTATGTCCAATTATTATCTACAAACAAAAATATTTTTGGGATTATTCACCTATAGTCCTAATTTCTCCTCCATCCCAGGGGCAAAGAGTTTGACATCATTTTAAGTAATTTGAAATCTTAAATTTGTTAAACACTCCCACTGTTTGACATCATTTATACGAAAATAAACTTTTATCTGTTTAGTGTAAAATAAATAACAGGAATATGAAACAATTAAGAGGGCAAAATCCCACTGTTTCTTCAGTGCTCTTATGCCACATGTTTATAATACATTGATATCACGGCGCAATACTTTTTCACCTGACCAGAAGCTTTTGCTGTGGAAAGTTCAGCTCTTATGAATTCATTCTCCATGGTTCATCAATCCCTTTGCTGGAATGTTTCTTTTTTTTCGCTCACCAAATATTCTTTCTTCCCTCTCAAGATGGGCATGTCATCTTCCATCTGTTGGTTATCGGACCAATCACTTTCATCATCGCTGAAGAGTTTGGGAAACCAGTTATCATCGGTCAAGGCTTCAGTGCTCGCTGTGGTTGGCTTGCCTGCCTTCCCCCTTGCATGGTCTTTATATTCACGATCATCTATGCCAAATTCTGACTTCATTGTACTTGGAACTCCTGGCTTTCTCCATATATGCCCTGCATATGGGTCTGTTTTGCTGGGGTTGGGATTTTTGCACTTGAGACAGACTGTGTTTCTTCTGAAATTTGGGAAATTGCACCTGTATAAATCATTCGTAATTAAGCAATGCCATTTGTAGAACAATAGAATAGAATCTGGAATTTGTCTAACATCATCACAAGGACCACCCATGTGTTGTGTCATTGTTGCAAGCAATTTCAAGTATTATTTCGTAATCACACTGTGGAACACGTCTTCTGTGTCCCCCATGGTTTTTCCTGTAGTATTAAGATTTATTTATTTATTTATTTGGGGTTGGTTGTTGTTGCTGCTTCATTTATACATCAAGAAGTTAAAGACCTATTTGAAATATTCATGTTCAACTATAATACTGTTACACAAAGGAATTGTGCACTATTTGGTGTCAAACACTGCAAATACAAGAGTATGTAAGGGTCACCGACACTAAGCATCATATCCATTGGTTGGTGGCAGTGGCACAGGGGCTAAGCTTTATATTTATTGCCCAACTTGTCACCATTGCTCAAACTGCAAATGTGTCAACCCCATTTTCAGTGTGCCACTACTACTCGCCATCAAGTTTTCATTAATTTTATTGATCAGACAAGCAGCTCAAAATTTATATCAAAAAGGAGGAAAGAGAAATGACTCACGAAGGACAACTCCAATCACCGGGAGTAAGCTCGGGACGGCTGCAACTGCACTTTAAGCAACCAAGGTTCTTTCTGAAATTCAAAAAGCCACACCTGTATAGACTATTCAGGTTAGACCAATGCAAGATGTGATGCAATTGGATAAAGCTTGATGATTACTAATCAGTGTTGCTAGTATGTGGAATTAGTATCATCAGTAGTAAATAATAAAAGTTTTGCTTGAGGTGACATGAATGTGGGAGTGTGTGTGTTTGGTTTTTGTGCGTGTGCGTGTCAATAGTGAGAGTGAGAGAACCAGACAGAACAAGACTCACGAAGGGCATTCCCAATCTCCAGGTTTTAGCTCCCTATAAGGCCGAGATGTTCGGCAGCGGAAGCAATGGTTATTGCGAGCAAAGTTCATAAACTGGCACCTGCAAATCAGAATGGTAGGAATAGATCAGAATACTCCATGAATTCATTCTTAAGTAGCATAACTCCTATAATAATTGACAACTAAGAATAGGATCATGTTGTTTTATTACTGTGGACAAATCCAATCCCCACTCTTCATTTCAATTCCAGAAGGATCCACTCTTCTAGGCCCATCTTCTTTGCATGCTAGACACCTTATATTCCGGGCAAAGTTCACAAAATTGCACCTGCAGTGTCAACCTTCAATTTACAATATCTTGCATGTGAAATTAAGATAAACAATTTAATTTTGATATGTAGAAGATGAACTAGATGATTGGTTCATGGCTCCACCTTGCTTGATTGAGTTGATTAATGGAGAAGAAACATGCTAATCAATGAGATGGTGTCAATTCCCAAATGTGTGAGCACACTAAGATGCGTGCCATGAAGTCCCAAACAAGACTTACTGGTAGGTAGGGGAAGCCTATCTTATTAGTTATTCAGTTCAACCTTGTAAAACCAGTGAACCAACTAATCTACTACATTATAAAAAAGCCAAATAAAACCCAGAGCTTAAAATTCACATTTGATGACAAATTTAGGGAAAAGCCAACTATAAATTAGGAAAAAAATGTTTTTTTTTTTAATAAAATGGTAGACTAGCTACCGGGGAAATAACTAGAATTAAGAAATCACATTTGATGATAAAATTCATATTCATCCCTGAGACACCTGATCAATCAAAAAGCCAATCGAAACACAGCTCAGAATCTCTGTTAAGAAAGCATCATAACAAATATATACACTGAAATCTAGATGGGAAATATGTCTTGGTCTTGAAATCACCCCCACATTAATATATACCCATCCTGCTTCAATGGTTCAATGGGTAAATATATATATACTGAGATTCAGAAAAGAAATATGTCTTTGTCTTGAAAATCACCCTCACACAAATATATACCCATCCTGCTTCAATGGGTCATATCAAAAAGGAATGTGGCTCTTCATGTGGAGGAAAAAAGATACCAAGTCTTGTGGCTGTAAGCAGTGTTAGGCACTAGGCCGGCCTAAAGATTAATCGGCTAGGCAAAAACAGGAACGAATTGATCACTTTTTAATAATAAAAATGTAATATAATTGTTAAAAGTACAAAATGAATAAAATAAACGCAATAAAATAGGAAGAAAAGGAAAAAAAAATTGAATTAATGAGATGGAAACATTGCCTAATCCCCACCTAGCCATTTAATCCCCACTTCATCTCACAGCCGTTTAATCCCTTAGACAATGCGGGCTATGCTCAGTTCGGCCTAGGCGCATGCTTGATCCTACTTTTTAGAACACAGGCGCTAAACTATACATCCATAAATGACAAGAACGTGTCCATTGGATGAGATAAACATAGTTTTAGGTTTCTTCATTGGCAGTCAAATTCACACCTTATTGTTTACGCTACAATGGACAATGAAAGCATAAACAATGGTTTAGAACTTTCAAGAGACGATGTTAGGGCTATGAAATGGAAGAAGACCTAGAGGGGTTAGCCCGCCAATAACTCATTGAATTAGATAAACAATTAACCATGTTCATCAGGTATGAATATAATAATATGCGGTCAACAACAGACAAAAAGATTATTAAGTGAACCAAAAATCTTAATCAATTGCATGCTGGACAGTTAATTTACTTACAAAATCAACTGTATCTTACAACTGGCACAATTTGCTATCTTATAACTGGCAGTTTGTGACATTTCATTTATTTACATTAGTTCTTCAAAGAAATGCTCAAATACCTAATTCTAAGATGCATGATGATAACATGCAAAATAATTAATTAATATAAAGGGATATATTTGCTATCTTATAACTGGTAGTTTGGGAAATTTCATTTATTTAGAGTAGTTCTTTAAAGGCATTGCTCAGATTCCTAAATACTAAGATGCACGATTATAAAGTGCAAAATAATTTACTTAATAAAAAGGGATAAAAAATTTATACTGAAGAAACACGGAACACAGAATAGCAAACAAAACCAGGATTTAACAGTACAGAGAACTTCTAAAGCAATGGAAATGCATTGCTCAGATACCTAAATACTAAGATGCACGATTATAAAGTGCAAAATAATTTACTTAATAAAAAGGGATAAAAAATTTATACTGAAGAAACACGGAACACAGAATAGCAAACAAAACCAGGATTTAATAGTACAGAGAACTTCTAAAGCAATGGAAATGATCAGATATTATATTGCATAATTAAAAAGCTAAAAAGCATCGGTCAACAACTATATTTAGTATATTGATGTTGTATTGAGTAAGTGCCATAGAAGCGATTCATGATCCAGATGCAATAACTAAATAAATTCTAAATGGATTTTCCATATATCAGGCCACCTCTTTTGCAAGATGAATAATGAAGATTGTTGAGAAACTGAATTTTCCAGTGCCTGAGAGAGAGCGGATTGGCGGTGAAGGAGGATCGCCGGAGAAGACAGATGCAAAAAGAATTGGTGACGGGCCACCGGAATGGATGGCGGAGAGTGGAAAAAGGTCACCTGAGACGAAGAAGAAGAATGTAATCTAGACACTGATGTGGTGCCTGCCACAAATCCTCCAATGCTCAAGTCATAAATCACTCTTTTCTAAGGCCCGTTTGGTATCGCTTAATTAAAGTGATTCCGCTTTTAATTAAGTATAAAGCTAAACACATTCTAAAAAGCTGGCTTAATTAAAAAGTTACTTTCAAATTTTAGTGCAAAAATGTTGATTTTTAAAAAGCAAAAAAAATCCGCTTTCTAAGAATCAAATCTATTTAAGTCACTTTATTCAAAATCTTATTTTCATACGTGTTTCCAAACGGATCCTAAGTGGAAAGAAAGAATCACTAGAAGGCAAAATCTAAGAAATGAATCTCCTAACTCGATTTTGGGGGTGTGTCGGTACTCTTCGATGATGCCACAGTACATACACGGGTCTCGCTATGGTGAGGCCACGTGAGAAGAGTCCGAAGGTGTTCACACATGTCAAGATATGATTTTGAGCGCATGTGGGTGGTTAAGTCCATTGTGAGTCTTCACGTGAGAGATCACTAGTGTGATCAGGAGAACTATAGCATTGACCGGGCCATTGACGTTAACCACTCGCCGATAACATGTGTGCCCTACACTTCTCTTACATCCCTCTTCGGGAAAAAGTAGAAAGGAGTGAAGCATTTAGGCCATTTATATATCTTCTTGTAATACCTCTTTGTTAGAAAGGAGCATAAAGGACCAATGGCCTCCATTTGCTCCTGGCAGCATTCTCTTCCTCTTCTTTGGGGTAGAAAGCAATGTTTCAAAGTAATATGCAGTACGCATGTGCAATCGAGGTTCAAATCGCACATGAGGCCGCATATGTTGTACATGCAGTCACACACTCCATTCGAACGGTTGTTATTTTTTTTTTAACTGTCATTTGAATCCTGTTCAAACAGAGTTCTAATGTTTGAATGCCCTTCAAACGGAGTTCATTCCTAGAGCATTCATTTTTTGGACGCTTGAACTCTCATTCAAAACCTTCGAATGGAACCTGGCAGTTCGAACGGTCCACTGCAAAAACAGAAAAAAAAATGCGGCCATTATGCGCCGCACATGCCGCATCTACAGTGCATGGGTTTAGATGAGGGGCATATATCACATCATATGGGGTCCCCAGCCAAAACAGCATATGCTGCCGCATTTGAATCTATGGTAGAAAGTAATGTAGTGCTTATGTCTCGGGGCACTATTTCCTTTTCGACATTGTTACCCGAAGTGCTGAGCGATGAGAGGATCACCCAAAAAGGAGTCCTTTCTCCAAAGTTCATAGGATGGCTCTTCGTCCCACGAAGGGATATTGGGGATCGCAAAGACTTCCTGGATATACTGTGTATTTCTTGAAGATGTCATTTCTTCTTAAACGCCTATAGAGGTGTTGGGCAACGGGATAATCATCTAGAAAGGAGTCCTTTCCCTGAAGTCCATTAGCTGACCCCCCTGTCCCGTGGAGGGTCATCGGGGATCGCATGGACTGCTAGAATGAATATGCGTTCCTAGATGATGCCACCCCTTCTCAATAATGCTTGCCTTTTTATAATTGCTTGCATCTCGGAGTCCTTTGATGGGAGTGTATACACCTTCCTCTAGTGGACTGTGGCTTGCCACTTAAGTTGACACGTAGATCCTTCTATGGTTTTGATTGTCAGGATGCCTTACTGCATTATATTACTTAAACCAAGTACTTTTAGAAAGACATGTCCACAGTCTTCAAACTAGTGGTAAAATTCCTGCCACAAATACCCTCCTCTTTCTTCCTCATTTATTGAATGAGGGAGAGAATGTGGGACACCTGGCATTCTATTACTCCTTATTCAAGTATTTTTTGGTACACATGTCCACTGTATTGGAACAGGAGGTAAAATCCCGTCACAAAGATGTCTAAATAATCCTACATTGATCTATTATAGTTGACCATTTTAAGGGTATGTGCAACAGATATTGAAGAAAGGTGGAAGCATATCATCTTAAGCTTTATTAATATACTGAGTTATGTGATATAGTGAATTCAAACTTGGAGGCATAAAGAACAACTAAATTTGTTAAAGAAAACAGGTAGGGCTGCTCATGGAAAGAAAATAAACCAGCAAATCTGCATTTTTTAAAATTAAAAGAATATTGTCTATTCAGCAAAGTAGCAAACAGTTTGCATATTTAAAAACCCACATGACTCCATGATTTCTCATCCTCTCACAAAATGGCTCCTAATACCTACTGAAATTACATCAACCAGAGAGATATGACCAAATGTTACCCAATTCTCGAATCTATCTAAACTCAAGATGGACAAAGTGGCGGAAGGGTTCCCCCCACTTAAGTTGCAGGAATGAGTTGAATTCACCTGCTCACCCCTCATAGATTGCATACCTACTAATCTCATCATTCGCCACTGTTCATCATGTTGAATTAAGAAACCCAAAAAAAATTTCAGCCTAAAATACAACCATTTCTATAAACTCCAACCAACTGGCAAGTAGAACTATGCTTATTATCCTTCCAGAAACCAATATCATTCAATGTTGAATTACAGACGATTAGCATTGCATAATTTTTAGCTGCAGATGTCACTGTATTGATGCAAGTGCTTCTGTCCAATAATGTTGCATACTTTCATAGACTGAATCCATGATCACCACCGTATCAGTGTAAGAAATTTTCCAATATCTTGCAATTACCTTGTTCATTCATTACCTGTACACAAGTAGTGTGGTAGTTATCTTTCATTCTTTTCTGTTTATTATTAGTATCAATCGCTTGTTAATGTAATAACGAATGAAAAATATATATACACATCATCTTGTACAGCATTTTGTAGCGCAATGTGGATGAGATTCACGGACCAGGAAACACACATCATTTAACTTGATTTCATCTAATATATACTGTCAGCACAAAAGTTACTTATCACTACCATGACCAGCTGATACATCACAGGAAAGAGGTACACAAAAAATATTACATTGTAGGACGAAAACCAAAACAGACATCTATTTAAGAAAAAGAAATGAAACTCCTCACTAAATATGAGCATAAAAGCCATATGTTCATGTATTATTTTCAGTTTTGAGTGTCAATGGGGCATTCACATTTTACATGCATATAATGACACTCTTTTTCTAAGACCTGAACAAAGATATTGGATGGAATAACTTGCAAACTGTTTCTATCATTTTATGGAAAAGGAATATTTCATAACTTCAAGCTATCTTCTAGATAACAATACAGGTTTCGTCAGCTTATAAACATTAATCTTTGGCAAAATAGTTGCATTTAGTGTTCCAGAAAATGAGATGTCTTCATCAGTGTTTCAAGCAGTTCACAAATTTGCATGCTTCCATTGGCGCTATAACTATTAATTTCTGGGGAAGATGCTTAAACATAAATGACATTCAAAACTTTCAAATTCTTTTAAAACATGAGCAATGTGAAAATATCAATAGAAAATTCCCTCAACCAAATTCTACACCAAATAATGATGCTGCAAACCAAAATAATGGTGGTAAAAGAATTGCATGCAATCCTGCTTTTCATAAACCAGATATATTTGCAAATAATATACTATATCCATGGGAAAAAGAAAAGCATTTGAGAAGACATACTTCAAACATGTCCAATCTCCCTTCTTCATTTCAACATTTTGGGCTTGCCTATGATTGTCATTGAGCTTTTGATGATGTTGATTTGCTTTGGAAAACTTCACAACAGGTTTTGGCAGATCTTGGTCAGGGGTTCTATCACTCAGTTCAATCAGCTCTGAAACCAATTTGCGGGCAGATGCTTCAATATGCTCTACACTACTAGGTTTTGCTTCCTTGGAAAGCACAAGTGGATCTGATGCATAGCTCAGAAGTATGCGTACAATATCTATAGTATGAGCTCCTTCCTCACCCTTTGGTATCAGATATGCTCTATCACAATATTGCAGTAATTTGCAGGATCTGCATACCTGTAGGTAACGGAGTTTTGGATGAGAATTTCACTGAGTTTATGCACATATATTTAAAAGGCCTCTGGGACGTCAATTATGGAGCATGGACATAGACACGAAGTGATACAGAAAATGACACAATACTTGATAAAGTAGGAGTCTGACACAACAAATCTTGAAAAATTACACAGACATGGCAAAGATACAAAAATGAATGAATGATGAATAATATATATTGTATTATTATTATTTAAAAAATGGAGCACATGCAAAAACAATAGAAGTTTCATATAACAACAATGATGTGTCGTGGCGGTTTGGGCCATATGGCTCACTCGGAATCAAGCAGTGTTTAGAGGATTAAGAGTGCATACAGAGAACATTTGGGAGTTGAGCGTAAACTTTATTAAGATGTGGGGAACTACGCTCGTGTGGGCATCGAGTGTAGGTCTTGTGGAAGGGAAAATCTGTATTGAGGAATAGCTCTTAGTTGTTGTGTAGTCCGGTAGGTGGAGCTCTCCTCTACCGTGTCTGGGCATGCCCTCTCAGTGGCGTTATTTGTATTTTCCCTTCCGGGCTTTGTCCTGATCTTAATACAATCTTGGCAACAGCTTACCATCTTTCAAAAAAAAAAACAACAATGATGTGTCCACTATCAACTCCTAGTATCATTTGACTTCATGTGAGCATAAACCTTATAATAACTACTATGCAAAAAAGTTACTCGTGCCACATTACTGTTGTGCATCCATCCATGACCATGACCCTAGCACATTCTATGCATGAAATCAGAAATTTATTTTGAATTTTGGATGTGTGTCCAAAGGCATCCCGTGTGGTGTTCCGTATCCGATACATGTCGCATAAGGACATTGCATGTCCATTGAAGTGTCCGTGCAAGCTAGATCATCACACAGTTATTCAATCTGAACACACATTTACCTTCTCCTCCTCCAACCCAAGAAACACCCTCAACCTTTTTGCTGCATTGAGAACCTTTCGGAATCTACTTGGGCATCCACACTGAACAAGTGCACGAATGTTTTCTTTAGACAGAGACCTACAAGAAAGAGAAATTGAAAAATATAATCCTCCAATTCATCCTGATAACTAGAGGAACCAGCAAGAGTAATATCTGAACTGAATACTAGACTGTGTAACATGGAGATAGAACTTGTATGTAATATCAGAAACAACTTCTCCAAATATCCATCATGGCAACATGTTATAAAAGTATTTGTTAAGAAGTGAGATAGTTTTGGAAAATGTTTCATTCTAAACCTTTAAAAGATTGAAAAATCCTCAATGCAGACAATATGAAACATAGAGGGGCGAATAAGTGTATTTAAAAAAATTAGATGAGTGACCAAGATTTGCTTTACATTTGATATAATCAAAATTGATTTTCCATCTGGGAATCAATTAGAACTGAACACATATTGTTTTATGAATGCAATTTTACTCTAAGAACACCCTTAGTAAGATAAGATATATATTCAAACCAAAAGGTCAAAGGAGTGCTCTTTGTATTAGAATGGGAGTTTGGTCAAATTATCTTTCTTATTAATTCCCAATATATAGGATATCTTTCTTTAACAAATTACACTATCAAAATACCACACTATAAGCATAAGAACTCAACTTATAACTATTGGAAACCTAAAATAACTTAACAAAATACACACAAAACTTGATGGTCTTCAACTCAGCCAAAGGGGGGTTATTTATAGGCCTCTAGAGAAGTTAAAAACCTTGAGATCTGAGCTTAGTAGATGAGATGGTTTGACTGCCAACGGTTAGATCTCTTCATACATCATCAGTCAATGGTTACAAATCTCTTCATCTATCAATGGTCAACAGATACAACAACATTGAATCCATCGTAAACCTGACAATTACAAATATTTTAACTACCTCTCTTTTGTGACTAAGTCTTCATGAACCGCCTCCTTTATTTTCTAGTGTCTATTGCAAATTGAATCTTTACTGATTTCATAAATGAATTTCAAATTCCTAGTACTTATTTGGATATGAACTCTATTTCATTGTCCATGTCAAGGCTTCTCTTCTACGTGGCACTACTCCAGAGCATCAACGATTACTCTAACCATCTGGGTTACAGCTTCTCTATTGTAACCATCTCATGTGCCTGTTATTCCTTTAGGTTATCTGCATTATCCTCCCCTGGTTAGGAAGAGTTTGCCCTCAAACTCAAAACATTCTCATCCATGATGGAAGACCCTGTGTAGGGTATGAGATGCCTTAAATAAAGAAATCTACAGTCTGGTGAGAGGGAGAATTTAAAATTCTTATATATATATATATATAATTTTGGTAAAAGTCAGCTTCTGATAATTGATTCCAAGTTGGGAAATTTCAAGATTTTGTTGTGAGTAAGCCCAAATTGTAGAATAAAAATCATCAAAATAAGACATGCTTTTTAACATCAAACTACCAATTATAACCAAATCATTTACTCCAGCACAACAGATTCATACTGCTCTTTCCACAACCATATGAGCTCCCATTTTCCTATATAGCAAAAATAAAATCTCGCTTCATAAATAAACAAATAAAAACTGTCATGCTCATCTCAAACAAACGCATACCACATGCGATTATTAAAAAAGGGCGTTGTTACACACAATCTTTTTTATAGCCCCAAATACAGTATCATATGCCTCGTTAGCTATCTAGTGAGGTATATACCTCGTTAATTTTTTAACATTTGCTAAAAATGGGTCAATTCAATTCCAGATGGAGCGATATACAAATTCCATCAAAACATAACGACATTTACTATTTTTGAAAAATTATAACATCAGAGGACTATCCGTGTGACTGCATTTGGGGCTGGGGCTGTTCCTAACATTATCCAAAAAAAAAAAACATGTAAAATACGGGTGAGTGGCATAACATACTCAAGGATGTCGATCCGATCGCGACCAAACAAAAGGCAGGCAGTCTTGACACGATGTATGTCCGAGTCCTCGGAAGAGATGACGGCGGTGGAACCGACGGGAGGAGGAGGGGCTGTTGCTTCGGCAAAGTACCCTTTGGTCTGGAGTCGTTGGAGGAACTGGTCCCACTCCGGCCACGGATGAGGTGCACCGGAAGAGGAGTCCCACATGTTGTTCTCCTCGTCATCCGACGTCGGAGGGAATACAACGTCGGAGGAGGAGGCGGCGGAAGGGAAGGATGAGACGGCGGAGTGGAACGGGAGAGGGAGGCAGGAACGGGAGATGGGACGGGGAAGGAGTGAGGCAGAGAATAACGGAGAGGGGAAGGGAGGGGCGTTCCTGTAAATACGTAGGAATGAAGGCCTTAATTGCAGGAGCCTCGCCATGGCTCCCCTGTCTTGAGGGGAAATACAAAAGATGAGGGTTTTGAAAGTTTTTTTTTTTTTTCCGTGAGGGGGGGCGCGTTGAAAGCTACCCGTTAGTTCAGCACCCCATCCACATTAAAAAATAAAAACAAAAAACTGTCTTCCCACCCCTTAGAAGATGTCAGTGGTTGTATGAGCAAACTTCTTCTCATCCGCATAAAAAAAAAAAACTTCCCTCACACACTCTCATTCTCTATCTCGTTTACATGAGGAACACAGTGCCTCCTCACCTTTTTTTCCTCTATATTAAGTGAAATTGTAGCAGAAGACGTGAATGTCACGTGAAAATATGGGGTGTTGGGTGATGGGAATTAAAGCATGAAAGAGAGTGTGTGTGATGTACGTATATGAGTGCATGTTTTATGTAGGATGTGAGATAGTTGATTGTTATTAATTTGTCAAAACTATAGGAAAAATAATGTATTTTGGACGAGTATTGAGCTGATTTGCATATCGCCTGAAATAAATAAATTGAGTCATAAACTGGTCAAAATAGGATATTTACATGTCAGTGTTCATTATTTTTATATACATGGCGTATCACATAGACACAAAAAAGTTTTTGTACCTTATCGTTCCATACATTGTGCGCAACAAGATGTCCATAATCAATCAAGATTTCATTTGTTTCTAGACTATCGAGAAAATGTTCCTTCAAATTGTTCTCGTCTATCTCAAAATCTACCATTTCCTCTGCACCTACATTGGGCTAGCTCTCTAATTTTCTCTTCCTAGGTCTCATTTGAACTTCATGGTGCATCTCTAGTAATTCTTTCAGATTTATATCTTTGAAAGCGAGCTGATTTGTTGAACTCATAGCTTTAGTGCCATACTGCCCAAATGAATTTGAATTTAAATAATTATTCATTCCATGCTATAAATGATGGTACAAATAATTTTGAATCAACCAATAATACTAACAATTCTCTATAATGGCGATGTGATTTTTAGAACTTATAGCTTTGGTGCCATCTTACATAAACGAATTTGAATACAAATAATTGTTCATTCCATGTTGTAAACAATAATACAAATAATTTTGTATAAAAACAAAATACAAACAATTCTCTACCAACAAATTATTTTAATTCAATCAATGGAAAATGATATGTTCAGCCCTTTGTACAGTCTTATTTGCAGTTCACACTGTTTTTCTTTATCTAAAAAATCATGCACTCTCTTATTGAAGTACATTCTATTATATGAAATGAAATATATACTGAGATACATGAATTTATTTTTTTCTTTGAAAAAATGAAAATTTTTTACTCCATACGCTGTGATAGAATCTTATATACCATGATAGCACAGTATATACTACTCTATCATAGTGCGTGAGGCTGCAAAATGAGCTGCAAAATGGATTGAATGTAGGGTTTATTATTTTTAAGTCCCCATAAACTATAAGATTTAGTGATCGATCCCTCAATTCTTCATATTTTTGTTTTAGTCCACAATTTTAAAGGATATGTTCCTTTTTAGTCCCTGGGAGTTAGGGACCTATTCCTAAATTATTTGATTTTCTTTTTAATCTCTGAAAAGGACTAAAAAGAAACATATTCTTTAAATTTGGGGACTAAAATCAAAATATGAAGAAGTGATGAATCGATCACTATATAGGTATGTTTACAGGGACTGCAAACTAAAAAACCCTTGAATGTCTCAGCACTCTTCAATTAAAGTGTATAACAAACAAAAAATTTCCATACTCAATCGACCAATGGTTCTCATTGAAACAAGAATGTTCAATAAACATGGGTTTTACATTCTTAATCAACCAATGGTAAAAGTGATTTCTAAACAACCCAGGCTACACTCAATTATCAATGATTCTCTTTCAATCAATGTTGTTTAATAAGCATGTGTTTTTCATTCAATCAATCATTTTGACAACCAATGTTCAAATTATTTTCAATCAAACAATTCGTATCAATCATAATACAACCTAAGTTAAGTTTCTAAGAAAATCTAAGACTTCTAATATTAAATACATTCAAACCAATGTAACATGATAGATACCTAAGATTTGTATATAAAAAAAATGAAAAACCAAGAAGAATTGCCAACTTTAGAGGATGAATGCTGATTGACTGGGGATGACAACACGTTTCACGAACAGGGGAGGAGGCGACAAGAATAACAACTATATAAAGAAGGGGCGGGTTTAATGAGAGAGAGAGAGAGAGAGAGAAAGAGAGTGTGAATGGGTTGGATTCACAGTATATATTTCCAAATACATGCAAAGAGGTGGGTTTCTATATATATAAAAAAATTGTTGAGTGGAGGAAATTAGAGAGAGCTCAGTGGGAGTGGGGGAGGAATCAGAGAGACAGATAGGAGGGGGAAGTGAATATGCGAGTGAATGGGGGTGGATTCACGTGATATAATAATCCTAAATACGTATAATGGGTGGGTTCACAATTTATAAAAATTGGTTGGGTGGATTTCCCAATGGGGTGGGGTGATGAATTAGAGGGATGGCCTAAACCTAAACGTCCCCAGTATTTACACGTGCATGCATCACTCGTGTAATGGCATCAGCTATTTGTCAGAAGCCCGAGACGGAGATTTATGTACAGTAATAAGTGAAGGGGAAGCGTATCTGAGAAATACTAATGGGAAGATCTGTCGCCCCCTAAAACGAACGGATTGCGAGTCTGCGAAACAAGTCCACTGTTGAGGACGTTTTCGTTGACCGCTCTCAGAACACCATCCAATGCCCACTTGACCCTCCGATCGTCCGCCCAATCCCTATTTCGAATTCAACGACAAAGATCTCCCGATCCCCCATTTCAGTTTCGGAGGAATGGCCGGGTATTTATTGGTTTTTCTTTTTACATTCACTTTTTTTTATTAGGGGTCTCATTTTTTTTCTTTTTTAGAAGTTCAACCACTCTATTGAATTCGTTGTAGGCGAACAGAATAGATGGATTTTGATTTCTTTTTGTGTGCTTGCTGTAACTGGGTTTCTTGACTGGTATTTATTTGTGCATATCATTCACAAATTTTAACAAACTCTCATGATTTAAACATTATTTGTTATCATTTCATCTATGTATTTCATCTACGTCAATAAAAGAAGTTATTTGAGTTTAAAATTTGAAAATAAACGAAACATAGAATACTGCTGCAACAGAACTAAAATAAATTGTGCACTGTAAAAAGGGTTTTTTCTTGTAAACTTTTTTTTTTTTTTTTGAAAAAATGACTTTGTGGTTTGATCTTGTGATCTTGAATTTGATAATATATTATATCATGTGCTGGAGAATTGTCAGTTTTTCAGTTGTATCTAATATTCTGTAACTGTTGAACATATAGCCTAATTTGATACATCGAACACCCCTGGAAAAGTGATTCAGAAATTGAGATTATTAGTGAATTAGTGTCATTTGTTAAATAAAGACTGTAGATTTCCCTTGCGCAGCTTAGTATGACATAAATTAATCTAAAAGGTGTAGAATGCATCTGTCAAGTGATTGAAATCTGCATTGACATCTTGTATGTATTTTCTTGAATTGTGAAAGAAGCGCGTGCATGAACGATGAACAAATAATAGTGGAAGCTTAAGAATCTATCATATTGACACTCACATCGTCGTAAGGATTCAACTCACTTATATTTTTAGTCTTGGGCCTTTATTCCATCCAAGAGCCTTCGATACATAAGAGCTGGGAGAGGAGTTGCTGTAAGAACAAAAATAGATATCGGGTCCTGTGCCAGTTGCAGAACTGATCTTTTGATTCTAGTTTAAGGATTGCCTAATTGGTTCTGAACAATTTTGTATTATTATTCAGAACTGAATCAATGTTCTAAAAACTGTCAGACACTATTTGGGTGGTCAGTGGCTGCTTGGGGATAATCGGCCAGGTGGGTATTATGCGGGATTAATTGACCACCTATAGATACACAAAAATGGGAAGAAAGTCAGGAAATGGAAAAAAATCGAATTAATTGGATTAAACTCCGCTTAATCCCCATTTAGTCCCTGCTTAATCACAAGGCCGTTAATCCCCTGGATGATGTGGGCTAGGCCGGATTCTGCCTAGGCACCTGTTTAATCCCCGCTTAATCCCACTTTTTAGTACATTGGAATATTAAAAAAAAAATTAAAATGTTAAGATTGAGTAAATATTTATGCCTTGTGAAGAAAGGAAAAATTGATTTCAGTATAAAGTGAGAAGGGAAATGTTTGGAAGATTGTTCTATCTGCTGATGAACATAGTCGTCGCTTTGTAATGGAAGAAAGATTAAGACCAAAAAGGAATTTTAGAAACTTGATTCCCTGTAATGCCTGGGAGTAAGCATGTCAATCGGACGGATACGGATCAGATAGACCCATATCTGTGTCCGTATCCGAACTAGATATCTGAAAAATTGTCCGTATCCGATATTCGACAAATATTGAAAGTAAATATTCATATTCGATCCGAAAATCCGGATTCGGATACGGATAATTATCCGAAATATCCGAAAATTCAAAATAAATATGGAATAACTAAAATATCCAAAGATTCAATATCCAAAAATCAAAATCATATATATAATATTTTAAATATGTAAAAAAATATAATAATTACCTAGTATAAAACATAAAATTATAAGTATATACATAAAACATTACATACTTTAAGTAAAAATAAAAATAAAAAACTAATACTAATTCTAAAAATATAAATATATAATTAAATAAATAATACTATAAATAATATTTTTAGATACGAATATTTTTCGGATTGGATACGGGTATATCCGTATCCGATCCGAAAATTTTGTGGATACGGATAATTTTTTCAGATACGGATTCGGATTTTTCGGATATGGATTCGGATCGGGTACGAATATTTTTTCGGATAATTGACAGGCTTGCTTGGGAGGTCAACCATTGAGGCCATTTTCTTGGTCTGACAGTTGATGGAGAGGCAAAAATGAAGAGCAAGAATCATCGTGTCCTCCTTGAAGAAGTAATTTGTAAAGATGAGGGGTGTATAAACTTATTTTCATCTGATATATAACTTCCATAGCACAGGATTAAACTGCACAATATGCTAATTTATACTACCAGCCAACCGTTTTCAAGTGAGGCACAGCAGGCCCTTCTTGTATTCACCAATTAGCTGTAGGAAATTTGGTATTAATCTATAGGGGATCAACATGAAGTTGAGTGTGGTTGTAGTAATTAAAATCAAGTTTTGGTACTTCATTTTGATGCGTAAAAATGACCTAAATGAAAGGAAAAAGAACGACAATATGTTTTATAGATCAAATGAGTATGCACTCCAATGAAAACGCGTTTTGCACTGTCTATTGAAATGTAATAAAGTACATACTTCTGAGATGAAAAATGGACACATTGTGCAATGACACTCAGGGGACAAGGTTATTGGTTAAGTCATTGTGATGTTCATGTTATAACCACATGTACGACATGTATGAGGCAGCTAGGGATAGTTTCTAAGGTATTAGTAGGAATTTGCCATAAATCCTTATCTATTTGAGTTTGGAAATTTTGTCTATTTGTATGCATCTAGGATAATGAATTAATGAACCTCGATTCATTGTTGTGGATGACATAATATGAGGTTCCGGCAATGAGGATGGATTGAATGCTAAATTGAGAAATTCATTGACATTTGATGGTTCAGTGTAATGGTGGAGAAGAAGTTTTAGCTAGTACCATCAAGAAATTAATGGTGTAGTTGCATAGCACATATAGGGCGTATATGTTAAATATAGTTGCATATGCCTTTTTTTTGAATTGTATGTGCTTCAAATTTGTAAAAGTTCTTTTCACTCTTTCTGTCACCCATCTTCTTGTCCTTTCTCAACACCATGCTTCATATTGATGCAAAGATTCGAATATGGATACCAATGTGGATAGGGTGTGTGGATGGGAGACGTAAAAACACAATTAAACTTTTAACACTTATGGCATAAATGCATGTGACAGTAGATTGCTACATGCAAAAAAGGATGATAAAGAAACCGAGTTGTTCAGAATCAACTCTCCGAAAGCTTGGCCTGAACACAAATTCGGGCTCATCCCTTGACTGACACTCAACTCAGTTAGGCTCATTTAATTATGTTATTATGCAGTTTTGCAGATATTTATAGAAAAAACACACAGTTATCTTTTTTATCTTTAAATGACTCTAAAATAGTGTATCACATGTGTATAATTATATAAGATAATTCTTTAATCCAGATGCAAAAATAAGTTGACCCTATTTTAGCTTGAGCTCGGCTTGAGCTCAATCCCTGAAAGCTCAGCTTGATTTCAGCTCACCAGGGTCTGACTTAGGCTCATGTGAAGTGTAATGAGCTGAGCTTGAGCACAAAAGTTGTTTGGCTTGGTTATTTTAGATCTCTACATGCGATTTTTTTTTACCTGCTGACTGGATTTTTCTTTAACAAATGAACAACATCCATCTACATATAAAATTTTTCTTCAAATTTATTTTGCTCATGGTATATTGAAAACAAACATGTTTCTTGTCTTATTTAGTCATTAAGGCCAACCGTCCAGTTAGGATTTATTTCTTTTCAAATCATGCAGACCGGCATGGGTGATTGATGGTAATAGAATTGCTACAAAAATAAAGAATGCATCAGATTCCACTCATCTAAGGAGAATTGTATGGAAAAGCAACCCGACAAGAACTTGTCCAAGCTGCAACAAGATTATAGACAATACCGATGTATGTATGGTGCCGTTCACCAATTTATATTATGCCATTTAATACTTCTATAGGCAACATTAATATATACCTTACATTAATCTATATAGTGATAGGTGGTTCTTATGATTATATAAACAAATAAAATATTTTGATTATGTATGGCTTGCCAAATTCATCCAGAGTCCTTTTTAATGCTCTATTCATAATTTAGCAGTTTCCATTTATAAAAAAGATGTGTTGATATTATACAAATACCTTACCCTTAGAGGGAAAGTTCCTTTAATGCATTAGAATGTCATCTGTCATGTTTATTTCTTATTTGTATAATAAGAAATAATTGTTCGTTCTTGTTTTCTTATTATATAAGAGTTGATATTATATAAGAGTTGTTTTCTTATTTGTAGATGTGTGCTTTTGTTAGGGTTCAATTGTTATTATTGCTTCCCTAGGCATAGGAAGAGAACAAAATCCAATCAACTCCTTTTTATTTGCCCGAATGAACTTCTTTAATAGATAGTGTCTTAAAAAGTTGTTCGTTCTTGTGTTTATAAACTGACAAGAGACATGATATCTAAACCTCTTACCTACTGCTGATAGCATTAATCTAGAGCTACCTATATTACAAATGCTGCTTCAAGAATATTTAGCTTTGCTAATTGTTCAGCCAGTCAAAACTATAAAGCCCTTTGTATTAAATTTTTTTTTTCTTCCATGGTTAACCACATGTGACAGTGAAGAAAATGGACAATCAGTAAAGGGCCATCTCTGATTTTATGGTGCATTTATACCACACACACACACATCACGCGTGCGCGCACACACAGACTGCTGTTCCTTAACGAGTTACCTATAGGATTTTCAAAGCATCCTTGGAGGTTCTACAAGTGTAAATCGAATAGAATTCATTAGAGATTATGACATTAAACAATGCGTTTAAGCCACTCTAGGATTGCAATCGCCCGTTTCAATTCATTGTCATTCCACTTTGAATTTTTCTTTGATTTTGATGACATCTCAATTTCAGTTGGTTTAGATCAACCATCAGTTACAACATCCCTGATTTTTTCATTGGTAGACTTCAAAAGGTCATCATCCTGGTTGTCTAGTATGCATATTTTGTTCCATCAATTATAGGTGATTTGGTGATATTTTCTCATCTTTACATCTTGACAAATATGTGAGAAGCCCAGATCTGACTTAGGATGTTAAGCCTTTATCGAGAATCACGTCTGATATCAATTATAAGGACAAGCATGGCACACAAACAAATACATAGGAGAGACAAGATTTTTTTATATAGAAAACTCAATCTGAAAAAATTACGAGACAGTGTCCAGAAACAGATAACTGACTGATGAAAAAGGCTTATACCACAATGCCATGACACACATGCTATGATCCTCGATGAATTCGTTAACCTGGACGACTTACCATGTCCACATCCAAGCTGCAGTCTGCGTCACTCAATTCTTCCAAACAATACTTATGATATCAATTTTATCCAACATGCGATTAATACCCTCGCCTCGCATGGTCTGACTCCTCTGTTCCTCCTTGACAACAAGAATTGATTCTCTTTGGATCAAAGAAGCATTCACATTAGGATGAAAGATTGTAGAGTTTTGTAAACTTGTCAAAGCATTTTAAATCTAAATGGGTAGATTGCAGAAATAAAAATCTCTCATATGTGGCTTTTCAAGAACACAATATTTTTTCCTTATTAATTTGGGGACAACATGTCAAAAGTATTCATAGTGAAAATAAGGATAATCTTTGAAAATAAAATATTCCCAAGAATATGGACCTGGTTGTATACTTGTATGGACAAACCCTTCAATCGTCCAAATGAAGTTAGGTTTTTTTGGTAAATACAATCTCCGATGTAAACCACAAATCTCAACAAATTTAGATCTTGCCACGATGTCTAACCATTATATTCAAACTAAGAACTAATTGTCTCAACTACTAGTTTTTAAAACATCATGGTACGGACAAAAAACAAAAATCATTTGGAATATAGGTTAAAAATAAAAATTGCATAGTTTGTCAGGACGAACTTTCTTTATTGTTTAGATAGCCAGGTTGTGAATACTTTTCACTAAAAGCTGCCTTCTTTGTCCGGACATCCATCCATCATCGTCTAGACAGCTTGGTTGTGAAAATCTTTCAACAACTGCTAAGCTCATTCCAATGAACTTTATCATTATTCGGACGGCCTGAAGCCATCACCAATTCTGGGTGTGAAAAACAATCGAGATTTTTATCTTTCATAAATTCTTTTCAAATCAATTTAAAACAACTTCAATATAATTTTAAATCCAGTTTTAATTAGTCAGAAACGCTTTTAAGGTCAAGTCAAGCAAAATCACTCACACAAATATTCAATCGAGAAAATTTAGTTCAAATTGAAAAAGCTCAAGTCTAACTCGTTTATCCAAAGTCAATGATTCAATGACTGGACGGGTGCAGAGAGCCTTCAGTTGGTTCTTTGTTTTTCGTTCTCTTCTAATATAGACAATGCAGTGTATAAAAATGATATTTCTTTGCGTATTATATGTTTCTAAAACTTTAGTTTCCAAGTCAGGTCATTGAGTGGCCTGGTTTACCAAAAGGTGTAAAATTTGATCCGTCTGATCAAGAACTCATCTTGCACCTACGTGCAAAAGTTGGTGAGGGAGATGCAAAACCTGATGCCTTCATTGAGGAATTCATCTATACTCTTGAAGAAGATGATGGAATTTGTCATACCCATCCTAAGAATCTGCGAGGTATCAAGCCAACTGTGCTTGTTGTCTAATTTTATTTTCCATCATATATGTGAAGTTCCATACTTAACAAAATTGACTTTACTAGGTGTTAAAGGAGATGGAAGCGTGTCTCACTTCTTTCACAGGACAGTCAAGGCATATAGTACTGGTGATCGAAAGCGGAGGAAAATTCTAGGTGATGACATTGGGCGTGTGCGGTGGCATAAGACTGGAAAGACAAAACCTGTGATTGTAAATGGTGTGCATCTAGGATCTAAGAAGATAATGGTCCTATACATGAGCATTGAAAAGAGTGGAAAGCCTGTAAAAACTAACTGGGTGATGCATCAGTTTCACCTTGGCACAAAAGAAAATGAAGAGGAAGGACAGTTTGTTGTTTCCAAATTATTTTGTCAGCAGCAACCAAATCAAGGTGAGAAAAATGACCAAGGCATTCTTTTGGAAATTGATGAAGGCATTATTCCAGAAGTGGACTCTCTTCTTTCTCCAGAAGCTCTGTCACCTGAACACCAAGCTGATATGGGGGATGCTAGTTTTGAATGGGGCCAAGATCCTAGTGCTGAGTGCAAGGAACCATCCCCAGAGGTACACAGTGTTTTCATTAGTAGGTTCACAATATTTAATATATAGCAATTCAAACCTAGGAAACCATATGAATTTTCAGTTTTTGCTGGATTATGGGGTTTTCTTGTTGTGTCAACTTTGCTGGTGTCTAAAATGCAGGTAATGATAAATCATGAGATTGAACGTGAAGAAAATGTTGTACAACCTGAATGTGAAAAACTAGATAATCCTGACAACCATTGCATGGAGGAATCAAAGTGGTGGGAGGGAGAATCACAATATCTACTAGATTCTCAGCAACTTGTTGAAGGACTGTCCTTGTGTGATGAACTACTTCAGAGCCAGCCGATGCATGGGGTTGAAGAAATGGGAAAGAGCGTGCCTCGTCTATCTGATTATGCTCGTATGGGTGCTGAAGTCCTTAAAAAAGATCTAGAGGAATGCCAAAATCTGAACCATATTGATCATCTGCCCCTCCTTGACACACCTCCAGATTTCCATCTAAGCCAGCTGGTATGTAGTAATAATAATTCTAAAATTCACATTGAACTTATTTTGTGTTTACGCTTTTAAATTCTTAAAAGCCCAAGATTTATCTCTACAGGAATTCGGATCACAGGATAGCTTCCTGGCTTGGGGTGGGACTAAAGTGGCTGATGCAACGGATTGAGCATCGACTCTCCAATCTTGACTTAATTAAGGAGCTCGAATCTCTTGCATTATTTGCGTGCTTGATATATTAATTGGTCTGCAAAACCTTGCCCCATTTTGAAGCAGTCATTTTGCATCAAGGAATGCCTGCAATTAGTTAATGTTATATTCATATATATAGTATTTATTAATGTATGCACTCTGTACTGTATGTAATATGTATTAATGAATGAACTTTAAGGCAGCCACTGTATGTACTGCACCTTCTTCTTCTTTTTTGCCTCAACACATGCTTTTGTTGCACAAAACATTCAGGTGTGACAATCTTGACTGATTGTTGTGAGAGATGTCAATAGATTGGACAATTTGGTTCTGAGAACCAGTTTTTAAGTGCACAAGCCTGGAAAACATTAATACAAATTATACTTGATAGAATTAGACAGCATTGTGAGTATGAATTGGATATAATCTGTTATGATTCCCTAAAAATTGTTTGCTAGCCAAATTTACCGCCCCTTTGAGTGCCCTCAGTACAATATTCAATTTCAATTTCCTTTTAAGCAACCTCTCTGAGCATGGGATGCTCGTTCTATAAAAAAAAAAAAAAGGTTAGGTACGTAGTGCAGTTCACATATGTTATTTTTTTTAAATAGTAAGCAAATGAAGTATATACATTTATAATGAATTGCATGGAGTGAATTATTTTTTATAAAAGTATGTATCTCTTTAAATAAGATATGTTATTTTTAAAAAGTTTAAAATATATGTAAACTGAAATTAAGGTTAGAAAAGGAACTATATGTAATTAACATTATCCACTCCCCTAAAGACCATAGTATTACTTGTTTGATATATCAAAATATATGGACTGAACGCGATGTTGTTCCTGTGGATTGCAACTTAATTGCTGAATCATAATGCTCCATTGTGTGTGTGTTTGTGTGTGGTGGGGGGGGAGAGATATTAAGTGATCATTCAATATAATGAAAAGAAAGCTACAGTCAACCATCAAATGTGGTCCAAAAGCTTCAATATAATATATGTTAAACTGAAACATCCACCAAGGAAAAAAAAAAGTTTCATTATTACATAAAGTGATGAAGATATGTCTACAAGATAAGTGATGAAGATATGTCTACAAGAGTACTGATACACCTAGTCCGTTTGAGTCCGTTTTAGCCCGTTCTACGATTTTAGTCTCATGAATTATCATAGCATAATATATATTGTATTATTATAATATATGAGGTTATATTATAGTGCATAGTAATTATTTTTTTAATGTGAAAAAAATATATTAATGTATCTCAGTATATATTTCATATAATAACATGTACTGTAGTGAGAGAGAGAGAGAGTATGCCTTAAGAAGAAAAAAAAATTTGTGTGGAATGCAATTGATTTTGCAGAAGCGCTGGGCGTATCATTATCCATATCTATGCATACAGTCAACAAAGGCTGCATATGACCGTGAGTGCCCACTCTTGAAACACCCCTTAAAATGAAGGGCCACTGCAACAGAAAGACCAAGAAGCAACAAACCATGGCACTCCTCCATCAACTCATTCTCCTCCTCATCATCCCATTCTCTCACAGTCAAGACCCTCTCGGAAACTACTGCAACAAACCCGTAACCATCACCACTACCTCAGCCTGTCAATGTTGGACCCATTTTGAATGACTCATTCTTTGGTTGACCAAAAATTGAGTATTCATTTTTTCTTTCCCAATACTTTAGTCCTACGTAAGTTAAAACTACTTCATTGTTTCACCTTATACATAGAGCCAAACCATTTTATTGGTGAGACTTGTTGGATCAAACCCCTACGCACGCGCACATGAGGCTCAACCCATCAACCCGTGGATTTGAATTTCTGGTGGAAAAACTAGTTAACCGTGCGCGGCCACTGCGGTTGGTGTGTTCCCTGAGGTATTGTATGTACAAGAAGGGACTCTGTGTTCCCTGGGTATATAATTTTTTTTTTTTCCGATGCTCCACGGAGTTTGATATCCTGACCTTCGCACTTCTTTCATGAATAAAAAAGGGGCTAGTCAACTAATCAAAATTTAATTCATAATAATAAAGCATTGTTACATGCAGCATTTCTGTTCAATATGAAAACAATTTATATAAATGGCTTTCTAAACAGGGTGTGTTTGGATTCGCTGTTTTCTATGGTAACAAAAAAACACCGATTATATCCTATCAAAATTCTCCACGTGTACATTAAATAATATGTTAAAATAAATCACGAAGAAAATCACGTCGGCTCGAAACCGTCACGTTGGCATTAAACCGTCACGTCAAAAAAATACATAACAATTGCATTACGATCATTTTATAAATAAAAATTACAAATTAGTCCCTCTAAATTTAATCACCACGAGACGATGCCAAAAAATCATCAAAATATATATAACAATTTTATCACTATCATTATATAAACAAAAGATTGAATACAAAACAAAATTACCCCTCCATTCACTATAATTGAGGTATACACATATTTGCTATAAAAGATATCATTCAATTAATTGAATTACATACTTTAACTTTTTATAAAAAATCATATTTTATTAGATGAGATATATAATTTTTAAAAAAATTATAAATATGGGCGGTTCGCGTTTGAGACTATATTTTTCAACATGCTGGTTATAGAATTGATATGCCATATCTTTATTATCAAATACCATATCAATTTTTGACACCCCTCTTGCATCTTCAACATCTTCATTAGAAACATTTAATTCTACTTCTTCAATCAAAGTATTAATAGAAATATTCAACTAGACTTCTTCACTATAATCGTGTACATGACTGTTTAATTTTAATTCACCATTCTGACCGTTAAGAGAATCTTTTAAATCTAATTCCATTCACTTGTTCCCCTTTTATTATTTGATTTTAGGTCTATGTTTGATTCAATTACTAGGGGTTGACTTGTCATTCTTATGCAATTAAATACTTTTATGCAATTGTTACATTTCTTGATGCGCTGGTCTGAAGTCCGAACCCTAATTAGTATATACATTATTAATTTTTTATATATTTACTAAAAATGAATCTACTTAGTTTGTCGTAAAGATATATGCATTTTTTTATATAAAAAAAAAAACATGGACTGCACGTGGTATCTCTAACATTACTAATTTTATTGTCATGACTAATGATAGGGATAAGTCTCAGTTTTTTTTTTTTTATAAATGTATTTGTGATGTAATAAAACATATATTTTTACAAATTTAAAATATATATTCCAATGAATTATATATAGCTATTTATATAAAAGACAAAAAAGTTACATGTTTCAGCTAAAATAACATGCATTTATTTCAATGAATTGCATGTACCTCTTTATATAAGAAAATAAAAAAATTGTATGCCTCTTTAAGCTTATACCTCATTAGTAAAAATTTGATTGAATAGAAGACTGCAAATAAAAAGTGCATGTAACAATCCTTTAATAAGAATTTTCATGTTCTTATGATATCCATACGCAAAGTGTGATTTGTTTAAACATCAGTTGGGAACAACCACTTCATGAAAAATCGTAGGGATGAATGAAAGAAGCAGACGTAATCTTCAACAACTAATGCACTAATAAGGACAAAGAGGAGTTATAGTGGAAAGTGAAGAGATATTATTACAATAAAAAAGTGAAAGAGATAAATATATGTGGTTTAGTGAAATTTGATTACATCAAGGACCATTACGATAAGACTTTTTCATTCACTTATCAAACCAAAATGGCATACACTAGGTGTATCATAGCTTGCAAACATCAATGGCCAGTACTGCGACAGACTTGTTCATTCTGTCTCCCTACTTTTAGAAGTGGATCATAGCTAGCTTGCAAACAATCTACGACCAGCAATTTTGATTCCAGTTAAAATAAATAATATATAAATATCTGTTCACACATCATAATTCTTACAAAAATACAAAGTCACTAGAATGTCATTGGAAATGAAGTCAGAAACAAAATAGAAGTCAGCCGGCCCTGAAAGAGGGTGGCCATGGAATGCTACAGTTTCCTCTTTCATTCCCATTGATGATTAATCACCTTAGATAACATTCATTTTATTCTAAAAAAAATAATCATATAGTATCGAGACTTATTGCATGACATTTTTTTTTTTTTTTTAGAAAAGGTAGACTATATATAATTTGAGATGAATGTTACACAAATCTGAATTTGCCTCAAAAGCAAGGTGGTGAGATCATGACTTATTGCATGACTTGGATTAACTTTCATTGTTATTTTATGAGGTTGTGAGATCATGTGCAGCTGGATTCCATATTAATATGAAATGGACTCACTCCAAGTTGATGTTGAAATTCCCAACCATCAAGTGAAACTTTCTATTTAATGTTTATTATCATAGCGCTAATACACTCAGTCTATTTTATAATCCCATCTGCAGTAGTCCAGAAGCAGTCTTTCAGTCATCTATACATTGCAATTATGCAATATATATCACGTTATCATAGTGTATACTGCACTATAGGAATGTATAAACATTAAAAAAATTATTTTTTCAAAAAATATATACTAATATTTTAAGTAAATTTTTATTTTTTTATAAAAATATATATTTTAATAAACGAATGCATATTTTTAAAAAATAAAAATAGATGTGAATTGTTGTTCCTTACTTAAAAAGATATGTCAATGTACATTTCAAACATTATTAACTTCTAAAAAAACCGCGTACCTAAGACTTTGCCCAAAAAATTTGTTAAATTTAGACAATGAAATGGATCGCGCAGTGTATAAAAGTCCACATTCTCATTATTGGGTTTGCATCAATATCTGTCTGAAAGGTAATTGGTTGAAAAGTATTTTTAAGTGTGTTTCTAGAAAACCATATCACCTTTCCGATTCTTTCTCATGGATAACGGTAGGCTGATTGCCTTTTTTTATATGGAAAATGATACGTGCAGCTTTCATTGTAATTTCAATTACAGTTTATACTGATTTTTTTATTTTTTAAAAAAAATTCACACTCTTCAATTAAAATACATGCTGTTATATGAAATAAAGTATATACTGAGATACATTAGTCTATTTTATTTATATTGTAAAGTATACATTAGCGTAGTACGTAGCACATACACTATGATAGCATAGTACGTAGTATATACTATACTACGCTACCATAATGTATGGAGTGTTAGGAAACGAATTCACAAAAGCCATCAATAAAATACGAGATCGAACACAAGAATGAAACACAATCACACAAAGAACACAAAAATACGTGGTTCTGTCTAAGCCTACATCCACGGGGCGGAAACAGAAAATCCACTACAACAATTGAGATACAAAAAAACCTTACAAACTTTCTCATAGAATTACCTTCTTTTGAATCCTCTTAATCTCTCTCCTATGGATGTATGCTATTATAGCTTATTCATACTTAAAAACATGTAATTTTTATGATTAAGTGTATCAAGCCAACTGTGCTTGTTGTCTAATTTTATTTTCCATCATATATGTGAAGTTCCATACTTAACAGAATTGACTTTACTAGGTGTTAAAGGAGATGGAAGCATGTCTCACTTCTTTCACAGGACAGCAAGGCATATAGTACTGGTGATCGAAAGCGGAGGAAAATTCTAGGTGATGACATTGGGCGTGTGCGGTGGCATAAGACTGGAAAGACAAAACCTGTGATTGTAAATGGTGTGCATCTAGGATCTAAGAAGATAATGGTCCTATACATGAGCATTGAAAAGAGTGGAAAGCCTGTAAAAACTAACTGGGTGATGCATCAGTTTCACCTTGGCACAAAAGAAAATGAAGAGGAAGGACAGTTTGTTGTTTCCAAATTATTTTGTCAGCAGCAACCAAATCAAGGTGAGAAAAATGACCAAGGCATTCTTTTGGAAATTGATGAAGGCATTATTCCAGAAGTGGACTCTCTTCTTTCTCCAGAAGCTCTGTCACCTGAACACCAAGCTGATATGGGGGATGCTAGTTTTGAATGGGGCCAAGATCCTAGTGCTGAGTGCAAGGAACCATCCCCAGAGGTACACAGTGTTTTCATTAGTAGGTTCACAATATTTAATATATAGCAATTCAAACCTAGGAAACCATATGAATTTTCAGTTTTTGCTGGATTGTGGGGTTTTCTTGTTGTGTCAACTTTGCTGGTGTCTAAAATGCAGGTAATGATAAATCATGAGATTGAACGTGAAGAAAATGTTGTACAACCTGAATGTGAAAAACTAGATAATCCTGACAACCATTGCATGGAGGAATCAAAGTGGTGGGAGGGAGAATCACAATATCTACTAGATTCTCAGCAACTTGTTGAAGGACTGTCCTTGTGTGATGAACTACTTCAGAGCCAGCCGATGCATGGGGTTGAAGAAATGGGAAAGAGCGTGCCTCGTCTATCTGATTATGCTCGTATGGGTGCTGAAGTCCTTAAAAAAGATCTAGAGGAATGCCAAAATCTGAACCACATTGATCATCTGCCCCTCCTTGACACACCTCCAGATTTCCATCTAAGCCAGCTGGTATGTAGTAATAATAATTCTAAAATTCACATTGAACTTATTTTGTGTTTACGCTTTTAAATTCTTAAAAGCCCAAGATTTATCTCTACAGGAATTCGGATCACAGGATAGCTTCCTGGCTTGGGGTGGGACTAAAGTGGCTGATGCAACGGATTGAGCATCGACTCTCCAATCTTGACTTAATTAAGGAGCTCGAATCTCTTGCATTATTTGCGAGCTTGATATATTAATTGGTCTGCAAAACCTTGCCCCATTTTGAAGCAGTCATTTGGCATCAAGGAATGCCTGCAATTAGTTAATGTAATTTTCATACATATAGTATTTATTAATGTATGCACTCTGTGCTGAATGTAATATGTATTAATGAATGAGCTTTAAGGCAGCCACTGTATGTTTAAAACATGCTTTTGTTTCACCAAACATTCAGGTGTGACAATCCTGACTGATTGTTGTGAGATGATGTCAATAGATTGGACAATTTGGATATGAGAACCAGTTTTTGAGTGTACGAGCCTGGAAAACATTAATACAAATTATACTTGATAGAATTATACAACATTGTGAGTATGAATTGGGATACAATCTGTTCTGATTCCCTAAAAAATTTTTTGCTGGCCAAATTTACTGCCCCTTTGAATGTATTCAGCACAATATTCAAGTCCAGGTGGAAATTTCAATTTGCTTTCAAGCATCCTCTCTGAACATGGGATGCTTATTCACATATGTTATGTTATTTTTTTTTAATAGTAAGCATCATATAATGAGACATACATTTAAAACGAATTGAATGAATCCGTATATAAAAAATGTGAAAAATTCTAGTATAGGAGCAAGTGTTGTTACACGCAATTTTTTTTTTTTACCTCAATTCTAGTTTCATATGCATCTATAGAAAATTATCAGAACATATACTTAATATTAATGAGGTATATGTCTGATAGCAATTTTTCATACTCTCTCAAATACGTACATGTAATTTATTAAAAAAACTTTATTTTTTTTATAAAAACACGTATACCTTATAAGATGAGGTATGCTATATTTTAAAAAATTTAAAACACGTACGTGTAGATTAAAATTGATATTAAAAAATAGACTACATGTGATTAACATTATCGACTCCCCTATAGATCACAGTATCATCATGTTTGATACATCGAAATGCATGGACTGAACGCGATGTTGTTCCTGTGGATTGCGTGTAACACTGAACTTAATTGCTGAATCATAATGCTCCATTGTGTGTCGTGTTTGTATGTGGGAGAGAGAGAATAAGTGGATTCATCAATATAATGAATAGAAAGCTATAGTTAAACATCAAATGTGGTCCAAGGCTTCAATTAAAACTGAAAAATCCACCAAGGAAAAAAAATATATCTATTCATACAGTCAACAAAAGCTGCCTATGACCGTGTGAGTGCCCACTGCCCACCTTAAAACACCCCTTAAAATGAAGGGCCACTGCGACAGAAAGATCAGAAAAAGAAACAAACCATGGCACTTTTCCATCAACTCCTCCTCCTCCTCCTCATCATCATCCCATTCTCTCACAGTCAAGACCCTGTTGGAAACTACTGCGACAAACCCATAACCACCACCACCACCACCTCAACCAACGTCGAACGCACACTAACCGAATTAGCCTCCAAAGCCCCCTCGCAAAACTTCGCAACCGCCATCATCGGCAAAGGCGCCAACACAGTCTACGGCCTCGCACAGTGCAGGCAAGACGTGAGCGCCGACGCCTGCAAATCCTGCGTGAACAGCGCCACAAAAAACCTCCAAAGACTCTGCCCCAACACGTCTTCCGGTCGCATATGGTACCGTTAAAGAGTTGACATTATTATTTTTTGGCTCATGCAATACATTAAAAAGAATTCCTTTTTCCTCTATTATAACAGGTACGACTACTGCTTCGTGCGATACGACACGCAGAACTTCATCGGGGAATTGGACACCGGGTACAGCATAATCTTGTACAACACGGGGAACGTGACGGACCCAAAAACGTTCGACAAGCGGCTCGGGGCGCTGATGGATGACGTGGAGGCACAGGCGACGGGGGCCGGGAACCGGGGGTTGGGGAAGGGGGAGGCGAAGGTGTCGCCATTCGTGACTGTTTATGGTCTGGTGCAGTGCACGCAGGATTTGGAGCCGTTGTTGTGCGCGCAGTGCGCGGCCACTGCGGTTGGTGTGTTTCCTGACTACTGTCTTCATAGGAAGGGTTGCCGGATTTTGTATAGTAGTTGTTATGTTAGGTATGAGATTTACCCCTTCTTTTTCCCGGTTGAGACTCCGGGGACGAGCGCGGTGGGGGAGTCTTTGGAGGTGGTGGTTGTGAGGCCTTGAGAGGGTGAGCAGGAGTGATGATGAATAAGTGGGTTGGGATTAAATAAAGAAATCTACCTCCATGAGCATATGTTGAATTCTTAGTATATAATAATATATGATAATCATAGTACTGCGATTGTTGATTGCAATATGCGCCTACGGTGGACAGTCCGGTGAACAGTTTATGTACCCTAATACCCTTTCAATAACATATATACATCATTATATTTTTTTACGCACATTGGTTAAAACTAGATGAATAATGATAATAATAATAATACACAATCCGTGAACTTTTTATATACTTTGATAGCTTTCCAATAAGAAATATATTTTGTTAAAGTTTTGATATTTAATAAAAATAAATTCATTCTCATGTGTGTTAACATTTTTAAAAATATAATAACATGGATAATGTTAAGGATAAGCCTTGACTTTTTTTTTTTTTTTTTTTTTGTAAAAATGTATGTGTGTTGTAATAAAACATGTATTTTCATAAATTAATAAGTATATACTCCAATGAATATACTGTTACTTGCGTAGAAAAAAGTAATAGGTTTTATCCGGAATAACATGCATATACCATATACCTTCAATGAAGTGCATGTACCTCCTTGCACAAGAAAACAATAAATTGTATGCCTCTTCCAAGTAAGCTTATACCTCATTAATAAAAAATCTGATTAAACATAGGACTGCAAATAAAAATTGCATGGAACAATGCTTTAATAAGAATTTTCATGTTCTTATGATCCATATGCTAGTGTGATTTGTTTAAACGTAAGTTGTGAATAGGCCTATCAACTCACAGGTTTGATAGTCGGGTCCTTCAGGTCGGGTCTATTTTGAGTCTCGGGTCGAATCGAGTTGACCCATTAACAAGCCTAGGTCAGATAAAGAGATATCGATGTAAGAACCTACAATGGCTTCATTTGTTTTTTTTTTTTTAATAGAGTCTAGTGTATTATAAATAATTCTATACTATTTTGATTTTTTAATGTTTTATAAGAGAATATTTGGAATACGGTTTTACGTGAAGTCAAAATGTTGTAAAAATATTTTAAATGCTTAAAATTTTAAATGATTATTCAATATTTAGTTATAAAGGTTAGTTGAATCATGAGTGTTGGATTGGAATATAAATAAAGAAAATTACATAATATTTAGATTAGGTCAATCAGGTTCATCGGGTCCATAAGATCAGGTTGGGGTAGACTCAGACCAGACCCATTTTGATTGTCAAGTCTTTCAGGTTAGATATTTACGTCTTTTATCAGGTCTGGGTTCAGATCGGGTTTAAGTCAACCCGCGACTCGTTGACAAGCCTAATTGTGAACAACCACTTCATGACATTGTAGAGATAAATGAAAGAAGCAGGATGTAATCTTCAACAACAAGTGCACTAATAAGGACACAGTGGAGTTATATATAGTGGAAACTGAAGTGATTTTATTACGATATAAAAAGAGAGATAAATTTAGGCGGTTTAGTAAAATTTGATCACATCAATAATCATTGCAACAGATTTTTTTCATTCACTTATCAAACCACAGTGACATTCAAGAAGTGGATCATAGCTTGCAAACATCAATGGCCAGTGCGACAGACTTTTTCATTCACTTTCAATCTCCTACTTTAAAAGTGGATCATAGCTAGCTTGCAAACAACCTACGACCAGCAATTTTGATTTCAGTTAAAATAAATAATATATAAATATATGTTCACACATCATAATTCTTACAAAAATACAAAGTCACTAGCATGTCATTGGAAATGAAGTCAGAAAACAAAATAGAAGTCAGCCGGCCCTGAAAGAGGATGGCCGTGGAATGCTACAGTTTCCTCTGTCATTCCCATTGATGATTAATCACCTTAGATAACATTCATTTTATTCTCTATAGTAATAATAATAACTTGCTTCAAAAATAATAATAATAATAATAATAATAATAATAATAATAATAATAATAATAATAATAATTTTCATCATCATCATCATCATATAGTATGGAGACTTATTGCATGACTTGGATTGCCTTTCATTGTTATTTTATGAGGTTCTGAGATCATGTATTCATCCGCAGTTAGATTCCATATTAGCAAAGTTTTGACCTTTAATAGGACATGGACTCACTCCAAGTAGGATGTTGAAAATTACCAACTATCCATCGAAAATTTCTATAATGTTTATTATGAGAACGCTGATACACTCGGTCAATCAAGCCTGCATTTTAGAAACAATCTTTTATTCATCTATACATTATAACAATGCAATATACTCTGCACTACTACTGAATTATCAAAGTCCATGAAATTTTTTTTAAAAAATTATTTTATAAAAAAACATACAGTAATGAAACTCAGTATATACTTCATTTTTTATAAAACTATATATTTTAATAGACAAGTGTATATTGAAAAATAAAAATACATCTTATTCGGTATACATTTCAAACATTATTAACTTCTGAAAAAAAACTACATACCTAAGACTTTGCCTCATAAAAAAATTATAAATCTGGAGAATGAAATGGATCATAATGTATAAAATTCCACATTCACATTAATTGGGTGTGCATCAGTATTGTCTGAAAGATTAATGGTTGAAAAGTATTTTCATGTTTTTCTAGAAAACCATATAACCTTCCAATTCTTGAAAACAAAAATCAGGCCATATGCTACAGAAAATATTACTTAATAGAGAGAAGCTGTAGCATTCCATGGCCACCCTCTTTTGTATCGTTGACTTTATTTTCTAACGTCACATGCCAGGGACTTTGTATTTTTGTAAGAATTATGATGTATGAACAGAGATCGATTTACATGTTATTTATTTTAACTGGCATCAAAATTGCTGGTTCTAGGTTGTTTGCAAGCTATATCCACTTCTTGTATGTCATTTTCGTCTAATAAGTGAATGAAAAAGTCTATCGCAAAGATCAATGATGTAACATTCAACTTATTCTAAAAAAATAATCATCTAGAATTGGGACTTATTGCATGACTTGGACTGCCTTTTCATTGTTATTTTCTAGGTTTCACGTGCAGCTGGATTTCATATTAGCAAAGTTTTGACCTTAGGATATGGACTCACTCCAAGCAGGATGTTGAACCATTCCCATCCATCCATTGAAAATTTCTATAATGTTTATTATGAGAGCCGCTGATACACTCGGTCAATCCTGACCACGTTCTAGAAGTAGTTTTCTAATCTCCTATACGTCATTAATACTGAACTCTTGTAAGTGTGTGAAATTTTTTATAAAAAAAAATCATTTTATAAAAAAATAGTGAATTTTAATGTATACTTTATTTTTTTATAAAATTATATGTTTTAATAGAAGAGTATATGTTTTTTTTATAAAAATAAAAACCGGTGTGAATTGTGAGCAAGGTGAGTTGTTCCTCACTTCAAAAGATGCGCCTCCAGGTATATATTTCATACATTAATAACTTCCAAAAAAACTGCGTACCTAGGATTTTGCCCAAAAAAAAATGTTAAATATGGAGAATGAAATGGATCACACTGTATAATAGTCCACATTTACATTAATTGGGTGTGCATCAGTATATGTATGAAAGGTTAGCTGTTGAAAAGTATTTTCATGTGTTTCTGGATAACCATAAAACCTTCCAATTCTTAAAAACAAAAATCAGGTCACATGGTACGCACCGTCCCAGTTTCTTGAAAGAGATCAATTGATCAAATGTTGGAGAGCACAATTTTTTTTAAAAAAAAAAATGAATAAAAAAACAAAAGAAAAAAAAGGTCATACTATAGAAATCTAAAATCACCTCTTAATAGAGAGATTTCACTACCCACATTTTACACCTCCTAATAGAGAGATTTCACTACCAAGCAGGTCGAAAACTTTTGTCGTATTGTGTTACTTTTAGGTGAAGAGTATAGATGATATGGATAATCTAGCCCCTGTGCAGCTCTGTCTGTAGCCCAAAAGTTTTCTTTTTTAAAAAAAAATTTATACACTCTTTCATTAAAATAAATATTATTATGTAAAATAAAATATATATAGTGACACAATATTATATTTTTTTGTTTTAGAAAAATAAAAAATATTATACTACACGCTACGATATATATTATGCTATCACAGTGTATAAACTGCAAAACATATTAAGTGTGGTAGGGCTCCAAATCACCGAATCAAAACTTTACACAATAAAAAAATGAAAACATTATTGCACATGTGAATTTAGACTATGTTTGGATGTGTAATTAAAACATTAAAATTTTAAAACCTTTTTTAGTTTTTCAATCAGAAATTTTTTGTTTTTTTTTGTTCGAAAAAACAAAAGAGTGGTTTGAAAAACTAAACGCTAAAAAATTGTTTGAATCCATGTTTAAGAATCTTCTACTTTTCAGACGTAGAAATCTACACAAATATAGATTCAAATGAAGCCTTGATAGATCGAAAAATCTTTGTACACCTTCTTTTGAAGATTAACTAGAGTGAAAGAAGGATTACAGGGACGACTCTGTCAATACTAATTAAGACGAGTGTTTAACTTGAGTGGGTATTCCCAAAGCAGCCACACAATACAAATCTCGTGTTGAAGACATTGTAGGGGCAAGAATACACCTGGTATGCTCAATGATTGGGAAACATGAATGACATTCCTATGAGATGCACCCTCACTGATTGAACCATCGCATCATTCCTATAATAATAATAATAATTGAGAAAAATGACAAATCAGATTCCAAACACACAGCTTATTATGTAATGACTAATTAGATATTGCTTCTGTTTAATCCACTGTGTTACATTCTCTTCGAGGCCCTCTTCAGACATGATACCTTGCTATTATATTTATCTTACCCAAGTGCATTCTAGTTCTATTCACCTGTGCATCAATTAAATCTGCAAAACCAGATGGCAGCTGAGGAAAAAGCATATTCACTGCTGACTGCCACATCAATAATCTATGGAGAAAATTTCATCTCTATATTTTTTCCAATGTTTGCCAGATACCAATGATAGATAGGAGAAAGCCTCTGCTTCATCTGGTAGATGGTTGAATGGGACTGTCTGGAGCAGAGAATGCTGTGAGAATTATTTCCAACTTTACAAAAGCTAAATTTCCTGTGTAGAAATGCGTATGAGCTTATTTGTTATGCTGAGATAGCATAAGAACTTCATGAACACGTTCACACTTTTCGATTTTTCTATCCATTCTTTTAACTGAATTTTCAGTATCTTGTAAGTATCATGTAGAGAGCAATGAATTGATGACCACTGAATATTTTTTAATATCTGATAGGGGTCACCAACTTCAAGGTAACAAAAAGAATCACCTTAAGAAATTAACAGAATGAAGGATCAATTTGTAGTGAGAAATTACAAAAATCCTTCACAGAAATCATCAACCTGAAACATTTGGTTAGAGAAGATGCACTGTGAACTCAAGCAATAAGGAGAATAAGAATTCATTAATCTACTTTATGCATGTTAATAGAAGATTGTTAGAATCATTATGATTTAGTGATCTAAGAGTCTTCCCACCTATTGCAGTTTTTGGATCATGTTCATGCATAGCACGAATCATGTTCTGTTATCGTCATAATATTACTAGTATTCCAGGTTTTCTTCTCTCCGCTCCTTAGGACTCCCAACCTGGACCTGAATTCAGCATTTTATGGGAATCCAGAACAACATCAACCATCTAACAACCTCTCCTTGGTTGAGGTTGCTCATGCACTTCTCCACATGCAGACATTTCTATCCCTTCCACCATCAGACGAGCAACTTAAATTTAACATCAGTGGACCTTTTAATAGTCGTGTTCACTGATTTTCATTGCTTGAGAAGCAAAGTCAGATTGCAAAAAGGTAAAATCTACTAGATATGGCACCATTACAGAGGTCACTATAGTGAACTTTCATATACTTGGCAACTACCTCTTGACATCTCCTTGTTCTTTTTTTTAATATCAGACCCAATCTGCACAACATTCCTACAGATGCAATTATAGATTAGGCTTGTTCAAATTACCAAAGACATTATTCTATCATTCAGACTTCTACAGGAACTACATCTAACCTTTGGCAAATACTTCATTACTAAGCTTATCTTTCTCGGATATGCATCCATCTTAGGTTCTCAAACACACCATAAACCTATTCACAGTTTGTTTTCCAACATGCCCAAATTTGAATCAAATAAGTGGACCACATTCGTTATGATTTTTTATTTTTATTTTTTATTTTTTTTTGGGGGGAAAACACATTAGTTATGATAAATTTGTTTTTTTTTTTTTTTATCTTCACGGAATAAGAATCGATACATAAGGATATTGTCCAGTATTTTCACTTTTTCAGTAAACACAATACATATTATTTTAACTTCTTTCATTTTTTTTAATCTTCCATTCTTTATATTGTATTATCTTCCTTTTCACTGAGTTTCTAAAATATGTGACTAAGAATCGCTTCTTTAAATGTGGGATCCGATTAATGGAGAACCTATTTGGTTTTGCCATATAATGTGCCTTAGACAATGAGACCCCCCAAATCTTTTGTTATTGATCTTGGTCTTGAACGTCCTGAATAGGATGCTGTCCATAGCAGAGTTTTCTCTGCTATGTGGCTAAAAAGCCTTACGGGAGGCTATAAGGGATTCATCTATTTTTCACTGAAAAAATGCAGCTGAGCTACTATTATATGATTGAAATCCATATCAGATGAAGAGATTCAAAGTCGTCTTTGAATACTCCTCAATGGTGTCCAATTGAATGTCAACTTTTAACAAAGCACGGTAATTGGTTTGAATTTGAGCGAGTTAAATAATTGTGCTGAGGTTGTGGGACATAGGGTGGAGAGGTTTCCAGTAAAACACATTGGGAAGCTATTGCATGCGAGCAGACTGAGGAAGCAGGAAGATCTGTGTTGTAGGGTGCTCAGCTTGGATGGTTGTATTGTTCTTCCAAAGGCTCTCCTAACAAATCTTCCAACCTTTTGTATGCAAATCTTCAGGATCCCTAAAAGGGCTATGGAGATTTGGAATCTATTAGAAGAAGATTGTTGTTAGGAGGTGATAGTAGAGAATGAATAAATATGTTTATCTTGTTAAATGGGATGTATTTCACAGCAGAAAACAATGTGTTATGGGCACATTAAATCATTAGCATACGAATGTAGACTTACTTAAGAAATGGCTTAAGAGGTTTTTCAATGAAACAGACAATGTTTGATAGGTTGTTGAGGGCAAAATACTACATAGGCAACAGAAGTTCGACATTAAGCAAAATGTTGCATATAAATTAGAGAGGGTTTGAAGAGGTGTTCTGAAGATGACTGATCAACTCTTTTAGATGGGGTCCATTTTGATGTGGCAAATGGTGAAAATGTCAGACTACGGAAAGGCAAATGTCTTCTAGAGGAAAAAAAAATTGTTGTTTATTTATGAGTACTCAGAATTGCTTTGAACAAAGATATGGTAGTAAGCAGTGCATAGCAAGTTGGGGAGAATGAATTTGTTTGTTTTACTAGATTGAGGGATTTTGGCTGGTCAAGAGATGATGGAAGAAGTGGGTGGCCATCTAGGCTAGAGAGGGATAAAAATCAATCGAATGAGTACAAAAACTCTATTGAAGTACGGAGTCTGTGATCCTCAATTAATCCATCTGGTGTGGCTCTCGAATGAGACTGTAAGGCACAATAGTATGACCATGAAATATAAATAGATTTGGGTAGTGCAATCACCTCCCAAAATCAGGGCATTCATGTGGGTGTTTTGTCGATATTAAATCCCACTAATGAAAATGGGAACAAAAAGGAGCAGGATGGTAATATGTCATGTAGGACATACAATGGGGAAGAAGAAACTTACACCTGTTCTTTTAGTGAGGAGACATGGAAAAAGTTGAGTTGCGCTTGGGAGAAGAATTTTCATATAAGCACGCTCACAGATGTGGAAGTGATTTAAAGATTAATAAGAAGTGTGATAGAATAATATTTAAGAAATTTTCCAAAGTCATCGCGCATACAGTTTGTTGGCCATATTGCTGTCAAGAAATGAGAAGACATTTCAACAAATTAACGTGTAAATTGACAATATGTAGTATGGCATCACAGAACTCAAAAGATTGATAAAGATGAACCTTAGGAATGAAAATGTAAGTCTGGGTAGTGGGAGTCTCCCAATTATTGGACTCATCTCCTATATTAATGGGTGGCACCCAAATCTTTTAATAGTTCATTATGGAGAAATAGATATCCTTGATGTTCACTATTAGCCCAAATCTTTTAAATACTTCATTTTTCCCATCTCTTACTCATTTTCTATTCTTGGTATTTTTGAAACCTTTAGCCCCTGTTATCTTTCATTCTTCAATTCTACCCCTCTTATTTTCTTCTTCTTTCATTCCCTCACTGGGTCTCTCTGTTTCTTTTTTATTCTTGATGTAGCATTTCAACATTTTCCAAAAACAATCATTGCATACTCTTTTATTGAACACTCATTTGGTACAAAAGCATATCAATCCTCAATCTCATGGCAGAGCATAGCATTTGAAGGTACATCTTAAAGACAGCCTTCATAAGTCGCAAGAAATGCCCAAAATTTTTCAAAGGACGAATAAAATGCAGAAAAAAGAGAAGAATTATATTGCTAAGACAAAGGAAGGACACAGTGGAATCTGAGACAAGTTTAGAAATAATATCCTTAGAGATGGAAGATATCATCCACATGCAGTCCAATCCATTCATGAGATGGTACTAATTCATTTAAAATATCTCCAATGCAATCCTATACCATAAATATGAATATTCATTCAAACATTAGTCACATTACAATTATAAAAGAGGAATATTTGCAAAAGTCCCAAACATATACATAGATATAACCAAAAATATATTGACTATTTGCAATCAATTTGGTTGATTACTTTTATTTTGCAAATAACCACCTACAGGCAATTATTTTCAGGAATCCAAAGAATATTACATGAACATTAAATGATTGATATGCCATTTTATATATCTAAGTGATGGGTTATGAAACTCTAAAATACCTTTTCACCAAATAGATATACCTTCCAAACATGCTTCTCAAAGAAAATTTAACCATTTATAGTATGTAAATGTCTGGCAGGTATAATTTAAATTTCTACATAATAAAACAATGTATTGTCATTCTATATTTCCCTTGACATAATATGTTTTGGATTCCTGAAAATAGTTATTTGCAAAATAAAAAATAATCAATACGCTTGCATCAACGAGTTTCTAGACAATATACAACATTTATGCCTCCATAGCAATGAAGTTCTTAATGGAGAAAGAAAAGGGAATATAAAGAAAACAATGTGGGTCTAAAATATATATCATAAATATGAAAATTCAAAGATTATTATAATCATTTCCAAAACATTCAAAATTACAGTCATAGAAGAGTAACATGATGTTCTTCATTTTCCAGAATATGAGATTCTCTCCACGGGCTACACGAATGTCAAGAATAATGTTATCATTAGGCTCCATCTGAAAATTTAGAATTTTTTAATAAATGCAGGTCAACATAAGCAACAAAGTCATAGTGTCTGGGTCGCAGGTCCATCCCAAAGACTGCATTTGTATCATGAACATTGTCCAACATAGATAACAAGGACACATGACCATTTTACATCACAGCAACTGGTCCTTTGGAGATGCCACTTATGACATTGACAGACAGAGTCCTCAACATGGTTAAGCTCCACATGTTTAAATCAGGAGCTACAAGCTTTATTTTCCTATTCATAAACATTATGTTCACTCAACATTTATTTAGCTCAAATGTATCTTTTAGGACAATGTGCACCATTTTCTTTCATACTGGTGAAGCAAGTTTCTAGTTCCCGAAGAATCTAGCTCACAGAGATATAATTTCCTCTCCAAGCAACCCAAGCTACTACAACTGGAACACAGATTGCCACAAGAAAACACCAAATGAAATAGAGCACAATTTTTTTCCTTTCTGTTTGGATAAATGATGCATGTGTCCTTTGTGTTAAAGGATACTGTTATCCGATTGTATAGGACAAAGACAAATCCTGTTAAAGTAAGATCATACAATGATTCCTCTAACATTTTATAACCATATATGAGAAGAGACATTCCTCAAACATTATAGACACCCACTATGTGCATATGTGATGAGGATGACTTGGAAAGAAGAAGAAAAAAAGATTGCTGTTACACACAGTTCACAAGGACAGTCCCACGGACAATTCATATACCTCGATAGCCATCCAGTGAGATGCATACCCCCTTAGGCGAGGTATATACTTCGTTAGCAATTTTTCATGTTTTCAGTCTAATGGGTCTATGCAATACAACATGAAGATAAATACATCTTTCACAAGTGTATCGTTTACTATTCTTAAAAAATCAAAACCTGTAAGGACTACACGTGGGATTGTCCCTAACATTATTCTTTATGAAAAGCTGGGATGCAATTAAGTTTCTCACTTGATCCAAACATTATCCATCCCCATACACTCTGTCATTACTAACACAAATTGCTTAATAATTGCTTTAGAAAACCATAGCAAGAAAAAGATATAGAACATGAAGATTTTAATCTGTTAAAATATTTACAGAATAAAAATTAAAAAAAAGAGAGAATAAATACAATGAACTAGAAAGAACAAACGAGAGATCAAAAGCTGAAGTAGAACAGCATCTAATTTTTCATATATAAACAGCAAAGACAATTGAACCAATCATATCATTAGGCAACATTCTCGAGAACCAACCTCAAGCGCCGGGAGAGGAGGCTGAGCTCCTCAATCCTTTGCTCCCGCCACCTCCTCTCCAAGTCCCCTCTCTTCTCGATAAACTCCTTCCGATCCGGATCGATCAACCTGTGCTTCACAAGCGTCATCCGCACCTCCTCCAGCGACCTATCAAACACATTCAAGATTGCCCTCACCGTACACCGATCAATCCCTTCCGCCTTCACCACCACCTCCTTGTCATAAAGACGAGGTTGTGGTCGGCGGGGCTTGTTGTTGTTGGGGTTTTTGATGTCCCAGAGCTGCTTCGAAAGCTCGAAGAGGTCGCGATCGTGCGACGAGAGGAGGGAGAAGTCGAGCCCCCGCGAGAGACGCGACGAGACGATGCGGAACTTCTTCCGGAGGCGGCGGAGCTTCTCGGAGAGCTGGGACTTCGAGTACGGCGAGGACATTGTCGACAAGAAGCGGTCGTAGAAGAGGTTGAGGTCGCGAGGAATGGAGAGGCCCTCGGCCGAGGCGGAGAGGAGGCCGCGGAGGAACCGCGTCTCGTCGGACTCGGACCAGATGCGGTGGAACTTGAAGGGAGGCGAGCGGGGGTCGTCGTCGTCGTCGCCTTCGTCGGAGAGGGTTTGGGGTTTGAAGGAGGAGGTAGTGGAGGGTTCGATCGGATTGGTTGATGGTTCGGGTGTTTGGGGTTTGCGTTTGATGGGGAGTTTGCGAGCGGTGGTTTTGATGGGGAGGGGCGAAGCCATGGCTGGTTGAAAAAGATGAGCTTGGGAGGGTTAGGGTTCGGTCGGAAGGGATGGACCTCGATCTCATCAGTGTATATCGTGGGGCAGTTTTTTTGTTGAAGCATCTCCAATCTTATACCTAAACATTTTACTCAAACTTAAATTTCATTAAAAATCATCAAAAACTCTCTCCAACCATTTAATTTTACCTATACTAAATCAAGTTTTTACTCAGATCTTTACCCAAATTTTAACATTTTTTTTTTTCCTTTATCTTCACATTTTCTTCTAATGTAACATTTTTTTTTACTTCAACTGAACCTTTAGTTTAATTATATTAGATGTTTTTCCACCCTCCAAAATTTTCACCATCTCTTGAAATAAAAAAAAAATAGTCTTTTTTCTTAAGTCTTCATCTTTGTTTTTTAACTTTTTATTTTTACTGCAATAAAAAAAATATTACTTTTACATTTTTAAAAAAAAATTGGATTATAATAATTTTTAAATTTAAATATTCTGAAAGAAATAAAAAATTGAGTAGTAAGAATGTTTAAGGAAAAGACTTTAAAAATGTTTATAAGAAATAATTAAAAGAATATGTGAAATTTTTAAAAGATTTGAGTAAAACACAAAATAATGGTTGGAGACACATCATATCAAATCAAGCTTTTACTCAATTTTTAAGTGAAATTTAGGTATAAATTTGAGTAAAGGCTGGAGATGGCCTTAAAGGGCTTGGTTGGATAGATTTTTCATTTGTACTGAGTCAAACATAATATGTAACAAATAATAGATTATGATAATTAACTGTAACAAATAAAATCTCAAAGCTCTCATTTGTCCACATTAAATGTGGTGATCAAAATCTCAACCAATCATAATCTACACGAATAATATTTATAATCTACACAATTATATTATTTTATGTTATATAAATTTGTTAAAGAGTAAAAATGTAAAATTACGTTATATAAATTTAACAAATTTTACATTTTACTCAACCAACCATTTTTTATTAACCACATTGGTTTATATATAGATAAAAAAAAATTAATATATGTAATATTTAAATATTTATTTTTTATATATAATATACACTTCATGTAGCTTTTCGGTTTTAAGAAAATAATATATTTGATAATCATTTACAAAAAAATATTTTATCTATTTATAATATTAATATTATCTTTTATTAACATAATAAATTAACACATATGTAAACAGTTTTACATATATGAGACAAACAACTACAAACAAGAACATGTGTGTAAATAATAGCACAACTTGAAAACAGACAAACATGTATAAAAAGTGTGCAATGTAAAATTTGCATGTGCAGAAAAACACATACAAATAATCACTGCATTCAAACATGCCCTAAGGAAAAATATTCAAGACAATTCTCAAAAATTTATATATATATAAAATTATATCCTAAAGTTTTCTTTATCATTTTTATAACATAAAATTATATAATTGTCTAATATTTTAATTTTTTTTTACTACTTTAAAATATTTCACACTCTCATTTCAATTTTAAAATAGGATTCCTAAATTTCAGTAGATGTCCATGTATATATAATATTTTTGGGAACGTATCATGGAAGGATTATGGAAAAAATATTCTATGCTGTTTATGAGAAATAATAACAAAAAAATCCAAAAACAAATTCTACTGTTTAAGAATATCCTAAAAGGCCTAAAATATAGTGATATTAATTTTTACAATGATGATTTTTATAGTATACACAAATGTTGTTAATGTTTATGATGTGCAAATCATTTTAAATTGGATTAATAAGAATTAAGCTATTTTATATTAAAAGATTGTTAGATAACATTTTTTTAGTAAAATTTTAAAAATGGTTGATTTGAATATTTTAAAATTTAAGAAAATTTTTTTAGAAATTTTCTTTTTTATTTATTATTATTATTATTTTTATCAAAACTACCTACAAGCAGTTCAAGGGGTGGCTTCATTCATAACCTACGACTTGTATCACATGACATGTAATGTTAAAATCCTATACCTTATAGGCATATACACTATAACAACTGAATTTTTACTCCTCATCACAATTTTGTTAGTTTCAGAGGTTTGTAGTAGTTATTCCATGTAAGTTTCTAATTGATGTTTTGGATCAAAAATCGAATATGAAGCGATCAAGTTAATGATCATATTTGTCCATCTGTATTGTCTTGGGATCCAAACTATGGCATTGAATTTACCATCATTTCCCAAAAGATAAACACATGCATAAACCAAAAGTTTGTTGTGGAATAAGTAAAAAATAATAGTATACACCTCCATTTTTTTACTTAATAGTCTACATGTTAGCTTACGTGATGAATTATGATCCACTGAAAGTTGATGTGATCACTACTGTTAATAGACTTCAGGAAGCAAGGAACTGTGAAGGAGATGGGTTGTAATGATATGCTAAGTTGCTAACACCATACTGAAATGCGTAGTTTGTTCCAAGAAAACTCACAATTCTCAACGTTTTCTTATAGAAAGATGAACAATTATGAGGACTTCGGTAAGGAAACTACTTTACAAGAGGATCATATGTCACAATAATTTGTAAAATTACTTTGAGGGAATGCACCTTCTGCTGATCCTTCACATCGATCGGCTCAACAATCAATCTTGACCATCATGAAGGAGTCTATCCTTCCCACGCAGGAAAAGACTCTAAGAGGGATGCACACAAGACTCCGAGAAGAAACATCTCATTGCTTCTCCCCTTTCCATCCAAAAAGAGAATCCAAGAAGAAACATTTCTAAGAACCAGTCATCACGTTCCTAGATGTATTGTCCTATATAGAGAGGTTCACTTAAGGTTACAGGAAGTATCTGCCACCGATTAACAGTTAATGCCACAACCCTCCTAGACATGCATGTGGAAGTTTCATAGGGGGGGTAATCCTCTCTCCCTTAGAAAAATTCCTCCGGGTGTAGACGCACAAGCACAAGAGAATCCTTGCCTACATGAGATACGCGATCTGAAAGAGCAAGTCTGACGCTCTAAGGAACGCGTTAGACAGCTTGAGCATGTGATTTTCACACTATAGCATAAAGCGCACATAATGCAATGCCACCACCCCCAAAAGAGATACTCTCGAATGGTCACGGGGTATGTTTTGATTAGGCTCTATGCATGGCATGCACAAGCTACGGCATAAGAGGCCACCAGTTTTCCTCTAGCCTAGGAATCTAGAGTCCATGAAATCCTTAGACATGATGGATCTAGATCAACTAGCACGAGATCCTAGGATATCGCATGCGTCCATACCCAGGACACGCATTGCCTGCCTCATGGGCCGGGTTTGATGTGTGAGAACCCCTACACCCTCGGTCTCGAACCAGGGGCAACAGATTTTTCAGGTGGTAAGAAGATGAACACTCCCCAGAAGCTTACCTCATTAAGGGAAAATGGAAAGAGAAGTAGTGCTAGAGTCGTATGTCCCAAGGATTCATCGGGTGTAGACACGATGAGGAAGACACTCTTTGGAGCATCCCCAATTATAAAAGGCATCATGATTGTTGAACTGTCCAAGAAGTTTATCATGCTGAAATTTTGATATGATGGATCGACAAACCCCCTTAAGCACCTGATGCATACCACAACGCCCTCAACCTTTATTATTACCACGAGTCACTCATGTGTCAGATGTTCCCGAATAGTTTGGTAGGGACAACTTCCAAGGGAAACTTTTAGCTTCCATTGGCAGCTTGCCAGAGCTGGCCACCCAGTTTATGGAGCAGTTGACATGCAATATGAGCCACACCAAAAACCTAGTGGACCTTCTTCAGGGCAAGATGAAAAGTAGGGAAACCATCTAGGAGACATTAATTCGTTTACTGAAGTACTCATAGATGCATACAAGTATGGGGATATAGCAGTTAATTTATGCCTTTAGGAACATGCTATAACCGAGTGCAAGCTTAAGATGTCCCTTATTAAGAAGCCCATTCAACTTGGATGATTTGCTAACATGGACAAAGCGACACGCCAAGATAGAAAATCAGATAACCATCCTAGGCTAAGGAATAATAGCCACCAGGGGCGAACCTACGTTCCCTTAAGGCCCCCCCCCCCCCCCCCACCAATTTTTTTTTAAAAAAAAGCGTTCAATTTCAACCTTTGAAATAGAAAAGATAATATTAACAACATCTCAACCATTACGTCATTAAAAAAACTCAACAATTAAAATTTAATAAAAAAACTGATAAATAGAACCATAATCTTCATTGATTTTCTCCTCTTTCAACCAAATAAAATTTAAAAAAGAAATCTAAGCCATTAAAATTTAGGGATTTTTATTTTTAAGTCCCCATAAACCATAGGATTTAGTGATCGATCCCTCAATTCTTCATATTTTGGTTTTAGTCCCCAGATTTAAAGGATATGTTCCTTTTTAGTCCCTGGGAGGGACCCATCCCTAAATTATTTGGTTTTGTTTTTACTCCCTGGTAGGGACTAAAAATGAACATATCATTTAAATCTAGGGATTAAAACCAAAATATGAAGAAGTGAGAGATCGATCCCTAAATAGATATGTTTACAGGGACTGAAAACTAAAAAACCCTAAAATTTAATATAAAAAAATGATAAAAAATAAATCTTTCATGAATAAATATTTAAAAGAAAAAATTCTCACCCATTAAATTTTATTTAAAAAGTTAATAAAAAATCAAATTTTCTCTTTCAAAAAAAAAAAAATACTCTTCTCTCCCAAAATATCAACCGTTCCCAAATTTTGTTTTTTGGACATCATCTCTTGTGTATATTCTTTTTATCTTTCTTTTTTTTATTTGTATTCTTTTTTATTGAAGACTAATAGATTTATTATCAGGTGTGATTTGATGTTATTAATAAATAATTCATATTTATAGAGTTAATTGTATTTTAAATAATGTTTTTAAGCTCCCCCTTCAAAACAAATCATTGAGCCCGGCCGACGACATCTCCTCAATTGATGTCATATGTAAACAATAATAATCAAATGATGCATGTTTTAAAATAAATAAATAATCATTCCTCTATAATCATAAAAGAATGTTAAAGATTTGTTTTTAGCACGTTCAAACAAACAACAAAATATAAAAAAAAGATGTTAATTGCATTTTTAAGCTATTCAATTGTGTGTGTGTGTGTGATTATAAATATAAATACTTTTTATTTTTACAATCAGTCAAATATTGTTGTTTAGCCTAGCAAAAAAAAAAAAAAAGATAAGAATATAAATTTAATAAAAATTAATTATATAACTATTTATATCTGAATAAATTAAATTATCCATAAATCGAACAAGAGCTAAAAAAAACAAAAAAACAAAATATTGATGTACAATCCTTATAATTGCAACAAAAAACAATTTAATCAACAATCAAAGCTATATCTAATACATGTATACGTTATGTTAGGACTGAGAATGACTGCGGCAATAAATGTACGCTAATATTAATATTAATATTTCATATAATAAAACATGTACGCTAATATATTATATATTCACACGTTTTATCTAATATAACTATATATCTCATTAATTAATTAGATGAAAATAGGACTTTACAAGGCTTTACATGAGAAGATTGCAAGAGATACATCAAATCAAATTAGATGGCCCATGTTGCTTACTTAGAGGAGCATCAAAGAGGGTTTCAACAAAATGTTGTTTGTTGCTTTATCCAATGCAGTTGGTTGAGCAACATTTCATTTGTAAGTAGTACCCTCCCACTTCTACAGGCCCTCAGGCTATTTAGAGTTGTCGCCTCATCGACACTTTCATAGTTATTTTATCCGACACTTTCTTCATATATGACCCTTCTTCCTACCATGAATTTAATCCAGCCCAATAAAACAGACAGACTAGGTGTTTCTGTCATGTTTATTTTTGTGTTATGTCAATGAACCTCGAAAGGCTAGTCTTGGCGCCATCCATTACAGGTGTGGAGGGAAAATCCTGCGTAGATTCTGGACGTGACAAGTATTTCTCATAAACAGGCCACCGGGTTGCCTGATCTGATTCGGTGCCCTACAATCAGAACTGCCCACCTGTTTCGCGAGGAGGATAGCTCACACGGCCTTCCGAGAAGGAGAGTTGCACGGATCACTTCTCGAATGGCCTTCAACCTCTTGCACCTGATCACTTCCCACAATCTGCTATTACTGATGCACAAGTGCATCCATCATCAACGGCTACAGGGACAACATTCATTGATCGTGAGCCTCAACGATCTTGTCCGCCTTGGTATAGCCTTGCCATACAAGAAGCGATTTCCTTCAAATGTCAACCTATTTCTGTGCTCAGATGCGAACGGCCTCCTAGCCTTTCTCTGCTCTGTGACACCACTCTCATTGCAGTTACCCCGTGCCACTTTACGCTTACAGGATGTCCTTATGTAACATCCTTGTATAGACTTTGAGTTTTTGTATACTCCTCCCCTTTGGGAGATTCTTTTGGCTGATGCCTGATATAATATAACTGCCCTTTGGATCCTTTTACAAAAAAAAAAAAAAAAAAAAATTAAGCTAAAAGAAAAGGAAAAAGAGTGAAAGCAGCAAGGGAAGAAAGAAGAAATGAAAGAAAGCAGGGAAGGGAGAGAGAAAATAAAATTGAGACCTTCACATCATATCATACGTGAAAAAAATAAGAAAAATCAACAAAGATTGTTAACACAAATGCCAAGATAGATTTAGTTAAAAGAAAATCTTACAATACTCAAACGAGGACCTGCAAAGCCATACCCATTAACCCCTTTCAACTCCCTCAGGAACAAAAACAAATACAAATTAAAAAAACATAAACTTGTACAAAAAAAAAAAAAAAAACTCCTCACCTAATCTACACTTTTCCTTTTACAACTGATGATGTATACCTGGCAAGTTGGAATCTTTAGACTTGCTCCAGCTTTGCAAGCCATAATTTCTCCCACACTGGACACAATAAGAGTGGCTGGCCTACCACTCATCCCATCATGCCTCACCCACCTTACCTTGACAAGGGTGATGGGGTCCCTACAATGACATAAAAAGGGAACCCACCAAAAAAAAATTGGGTTCCCATATGGAGATTCCACTCCAAGTCTGCTTTACACACACAAACTCTTACACCACCATAGAAAACCAACCAAACAAAAGCCAACCTGATAGATCTAATGCTGCCATTGTTCTCTTCTTCTCTTTTTCATCATCACTCAGACCGTTGCACACTGAGAACATATCTTACAGAATTTTAATCAGAATAGCTTCATCATCCTTCGCATCATCCATGGACTAGATCAAATACGCCAAACCATCTATCAAGCAAGAGAAATATCAAACACTTCAATAATCCATTCTAGAACGAAATGTAATATGCTGTGAGGGTGTGCAAATCATAGTAAATGAAAAACATTTTTTGTTGATGTGGACATCTGTCAATGTTAGGAGGAAAATATGGAGTGAATGAAACGTGTTTCTTTACACACTAGTGGAATGCAATAAAATAAAACAGATACAACCTAGACGGACTAAGCAAACACTTCAGTTAAGCAGTGCTACAAACAAACTTACACAAAGGGGTTACTTTTTTTTTTAAAAAAAATAAAGGTATGGACAAGATGCCATGTTACAGCAAAGAGAAGTCAGGGTGCCCAAAACATAGATGAAAAACAATTTTAAATACAGCTAGACATCAGCAAAGTTTAGAAGGAATATTAGAATGAATAAAACACAAATTCATATGCATTATTGAATCATAGAATATAAGTATAAATAAGAGCAAATCTACACTCATTATGCAGATATGGTACATTCTACTCATGCAATGCTTTGAATGGAAAGGGATTATTCTTATACCTCTAATCGAGCAGAGTGCCATCCAATCTAATGACTTCATCACCACCATTCCTCACACGGAATTCAACATTCCTCAGATCACGAAGGTGCTGTAATATCTCTTGAAGAAGGTTCATCCCCTTGTCCCCCTTCTTCAATGAGCTAATGCAATGCTTGAGAAACTCCCTGTCCGCTTCAAGAGCTTGGAGCCTCTCATAGACATAATCGACCTCCTCCACAATTATCAGCCTATTCTGTTCCGTCTCATACTTTAAATTCTGAGAACCAAAAGCAGCGGCTGCCTTTCCTTCCTCTTCACCATGCAGCACTTTGTCTCCGTTTTCAGAAGCAATGGCATCGAATAGAGGAAGGAGCCTCTTGCCTTTTAGACCCGCTCTTCTGTTCTGATCATAGTGTATACCATTTATTTCCACAGAACCATTCACAATATTTTCTTTATTTCCATCAGCCTCTTCTGAGAAATGCTCAGATGATCTTACATCCTCAAAGTGAGACTCCTCCTCCTCTTCTTCTCCATCATCATCATCCAACAAGAAAAGCTTCTCCTCCAATGACTTGAGCTGCTCAAGAATGGACAGCCTCTCCTCCTCAAATTCATCCAATGACTCATGCAAAGTACTCAAATGCTTCCCATCCTCCTGAACTGTTTCAGACTTCAAAACCAAGTCCATATGAGTATTGTAGCAGCTCTCTTCAGTCCCATTGCAAAACTTATCATCACCTTCATTGAGCTCCACAGAAAGTTCTTCAATGTCATCAGTAGCACTGGAAGAAGCAGAAGATACAGCACTGCTGGCCGCTGCCTTCTTTGCCATTCTCTTCTCCTTGGCCTCATAGAGGAGGACCTTCTTGCGGCATACGTCCAATTCTTTCTCAAGCTCCTGCTTCTCCTTCTCCCTCTTGGTCATGAGCTCATTCAAGAGCTGCAGCGCCTCCTGATCGTACTCGGACTGCTCCTCCATCATTCTCTGGTATTGTAGTGCCTCCATTTGCATAGCAGCCTTCTCCTCCTGGAGCCTTGTGATCATCGCCATTGTCTGATTGGCCGCGATCGCCGAGGCACTCCTCTCCTCATCGAGCTCTGCGTACAGTGCTGCCATTGCTTTGCGCTCTGCCTTGAGAGCTGACTTCAGGCGATCGATGGTCAGGCCTTCATTGCCATCGATATCACTCACAACACTTCCATCCAAGGACTCTGTGCCCGATTCCTTATGATCAAAGAATAGTCTCCTGTGCAATGCAGACATGTCTTCTACGTAGGATGGTGTTTCTGGAGCTCTTTGTTCCTCAGATTCATTGTGTTCTGGATTGACGAATAGATGAGGATGTGTTTCTCCTCCAACCTTAGAAAGGGGTTCACTTTCTGATGTGGCTTCCTTTGGCTGTTCGCATTCTGCAGAGATAAAAAAAGTTGCAAATATTAAGAAGCTAAATAAAAAATCAATTGAAAATTTTGGTCTAACTAATGAAGGGAATAGAATAACAAAGTTGAACATAAAGCTTTACCAGAATTTTTGTTAGCCATGGTTTCATCAAGAGGGGTAGAATTCTCAGTAGTACTAGTGGAGGATGGAAATGATTCAGGGAGCATAGATTGACTGATCGATTCATGATTGCAGAGGTCTTTCTCTATGATGCAATTTGATTCTTGATGCAGAGGCTGGCTGATCTCTGAATGCATTCAAAGTAACACAATTTATAAAACTTATAGAGCTGGGCATGAACATTATATTTGAAGTATGAAAATCTTGAAATATTTCATTATAAAAATATTACCTTCAGTTGGATCAACAGTTTCATTTGAAGGTGGAAGTGATCCAAGAAGCACAGACTGACTACTTGGTTCATCGTCGCAGAGGTCTCTCTCTGCATTGCTGTTTGACTTCTGAAATTCATGATCACAGAGATCTCTCTCAGCATTACTGTTTGACTTCTGCAATTCATGATCGCAGAGGTCTTTCTCTACGATATAATTCGGTTCAGGAAGCAGAGGCTGACTGATCTCTGTGTGTATTCAAAGAATCACAAATTCTAAAACTTATAGAGCTGCATTAACATTATATTTAGAGAACTTGAAATATTTCATGACAAAATCTTACCTTCAGTCAGTTCAACATTGCCTTTCGAAGATGGAAGTGATCCAAGAAGCAGAGACTGACTACTTGATTCATAGATGCAGAGGTCTCTCACAGTAACGTTGTTCGACTCAGCCTCAGAAACTAGAGCCCCTATATGCATCAAATGAACCAAAACTTCTAAAGACTAGTATAACGTATAACATATGCATGTCATATTTGCATTACGTAATCAATGAATCATAAATTCTAAAACCAGTAGAATTGTAATGTTTCACAATGAAAAATCTTACCTTCATTCAGTTTAACATCACCCAGAATTGTTTCAAACACAATATCAAAACCCTCTGCAGCTGCTCCAATTTCATCGTCGTCATCACATTTCACATTTTCATTCTTTATCGGCTCGGAAACAATTAAATCCATCAAAGCAACTTCAATAGAAGAGCTCAAATTCTCACATTGCAATCCAAAACAATTCTCCGTCTTGCAAACCGACTCATCCACCAATTTATCATCAAATCCAGCCGCATTTGCGCTAGTGAGAGTCGTGCAATCAATCAATTCCACAGGAATCAACCGATCAAGATCCAACAAACCCACCACACAAAACCCCTCATTTTCCAATTCAACCTCACATTTGGAACGATCAGGGTCGCTAAGGGTAGTCGAATCGATCAATTCAAGACAAACCAACCGATCCTGATCCGAACCACCAAAACCATGGGGATTCACGATCTCATCACCCAAACGAACTTCTCCAACACCATCAGACACCAAATCCGTCTTCAAATCAAAACAGGGGGAGCGAAACCCCTCGGTCTCATCATCATCCAACCGCGCATCGCAGCACGAGCAAAGTCCCCTCCTTTTCGCCTCCTCATCGAGCGAACACGCGATGCAAACCTCCTTGGACTCGACGAACCTGTCGTGGGCCGAACAGTAGCCGAGTCGGGCGATGTCGGAGGCGTGGGTTTCGCAGAGGAGGGAGCGATAGAACTCCAATCCGACGGTGGTGGCGGAGTCGATGCGAGAGCAAAAAAGGCAGGGCGACTTGAGACCGAAAAAGGAGGCGAATTTGGAGATGAGGGAGCAGAAGAGGCCATTGATGAGGAGGAGGACTATGAGGATCCATTCTAAGAGGGTGTAAACCAAGATCACTGTCATCTTGTTTGTGTTCCTGTGTAGGTAGTTTGCGAACCTGTTTGAGGCCATTTTTGGTGTCAAAGGTTTTTGTTTGGTTTTTTGGGTTTACGAGTAAGATTTGGAGATGGAGAGGAAGACAAAGAAAGAACAGAGACCTGAGATTATTATTATTGTTATTTTGATTTTTTTGGGGTTCTGTTTTCAATGAATGTGAATTGGGGAAGGAGAGAGGGAGGGTATGTCTTTTTGACAGAAGCAGAGAATGCTTTGATAGAAAGAAAAAGTTGGAAAAAAAAGGAATCATGTTGTTGAGAATTCTGGAATTTTAAAAAGTGGACTCTTTTTTTTTCTTCTTGTTCTTTTTTTTTGAGGAAATTAATTAATTAATGGGTCCTTCGTATCACTCACTTATTATCTTTAGATCCCTGATAATTTTTGTATTTTTTTTAAATCCCTAACTTGGTAAAACATTTTTTTCTAAGTTCTCACATATGCTTTCCATTAGGAACACCGTTAAATATGATCATTTTACCCCTGTGATCCATGATAGCATGTACATTGTTATATTCTTTAGGTACATTGTTAACTTCGTGCGGTGGTCATTGTCATGAAGGGATCGGAGAGTGAGCACGGACAACATCTTCGTGTGGTTGTTGTTATCGTGATAGAAGATGGATATGAATAGAAAAAGCTTCAATTCATGTGGATGGGTGAGAGAGAAAGCGATAAATGAAAAAATACAAAGGACATTGAGGGATAGAAATGAAATGAAATAGAAAAAACATAACCTTAAATGAATGGAGTGACACAAAAAATATATTCACTGATTAAAGACCTAAAAATAACTCTAACAGTATCAAGGACTTACAAATAATAAATGGATGATTCGAGGGATCGGTAACTAATTTTCCCTTTTTTGCTTTATTTAGAAAGACAACTGTGCCCTTCATTTTTAACCTCTTTGCATTGTATTATTGTATAGACTATTTTTGGATTGGGGTAGCAGGAGTTGTGCTGGAAAATTTAGATGCAGAGGTGGGTTTGATTTTGTTTTTTTATGGTTTAGATATTAATAAAAAATCTTATTTTCATCTGTCTCTTTGATGATGTCTCTTTGATGAGTTGGAAGCATTTAGTGAGCCGACTCATGTGATGTGTAATTCTTTTGGATTTGGAATGATTGTACGGATTTTTAATTTTTAAAAATGTGGATACATAAGATAAGAGTTTCCCAGTATCTAACGTTTGTAGCTTTCATATACATACTTACTAGTTACGGATATGCCTTAGGCATGCATAGTCTGATGCTAAAAAGAATATATTAAACAAATGGATATAATTTTCTATTGAATTTATTTTGTTAAAAAACATTTAAAATAAACAAATCAATTTATTTACAATCTAAACTAAATATGTAAAGCACTCTGTTCTCAAGAATCATGCGTCTTAATTTACTTATGTTAAAACAAACAGTACATGAATACTATATGTGAAAGTATCAAATTCTTCCAAAACAAAGAAAATCATGTATTTGACTACGTGTCAATATAAACTTTATTTTTTATAAAAGTGTATAAATTATTAGATGAGGTATATGATTTTTTAAAAATAAAAACATGTGTAATATATGCTTTGAACTATAAAATAGATTAATAGATAGCATTTTTCTTTGTCTTCAGGTGCACCTATTTTTTATCGGATGCTGATATTTTCACCCACATAATTCTTTAATTCACCCCTCTCAAAAAAATAAAAATGTGGATTTTTTAAAAGATGAACCCACCCAATCCATTCGATTTTGTAAAGCCATCCATTATGTCAAAGGTCGACTTCACATAGTCGAACTGGTCACAGAGACCTAAGCCCTCTCTACGACCCATTCGACTTTATGTAGTCGTCAGTTATATACTCCGTTCGACATCGCAGAGTTGAACAAATCAAACAAACCTAAGGGTCTCATGTGTCCCATTAGACTTTGTGAAATCGTCAATTATGCAGTGTTTTAAAACCCAACCCGACCTGCTTGGTTGAACCAGTTAAACATTCACCCGCGTTGAATTCCGGTTCGGTTTAGTCATATAGCCCGATGATATAAAAAATCAGTAAAACTCAATTAAGCCACCGATTGAACCAACAGTTTTTGTGAACCGGCTACAGTTTGATTATATCGAATGGTTCTTTATTCATAGAAATTGTGATTAATCACTTGTTAAAATATGAAATCTAATAAAAAAAAATTAGATTTTATATACTAAAATCATGTTATGATGTTATGTAAAACATTTATGCAAAAAATTTTCTAAAATATTTAGATTTTTATTTAGTAATGATAATTTAAAAAATTATTATATTATAATTATGTCATGGTTCAAATCTGGTTGAGCCAACAGTTGAACCAATGACCCTTGACTTATTCATTTTTTTGGTTAATTGAACGGTTCGATTTTTAAAACATTGCCATTATGTCACAAGTTGACATCACATAGTCGAACTGATCCCAGAGACATAAGGCCCTTTCTACGGTCCATTCGACTTGTGACATAATGGATGACATCACAAAGAAATATTCAAAAACTACATCATGTGATCTGTCTTTCATGATACTATACAACGCACCATCGTTTGAAGATATCATTTCATTAAAAACGCTATAACAAGTGAACACATTGTTCAAAACACAATGTCGAATAGGCCGTAGAAAGTGCTTTAGGTCTCTGTAACTAGTTCGACTCTGTGATGTCGACCTGTGAAATAATGAATGACTTCACAAAGTCGAATGGGCTACAAAAAGAGCCTTAGATCTCTGTGACAAGTTCGACTCTGTGATGTTGACATGTCACATAATGGACGACTTCACAAACTCGAATGAATCGGAGTGCGGTCACTTTTTAAGAAAACCACATTCTGATTTTTTTAGAGGGGTGAGATGAATAGCTATGTGGGTGGGAATATCGGTGCCCTTTTATATCACACCCGGCCCTATTAAATTTTCGTTGTTGCCCTCAACCCAAACAAATGTTGTCGAGGCAAAAACATAACATTTATAAGGACAAATAAATGTAAGATGAGCTCATGAGCTTGAATTTCCACTCCAACCTAAGGATAAATAAAAGGGCGTGTCTATCCCTACCAAACATTTCCCTTAACCCACCAACAAAAAAAAATAAATCGGTGTTTCGCTGTTCCCACCAATCCAGGTCGACCGAACTTGGTCGTCATTTCAGGTTTTGGACAACCGAACTTGGTCGTCATTTCAGGTTTTGGGCGACCGAACTTAGTCGCCATTTCAGGTTTTGGGCAACTGAAATTGGTCAAACAGAGTCCAGAACTATATCTACCTATTCTTTGTAAAAAATTAATTTTTGGGTTAATCCATCATATTCTACGTTTATTCTTTTATTCAAACAACAGCTAAGGGACTGAAAAAAAATGTAAGTAGGTATACTTTCAATTAATTCAATTTTTTTATAGAAACTTATTAGACAAATATATATCATTTTTAAGCTTCGTTTAAATTTGTGGTTAAGCGGATTCTTTGTTTTAAAAAAACAACTATCAGTTGATCCAAACACATTTTATATCTGGTTTTTGAAAATTTGTCCTTCACTTATGTAAAAAAATTATTCTTATGTTTTACATTTAAGAATAACGATTGATTATCCCTATATTACAACTCAAATTTGGAGTGGTATGAAGGATCCGAGGAGGATACAAGTCATGGGTTTAGGTTTCTAAGAAAAAAATTATAAACTTTATCACAAACACTGTTCGACCAAGTTTGGTCGCCCAAAATCTGAAATGACGACCAAGTTAGGTCGCCCGAAACATAAAACAACGATCAAATCCGGTCGCCCAAAACTTAAAGTGATGACCAAGTCTGGTCGAACTAGTCGGATTGGTGGGAACAGAAAAAACACCGTTTCTTTTTTTTTTTATTAATGAGTTAAGAGAAATGATTGGTGGGGATAGAGGCGCCCTAAACAAAATACAAAAGCAAGAGTGAATGATCATTTCTGGATTGAGGGAGGGGAAAAATGAAAAAAAAAAAATTTCGACACCTATTTTGTCCTCACATGGCCCCGTTTAGTTTAAATAATAGTATATTAGATTTGTAATTGTCACGTAATTAATGTAGTTGTTTAATGAAATACACATTATATTAACTCAGTACATATTTTATTATTAAAAATATATGTACTCATTTTATGATACAATATATATTTTTATAAAAGAAGAATGTATATATTTGATTAGACAAACATATATTTAAAATAAACAAAATATATGCAAACTGTACAAAAAAAAAAAATTGCACATAACATAACATCAACACTCTGACAAGAGCCATTTAGAAACATGATTTGAGCAATTATAATTTTATAAAAAGCTAAAAACTATAAATATGTTTTCAAATATCCAAAGTTTTGAATAATTAATTGGAAAGCGTGATTCAACTGTGTATTATAAATGTCACTTTGAAATACTTTCAAAAAGTAAAAAATATGCTTTTAAATTTCAAAGATAAACTAGATATTATTGTTGATAATCAGAATTCCCTTTAGGGTCCACTAGTATAGTGACCGAAAGACAGTTCAGGATGGGACCAAATATAATCCACTTTCATTTTGTTGATAATTGTAGTCAGAGTGATTGAAATTATTTCATGAATTGAATGTGACCACTTTTTTTGGGTGGGAAACAATGTGATTTGTTGGAAGGTTCACCAACAATATTAGCTTTGATTCATTTGTGCTTCACAAATTTGCCTCCAAATAGAGAAACTGATCACAATTGTCTTTGGGTGCTGCATTCAAAGTCTTTTATGGAGAACAACACACTTTCTGAAATGATTGAAAAATGTTCTGAAGTCAGGCATGATTATTAGTAACATGGCGTACTTATTGCTTGCCTTCAAAGCCATAATTCAGTTTTATGGCTCTAATGATCATGATGTGTTTTATACACATTTTTTAAAAAAAAAGCATGTATACTAATCTATTTCTTAAGCATAAATTAGAATGTTAAACATAAGCTCTTGAAGTTCTCATTATCAATCATGGTCACCTGTTGGCTTTGAATTTCAGTCAATCGATTTGGAAGTCTGAATTATGGGCTGCATTTTGAGACAAGTGATGTGGATTGCTGCTAAAAACATATCAAATATATTGATCAATTATTAGGCATGGAATTAGTAAAGAAATGGAGCTCCAAAAAGGCAAAAATGAGAGTTTCATTAACATCGGAAAAAATGAACTCAAACTTCACCCGGACGATCCTTAGGCAGTGGTTGAAAATGAATTTGAAAATATCTTCCGAGTTAAAACTACTTCTAAAATGGAAAAGGTTAGACTCAATTATTTTTACAGCCCAAAATTCAGATCATACTTAAATTTTTTTTTTTTAAATAATAGACTTTATCTAATGAGGTATATGCTTTGATAAAAAAAAATATATATCACTCTATTTCGAGTTGAATAAACCCATTTTTAATAAGTGTAAGAAAAAATTTAACGAGATAGATATGCTTTACTAGATTTTTAACGAGGTATATTAGACTGTATTTTGGACTGTAAAAAAACTGAGTAGAAGCTGGACTTTGCTAAGGCTTATGACAGCGTGGATTGGGACTTCCTACTGCAGGTCCTAGAGCTCCACGGATTCAGCTGCAACTGGGTGTGCATGGTTCGTAATTGCATTGACATGGCAAAGGCCTCGGTGGTACTCAATGGTGAAATGCACGGGTTCTTCCTGATTAACCGGGGACTGCGGCATGGCGATCCGCTCTCCCCGTTCCTTTTCCTAGTGGTGGCCAATGCTATCAGTCGCATGTGTCTTTCGACATCGAGGGAGGGGTGGCTGCGGGGATAGCGGGCACCAGTGCATGAAATAGAATCCCGTTACTACAATATGCAAATGACAGTATTCTCTTCGGAGAGGCAGAGGTTTCAAACTTCAAAGCGATCCATTTCATCCTTAAATGTTTTGAGCTGCTGTCGGGCCTCCGAATCAACTTTAGCAAAAGCGTGCAAATCCCCATTAACGTGCCTCCTGTTCTTGCTCAATCTTTGGCACTGACTGTGGGATGTCAAACTGCCTCCCTGCCGTGCAGACACCTAGGCCTACCGCTGGTCAAAGACAGGCTACGCAAGGTAAATTGGGCGAATGTGATAGAGCGAGCGCGGCGAAGGCTCGCTGGATGGAAGCGACAGTCCCTTAGCTTTGGAGGGCGCATCACATTTCCCCAAACGGTGTTATCAAGTCTACCGATTTTCTTTTTATCTATATTCAGGCTATCGAAGGGAGTGGCTCAGCAGATTGAAGTCATTCGTAGAGGGTTCCTCTGGGATGGATCCGACCAGGGGATCAAGCGCCCGCATCTGGTGAAGTGGGAGCGCGTGTGTCTGTGACGGGAGCAGGGGGGCTGGGTGTACTGGATATGGAAGGTATGAACAAAGCTTTGCTCTCTAAATGGTTGTGGCGCTGGGTCGAGAACAAAAAATCTTTGTGGTGTTCATTGCTCATAGAAAGGTATGACCGCAGGCGAAGGGGAGGCGGATGGATGCCTAAACCCTCTCGCCGCATGTCACACATTGCGAAGGGGATCCTCAGCCTGGGGCGGGAATTCTCACAAGCCATTGCATGGAGGGTGGGGGAGGGGGTCGCGGTCGGTTTCTGGACGGATTACTGGTGTGGATCCGGCCCCCCTACGGGACACATTCCCAACAGCTTATCAGGCGGCGACTAATAAGGACGGCTCGGTCCTTAGTCACTGGGCAGCCCACTCTGGGAATTGGAGCATCAGGTGCGAGGAAAACCCGGGCGAGGAGGTGTTGCGCTCACTGGCGGAGCTATTGGCAGCGTTACAAGGTGTCACGTTGACCCACGGGATTGCTAACCAATGGAGCTGGGGGCCGTGTCCAGCCAAGGGATTTTCAGTACACAGTGCCTACGACTGGTGGAGTAGGGCGTCTCCCCCGAACCCCGCCCTACTTTCCTTCCAGTCTCTTCACGGAGTGTGAAAGCTCAAAATCCCACTTAAGGTGAGGGGATTCTTGTGGCTTGCGCTCCAAGACCGCTTGCTCACAAAGGCTTATAGGTCAAGATGGCATCCGGAAGAAGACGACCTGTGTGTCCTATGTTCCGCTGCCCGAGAGACGACGATACATCTCTTATGTCAGTGCGCGTTCTCCCGAGGGGTTTGGGATCGTATCGAACAAGCGGCGGGGATGGTCACACAGTTCACCTCCCTCGAGGAGATGTGGGAGGCCGGGCGGAAGACGAAGAGGAGCGGAAACAGTTCCGTTTTGGCTGCCATGTCCTGGGCGTTATAGCTCACGCGCAATGCTAGCATATTCTGGGGCCAACGGTGCTACGTGGAGAATACGTGGGGGGACGCGATGGGCTTCATCACGGCGTGGGATAGACACATCGGGGGGGGGGGGGGCGAGGACCATCTGCCTCGTGGAAGGCCGGTTACACATCGAGGAGACGTAGCATGGCACCCCACGCTGGTGGGTGAGCACAGGGCAGATCACTCATCTTCCCTTCGCTCCCCATTAGTAGGCTTCATCTCACCTCCCCTTCCTTCCACACACCCCCTCCCCAACTAGTTTGTCATTTGTTGTATTTTTTAGTCCCTATCTTTATGTTCATTTTATCTTCAAACTTTGTAACTACGATCTAAAACAATAAAATCGTGGTAGCCCTGTCTACCTTTTCTCAAAAAAAAAAAAAAAAAAACTGAGTAGAACAGTGCCCTTGGTTTTCTTGGTAGCATATTTTAGGGTCCCATTCTTTCAAGTCCAATCAAAACCTGTCACGTGTCACAGTTACAATAGGAAGAACTCGATTGCACTGATATGCCAGCTCATCACCAACATATAACATTCTCTCTTGAACATCATTCAAATATGAATGTTCCTATGTGCCATCCATCATAACAACATAGCACCTGTTGTCTCAGTCTGGATGGTTTCATATAGCACATAAAGGGATCCTCATCAGGAGTGGGAGTGAGAAATGGGCGACATAAATTCAAAATAGGATATAAATCTCTCTCTCAACGGTAGAAGAAGGTACGTAATTCTATAATAGTTCCTGTCTATCAGTATTTTCTCCACTGCATTGGGTGTCGAGGTGTCTTTGGCTGAGGCAGGCACCCCACTCTTTCTTCTTCATGAGGACATTGTAGCAAGGATAAGTGTTCGTGAACAGGCGCATGACGTTTGGGCATTACAATCTGCTCACCAAAAAAAAAAAAATAGAATCACAGCTTGGTACCATCCGTAAGAAATGCAACAAAATTTCATTCCAAATTCATCCTCCAGATCAGTAAATATCCATCTAGGTAGCCTCTTGTGGAAGGATAAAATTTTGACTTAGCGAAAATAAGAATAAATCTCGTTCCTCGATTTTGGAGGTGTAGACCACTATTTATAGATGGATCATGGCATACTAAGTGCTTTTCACAACCATAAGCTAACTACTCTGGGAACAATACGGCGGCGAAGGCCTTGAGATTGCTGCTTGTCATAATTTCTTTTTTTAAAAGAAAAGGAGTGAAGTAATCGGACTCTTAAGATGATGCCTCCTATTTCAAAAAAAAAAAAAAAAAAAATGCTTCCTCCGAGAGTCTGATATGTGAGAAGGGTTGATCCCTTCATGATGGTGAAGGCTGGTTGTTGAGTCGGTGTGAAGGATTGGTGAAAGGCACACTCCTTTTGAAGTACTATAAGACATTGTTCTTTTGAAAATGAGTTCTCTTACTAAAGTTCTCAGGCTTGTTCCTTGTCCTACAAGATAATGTTGATGAATATTGTAAAGATTTTAGGAACAGACTACTCGTCCCAAGATGATGTCTCATTTTCTTTATTTTCAGTCACGTCCCTTGCATCCCATAGTCTCTTAATAAGAGGGGTTGTATCAACTTTTAGTGGACTATAAATTGTCATGTAAGCTAACAAGTGAACTCCTGAGATGCTTTAAGTGGAAGAAGAAGACCCACCATACTCTATTACTTCTCTTCCAAGTAACTTTTGGATATATATCATATATTTGGAAAATTGGGATCAAATCCGCCACAGAATGAATTGCCCATTCTTAAATGACGTCAACCTTTTAATAACACCTATCTTTTTATTATTCCGAGCATCCCAAAAGTCCTCAATAGGAGTGACGACATCTCTTTTGGCTGATTGTGGTCAGGCACTTAAGCTGATTGTTAGAATGCCTTATCACATGCTTTTACTTCCTATCCAAGTAACTCTTGGGATATATGTTCACTATCTTGAAATTGGTTGTAAAATTTCCGCTACGGAGCTTATAGATAGAAAATCTTTGAGATGCATTTCACAAAACAATTGAGAATATAAAATATCTTGTTGGTTTGTTTATGTTATTTTATTTTATTTCTCAACAACATTTTATTTTTCTATATCATTTTTTATGATAAAGGTTTACATGTATACTTCAAAATATACTGTATTAATAAAAAGAGCGTTGATACACTTAGTTCATTTTGTTGCCTCATCTGCAACTCAAAAATAATTCTCGATCGCCTATATACTTCGATATACTACACGATTGCAGTGTATGAAAATTATTATTTTATTTTTTTAAAGAAAAAATACACTAACATCAGTCTATAATTCATTTTTTAAAATAATATGTACTTAATGAATGAGTTTATACTTCATTTTTATAACAATATGTACTTAATAAAATCAGTAAGAATGGTGAACAAGTATACGTGTAGGACTAGACATCATTTTCTTAATAAAAACACAAGTTATTTTGCAAACCATGTTGTCAAGACGGGGGCAGTTATTTTCACCCACTTTTACTGCAATATCACCATGTTAGCTAACCCACCCTGACTTTTTTTTATAAACGACGATCCCACCCCACCATATATAACACACTTTACACAATGCAACCCCACCCCCAACAGATTTTTCCTTTCTCTCACTCTCTCCCTCCATCGGCGCTTCCTATCCTACTGTTGTCGACTCTTCCCCTATTCGCCGACACTTTCTCTCCCGGCTACCATCGCCTCATCTCCCGTTTGTCCCGTTTGTGATCTCCATTGACCACCAAAACCACATATATTAAACTACAGCATCAACACATAAACCACATAGGACCAGGACAAACAGACGGAGGTAGCCTTTATAACTTGATCGTAAGGCCAGCCATAGGAGGTCCCTCTGATATAAAAAAAAAAAAACACCACAACTACCGTCACAACTCACAAACAACACCAAGAAGTCATCACCTCATTTCTCACTGACAAGCATTGCCATAGAAGGAGCGTCGATGGAGGAGAGCGACTACGCGGAGAAAGAGAGAAAGGGCATGAGATGGAATTGAAGCCAAAACGGTCTCGCCCAAGGAGGTGGAGGCTACGAGGGTGGCTTATGAGGCGGGTAATGTGTCAATGTTGAAGAAGATTGTTGAGAGAGTGCCAGTGGTACCCATTGTACAAGTTCACGCAGGAGGAGTTGAAGACCGCGTTGTTGATGGGGGAGAAGGTGAGGTCTCTATGGGAGGAGTTCGACAAGGTGTTCGTGGCGATCATGCAAGGGGAAAGTCATCGACCGCTCCTCAAGTACTTTCCTGGGTGGGTTCGGTTGTGATGTGGTACGATGTGAAGATATGGGATTAGTCTCTTTCAAATACAAAACAATAAGGATAATACTAAATACAATCTCAAACAGTCTTCACATGTTTCAATTTTTTTTAAAATAATAAATCTCATTTAGTAAAATATATGTTTTAATGAAAATTGTATATCATTCTATTTTGAGTTTAATAAATTTATTTTTAACGAGTATAAATTTTTTCTTAATGAAAGTTGTATGTAATAACGCTTAAAAAATAATTTAGTAAAAAATCCATATAATCCCTATAACGCTCAGATTTTGATTGAAGTCTATATAACCCACAAAAATATATACGTAAATTCAAATAACCCTTAAATTAAATTTCCGTGAAGGAAATAAGGAACATTTTGTTTATTCACGGGGTTTTATAAGGTATTATTTGAAATTTTCCGAATAATTGAATCTCCCATCTTCTCTCTACACGGCCTGTAGAAATAACGTACTACCCCCTCCCCCGCCGCGGCAGCGACCACTGGCACTATGGACGACGACGGCGAACATGAAGTCCTAAATAGTATACCCCCTGCCAAAACCCTAGATCCTACTGCCCATAAGAAGCATCTCGCCATGGTCGAGCGCCTCTCAAAGGGAGCCTCCGCGGTCAAGCCCTCTCTGGATTCCTCTTCCTCCGCCGCTGACGCTCCTCCGCCGTTCGAGTCCACGAAGTCCTTCCTCGACCGCTTCTCCGATTCCAAGCGGTCCATCGAGTCTGACCTTCTCCGCCTCCGCAGTCAGATCTCCGACCCGGGCACCGGATCCGACTCCAAACCGGATCTCGAGAAAGTCTCCGCCGCCATATCCGATCTCGAGAGGCTCGTCGCCGAAAACTCTTACTTCCTCCCCCCATACGAGGTCCGTTCGTCTCTGAAGGCGGTATCGTCTCTGAAGGAGTCCCTCGAAAGCGTGAACTCCGAGATCCTGCCGAGGAAGAAATTCTCGTTCAGAAACAAATCGTCGAAGAAGGAACGAAGCGATCAATTGGTGATTGAAAAATCGAATTTTACGGTGCAAAATCCGAATTTTTCTGTCAGAGATTCTCCCGGGTTCAGGGACAAAGAGGGGGTTGTTTTGGGGAAGCATTTCAGAAGGGATTCTGATGAGGCAGAAGGAGATTTCACTCTGGCAGACCTCGAGTCCTGTGAAATTCACATCACGGGCCGATTCAGGGCTCTGTTTGTGCACCGGTTGAAGAACTGTCGGGTTTTTGTAGGACCTGTTTTGGGTTCAATTCTTATTGAGAACGTTGAGAGTTGTTTATTCATGTTGGCGTCTCATCAGATCAGAATCCATGAAGCGAAGGGGACTGACTTTTACCTCCGTGTGCGGAGCAGACCGATCATTGAGAATTGTAGTGGCGTGAGGGTTGCGCCGTACAGATTGTTCTATGAAGGGATTGAACGAGACCTGAGGGATTCGGGGCTGGAGGATGAGACGGAGAATTGGGCGAATGTGGATGATTTTCGATGGCTTCGGGCTGTGCAGTCTCCAAATTGGTGCGTCTTGCCGGAGGAGGAACGGGTGGTTGTCGTTGATATTTCTGCTTCAGAGCCCAATTGAAGCGGCTTTAGATGTTTGGTATCTTTAAATTTTGGAGAGGCATTTGCAGAACAGGTAAATCTTAATGTCACCTTGGATATTGTTTTTACATTGGCTTCATTTTTTTTTTGTTAATTTCATTTTCCTTACCTATATTTTGTGTTGATTATTTGGTTCTGTGCACAGTTTAGTTTTGTTAAGAAGTTGAAGATGTTAGTAGTTCGTTGAGGGACTATTTATACCTTCATTATGTAATATCAAATGGAAAGAGCTAGGTAAATTATGTCACCCTCCCATATTTTAATAGGTCAAATTAACTTATCATATGTCCATTTCATCTTGTAAAATTGCATGTGCGGTGGGGGTCAAAATCACATGTGCAGCCTCATGTTTGGTATATGCGGCCACACATTGACCGTTTCAAATGTGTTCAGGAGTTTGAAAGGCCAGTTCAAAATTTCTCCTATCCTGGTCCTTGAATCCATTCGAACGGCCAGTTCAATTTTTTTCCCTCTCAACCGAGTCCCTAAATCCGTTCAAATGGTCCATTTGAATGGGCAAAATCATTCGAACGGTGTGGAATGGAACAATTAAAATTAGGGCCCACAAATGTGGCATGTGCGGCGCACATGCCCGCACTTATGATACATTGATGACACATACACAGTACATGGTCATCGGGCCTCAAAAGAGCATGTGTAGTTGCACATGCCAGTATGTGTGGCCCCACTTAAATCTATGGGGCTTTCCTCATAGTGACCTCCAAAAGAGGCTTGTCCCTCCTCCACTAGTTATAGCAGCATGGGATATTTTCAACGTTAAAGGACCAAATGTGTGATTTACTTGAAAGTGAGTAAGGGTGCGTTTGGGAGTGTCGCGGAGAATTCCGCGTTCGGAAAAGCGGGGGGTGGTAGAGAAGCATTGTTTATACGGCTTCTCAAATGTGGACATTTTTTGCCTAAAAACATTGTTTCATTTGGAAATGCAGACACCAATTTTTCGTTTGGATCTGTTGTAGTGTTATGTGGAACTCTCCGCCACATAATCCACCCCATCGTAGAACCAAATGGGGCCTAAGAGACTTGACATTGTTTTTAACTGACATTGTCAACAACACATACACAATCACCTTTTCCAACAAACAATTTAATGCAGGACGATTTGACAAGAAAATCAACTATTATTGGGGAAGGAAAGTAAAAAAAAAAGGAAACAATTAATGCTCATAATTAGGAGAATTAAATTTACATTGATTTCTCCATGATTATGGATCTATTTTGAATATTTTTAGTCATATTTAATTACCTATTAATTGGGTATTAATTTAAGAGCAATATATAATATTTTAGGAGCTATTTTAGTAAGTTTTAATGGTGTTTTAGTGGCTCCATTATAGGGATCCGAATTTATGTATTTTCTTTTTTTTTCCTTAGGTTTTCTTACTTTGCAAGTCACATCACCCTATTTAATCATGTCAAAGGGTTGTGCAAATAATCAATCAATAATATTTTGAGTTTTCTAGTTATTTTGAGAGTTGTTTCTTTTATTCCTTCTTCCGTCTTACGGAAAGGATTTTACGGAGTTGACGTTGTTCGTCTTTGTCTTGTTTCTCGCAGCGTTTCGCGCTTCCGACTACGTCACAATTAATGCACCTTTTTGCCACATTTCTAGCAAGTTTCTAGAACATTAGATTGTCTAGTTGTGGATGGTTGACTTTGTGATTGGAGGGTTTCATCTCTCGTGTTAGAGGGGTGTTTATTTTGTTTACTCTCTGTGTTGAATACCCACTGCGATACCCATGACATCATCTACAAGTTCTTTAGGTTGAGGGTGACCTGGAGGTGTGGTTGTAGACATCTGAGACAATTCTTGTCCTCCTAGAGGTTGATGTGGGGCACGAGCTAATTAAAATTCAGTTTTACTTTGATACTTTGATACCGACGGAGAACCTTTTGTTTGTAAAGAGGCCCTTTTTTTATTTTTTTATTTGATAAAAAAGAGGCTCTTAATTTAGCTTTCAAATGCTCCCATGCGAGGATGGGTGCTTGCCACATTGCTTTCGATCTATGCACACTCTCATCCGCCATATTGTGATGTGTCCGATTAAGCATGTGGTCACTCACGAGCTTCACCTTGGCTTGACAAGAACACCAAATCTCCATAGACTGCTCGACTTGAAAGAACCAACAAAAAATACTCTGGGGAAATGTTAGGATTTTCAACTTGATTACTTCTTTTGGATGGAGTGGATCTCATATGGATCATGAAATGGTTGGTGAAAGGTTGATTTGAAGTTTCCATCACGAGGGGTCTTGCTTGAGGCTTTAAGCTTGTGCCAGAGGCCTTGGGCTCAGGGAAGACTTGCCTTGACGTTGTCGTGTCGCATTTGCACATTCTTGAGGGTTTAGTTATTCTACCATCATATTGAGGTTTCTCACTAGTCTTGTTAGCTAGACAACCCATCTATCCTCCGATCTTCATCTCAAGGATTCGCATCATGTGTATTGTTACCATAGTTGTCTAGGCAACTCCTAGGTGGCTAGGCAATCCACATGAACCTAGGTGTTTGTCCACTTAGTTAGCATGTTCATTTGGTGATTGTTTGGATCTATGTATGCGCCTAATCATCACTTATCCTGCCTAGGCATAAGAAATGGTCGGGCAGATGCTTAATGGACTTGGCTAACAATAGAGATTGAAACAAATAAATAGTTGGGATTTAATTAAAACAATAAAAATAAATAGTTAACCTAATTGTTTTGATTAAAATATAACCTAATAAAAAAAAACTAATTCTTTCGAGATATCATTCATTGACTCTTATCAATATAAGTCAACATATGTAGACCAAATCATTTTAACAGTCGTTGTATCACGACCCTGTCATGTCTTACGTCTAACAAGCTTTAACAAATAGAGGAAATAACATCATACAAAAGTAGTAACTTGAAAATAGGTTTGCCCCTCTTCTCCCAACCGATTTTGCATTCTAGCCTTATACTTTTCATATATAAATGACATTCTTATTTCAAATTCACTTGTAGGAAAAACAAAGCATGAATAATTAGAGAATTGACAACTATTATCATAAAAAAAGAGTATATTTTGCAAGGTGATAGAAGCAATCGAGCGAAATTCCAATGGATGGTTCATCTTGCTACGTGTTGGTCTATTTGGCTAGCACGTAACGAAGGAATCTTCATGCATAAAAGAGTATATTGGGAAAACACTTGGATGGTGATTTCTTCAATGCTATAGGATTGGGTTAAATTCATTTTAGAGGAGCATTCTCCGGGCTCTATTTTGGGTGACGTTTGGGGAAGGGGATAATACATTCTTGGCTCTCTTATAATTCATTGTATTTTCCCTTTTGATAATTAATTTGTAAGGAGATCCATCGTCTCCTTTTTTCGGAGGTTTCTTGGAATAAGATTCTCCTATATTATCATAAAAAAAAAATAGAGAATTGACACCGATGAAATCACTATTTTAATTTGTAATTAAGCGCATGTCCACCACGTAGGCTTGCCTAGCCACCTAGACAACTATGACCGTGACACATCATCCCCTCGCCTTTTTAAGTTTGTTATTCTTCATTTTTTAGTAGACATTTTTTTTTAACATTGTAGAAAACATTATTTTACATTCAATTTTTTTTTTTTATGTAAATGTTTTGGGGTCCTATTTTATAAGTTGGTCTAGGGCCCCATCTAAATTCACTAATCTCAGGACCGACCCTGCCTGGTAGGGCTCCAAGTCCAACAGTTAGAGAACTCTAGCCTTGGGGTCTTTGATACTTCATCTCGGCCAATGATTGGTGCAGAGGAGCTGTTTGGTGGTTGCTTATTGAAGACCAATGACCGCACTGCATATGATGATGAGTTAACTAAAGTGATATTACAAGGTGTGAGTGGAGTGCTTAAGAAGTTCATGAGATGAGGCTCCTTAGATAATTGCTTGCTAGTGTAGTGGCAGCTGAATTAGGACTATGAGAGTTATATGTAGTTTAGAACTTCTTTAATTGTATTATAAATTGTTGATTATGCTCTTATAACTTTGGAATTTTACATTTGTAGTTTGATTGATGTTATTGTGCTATTAATAAAGAGATGATTATTAATCATATGTTTTTATGTTCTATTAATATATATATGAAATTAGGAAGTTAAACCATTCCAGAATGGTTTCTGCTAGATTGATAAAACACAACCAAAGCAATTCCCATTCTCAGAAAAACCTTCTTGGAATTTCTCTCTGAGATTTAGTGTGTGTGGAGGGAATTTTGAGAATGGATGTCAACATTACTTTCTTATAGATATAGTTAAATGCATTTCCACTTTACATGACGGTGATACACAATTTATTTATATTTATGTTTTATTGGGAAATGCAATATATCATTTACGGCATGTTTGTTGCACTATCAGGGCTGGAGGATGTGACGGGGAATTGGGAGCGTGGATGATATTCGATGCTACAGTCTCTGCAATCTCCTAATTGATGTGTCTCGCCGGAGGAAGAATGGTTGGATGTTGTTGATATTTCTGGTTCAGAGCCCAATTGAGACAGCTGTGGATGTCTATTATCATAAATTTTGCAGAGGCAATTGCAGAATGGGTAAATCTGAATGTCGCATTGGATATTTTGTCAATTGGCTTCATTTTTTTTATGTTGGTTTCATTTTGCTAACCTACATTTTGGGTTGATTATTTGGTTCTGCACATAGTTTAAGATGTTAGTAGTAGGGAGGGACTATTTATACCTTCATTATGTAATATCAAATGAGCTCTTTGTCATATTTTCCAATTAATAGAAGGACTAGATAAATTTTATCACCCGGGCTTCCAAACCACCTCCTCGGCAGACCCATTTCTAGCACCATTTCGAGATCAAGGTTTTGTTCTTCTCCAAGCACAGAAATCCCAACCACATGTTCTTTTTGTTTTCTGATATGTGTTTTTGAAATCAAATCATATCTAATCTAGTCTTTTTTATCTCTCTAATCAAACATTATTTTGAAAAACAAAAACAAAACTGTCCTGTGTATTTATTTTATCAAAATCAGATTTTATTATCTATCTATTATCTAATCAAAAGCATTTAAGTTTTGTATGTTCCTTTGTGTGTAACATTTTAATTTTTTAATTTTACTTTGATTTATTTATCATCTTGGATTTTAAATTAAATGATGAGAATGAAAAATACATGTTTTAATATTTTAGTGGACTACATGAGATATATAATATGAGATATATATTAAATTTACAAATTCCACAGATTTTAATTCAAAAATAAATTTAGAAAAGCATTGACCTAACTAAATAAGATGAGTTAGGAAGGTTTGAATTTTCTAAAACATGTGAGATGAGATAGGATTAGATTATTTAGTTATCTAAATTAAAACTAATAAAATATATTAAGAAGGTTTAAAAATCAGGTTCTATGATAAGATTATTAATTATCCTTTTTTTTTCTTCCTTAAATATCATCCCTAACTAACAAAAATAAAAACAACCGACTTTGTCAACCCTAATTTGGCTATATTAAATTTTTATTATTATTAATTCTTTATTAGAGTTCCACAAAATATTCAAAGTAGAAAATAGCCCTCGTTGGTTCGTGTCACTCTGGGATAGATTTTGATTCTATGTGAGATTATCAAAAAAATTGTATAAAATCCAGTGTTTGGTTAATGGAAAGTGTATAAAATTCAGTATTTGGTTAGTAATAATTTTGATGGTAATTGTGAAAAAATAGGGTGAAATCAAATTCCCACCCTTTTTTGTAGTAATTTCAAATTCTACCAGGAATCTTAAATTAGATGACTATTTCACCCTTTATAAATTAACTAAATTAATTATAAAATAAATAGCATCTTCTCTTTTTTTATCCACTTCCTGTTTAATGGGTTTTAATTTTCTAACTGTGAAACTTCGTTATAATTGGTATACATGATTTTATAGTAACTAATATAATAAATAACATATTGAATGTATAATAATCAATTATTATAAATGATGTATAACTAATATATTTGTGATATAACCCTGTACATATCATTGTGTTCACGATTAACTATTGAATGTACAATAATCGGTTATTATAAACAATGTATAATTAATATGCTTGTGATATAACCCTATACATATCATTGTGTTCGTTAAATATTTATAAAAAAATACTCCATTTTTATAATTGTGATATGGATAAATAAATAAGTTTTGTAAGTATATGTATAATAATAAAGGTCTTTTAGGCATTTAAATCAAATTCTTTATCACTTTCCATGTGTGAATCAAACACTGAAAAAAAAATTCTTTAAAGAAATCCACTAATGAATTAAACAGTCTAATGGGATAATGATCCTTGATAAAATAAGATAATTCTAACAAACCATGTAAAGAGGAGAACTCAAGGTGGGTATTATAAAATCTCATTCTTTGCTCTCTTCTTTTTTAATTTATTGATATAATATATCTTTTTTAGATATATAATACACTTATTATCTTTTAATATAATATTTGTTTTTGTGTTTTTATTTTAAAATAGATTTTTTATTAAATATTTAACACATATTAAATTAATTTCATATCATTATATAAGTTTTAAAGACACTTATGTTATGTTTTTCTAGAAAGCTTTCTATTGTGTTGTAAAACATATATATAGATTAATGGAAAAGAAAGAACAAATTTTGAAATCAAATAATATAGATGTAAACTAACTGGTGATCGATTATGTAAACTAAAATTCCAAGATGTAAACTAACAGGTGACCGAATATGATTTTTTTTTCTTTTTGAAATCAAATAATAAGATAGGAGCAAAAAAATCCCATTAAAATAGGAATAAATAACTAAAATAACTAATAAAAAGAAAATATGGATAAATTTTTAATAAGATATAGTAGTTTAAAAACAAAAAATCTACTTAAAAAAGAAAAAAACAGAAAATAACAAATATACAACCCAACCACACCCCCCCCCCCACCCGGTTTAGAAAGATGGTATAAGAATGGATAGGAAAAATGGCTGTTTGTTTACAGAGTATAACTTGGTATTACTATGTCAGTATAGATGAGTATAAGAGTGTATAATAATTTTAAGTAATCCCTAGAATAAGTTATACTTAAATTTTGTCTATTCCATTAATAAATGAGGCCCACAATCACATTAAAAAAAATCATATATTATCACATCAAATCATTTATCAACACCTCTTATACATCAAATCATCTCTTGTAGTCCATATCATTTTTTTATTTTTTTTTTAATTTATATATTCTCATTAAAATATATAATATTATACTAAATAAAGCATATGCTGTAAAACGATCTAAGTGTATGACAATATGAGCGCTGTTTTTGAAAAACTGACTTGGTAAAAAATCTATTCCCATTAAACTCATTTTTTTGTTTCCAAAAGCATACATTTTTTCTAATTAAAAGATGAAACAAGATTTTTAATATGTGCATTAGTGGAGGATGGATGAGGAGGCCGCGACATGGCGGGTAGAGATGGTGAAGTAGGAGTGAGTGAGAGTAACATTGTAGATGCCAGGTACGATGCATGTAATAAATTATTATGTTTTATTTTTTAAAAGTTTCAAATAAATTTTATCATAAATAGATTGTACCTTCCAGGACCAGGTACGATGCACATGATAAATTATTATGTTTCATTCTTTTAAATACTTCGCCATTTGTACCTGTCATGCAATGAAATAAAAGTTAGATCCCGGTTATATTGATAAGAAATCTAAATCTTTGCAATGAAACGCGTCTCATTATTTATTAAACAAGGAATAAGATAATAGAGTGCAAAATCATCATTGATAAAGACATCGGTGACATTGCTCTCCTTTTGAGAATTATAATGTCAACAAGTGAATTGAGTATCTTTTTATATAATGTAAAATACAATTTTCATTGAAAATAATATTTTTAATTATGATAAATCAATGACATACCATAAAAAAGATTGGAATGCACCTTCCTAGACCAATATTCATACATGCGCAATTGTATGTTGCTTTGTTACGAGTAATGTTAAGGGAAAGTATCAATATTTTGATAACGGACGAGCATAAAAATATTTTTTTTTTAATGAAACGAGTACAAAAATGTTTTATCATTGACTAGATAGTATTCAAGGAAATTTTGATAATTTAGATAATCACATTTGAGCTATTTTAATTGTTAAGTTATGATAAAACTAACCTTCTTAATATTTATTTTTATATAATTTTTTTTATTGTATATATGAAATATTACTAATTTTTTTTATTGTATATGAAATATTACTAACTAATTATTTCAGGATTTCAATGAAAATGGTGAAACAAATTGAGCAGAGAAACAAAATTGTAAGTTAAACTAGTTTAGTCCTTCACAATTTATTGCATGTGATGTTTTTCATGTGATTTGACTTTTTCAAATATTTTATGTATTATTTGAAATTTATTTAATAAGTATTTTATGTAATTTTTAAAATTTTAAAATAATTTTAACATATCATATATTTTATTATTTTTATTTTAATTATCACGCATATCATGCAGGGAGACTAATTTAATATAAACATAATCTATTGAGATTGCCTGAAATTGTGTTTTTCATTCACCTCCCTATGCTTTTATTTAGCCTCTCACTGTACATCAATTTTTTTTTTTAAATTGGTACCTGTAGGATTTGATCTTTGTTAGCTGATTTTTTCAAAGCTCCGTTTGTTAAAAAAAAAAATCGATGTTTTTATTTGATTTTTTTTTTTTTTTTGTTACTTGTTGGGAATAACTTTAACATTTTGGTTGTTTGATTTAACTTGAACAAAATGAGAAAAATACTAGATAATAGATAGCGAATTAGAAACACATTGTTCAACCAAAAAAACACATCAAACGCCAACGAAACTGGGATATTACATAGAGATTTTTTTTTTTTTTACGAGGTAGACGAAACATTAAAAAAAAAAAAAAAACCATCATGGCAAGATTGGAAATGTCTGGTTTGACAAATTTTGAAAAATAACTAGTTCCATAATTTATTTAATATAAGGAAAAAATCCATATAACCGTAAACTGTTTAAAATCCATATAACGCCCTAATTTTTCTTTAAATCCATATGACCCTTGAAAATACTTATATAAATTCAAATAACCCCCTCAATTAAATTTATGTTGATTAATGAAGAATATTATGTTTGATTAACCATGTCTGAAAATAAAGTAAATCAAATGTGAAAAATCTTTGATAAAAGATAAATATTTATAATCTATTCAGATTGATGAAATCATCATTTACAGTGGATTTTTCGCATGTTTAACACATTGTAGAGGGTTTTTGGTATACTGTATTTTCAGACAGAGTTATTTAAACAGAATATTCATAGAATATTCATCATCTGTCAACGAAAGTTTAACTCAATGGACTATTTGAATTTACATGATGTTTTCAAGAGGTTATCTGCAGGGCGACGCCACCCTTTCAACAGTGGGGTCAAATGACCCCATGAAGTTAAAAAAAATAAGAAATAAACTAGCTCACTTACCATGTTTAATTCAAGTTTGACCTATTATAATTTTATTTTTTTAAAATGATACATCTACTTTTTTTAAAAGGAAAACAAACCAGCCCATTAATTTAAAAACAAACTGGCTCAAACTTCAGAATATTATCCATTTAAAACCATGTACCCATTGCTCTATTAGAAAAAATAAAAATATGGGACCCTAAAATACCATATTAAAAAAAAAATGCCAGCCTCTAGGACCCCTTATCAGCAGATTCGTTGATCACCCACACACGGACGGATGCACTGATCACCGACGGATGGACGGACGTGCCCACTGTCGTTGGTCATGTTCCCCATCTCATCTTTCTACTATGTTTCAGGTATCTAATCATGGATTTTTAGAATTAAAAGGAATTTATGATCTTGCTAGAAAGTTCGTGGAGAAAAAGAAACACCTCATATATACATTAGTCTATTTGTTTTTTCAGGAATGAAAATCATGAATAGCTGAATGATTGTTTGGTCATATACATTGAAGAAGATATATTCGATAATGTTGATAATGAAGTTATCATACTACGATTTCAAAATATAAATTTCGTCGAAGACAATTATAAAAGTTTATATATTGTAAATCTTTGATGGTTTATTTTTTTATTAATATAGGTTGTTACATTTTCAAAAGAAAAAGTTTATGTTTTTTATAACTATATGATAAGAGTTGATATTTTAAAATTTTTGTGAAATTTATTCTTTTGAATGACCCCATTTATAAAAATTTCTGGAGCCGCCACTGGTTATATGGACTTTTAAAAAAAAGGGAAAAATCCATACAACCCCGTGAAATTTGATTAAAATCCCCCTGACTTTTCTTAAAATCCATCTAACTCCTTGAAAACATTTAGTAAATTCAAATAATCCACTGAATAAATTTTTTGTTAATAGATGATGAATATTTTGTACATATTTCATTTGGTTAACCCTGATTAAAAATACAATATATTTAAAAAAACCACTACAATGTATTAAAAATGTAAAATATTCTATGAAAATGATGATTTCACACTCTTTAGATATATTATAAAATTCTATCCGAAAAGGTAAAATCGTTATTAATAAAAGATTTTTTGCATTTTTAACACATTATAGATTTTTTTGGTATATTGCGTTTTCTATCAGGATTGACCAAAGAATAATATTCACACAATATTCATTATCGGTAAACGTAAATTTTATTCAAGGGGTTATTTGGATTTATTTGGTGTTTGCAGGGGGTTATGTGGAATTTAAGAAAAATCAGGGGGTTATATGAATTTTAGTTAGTTCACAAGGGGTCATATGGTTTTTTCTTAAAAAAAATCAAGGGGTTATATGGTGGATTTTTCTACAGCCTAGGGGGGTAATATAATTATAATAATTTAGAAAGAATGGCCAAGGATTTATAATTGAATTTTTTATTTCAAATTTTACTTCAGTCCTTTTCATCACCATGCAATAAAGCACGGCATGTTGATGTGGGGACCCATTCTTATAATGTTATAAAAAAATAATAGAAAATATGGATCAACAATTATCCCAGCTCGAAATAGCGATCAGAGCCGTCCATCCACGGTGGGCGGCGCGCGCCCGCATTTGTTGGTGGCGGGAGTGAGTGCGAGAGTGTTTGAGTGGGGTACAACAAAATTGAATTGAAATTCATTCGTTTCGTTAACAGTACACCCGCACCAACTGTCCAACCAAAAAAATTAAATGAAAAAAAAAAATATAATAAAAGATCCATCTTTTTTTCATGCTCTTTTTCGTGATCCCCCCCCCCCTCCCTTATAAATTAGGGTTAGGGTTTGGGTTGTTGTTTGTTTGTCTGTGCGTGAGAGAGAGAGGGAGAGAGAGAGGCTGTGATGGCGACGAAGGATGATGCGCTCAGGTCGAGTTTGGTTTCTCTGGGTGCGGTGATTGTGTTGATTGGGTTCTGTACTTTCTCTTTCAAGAAGATGTTCGTCACCTACGCTTTTGGGCTCTTCGCCATCGCTGGATTGGTGTTGCCTGATTGGGAGTTCTTCGATCGTGACGTCTCTCAGTGGTTCTCTCCCATGCCTTTCGATGATGCCCGTGGCAGGGGCTCCTCTGATCAGATCACCCGATCTGGAAGGTCAGATCTCTCTGTTTTCATCTAATTTTGGATCTTTGTTCGAGTCCTTTTGGAATAACTTCATATAGAGATTCTGTTTTTTTTTTTTTTTTTTGTAACTATTTATAGTATTGTCATTTGATGCTCTGTTATATTTTTGAATTGGATAAGTAAGGTAAATGGACAAGGAACTGTCATTGGAGTGATATTTTGGATGATTGAATGAAGAAGGGAAAAGTGAACTTTCTTTCGTTGGACTACTTTGATGGATTTTGTAGTTTAAGGAATTGATTCTTTAGAATAGGACTGATGGGATATGAGCTGAATGTTGGTATAGAAGTATCAGTTGTGGTTCTGCTATCATTCATAACATCTGCAAATTAAGAATTGTGTTGAGCTGGCTTGAGAACCATTTTTTTATGCACCACTCCTTGGGCCTGTTTGCCCCCTCTATTTTTCATATATTCCTTTTTCTTCAAGTAGTCTAGCACTTAAATAAAATTGGTAGACACCACCTTTTACTCAAAATAAATGAATAAATAAACAACAATAATATTAATTATAATAAATATTAATTTGTTGCTATTTTTTTTTCTGATCTGCTAAATAAGATTTTTATTTTAGTTATTTCGGAAAGAGGTCAGGATCAACTATGTTAATGTGAATTGTCCCTCTAACAAGAGGAGACAGAGGATCTCCAATTCAATATCCAGAACAAAGCACAGAATGGAAATGAAAAGAAGAAAAGAACCGAGAGGGGAACCTCTCAAAGTTCATCTTGAAGAGCCGGTAATACCGCCCTTTCCAATTGCCTTCCATGACTTTAGAGGGTAGGTCACCGCTGGGGACCATAGTAACCCATACTCATAGAGTAGCCATAATTGCCTCCCAATTTTTTTTTCCAATATATGATCTTTTCCCTTGAAGATACAATCATTCTGATTTCTGAGCCCTCTCGTTTGATTCACATTTCTGTCTGCCTATTATTTACTCTGACCTGTGCTCATTCACTTAGATAATATGTTTTGTCCCTTGTTGCTTTAAGGCTCCGTTTGGGTGTGCGGTCGGCACTACCGCGTGAGCCCAAGCGAGCACTGTTACCATCGCGTCGGGGGAAGCGGTGTTTCACTGCGTCTGACAATTGGAGAAAAAATACACATGCACCGCTAACTCGTGCGTCCAACGCCAACACCCCATTTTATGTTTGTTTCGGCGTCTACGTCTGCTGATGTTCACCACCGCAAACTCTACCCAAACTCTATCCCAAACGGAGCCTTAGTTTTGGAAATATTTTTTTTCTTTCAATAAGCTATATAGTACTGAGTACTTGGTGGAATATGGGTTTTGCGTTCTCTCACCACACTTCACAGCTTTTATGATTTCACAGAGAGTTTGTAGAAGTTGATAATTTCTGGTGTGATCAGTTTGTTTCATCAAAGTTTATTACTATTTAAGAAACATTGGTGAGGAAGGTGCATATTGTTAAAGAGGATTTCTCGATGCTATCTAAATTGTGCTCCAATAGTTGTATGTTTTAGATACATTTTTCGGATTGTTTTTCTTCTGCAGTGATGACAAAATCAATCATGTTGTGCACAGGAGTAATTTAGCTTGTTAAAGAAATGGTCTCAGTAAGTCCACTGTGCTTTAAAACATATTTTTTCCATATATTTATCTAGTAACAATGGCCTCAAGGCATTAACGGGGGTTGCTCTCTTTAATAGCAATGTCATCCACGTGAGTGCAGTTCATTGTGGACAAGCAGTATTGTAAATATGACAAGCTTTGAAGAGGGATTGCTCTATGCATTTTTTAATCCTTCTTCAATAAACATCAGTTTTATCCACAAAAAAGTCGTCTGTTACATATATACTTTTGCAGATTGTTTTCCTTTTTTGAGTAACCACAGGATCAACTCCGTGTGTGAGTGTGTGTGGTGCATGCAAGTACTTTAGTCTATTAAGCAACAATTTTTATAAGCCCATAGCGCCATCAAGATATATTTTTCCCATCTAATTTTCATCTATAACTGTTTATCTGGTCATGATGGCCTCATGGCTTGTTTTTGAATTTCTATTTCTAAGATCTTAATGACATTCAATTTTCATCTATCCTATTATAAAATATAGTGAGGTCTTTGTTCTTGTGTTATATAGGGATGGGGAGTATTACTTTGGGTCTGTTGAGATAGTTAGCTCTGTGAGGGCTCTCTTTATCTGTGTTTTCACCTTGCCTTGCCTTGCCTGATTTGGAGATGCCACACCTCCTGTTCTGCTTTTTGGAGCCATCACCGTCAAATTAATAATTTTAGATGACGCTGCCACCCCCCTTTCAGGGAAAAAAAAAAGGAAAAAGAAAAGAAGTATCATTTGCTGGTGCAATTTGTAGTAAGCCTGACTCCCAAGTATGACAAACACAACATTCCATTGATTCATTCTTTTTGCTCTCAGGCATTCAGTTTGCACCTAACAACAGCTCTGACTTGCCTTTGAAACACACTTTGGTGAGAGTAGAGTGGCTCATTGTGAAAATAAGCTTCTTGTATCATGGAGTTACCCTACTTTAGATCCTTACACGAATGTGGGAAGCTTGATACTAAGAATCTGAAGTGCGGAAAGAAAACAAAATATAGAATTTAAAACGAATTTATGTTGAGCTGTTGTTCTTTTATATGAGAGGGTGATTTGATTTTAGATATTCCAGTGTCATCTGTAATGTTCTTCTTATCATACCCTCCCTCAATAAACTGAATCTGAATATAGATAAATACGCGCCTTTCCCAGGTGACAAATAAAATATTATCAAGGTCAGTGCAAGCAGACATTGGATTATGGTAAGGTGACACCATGACAGAGATAGGGTGAACATGGACATAAAATTGCAGTCTGTTAGATGTACTCTATAAAAATAAAATTTCTGTATCGGCATTGCTAATACCAACTGTCTCCTTTTCTGCAGCTTTAAATTCTATCCATTGAGGACGATCTTGTACACTGTTGTCTACGGGTTTGGTTTATACAAGTGGTGGACCTACATCACCAGCTAAATCAATCATGCCCTTTTGTGTTATCCGTTCTTTAATCAGTTATCTTTGCCTCTAAATTCTGCAAGGGTTATTGTTAAGCATTTTGAAATTAAAACGCAGTACTTGCTGGCTTTAGGAACTCCAAATTTGTAAATGATGTATCTGTCTCTGTTTACTGTGAAGAAGTCCAAAACCACTGTTGTTTAAACAGGTGTGAGGAGTGCCTATTTGAAATTCATTTGCATGAATTGGTGTGTTTTTCCCCAAGATATTGGTGATGATCTTACAACACATTATGTGTGGACATGTAACATTGTATCGATTATGGATATCTGGCTGGGGTATGGGAATTGTGGTATAACCGTGCTTAAAAACTCAAGGTATGAATTTCGATCTCCAGTGTGTTGATCTCCTGCCCCATGGGTTACATTGCAATTAAATTCATGCCTTATGCATAAACTACACTCGAATAGTAGGGGGGATAACATATATCAAATCCAAGAGGATCACATAGATTAACTTTAGAGGATCATGTAACTCAACTTTAGTAATTATATAGGAGGATCACTGTAACTTACACTCCAATAGGAACACCAAAGATCACCCAAGAGAATCATCAAGATCAACCTTGAGATCTTGTAGATCATCTTGGCCATTTTAGGTCAATATCCCTCGAATTAATGGTTACCCGGATCATGCAATGCTCTTATATCATCAGCTCTGAAAAAACATGAGAGAACATCATCCAACTTACAGGAGGTCATTTGTAAGGAAGGGTTCTTATAGTTCATTCACTTCCATCCGAATCAGTGGCTCTGAAATGGTAACTCAAAGCTAACAAGATATGGACAAGCAAGAAAAAATGGATGCCGCAGCAGCTCAAGTCTTAATACGTGACAGTGACAATGTGCAACTAGAAATAAAAGCACTGTTTAATTCAATGCATTGATAAAGGTAAAACCAAGTTAAGTACGTCACCAAACCACAAAATATCAAACCATCATCGCCTTTGCTCATTCTCACGATGATTTCTCTGCCTCTGCTGCTTTCTGCTCCTCTTGCTGCTTCCTTAGAGATGGAGGCGGCCTTACAACAATGCTCTTTTTCCATCTCCGGTCAAGCTTTCTGGACAACCTCTTGTTGATTCCCTCCTCTATCTCTCTTTCTCTCTTCACTGTAAGCATGCGGGCAATCTGTGATTTATAGGAAAACAATGGTAAGAGAATTAAAGGGAAACAAAGTTTAAGAGTATTTACCTTACATAAGGTTAAACTAGCCAAATAATTATCCATCCAAGAGAAACAAATACCTAGATAAACCCATCCTGAAGAAATTCAAACTGATACCTCTTTGTAAGACAAGATTAAATCTTTTTATCTTTTTTCATAAAGATTATGGAAGCAAAGGATCTCTTCAAAATGCCCTGATATTTCAGGTAGACAAGCTAGATGAGTAAATAGTCCAACCTTTTTTGGTTCGGACCTCAGTGAAACATTCTTTCTTATTAGTAAAAAAAAAAAACATTGAAAAGAAACATAATGTGCATCATCCTGGATTCCAAGGAGCAACCAGTAGGTTATGCCCATCTACCCAAATAACCTAACAAGTCTGTCTTAATACTCCAACAACTGGTGAAGCAGGCACCCACCCAAATGAAGTTTCAACATCTCTTTGTTCTAAATGGTGGATGTAGAAACGGATTGCTATAAACTATTTCAGTTACAATACGAATGATGGATGGGGATCAGTAGATCACGAGACTTTACAGGAACCCTATATCCTCCTGAAGAACATTTCCTAGAGAAAGGTGGGGCATCTACCAAATTATTCGCATGGTAAACATATCAAAGAGAGGTGAAAAAACAGATTGCCTACTGAAAAACAAAATCCAAACCCTGTTAAGAATTTTTTTCTTTTCAGATGTATTAAGGTTGCCAATTTGTGAAGATTGGATTTGCAATAAGTCCAAAGCACTATAAATCTATAATGTAGTCCTGTGGGATGGGCCAGAGGCAAGAAACTTTCAAACACTGGCAATAGCTTGGCTTAGCTCCTTAATCACTTAGTGATCCTCTACGAACATGAAAAACTTGTCAGTAGAAATATAATCATCCTAGGTTTTTACTGGAAAGGTATATGAAATGCGCATTTGACTCTCCACAAGCAATACAGTGTTGTGTACAGGCTCTATAGCTTGAAACAAAAATTTAAAAACTATCAACCGCAGACATCCTCTATCTTCCTTCATAAAAGAGCTCAATGGGATGTGGAAACAAAGACTAAAATTCACATGTAGTTATCTATCATACGAGAACCAACCCTATCTTGTGCAAGGACAGGGAAACATAAGTAACCATAATCAAGAACAATATTTGGTATTTCTTGTAACACTTTTGGAAATCCTTGTATATTCATTTTCAAGATTAGATGTGAATAGCTTTGTTTTTGTAAATATATGAACAAAAAACAATTTATAGTTGCTTTAATTATTCATCTTTTTGAAAATCAGTGGGACATGTTAATCCATAGTTAATAAGTGTTGTCCAATTCTGGTATAAAATATGTAAAGTTACTGTAATTCGAAGTCCAGATTGGTAATTGGTTGGTCAGTCCATTGAAAATCACTCTATGAATACCAATCCAAATTAAACCATGTCTCATAGATTGGTAAGTGCTTAGAACACACTTTTTCCTTAAGTTGTAGACAAAAGTTCATTGTTTTAAAACTTGAGTAAATTGACTTTATCATAATGCTAGAATACGACTCAGGGAAATTTAATTTTGGCATTTAATTATTAATGTTCAAACATTCAACCATTCGAATAGTTCATTTTCCACAAAAAGTAATGTTCAAGAAACATTGAACCATTTGGCAGGCGTTTGAATAACCACAAAGATAACTTTTTGTTTTCCAGAAATTTCAATTGGTTTAAATCAGTTTTAACAGTGATCCAATATCTTGAAGTCAACAGGTAACTTTCATTTTATTAAGTGATTTAATTATTGAGTGAATGTGCGACAAACATGCTGGCATTCGAACACAGGAAAACTGTTTGAAAGTAGTCATGATCCAAAGACGATCTTTCTAGCGCTTATCAGAGTCCAGAGATGCGGATATGACAGGTTAGGTACAAGGGTTTGAATTAGTTAGCACCTGAGTCATAGTGTCATGTTGTAAGTCTCTCAATCTATTACTCTTTAGTCTTTACTGAAGTGTTTTTCTGGACAAAGTCTAGTGATTTTTCCTTTAGAGGCTTCCATCAAGATCTTCAACTGAATATAAATCTAGATCTTCAACTGACTAATAATATTGTAGAAACTGAATGAAATTAATGTCTTAGATCTAGACACATTAATTTTACAAACTCAAAAGTTTAGACGCATCACATATTAGAATAAAATTGATTAAAAGAGTTTTAATATAAACCTATTCACCTCTATAGGTCTTGCATAGTCCCACAAGAGGAATTTCAAAATGTCCACCAAATATTAACTATACGGTAAATATCAAAGGATTCAGAGAGAGAGTCTTCAAGAACAGGAAAGAGAAATAAAAAACATATAAACCACGCAGTGGCTACTAGCCTAATCCTACACAAGATCACAATAGATATCCCCATAATTTTCTTTCCCCAATCTTTAGACATCCCAAAACACCTACCTGGTACCTACGTTATTATTGTTTTCTTCAAATGAACTCGTTTCTGGATAACCAGATATTTCAATAAATTGCATGCCAAATCAACTGAATGGATTTTTAGACATGAACTGAATTCCTTCTTAACCCTATCTTTCTTCCTGTTAAACTTTTTGATAACTTTCCACATTCCTTGAATTGAAGATAATCGTTCCCCCCAAGAAGGATACAAGTAACATTTTTATTGAAGAAAAAGACATCCCCAAAGCTAAGATCTATCATCTTTATAAAAAATAATGATAATAAAAATTCAGCTATAGTCCAATGTACTCAAAATTTCTATGGATTGAAAACAATTAATTCAGCATAACCAAGTATTAATTCAAGATAAAAACTGTTAGAAATAACATTTGAAAAAAAAAAAACCCAAGGTTGATATAAATTTATATAGTTTGATTGTATTCAATGGATCTATGGGTTCATATGTATTTTCTCATCGTGTCTTCAAAATTCCTTTGAAATGTAACAAATTACACACAAACAAATCACCAAGGAAGTACCCATGTTTAGTTTTTTACAAACAACAACAACAATTTAATTAAACTTTTCATAAACAAAAAACATAATAAAAATTCAACTACAGGAGCATCAAAAACATCCCAAAGACATTAAATTTTCAAACTTTTAACAACCGGGAAAGAAACCAATAGAGAATTGTTAGTTACCCTCTTTCGCATGCGGCCGAACTCACTGGACTTGAACTCATTCCGGGCGGACCTCTGGAGGCGGAGCATCAAGAGCTCCCCTTTGAGATCGACCACTTCCTCGTTTATCTCCTCTGTCGATTTCAACCGTATCTCCTTTAACTCCTCCTCCCTCTTCGCCATCATCTTCACCGTCGATGATGGATGGCTACGCAGTGGATGCGGATGTGGTGGAGTCATCACCATCGCTTGGGATTTCAGTCGGATTCCATTGAAGGTGGATTTTGGGGCTGGTGAGATCCTCAGATGAGAGGATGAAATCGAAAACTGACATGGTATTGTAAGCCCCAACATCTCTCTCTCTCTCTCTCTTCTATCCTCTCTCTCTCTCTCTCTCTCTCTCAAACTCGCTCACTCTCTCCTTATCTCACACGGAGAGGGGGAGATAGCAGTGAAATTACTGAAAAAATCCACAATATCTGTTAAAATGGCATAGAAGTCCTCACTGTAACATTAATTAAAAGTGTTAGTAACAACTTAATTTGGTATAGTTATAAAATGGATGGAGAGATTTTTGGATGACTTTTACTCAAATTTATGGTTGGGTATACATTTAGATAGAGGATTTGAGATGCTCTTACACATGCGTTTCGCGGTATATTCAATTTAAAATAGAACGACATATATTTTTTATCTATATATATATATATAATAATTATTTTTAGGGATTTTTAATTTTAAGTTTATGTAAACATGTCTATTTAGAGATTGATCTCTCACTTCTTTATATTTTTTTTTAGTCTCCATATTCAACCGCATATTTGGTTTTTAGTCCCCCAGTCAAATGTCCGTTCATACACCGTTAATTTGTGAAACGTGATTTTATTTTTAAGTCCTTATAAACTATGTTATTTAGTGATCAATCTCTGTAAACTATGTTATTTAGTGATTAGTCCCTGTAAAATATAAAGAAGGGAGAGATTAATAACTAAATAACATAGTTTACAAGGACTTAAAAAATAAATCACATTACACAAATTAACGGTTTATGGACGGACGTTTGACGGAGGGACTAAAAACCAAATATGCGATTAAATATGGAAACTAAAAAAGAAATATGAAGAAGTGATGGACCGATCTCTAAGTAGGCATGTTTATAGGGACTTAAAAATAAAAATTTCTTATTTTTATGCCCAAGTTTTAGGTCTCGTCAGAAGTCCCCTGAACTAGCATATGTACAATACCCTTTATATCCTTGTATTTTTTTTTCTTTTTTTCGATAATTGCTTCTCATATATCAAGGAGACAGTTACGGTTGATACCTTTCCATCGCAGGAATCGTGCAATGCCCTTTTTATTCAATTTTGTTTTTTTTTTGTGATTCCTTCTCATTTAGTCACCATTCAATCGTATATACACATTGATCTTTCTTAATCGATCAATTAGTATATGTTGTCAAAACACATTGACCACTTCTAGCTGTCCATAAACTAGGACCAGATCCAGTTGATCTAGTTAGTTCAGTCAGTATCGAACTGGACGATGTGGAAATCGAACTGCACCACTTATAAATCGAATTACACAACGAATTGTTGATTATATATTTCACTCTCCTATTGGATACCGATGATACTTAGGAATTCATATTTTCTCCCAATAATTGTCTGGATCCAATAAAAGAGTAAAATATATACTCAATAATTGATTGTGCAGTTCGATTTATAGGTGATGCACTTTGATTTTCACGTCGTCCAGTTTGATACTGCACAAAACTAATCAAATCTAGTTCTGACTGGATCCGGTCTCTCATAAATTAGGTATGACTAGTCCATTAATGTGTGATTACAGTTTAGAAGAGTGCTAATACATCCAATCCCATTTGCGGCCCCATTTGCACTCTAAAAAAGGCCACCAGTCGATTATACACTTCAGCAGTGTAATATATATTATCCTGAGTGCAATATAATCTCCACTAGGGGTGCAGTGTACCGCTCAATTAAATATTTTTCATTTAAAAAAAATGTACTGATTTATTGTTTATAATCATGTATGTATATGGAGGTGAGTATTTACTTCTAAAAACAATCAAACCAATTGAAACCTGCAGATTGATAAGTACACACATCATTTTCCGATGAGAGAACATCTTCAGAGACGGCAACTCCAACCTCAAATTAGTTGGAGTTTAACATGTGCTTGATTGACTAAAAACTAAAAAAAAATTTCAGCAAAACCAAGCATTCATTCCCCCAGCTACAATGAAAAGGGAGGAGGACCACCACCTCCAAAACAGAAGCAGAAGCAGCTCTCTTTCCCCAGCCCCATCTACTCTCCCATCCTAGTAGAACACATACATCAATCATTGCAAAAACAACTCCCAATCCAAATCAGCAAAAACAAATACAAAAAAAAAAATGAACCAACAATCCCCATCCACTCCCCAACAACCACCCCCACCTCTCTCCGATGATGAACTCCTCTCCCTCCGCGGATGGATCGTGGCCCTCTGCGTCATCCGCTTCGATCTCGAGCGAGGCCAGACAGTCGAGACCTGCTACCCCTCGTCCGTCTCCCTCTCTCAAGAAGAGGAGCTCCAGATCGCATTCTCCTCCTTCCCCGACTCCATGTCCCAACGCAACCCCGATCCCAACCCCACCCCCAATCGCTCCTCCATCCACGACTCCACCTTCTTCTTCCGCCTCCGCCGAACCCACCACCACTCCCCCCCCTCTCATTTCCTCTACGGCTACGTCTTCAACCGCCAGCGACAGGACGACCGCCTCCGTCGCGGCGGCGAACAGAAATCCGTCGTCATCCTCTCCCACTTCCCTTACTCCTCCGTCTTCCGCCCCCTCCTCCGCATCCTCGGCCCCCTCTGCTTCGACATCGGCGTCCGCGCCCTCCACCACGTCGCCTCCTGCATCGCCTCCTGGCCTTCTCCCCGCTTCGACTGCCCGATCGACCTCCCCATCGGCGCCGCCAAGCTCAAGGTCCACCTCCCCCCCGCCCTCACCTTCTCCTCGCTCTCCCCGTCGAACCAACTCGTCCCGCAGGGGCTCTTCCACGACGCCGACCTCTTCGGGGTCTTCCGGGGTTTGCTTCTGCAGCTGTGGACGCTCTGGGAGCTCGTGCTCATAGGTGAACCGCTTCTCGTCGTCGCGCCGACGCCCGGTCAGTGTTGCGAGGCCGTCGCGGGTCTCGTCAGCCTGGTTGCGCCTCTCCTCTATAGTGTTGATTTCAGGCCTTACTTTACCATCCATGACTCTGACTTCTCTCGCCTTAACTCCCTTGATGACCATGACGATTTCCCGCCGATGTTGCTCGGAGTGACCAACCTCTTCTTCTTGAAGGCGTTGAAGAACATGCCCCATGTTGTCTCTGTCGGAAGCCCACCCGTCAAGCCTCCTGCCCGCTCGGATTCTGTTCGTCGTACTGGACCTTTGAATGTGGAGAATCTCAAGAAGTTCTCCCCTACAGGGTTGCTGAATGCGGTGAGGGCGAGGAGGGATGGCCCGCTTTGCCTGATGACTGAACACAGGGAGGCTATATGGAGCTCTTATGCTGCGACGACAAAACCTGATACGTCCGTTCTGAATAGGCTGGTTGATGTAGGTGCATCTCTAAGGGTGGAAGAGTCTATGACGGTCGTAAATAATGAGATCTTGAGGCGGCATTTCTTGGAGCTCACGACGAACTTCTTAGCCCCTTTTGGACCTTATTTGAGGGCTACAACCCCATTGGAGGGTGTATCTCCATTCGTTGATCCTCCGCCTCTGCCTCCCTTCAATGGTGGTGAGTTCCTTAATAGCTTGTCAGATAGAGGTTTAGGGAAGTACTTGTCGAAAAGGATGAGACCGAATTGGCTCGACCTTTACAGGTGAAGATCTTTCCAAGTGTGTACATCTTATTCTGTTTAGCATTGTTGTGTGGTGAATCTTTATTGGTTTCCTTTTCTTTCAATGTTTGGTTATGGATTATATATGTAATGTCTAAAAAACCCGGAGATTGGATTACAAAGGTTGGTTTTCATTTAGGCGATTTCTAGAAGGGAACAATTTCATGCCGTGGTTCAGAAAGAGGCGTGAGGCTGCTGAGCAAGAGCAGCATCGGTTGTGGAGGCAGGCGCGGGTCGTGGCTGATATTAAAACATTCATTTCAAAGATGTCCGAGTTGGAGGTTGTCGATTCTTTTAATGCCATCCAGCGGCATCTGCTTGCCGAAATCCAGGTAACCTTAGGTTTTTGACATCGAGTTTTCTTTATTCCCCATTTAATGATTTTGAACTCATGATATAAGAGCACAACAAATGAGTTTTGGTTATCAATTGATCTCCATTACGCATGTGCTGGCATTTTACAAAAGCTTGTTCTTTTAACTGTCTACCACGTGTAGATAAAAAAAAAAAAACTTTATATAGACAAGTGACTTTCTTTTGTATACTTTAATGCCTCCTTTTGGGAGTTTTGCATTTCTCATGTGTTAGTTTTCTTATTAAAATCACTTCTTCTCTAGCATCTGCCTGGTAAGTCCTAAAGAGTCATTGATTGTGAAGCTCTATAATGTTCCCATGCTTGGTGGGTTAGAGAAGGGAAGTGATGCCCACAAGTTCCTTGATCTCATGCACAAAGGTCCTTCATTTCAGCTTTGAAGTATTTTTATGCTCCATCCATATCATTTACAACTAGGGAAGCGCTAGGAAACCTTGGTGATACTTTGAAATTTTTGTTTCTCACATAAAAAAACAGTGTCCTATGCTAGGAGCCTTTGCCTCTTTATCTTAGTGAACGAGTTTTCTGTTGCCTGGGGCAAAGCATATTTGCTGTTTCCAAGGTCACCTTAGCTTACAAATGGTTCTTGATCATAGTGTTCAATTTTGGTTCATTTGCTACTTGTCCCATATAAGTCTCTGCTTCAAGTTTATTATTATCTGTGCCAAGGTAGGAATGGAGTGGCAAATATGGTGAACAACAATCACTATAGAAATGATATATCTGCTATAATTTAGGGCAGCCAAAAGAAGTGGGCATAGAGACTTGACTCAAGATTCAAAATGGCTACCATTCCCTCATGCATGGCTCACAATGCCCAAATAATTCTACCTACACCTAGCTAAGGAGTTTCCTTGTGCCCATTGGAAAATCACTAGGGAATCAAACTAGGTGCACTAGGGAACTAGGACCTGCTCCACTTATGAAGCTTGAGTTAGAGTTTCTTTTCTGCCCTCGCCCATAAAATTTACTTGGGCCAAAAAGATTTTAATATTTTATACTCTCAAATTTATCAAATGCTTAACAAAAGTTTTGAATCACTGAACTATTCAATTTTTTAACCGAGTGTCCACCATAACACGTTTCCAAACAACTTCCAGTCGTTAATATACTACCTGTTAACCTCTTTCTTGTTTGGCTTTCTCTTATTGCTTTTCCCTTAGAAGCTTCTTATCACAAAGCATTGTCTAACACATAATATTTGATACTTTGGCTCTTTTGTGGTAACAAGTGGCCCTCACTGGCATATGGAATGACAATCTCAATGTGTAGAATAGCCATTGAAATTGTATTCTTATGGGCTCGACTTGTGATTTTACTTGTGCCAAGAATGAGAGACTTGATCGCATTCTTAAATATGCTAAACACGCAAAAAGAAACTTGGATTGTGGAACTGGTCAAATCCTTTATGTTTTGAATTAGAAAAATGGAGTTCTATAGAAAAGAAAAATTATAAAAGGATAGTATGACACTCTCCCAACATTTAGGATCACTCTAAGCCAAATTGCATTATTCTTACCTATAATTCTACATTAATTCTAGATAATTTTATAAAATCTTCTAGGGTTCCCTTTATTGAGGAACTTCTTTGATGTGAAAAAATTGTAGATTCTGGGCCCATTTATCTTATTACCATCTTGTTCCCTTCAACAGTTTCAAGTGAATGAATATATTCTTGAACTCATGTAAAACAGGTCTACTGAATAACTGGAATAGTTGATCTTAGAACCAATATGTAGTGATGCAAGATCGCCGGGGGGGAGGGGGGGGGGGGGGTGGTGTGGGAGAGTGGGGGAAGGTGGTGAATAGGTCTAGCCTAGTGTGTGTTGGACTTTTTCATGATTTAGATAGATTATTAATCATTTTTATTTGCTGATCATTCAAACATGAGAATTCAATGAATCAATTAAATAAACAATCACACACAACCACTGAGACACATATTTGGATCTACGTGGAAAAGCGCTCCTCCTCGGAGCTTGTCCAAATACTCCTGCAACTATTATATTTGCGACACCAAGTAGCATTTTTTCTTTCTTCCTGAACGGCTTTGTCAGTAGTGGTGTTTTCTGAAGCAGAGGATACCATCTTCTTCTAGATCCCCATCCCTGATCCTGGAATGAAAAGTCTGCTGACCCGGTTCCCCCACAACAAACTGGATCATAATTGGATCAACTCTCACAAGAGTGTTGAAGGAATGTTTTAAAGAGATCAGGATTAGGGTTTTCAAAAGTCTCTTGAAGGTGGGTATGGGAGCAGGGTTATGATTCTCAAAAACTCTCTTATAATTATGGTTCGGCCATCTTAAGAAAAACTCAGATGCAATATGCCTTTTCATAGTGAACAGAATTAAAAAGAACAGTCCCCGAATATTCTGGACAAAAAATGTCCTGACGACCCTTTAAATGTCTAGGCAATCTTCAATACGTATAGGAGTAAAGTTGTATTTGATTTGATAGGATTTGGCTTATCAGAGTTTGACAAGTAATCTGAAATTTTAAAATTCAAAATTGTCCGGACTAAAATATGACCATCCTGACTACATTTGAAAATGTGATCAATCAAGTCTAAATAAGATCAAACTATTTTGTGAACTGGCAAAAACTGCTAGAACATCGAAATGCACTATGGGGCATTTGGACGTTATGCTCTGCAGATCCGGTGTCTTAATTGCTTTGAATATGGTTCGAATGAACTTGTTTAGAGAATGTGCATAAATCTACTTGAATAAAGTGTGTGCATTACCTGCATGTGAGTGAGAGAGTGACCATGCATGTTGATGAGCCTTCCTTCTTCTTCTTCTTGAATGACCACTTAAGAATTAGATGGAACTCAACGTGCTTCATTTCTTTGAGATTATAATATTGCTTGGATGGTATTCAGAGGTTTAGAAAGTCTCCTATTTGTACTTCAGCCCAGGATGTTGCCCATATATGTTATGGTATATAGCGCCCATGGAAACCAATAAGCTTCTTTTTAACTTCTCTAGACTAAGATTGTATAAGGAATGCATCTGAGAAATCTAGCATCTTTCAAATTTCTACTAATTGTCCGAGGCCCTGATGAATTCCTCCTGAATTTTTTCAACCAATATAACGTAACCCATTCATATATAAATAGTTGATTACTCTAGCTGTCATGTAACCCTCTAACTTGAGATTTTTTTTATTTTATGGAAAATGAAATGTGTAGACTATGCTCCACTGATATATTGATAGAACATGGAGTACATGGCCAACAAACAGAAGAACTAACAAGAAAGAAAGAGAATGGAAAAAAAGTCTGAAACATGTTGACAAGGCATTTATATGCCCCAGAATCGAGAAAGTCTAGCTATCAAGCCTCAATGATCAACCAAATCACCTCTTGGCAGGTTGGTAGAGGTATCCTCTTTTCGCTTAGGGGTGACTTGAGTCTTGCTCCCGTTGATAAGAGAAGATTTGACTAGTAATAAAAAGACAACAAGAAAACCTCAATGATCATCCTCTCGTGGCGCTGGCATATAAGCGTCCGCAGTGCATGTTAAAAATTTTCACTGACCCAAAAATATTCTCTAAAAACATGGTGTACATAGCCCAAAGGCAAAAATCTTTCGTAATTGGGTCCTACATGATTGCAGATATGAAGATTATATTTGAAGATTAGTCTATGGCAATATGTTAATCATGGACAATGATCAGTTCCAAAGAAGTTAAACAATCATTGATTGTTTTTTTTCCAGGAGATCCTGGTTCACAGTCATCTGATTTTTGGTTAAGGAAAAACGCTAGGTTTTTTCATGGATGATACCTGAACGGTTGTTTCAGTGTGTTCAAAGAGAAGTGATCATTAACAAACTGAGGAATCCAAGGAGGTTAAGTGCTCTGTTTTGCAAGAGTGGCAAGTTGAAATGCTCTGAATTTCTAGTTAAGCCAAAAGCCCAACTTTACGACAGCTAGAACAAGGTTAACTGAGCTTAATTGAGATGAGGGGAGCTGAACAATGTTATTTGGGAGTGAGTTGTTTTAATTAAGAGATATTTTTCAGAATGAAGCCAATACAGAGTGTTCAAACATAGATAGGATATGGGATTTAGGCAAGGATATAGAGGAAGAAGTAAGGAAAATTATAAACCCTTTAAGATGCCATGGCAGAGTGACTCCAGATATCTGCCACAGTGTCACTCAAGGTGAATACTCCATCCAAGGCCAATCAAGATATGTTTGTGGATGCATAGATAACAACTCGATGAGGTTAGGAAAGAATTGACTTACAGACTTTTCTATTATGAGTTTGAGCAAGCAATTTTTTTTTGAACCTTTAGCAAGCAGAGGTGATCAGAAATTGCATAACATAAGAGTGCCAACATAATTATTATCTTTAATAAAAAATATCTTTCTTTAATTATTGGAAATAATTTTCTTACTATAATGTTAATGATTTTCCTCTTTTTTTTTTCAGTTCTTTTTATATACATGTAAATGCTAACACTCAGATGATCCATTTCATGCTAAGTGATGCACTTGAGAGTCCTAGTGACCCTTGAGTTCCCTCTTTCGTGTGATTTGAATTATCTTCCCATATACATTTACATAATTTATTCGTGAATAAATTTTTTGATTACCCACCAAAAAAAAAAAAAAGAAATGAAAAGAAGGAACGAAGAATATTTTTTTTAATGGGAGCAACTTCCGTTTCCTCTTATAGATGAAGAAATTAAAGGAGAAGCTTTCCTTACACACCATCAATCAAGCTTTCCTTTCTGACGGTCAATCAATCTAGGGAGTACTTATCGTCAGTCTTACAATTGAAACTACTGAGAGCCAATGGGGGCAGCGCCGCTGAGTGCCTAGGCCTAATCGACCCTTGCATTGGCTTCTCCAACAATCTATTTTAAAATCTTATTTTAACAACTTAATCTACTAACCTATATAACAAATCCATTTAATCATGAACTTAAATTAGACTGAAGATTGAAATTCAAATTTTGGTGGTTATGTGAAATTCAAATTCTATATTCAAATTTTAATATTGGGTGGAATTTCACCATACAAATATGTTGGCCTTGGGTCACTGTCAGACAACTCATCCTTGGTGTCACCCTTGTCCCCTTCTACTACATCATCCAACATGAAGTTTGTATTGACCATCAATTGATAGTCACCCCTTTTGTTATCTTCAATTGGTTATTAAGTCTGGATTTTGACTAATGGTTCACATTTTTTACTTTTTTGAGATAAATGTAGGTGCGATCTTATTAATAGATATCTCCCGAACAAAAGGAGAGGGATCTCCAGGCAAAGATTAGTAGAATTAATAAATGTAGTTAACTATGAAAACATCCATCAAAACCAAAAGTCAGAATGAGAAGACAAATGAAACCCCTTGTTACGCAGACCAAGAGCATGTAACCGTGGAAGGAATCTCCACACCAAGAATACAAATGGTACATCATTTACTCACGTGTTCTCCTCGTATATCCTCTTCCATTGGAATAAGCATTCATTGAAAGTCAACTAGATACTCCAATAACTTGCTGAGGAACGGGCAATTGGAATTTTGCGAGAATGCTATTATCACTCTTTTTGCGTCTCCGTCTTCTAGGTGCCATTTTACTTTCAATGGTACTCTTAAAAATTCTTTATGCCTGCCTAGTATTTTTGATGTGCATATTGAATGAGTGCATGCATCTATATGAAAAAATTGGAATTGAAATTAACTTTGATTTTTTAAACTGAGTAGAATTCTAGAAAGACTTATTCAACCTCCCTTCTGAGTCTTGTATCATTAATAAAGGGACTTTCACATATTGTATATCTAACTAATATGCCAATATCACTTGGGCTTTGGTGGTACAAAATGGTTGATACTTGGCCACAGAGGTCTCATACCCTTTGCCAACCCAATTGACACATAACATACCACCATACTTATAGGACGACACACACTTAAGGGCTTATTTGGCATTCATTCTCATTCTCATAATGCTGAAACACCCTGGAAAATTGCGTTTGGAATCCTTTATTCCTGTATTTATTCTTGGACATTCCAAGCCAAATTTCTCCTTCCACGGAATCTACCAAGATTCATGGGAAGGAAGAATTCTCCTTCTGGGCCAGAGTTACTAAACTTTAAATGGCTAGACAGGCTTTTTTGGTTCTGGCAGCTCTTACCATACAACTTTTGGTGTAATTTTATTTTTTACCTTTGACCAGTTATCTATTTCTTAGATCCCTGGGGTATTCGAGCTCTGATGTGGGTTTGGCATATGCCTATTTATCATATAGTGGCCAGATACATCAAAGACACCTAGGTGTTGCATTACAGAGATGTAAGTACTTAAACAGTTTGAGTCTCATAGCTTGAGCCAGGCCCACCTAGGTCCCATATCCTAGGCTGGCCCAATTGACATTTAATTGTCCACCATCTGTAGCAGCAACAATAATGTCCCAAGTTTGGTAGAAGGCCTCACTATCAACATCCTTGTCAAGTAAGGAAAGTAGTGAATATGCTCGTGTTCTCGCTCCTCTGCTTTTCTTCTACGACAATATGATAATTGGCCACATCTATCATCCAGACATCTGGGGATGGGTTAAAGGCACTGAGTGAGGAGCCATACCTGATGAGGTGGCATGAGAACTGCTGTTGGCTATAAATTGGATTATTAGCAAATTAATCTCATTTACGATGAATTATAAGTATCCGTTTCTATATTTTTTTTTCCTTAGTGCCATCTTTTGTCTTTATATGATCATCCAAATATGATGAACACTGAATACAGGCTAGGAATTATCCTAGTAGTATGCTTATGTATCTTTTAACTTTTTCGAGAGTCATGGAAGGTAGGAAGGGAAGTCAACATCTTGCGCTGAATATAGGCCAGTTTTGTTCTCCTGGGCCTGTTTGTATTCTGTCTTTAAAGCAAGCTCATCTTGCACTGACATCATATTCATGAGTGTCCCTAAAATGAATTTTAACAGATACATGTGCAATGTGTGCCTTCATTGTCATACAACATCTAGATTCTTGCTATCCTGGGAAACATGGAAATTGTTGTAGTTCTGTCACTAGATCAGATTCCATGCCATAGAATCGAATTTACCATGTATCTTGTAATTTTCTCAGCAATCTGGAAGAGGAAGCACAGATTCCTCTGTAGCCTGCCAAAAACTGATGGGGGATCTGCAAACAGTGTTTGAAGTGCTTCCAAAAGACATGCAACAGTGTCTTCTTATTAACCCCCAAACTGCATCCCTTCTTCAAGGCAGCCTGGGCTGATAAAAAATTTCATTGTAGACTTCCATACATGATGGGCTTGTCCACTCCAACATGTGCTTTGAAAGTGCCATAGTAGCATGTTGCCTTGCAAAAGAGGAAGGCTGTTTTGCCCAGAATCCAGTCTCTGCTTTCAAGCCTCATTCAGGTCAGTGGAGTTTTGGTGCAGTATATTCTTATTCATCTCTTCAGAATATGCATGCCATACCTGATTCCATTTCCCTATTTAATCAGGCCATTTATTCGAACTCTTTTATTCTAATGTGTATTCTTCTCTTTATTGTTTTATTCATATTCAAACCTACTTGTCAACCATTGTTGCAATTAGCTGAACTAGAAATCATATTCTCTTCCAAGTTTGGAAGATGGGCAAGAGTAAAATTGTAACATAACCATTTTAACTCGAAGATGAGCAGATTTTATCAGGGAAATTTCTAGCCAGCAATTTGCATGGGATAATGCTGTTCTTCGGGCAGCAGCATGCGACTCAAGTTGAACAGTATGGTGAAACATGTTGCAGAAAATGCCAGCTCTGCACTTTGTATAGCAGAGCCAGCACCTTTTTTTTTTTTTTTTTCTGGACTAGGTATTTTTGTACCAAATTCTTGGTGTGCTAATCAGACTGTTACGAAATATTGTGGCCAACTTTTCATTTGCAAAATGGTGAGAATGTTTGGCTTGCTTGCTCTGCTAGTTTCAAGCTCACCTGATGCATGGGCTAGTCAGAATCAACCCATTGTAACAGCTGATTAGTGAGTTTGTGTCTTCTGATGGATTTGACAGGGACACATATTGTTCCCCCATTACATTCATCTCATGTCTGGCTGATGGAGCAATCAAGGCATTGTTTATCAATAATTTTGTGGTAATGCATTATTACTATCAGCTTACACTCATGTCATTTTATAGCTGCCTGGTTGCACTCACAGTAATGAGGTATATATCCCGTTGGAATTTTTTTTTACATGTTTAACAAATGAGTTCATACAATTTATTGGAACATATATTTATTTTTTTATAAAAGTATATACCTCATTCAATGAGGTATGCTATTTTAAAGAAAATAAAAAGAGAAATGATATGTTAAGTCTCTTGTGTAGCCCCAGTTGTAATCCATACCTTTTATCTTTTTTTTTTAATTATAAAAATTTATAAACTTTTCTATTGAAGTACATATTGTTATACAAAATGAAATATATACTAAGATATAATAGTGTATTTTTCTTTTTGAAAAAATGATTTTTTTACTCTATACATTGATAGAATCTCATGCGTTATGATAATACAATATACTATATTATCATAGTGTATGAGGTTGTAAAATGAGCTATAAAATGAATGGTGTATATCAGCGCTCAAATAAAAAAGTGATAAATGTAATATATTATACTATCATATTGTATAAGGCTGTAGAATGAGCTATAAAATGAATTGTGTATATCAGCGCTCAAATAAAAAAGGGTACGGATTGCATTAGGAGTTGAGTAGTTATTTGAGTTTTTGTGGTCCTGGGTCCACGCTGAATCTCAATGGAAAGTGTGTTTTAATTTCTCACTGTACCTGTTCAGGTGATCTGTTAAACAAGCTTTAGTATCCTTTATATCCTTAAAATGATAATCTCAAATCCAGAAATGAAATATATTTGCACGCAATGCATGAGATGAGCATAACATTGTATCCTCATGCACCTCAGACCAATCCATTGTGGTTAACCTAGATCACTAAGTTGATATACTTAGTTTATTTATATTTATAACTTCATTTACGATTGATTTTGCAGTCACTTATACAGTGTGATAATACAATATATATTTTGTCATCATAGCAGATACCGCATGTATGAAAAATTATTTTTTTTTTATTTTTTCAAAAGAAAGAAAAATACGCAGTGTATGTTTCACTTTTAATAACAATACGCACTTTAATGGATCAATGTATATTTTATAAAAAAAGAAAATTGATGAAGACAACGGATGAGGCTACACGCGTGACATCATTTCTCACGAAAACATCTATTTGAACTTGTGATCAAATGGATTATGTGTTGCAGTAATTGATTGGGAGGAATGATTAATGATGAGTAAAATGTCACGGAGTCTTTTTTTTCCGCCTTAACTCCAGTCCTCACAAGTTTTGATCACTGTGATTTTATAAAAAAAAAAAAAAATTGTGTGAAACTATTTATAAAAAATTTAAAATTTTTTTTAAAAAATGTATCTCGTTAATATGAGTTTGACGTGTAACAAAGCTCCAATGATTAATAAAAGACCGAAATAAAGCTCGAATGATTAATAAATGCCTTGTGATTCTTCAGGTATGGCCCACTGAAAAGGTTGTTACCTGACAAATCAATCAATCTGGGTGCATGTGCCCCTCCACCCATGGCAACATCCCACATGATCCCTCTCCTCTGTGGAGGAAATTGCTGTGTGCACACAGTATATACTCTTTACTTGGGTGCATTTTCAATCATGTATCCTCATTGGTCTTGCTTACTCGCATTACAATTTTTTTATTTTATATTTTCTTATAAGGATTAAACACGCTTGAGTCTCTATAAACATCTATAAATCCATATAAGTCCTTATAAACTTTAGACAGGACAATCGCATCCCTAAAAACATAGAAAATATCTAATATATTCCTACTGTTAAATCATTTTTTAATATATCAGGATTAAAATTCATCATAGGCGTGATTTTACTATTATACCATCCACAATACATAACATGATGATTAATATGAGCTTTTTAACTTGTTTAATCATCTCATCAAAATGTAAAATAAAAATCTAAGTAATATCTATAGTATAATAAATATGATACATAAACAAAATCATCTTCATAATTATAATTGTTTGAAATAAAAGCAAAAAATAATAATAATGGAGTAGTACGCAACAATAAAGTCAAAATCCGCAAAAGAAAAAAAAGTGAAAATAAGTTTGATCAAGGGCAAGATGGTCATTTAAAAGGATATATATGTTTTTTTTTCTATTTTTTCAGTTATTTATATGAGTGTTTAATTTCACACAGATGGAATGTTATGAGAATATATCATTAAATTGGATAAAAAGTTAACATATGGATTAAATTGACCCACCATAACAGTTTAAAGGACATGTATGTCCGACTCCAAGTTTGCAAGGACTTATATGGATTTGTGGATGTTTACAGGGACTCAAATGTCTTTGACCCTTTTTATAAATGATATTTTTTAATTAATTTGAGTATATATTTTATATTTTATAAAAGTGCATACTTTATTAAAGTATATGATTTAAAAAAAAAAAAACATGTGAAGCTTATGTTTTGAACCGTAAAATGGACCGAGTATAAAATCTTTCAGAATGAGTGTAACATTTTTCATCATTTAATACTCCTAAAAGAACAAAAAGGAAAATGTTATACTCAATTCCATACAGCCCAATTTTTCAGACTGAGTTTGCACATCACTATGAGGAGGTCAAGCACGATGCGAAGGAGGCGAATGAGTGGGCTAAGGACTTTCAGTCGGCCTTCGAAAAGGTGCAACGTGAGAACAAACAACTTCGGATAGACCCCTGGTGGATGACAGCGAACTCCTCAACTCTGATGACAATCGCCCCACGAGCAATTGGTGAAGTCATTTAATTCTAGGAGTTCCAAGAGTTCCTGTATATAGGCATGTCGGTGGGTTGGATTTAGACTTGGATCCAACCTGATAAAAAATACAAAATATCCAAATTGAAGGATTCGAGGTTGATATGGACTTGACCAGAAGGATCTGACTGGGTTTGGGTCCACCCTGACCCGGTCTTATGAACTCAGTTGAGCCAACCCAGTCGTGGAATGATTTGATTTTTGTTTATAATTCAACCCAACACCCATGACCCATCCCATGCCTAGAGGCCATAGACTGCAAACTACCTAGGCCCAAAGCCCATTAAATCCAAACACTATCGCCTGACACTCCACAAGTGAGAACTCACAAGTCACTGCCCAAAATGAAAGTGAAGAGAAACCTTAATGTGAGAGATTTTTCATTCTCAGTTTCTCATCTCCCATTCTCCCCCTCTCTCCTTGACCTCGCATCAACCCGACGTTCTATTTTCTTTCCCTCTCATTCCCCTCTCTCTCCATTTTCTTTCAAATCTGCTCGATACTATCGCCCAACACTTCCCCTCTCTCAGACTCTATACGATAAAGATTCTCTTTAATCAGTTAGGATGCATTTAATCTCATGGTAAGAAAATAATCCATAAAAAATTACAAGAGAGAAATAAAGAGATCATGTAAAGAAAAAATAGGAATCATGATTAATAAGAATATATGTAATTTCATGGGGGTGATTATTTTAACTGTCTAATTAAAATCTATTTAATCGAATGGTGATTAGAGGGTGATATATATATATATATATATATATATATAAAAGAAATTTATGAAACACTAAAGAGATGGAGTTTTGAGACCTAATGTGCCCACGCGTGTGTGGATCACTTTACCGTTTATCTTTTTTAGATATCAACTCTATAAGTGAGTTAATATATAAAGTGAAAAATTCTTTTCTTACTTTCAATACGAGACATTTCCCAAGACCCCCAAACTCAAATTACATTACAATACACACACATTTAAAAAGTGTGACAATGCGGACAAAACATTCGGCTAATTTTTGTCCTAAAAAGTGTGACGATGCCGACAAAACATTAGGCCAATGTTATGTCAATGGCTGGGCTTTTTCTATATCGGCCCTCTAGTTCTATCAATTTCACAATCACACCCCTATCTGTGTCACAAACAGATCCCTAATATTTATACCCAGGTCCCTGACAAAAAATCGGCCAAAGTCTTTTCTGGGCTATTTGCATATCGACCCCCAAGATCTTACTAAAACTTACAAAATGAATTGGAACTTATTTTGTCTTTTCTTTCCAGATTGATTTTAGATCTATAGATATCACTGTTTATTTGGTTGTGAAAATAAGTACTACTCTTTTTTTTGGACTGTATTTTTTTTATTATATTGTTTATTAGATTTTTTATTTTTGTGGAGTGGGGCGCTAAATGTTTGAAATTTGGTATGATGTATGTCCCTCCTCTCTCCACATGCCCAAGTATTATATTTGCTAGGTTTAGTTCATTGATCTGTCTATTTTTTTTTAATTGGGGCTGTTGTTGTTGACTGGGTTTTATTTTTGGGTGGGATGGTTAGATTGATTTCTTGATGGAGGAAATCATGCTTTTGAATTTGAATTTTTTTTTTCTGGATTGATTTTGTGATGAAATTGCAATATCATTTTGATTAATTTATTTGGCTTACAATGGCTTTTTAAACATGCGCATTTGCGCGTGTATTTAACTAGTGGGTGTGTGCGTGTGTCTCTCTCTCTCCACACACACACACAGTACGTGGATACATCCCCACCACAATAGAATAACAAATAATTGCAACACACATGCTTCTATATCCATAGACAAGAAATTAGTTGATCTATTTTAGCTCAAGCAAATGAAAAGGTTGACAAGTTGACATGTTCTTCACCAGAAATGTTTTGCATTCGGTAGCAAATGAGATATGATCATTGTTCACATCAAGAAATATTTTATGTTCGGTGCAGTGGCAAATGATCTTTGTTTATGTGTTTTTAACAAATCTAAGTATCACTGGTTGTGTGTGTGTATATAGTAAATAATAATTAAGCGCTTCATATTCATTCAACTAGTTGCATTTAGTGGACAAGAAATTGGAGAATATTTATCATTTTTAAAGGTAATGAGTTTTTCCACTATGTTTCTTCTGAGTCAACCTCAGAAGTCATCAAAATTAATTTGGTCCAAAAATAGTTTTCATCAATCTCAATCATCTTGTTATATTTTAATTAGTATGTGAGAGTTGTATCAATCTCATCATCCTTGACCCATATCAACTATGTATTTTCAAAATGGTCAAAATAATTTATGATGGCCAATTGGGATAACAAAAATAATATACAAATCTATATATAAGAAAAAACAAATGTACGGAGTCGGTTTCGGTGGCTGCTACATAAAATACAAAGAGACGTCCAAATCTTTGCTACGTATTAACTATGATGATATATGTTTGTTGAGCTCATAATATAATTAATGTTTAGTTTCTCAAATATCTTAAGTGATCGAGAAGAATGAGGGACATAGAAAAAGTAACATGTCCAAGGTGTTGGGCATAACGGTTGAGAAAAAAGAACCCCTCACGTTCAATCAATTATATGAATAATTGATTGCAGTAGTAGAAGCAGCATGATGTGGTGGCTCATAATAGTTATGATTGTCATAATAAATTCCCCATGAAGTGTTTTAACTAGATACGTCTGTTTGCATTGAGGTATGAACTATTTTAGAATTTATGTCTATTGTAAGAATAAATAATTTTATCAATTATATAAGTGATTTTCTATTTGGTTGTGTTTTTTTTTTTTTTTTTTATTGAAAAACGTAATAATAAAAGTTGAGTTGTTTGGTTGATGAAAAATAAAATGTGAATAAGGTGTAAACAGTTGATTTGACATGTGGACTCTATTCATGTATAAGAGGTGTGATAGGTGATTTGATGTGATGAGATGTGATTTTTTTAATGTAATGGTGGCCCCACTTATCAATGAGAATAGATAAACTGAGTATAGCTTGTCCTAGGGGTTACTTAGAATTGTTATACTATTTTATATTCATTTATACTAGCATAATAATAACAAGTTATACTATGTAAATAAATAGCCATTTTTTCTATCTATTCTTGTACCATTCTTATACTCCCTTATTCCACCTTAAACAACCATCCAAACGGGGTGTAAAGGAATTCCATATCTATCTGGATAAAAAAATCATAACGGTGAGGAGAAAGAAAATAAATATATACATTTCTTCAACGCCAACAAAGAAAATTAATCTCTTGGCTTGTCAGATTCTCATTAAATTGGGATGATCGTATAGAACCCCCGACAGTGTAATAAATATGATATAATTACTTCCACGAAATAAATAAAAATAACAACATAATAAATATGATAGTCATCAGACTGAATAAAACAGTTGAAGCATGTGAACCATGCATACTGTTAAAGAGGCCATGCGTGGAAGTGGAACTCACGTGTGGGTGGTGTAACTTTCTTTAATAATAATGTGGTTTCAGCATTCCCATTCTGTTTTTTATTTTATTCCTCATTCACGGCTTTTACAGTATTGTCATTTCATAAATCCCTTGAAAAGCTTCAATCCAATAATCCTTATCACGATAATTTTCATCTCTTTTTTTTTTGTGAGGAGTATTATTAATTTGATGGTAATCTAAGTAACATTTATTAAATTAAAATACATAGCTGCATTTGAAATTTGAGCCCGTTGCAACTCTCCTGCAATGCCTTACAACTCTATAGATGTCCACCAAAGTGTATATTTCGTTAGGCGATTGGAGGGACAAAAAATGATGTTTCGGATTTGGGGTCGTCAGAATCTGTCCGCTTCTGTCTCACAGGTACCATCCGGTTGCTGGCGATCTTCCTCCTTGAATGGGCCGGACTGGAGATCAGTTTGGGTTTGGTTTGATTTGGACTGAATTTGATGTGTCTTCTCAGGCTGCCTACGTACCCTTGTAAATGGATCAAGTTATATGTAGTTCTTTTTTTGGTGTAAGAATCTAGTGGAAAAATCTTGGAGAGCTGGTTCTCTATTTATAGTACTTTAGTGGGTGCCCTAGAATCAATGGTGGATCTCTCTCCCATCGAACGAATGGGGAGAGATCCTTGATTTAGGTAATCAAATATATGTATATTTAGGGATTTGCATAATGTCATGGCTTTAATTAACATTTAGCAAATTAATATTAATTTTTTAATATTGTTATAATGTTATAAATATATGGTTTTAATTAACATTTTAACAAATTAATTAAAAATTTGAATATAAAATAGTATAATTTATGGTATCATTATAATATACATTAACCCCCGAATATCAAATTTTACACATAAGATTACACATTATTATCTATTATACATTTTCTAAAACAAATAAGTACTGTTATTCGTAATTCATGAATTGAGATTGAAGGGTAAACTAATTAGATGATGATGCATTGATGTGTGATTTTATAAGATAAATTAATTTTTTGAAAGGCGGGGATATATTCATATCTATGTGGACGTTTTTAACATATAAGATAGTGAATATGTTATGACTTACTATTCACGTATTGAAAATAACATACATTTTAGATTGTTAAATGAGTTTTATTGATATTATTTCATATAATTTTAAAAAAAAACATATGTGTAAAATATTATATGTTTTATTAAGATTATTTTTATTTTGACTCCTGTGGACATTTTTATCATGTGTTGAGGAAGACTAATATTGTCTATTCAACGAAGAAAAAAAAATCACACATCAAGATCTAAGATATCAATTTAGATAGGTTAAACAAAAACAAAATACAAAAAAAAAAAAAAAACTAGACCTATTCAATAAATTAAAAAAATATAAAATCATTCAATAAATCAAATCTAAATGAATAGAAAAAAAAGCAAAGATTACAAATTAAAGGAGAGATATTAAATGAATGTTTATCAGATTATTTTTGTTGATGTGTTGAGAGAAATTCACAATTTCCCTTCTCTACAGTGAGGGAATTTTTTTTTTCTTAAATCCTAATAAGATAAAATAGTAAATGTTTTTTCCCTCTATTTGTTTGGCACAAACACCAGTTTTTTGGTGGTCAAGGGAAAAGTTTTTACTTTCCCTCATTTTCTCTCACTTTTCATGAGGCACAAACACACTCTAAAATATCACTTTAATTTTGGGTATGAATATCTATATATAGATAAACAAATTCTCACATGCCAAGTACTCTTTAATAATGTCGCATATGTACACGTTAACGTTATGGTCTGATGAGACCACATGATGAAAATCTGGAGGTATCAAGATGTGTTGGAGTATGATCTGAGAGTGACTAAAATCTGGAGGTATCCTTCCTCGTAGTCGTTTTTTGGATGGAAAGAGTAGACTCCTTGTAGATGGTAAACGTTTACTGCTACATCAGTGTGAGAAAAAACTGTAATACATTTGTGCTAATTAGACATCCAAGTTTTGATTGAGATAAATGATGGAAGATCAATGTCACACATGATCAAAAGGTCAATGGGAAGAAAAATGTCGAGGGACAAATGCTGCTGAAGATTGAGGAATGCATGTGATTGTGTTCCATTTTGTGGGTCCCAACCATTCTAGCTATGTTCTGTCCCAATTTGTATCATGGTACATTACTCCTAAACATGACAATTAGAAGAATCTAACAGAATTGAGACAATCAAAGTCATAAATCTGTATACTTGAAAATAAGTTTATATAGAAAACAAACTTTCAAAAAATATTACACTTGCCTCAATTCCAGGGAAGGAAGATTCTCAGGTATACAGGTTGGGAAAACTGCGCAGCCAATCACCTACGGCCTACTTCTTTCTTGATTCTTCTATATATGTTCCCGGAAGAATTTACTGATGAAATCCTTCAAGAGGATATTGATGGTAATTAAAGCAACAATCAAAATTCAATTGCTTGTTTGATTGAACCATTAGGATGGAGCTTCAGTTGTTCTAAATGTATCTGGGGTGCTGGTCTTTCTTAAACCAACACCAATTCAATTTATTCTTTTGTAAATTCTATTTTGACAGAAAATATATTTCATTTACTGAATAAAAAAATATTAAACAATAAAACAATGTGATGGATTATAAAGAGAACTAGAACTATTGAAAAACATAGTAAAATATCAATTGTATGAAAGTAAAATGAATACATCAATACAAACAAGTACATCCGGAAAAATCCCATATGATAAAAGAGGAGATAAAGCACAAAATTCTCATTAAAAGAAAAAGAAAGAATTAAAGTGAAAAAAAAAAAGAGAAAGGTAAAAGAAATTAATTTTATTGCATTCAGGATAGTTTACTATTACTAGGCCTACTGTGGAAACTTTTTTGTACTATATACCCTGCAACTGAATTACACAGATTATGGTACGGGAGCATCCAAGATAGGGTAATCTGCCTTTTTTTTTTTATTTGGATGGTGTTGTTTGGGAATGCAGAGACATGATTAGGTGAGTATATAGTTCCTTCTGGGCATTCACTAGATTTCAGTATAGTAGAAGAAAAAAACAAATTGAAAGTTCACAAACAACTAAGCAAATCAAATTCAGTGAATCTATATTAAAATTGACAGGGATAAAGAAAACATATATAAATGAATGACATCGGTCCATCTGATTGAGTGAGGTTCTATCCATGTCCCTCTTTTATCTCTCGTACTATATATATATATATATATATATATATATATATATATAATTAAAACTTGTATGTGCAAGCCACATTAAATAAGGTGGTGGTCCTTTCCGACAAGGAACCATAGTCTTACAAGCAAGTACTGCAATCACACGTCTAATCCATTGGAGGTTGTGATTGAAACCACTTCTCCAATCAAAATAAAAACAAACAATTATTTAGGGAATCCCCACATAGAAGTGTAAAAAAATTGGGTGTAATAACACCCACACTACACATTAGACAAAGATAAAGACAAAAAAGAAACAAAAATAAAAATAAAAAACACTATGCATGGATTTTGCATGGGAAGGTGTCATTGGTAATAATTGAAGAACCAAAAAGCATTTGAACAAGGGGATGATGAGAACGCACGTGTTAGGTTTGGAATCTAAAGGGAACAAAACATACGGAGTTGTGTGGAGGCTCAAGCAAAGGCCAGAAAGGAACACAAAAGGTAGTTGGAAATTCAATTATGATTGCTGGGGGAGTACTCCCATATACATGCATGTCAGTGAAAATAGACTACAAAGGGATCACTGTGATAATGGTGACATGGGATTTTTGGCACAAATGGCAGGGATGGCAGATTTATAAAGTCTGCTCCTAGTTCGTACGAATTATATATATATATTGTTATTGTTAATACAAAAAGAGAATCCCATGCAAAATTAAGTAATTAATTTAAATTACAAAGCACACTTTTAAGTTTTAACAACAATATCAATCCCCTCCCCCATCCACTGGACGACCCGATCACATGCATGAGATGTACTTATTATGAATAAATAAGTTTGGACAATATCGCATGCAGATCGAAAACTTACGTTCTTTAATTTTTTTTCATGTATTAAAACATGCATATATTTTAATAAAAATAAAGCATGTACTTTTTAAGAAGTAAAAAAATCACGTCATTTCAAAGTGTAGCATAACCTTATATTCTACGCAATAGCTTTTGAAAGGGCGATTATAAACCAATAGCTCATCCAAATTTGGACTATATACTCATAGGCATGGTTTCTGTAAAATGATAAATATTTAGAATAAATTAACCTAATTTATGTGAATAAAAAGATCATTTTTTTTATCTAGAGTTACATTTGATAATGCATTTTGTTATCCATATTTTTTGTGTTATTATCCTTAACTTTGCATTTAGATTACATGATAAAAAATATGGGATAATTTTAAAAAAAAATTAAAAATATCAAGTCTACCATTTCTATTAATGGGACATTAATCTTATTGGTTTTTGTTTCATAATTTTTTTTTTTTTTGAAGGGTAATCATAAAAGTTGGTTCATGTTTTATAAAATGCGGTTAAAAAATGAGATTAAAGTCCATTTCACCTTTTACCTAGAACAAAATATCCTCATTTTTTCTCTCAAAATATGGACAATTAATTGTTCATGTTTTATCTATTTTCTTTTATGCTATGTGGGATAACATGTGATTTAACCCAATTATTTCTTTATCTCAACCCCTTATCCCAATGTCAAACCAGACCATAAAGAAAATGTTCATTGATACGGGGACCACCCTCCCCGTTCTAGCAAGTTTTATATGTGTGCCATGGAGTTAAATTATAAATGGAATTTACTATATTTGTGATTTGAAGTTACACAATCCTCATCATCACAATGATCCTTCCCAACCAATCGCTAAGCTAGATTTTAATTAGTATTTCACATATATCGGTCTAATCCAACCAACTGGAAATTAATTACCTTCTTTTTATATGTTACCGATATTCAAGTTGCACGAAACTTAAATTTGAAGTTGTCATGATTAAATTTAAGTAGATCGTTGAATAGTTTGTGGGATTAGTAATGTTTAAATTAAATATATATATATATATATATATTTATTTTTTTTATTGTTATTATTGAACAAATGGTGTGTGGATGGACGTGCTCATAATTCATAATTGAAACCAAAAAGCAAATGAACAATTAGGTTTGGAATCTAAAGGGAACAAAACATACGGAGTTGTGTGGAGGCTCAAGCAAAGGCCAGAACGGAACACAAAAAGTAGTTGGAAATTCAATTATGATTGCTGTGGGAGTACTCCCATATACATACATGTCAGTGAAATAATGCATGGGATTTTGGGCACAAATGGCAGGATGGAAGATCCATATTTGTAATTTAAATTAATTATTTAATTTTGCATGGGATTCTCGATCTTTTTTTTTATTAACAATAACAACAATATCAATCACCTCCCCCATCCGCTGGACGACCCGATCACATGCATGAGATGTACTTATTGTTATGAATAAATGTTAGGACAACATCAGGTGCGGCGCATGCAGAACTCACGTTCTTTATTTTTTTTCATGTATTAAAACATACATATATTTTAATAAAAATAAAGCATGTACATTTTAAGAAGTAAAAAAATCACGGCATTTCAAAGTGTAGCATAACCTTATATTATATATAAGCAATAGCTTTTGAAAGGGCAATTATAAATTCATAGGACATATTTGATAAAAGAATAAATATTTATGAAAAGTTAATCTAATTAATGGAGATAAAAAATAATTATTTTTATTAAGATTTATATTTGATAATGTATTTTGTTGTCACTATTTTTTATTTATTTATTATTCTTATCTTTAATTTTGCATTTGGATCACGTGATAAAAAATATGAGATAACTTCAAAAAAATATTTAAAAATATCAAGCCTACCTTTTTTTTTTATTAATGGGGTATTAATATTGTTAGTTTTAGTTTCATGAATTTTTGTTTTTTTGTTTTTTTGAGAATGACCGTCATAAAAGTTGTTTGTGTGTTACAAAATGTGATTAAAAAATAGGGATAAAGTCTGTTTCACCTTTTACATAGAACAAAATATCCCCATTTTTTCTCTTAGACAATTGTCCATGTTTTATCCCTTATTTTCTTATGCAATATGGGATAATATGTAATTTAACCTAATTATTTCTTTATCCCAATGCCAAACCAGGCCCAGGGCTAACCCTGAGACAAGCCACCAAGGCAATTGCCTAGGCCCTCCATCCAAGGAGGGCCTCTGTCATCTGATCAATGGAATTTTGAAAATGAACGGTGGGATCCGATTAAATAAAAATGAATTTGTCCCTTTCAAAACACTCTCACTCTAATAACCCTAAAATCAAGTCTAAAATCTTTTCCCTCAATAAATCCCTCTAACCTATATAATATTTAAATTTTAAACCCTACGTATTTTCTATTAGGAAAAATGACAAAAAAAAAGTCTCATAAAAGTTAGAAATACTCAAATCAGTCATTTTTTAAAATTATACAAAAAAAAGTCTTATTTTACAATTTTGAAAACACAAAAGACTAACATACCCTTATGTAATTAGATCCTTAACATATTCTATACCTCTTAATTTTTTTAAAATATTTCACCCCTCTTAATTTTGTTAATGTATTTCACACGTTCTCACGTAGAACTTGTTTTTTATTTTAAATTCTTTGTGATTGAGTGGATTTTGTGAGAAATGTGCTAATAATTTGAGTTTTTAATGATGAACTCCATTAAATGTTGATGCTTCTTTAAAAAAATGGATATGCACTAATGACGCTATAAAAATAAGTGAATAGGCAAGCAAAAAAAATGAATTATAATTTAAATTATCATCTGCTGCATTGGGGCATAATACATATTTAAATTAAATATTACGATTATACACAATGAAAAATGATAAACAACATCCTAGGTAAGATATACATAAGATATATACATAACTACAAAACCTCTAAGGGGATTGAAATGGGTAAATATAGAGAGAGATTGTTGTTTTGTAGGAAAAATAGGTTTTTGGTATGGAATAACCTAACAAGGGTTAGAGGGATGTTAAAGATCTAATTACATAAGGGTAAATTAGTCTTTTATGTTTCTAAAATTGTGAAATGAGGTTTTTTTAGGTATAATTTTAAAAAGTGATTGATTTGGATATTTCTAATTTTTAGAAGTTTTTTTTGGTCATTTTCCCTTTTTAGTATTACAATTTTCTCATTCTATCAAAACTTTATTATTTTATGGCTTTTTATGTGAATATAATAATGTAGAAGGTTGTAATTTAAATAATTTTATAATATTGTGTATATATTTTGTAATATTTATGTCTTAAAATAAAATTATGTGTAATATTTTAACAATCTACACTTTAAAAAAAAAATAAATATAGGGCCTCACTTTGAAAGTTTGCCTAGGGCCCAACCAAAAAATTTAATTATCAGGACAGCCTAACCAGGACATAAAGAAAATGCTGATCGAAATGGGACCACCCTCCCTATTCTAGTAAGTTATATATGTAGGTCATGGAGTTAAATTACAAATGGAATTTATTTGTCATTTGAAAGTTACCTAATCCGCAATCATCATTATGATCCTCCCCAACCAATCGCTAAGCTAGATTTTTAATTAACTAGTTGATGTACATGTACGTTGTATAAGAAAAAACGTACATGAATGCTGTATAAGTCTAATAGTATATGAAAATGCACATAGATAATGCTGAAGAAAAATGTGACATTATATAAATATATCAAACAAATACACGTAATATCAAATATATCTTTACGATATAGTGATAAACCATTTATAAAATTATTGACATGTATAATGTATTATTCATAAATATAATTTAATCAGATTTAATTATTATATATATATTTCAAGTAAGTTATGATTGTGACGGCCCGTGTCCCAAACCCTCGACACATGCACGCCACGTGTTTCAAAACTCACCATTCTTTTATATATAAAAAAATATTGAAATAACCACCCTATATAAACTCATCTGGTAACAACCCTAGGATAACATATAATCATCAAGAAATATATAATCACCTATATAAACTCACCCAGGAAAGTTTAAGCAGTCAACAGAGCATCTAACACACCTCATATACAGTCATCCATATATACAGAGCATTTTAACATAGGCATGGTTCACTAGACCAGCCTCTACAAAAAATAATCATATACAGATCCAAAACATCAACAATATCCATATCTATATATATATATACCTATCACCAACTGGACGTGACCCCCAAAAGAAGACAAAGTCAACGCCCAAGAACCCCCGCCTCTACTCTGCAAAAATAGGAAAATAGAATAGAATGAGCGAAAGATGCTCAGTAAGCAACCCAGACATTCCACGCATAAGGAAAACAAGGATGACATCAAAGTCAAGCTTCGTCAACATCAGGTCAAAGCATAATAACACATGAAAGCACTCTATAGAGAACAATAACATCGCTGATATATAAAAATATGAATGAATAGCTCAAACGAACACATCACAAGTGATAGGACCAATAAATATCATCAAGAAGCAACACCACTGGACTGAAGGCACATACTCTGAAATCACCCATCAAGCAAAGAAGGTCAATTAACTCATTGATGGCACTCGAGATGTCACAACTTTACAAGAATGATAAGGGAATCACAACTCTGGCTCCTGAATGACTGAAGCTCTGGATAGACCATCTACATGACCCCATCTCGGCCCCTATGTCCGGGATGTCCACATCTATACCTCTCGCGTGTGGCCCTCGGAACGTCCACCGCGGAATCGCTACCTGGCCCTCGGAACGTCCAGGCACGGCAGGGTATTCTCAAGTCCCCCTCGCTGGACCGTACGTACTCATGCGCGCTGGGGAGGTAATCCTCAACCCTCACTGTAAGGTCTATGGTCATCCAACTCCAAGAATACAAATTCAAGAGGTAATATACAAGCAATGAAACACACAGTACAAGGCTTCATGGTCGGACAGCACGACCATGCAGATCATAGATCAATGGCAAGACACTGGGATGGATACATCATGATCAAAGAAAGGCTCACAAATCAACTATAGATTTAGTAACTCTCGAAAACTGTCTAGAACAATGATAAATGACAACGATTAGATAATGATGATGAATCACGAAGCAAACCTCAATAATGACACTTCAAAGACTAATCTGAACTGGGATAACATAAACCACACTCTCGAATGATAATTGAATTATAGTGGATAAATATGAAGCAAGCCTCAATGAGAAACAATTCTAATTAATAAAGGTGACATGAATAATTCTGGGTCTCAACAATATAGTATAGTAACCGACAATAGTTGTTTCACGAATAAATAGGGATAAAAACAGTTTTGAATATCAAACAATATCAGAGATGATAAGAAACAACAATGAAGCGCGGAATTGAAAATAACAAACACAAATATTGGGTCACTTATGACAATACCACGTGGAATGGAATGTAGGACAAGCAAATATCGATCGGGTTACTTACCCCGCAATTCACCACCTCAACTAGACTCATCCTATTCCAACTCTTAAAACAGGCAGAGAGGAAATCCACTGATAAAAATATAATCTCAATCAGATACTAACATATAATTCTAATAATCAAGAAATTCTCAGTTTCCCCCAAATCAAATCCGATGTCCTAAATACAAACCCTAAGTTAACGCAATCAAAATAACTCTCCAATTCTTATTTACCCAGCCCCAAGAACAAATTCATATTTCAGTCCCAAATCACAATTTTTAATTTAGAACTAAAATAGAACAACCCTAGATGAAGAATAACGATGAAAAGAACAAGAATCCTTACCCAGTATAGCACGAAAAATATTCCACGAAGCTTTTCCTAATTTTTCCCAATTTTTCCCCTTTTTGTTTTCCCTCAAATGAGTCTCGGACGACTCTCTCTCTCACCATATATAACCACCCACGCCACCGACTCACCTAACAATCAAATGAAATTTATAAATCCGCTAAAATTACCAAAGTACCCCTCCTTAATAACCTGCGCAGCCTCGACTCAAACCGCTATATCTTGTTGTAGGAGAGTCCACTTCAAATGATTCAATTTCTGTTGGAAAGGTAACGAAAATATGTATAACTTCTATGTCTAGACCAAGATCAAAAAAAGCCTCCAACTATATTAAAAGAAGCGACGAACAGAAGACCTTGCGATTTCTTCTTCTAAGGGTAGAAATGGTAAAACAGCCATAACTTTTCTAATATAGCTCCAAATGACACCAAACTAATTTTATATGAGAGATAACTCAAAAATGAAGACTTCATATGTTTAGCGCAAAATCCAATTATGCCTCGAAGGTGCTTTCTGAAAATGTAACCAAATGCAAGGCTTCAAGGACAAAAAGCTTAATAACATAAACTTATCATATTTTGCAATCCAAACACGTAAATATTAGCATAAGTCGGCATAAGAGGATCCGGGCTATTACAATGATGTTTCTGACAAGAACAATGTATTTATACACAATTATTTTACTTTAAATTATAATTAATCACTTTTATTCTCTTGAACCAATAACAACTGCTACCTTGCCCACTTTATTAGATAGCCAATCGATCACTGAAATTAAGCATCTTTTGATATAAATACATAATTAAGTTATAAATACTTAAGAGGAATCACGTCTCAAATATTGAAATGAATAAAAGTACAGAAATAAGCTAAAAATAATTAAAGGAATCACATCTCAAATATTTATAATTTGCATTGAAATTGCAATAGTATTTTCATTCACAAAGCATGCATGGATGTTTCAAACCAAAGAACAAACACCTCATGCGAATTCACCAAATCCATCAAGCATTGATACGAGCAACACCTTCCTGAGGATCTCGTCGGAGATCGTTGCTTCATGTTTTTCAAAAAGGTTCCTATTAAAGTTCTGTCTTAATCCTACAAAATAAAAGGCATACATCAAATCCTTTTATATCATGTGTATTTATCACAAAGTCATGTCATGTTACGTAAAAGCTAGATCTTTCTCACGGCTTGCCAAATTAAATGCACACAGTAATAACAAAATATATTGTCATGCAATTATAAATCTAATAAATCCCAAGGCCTGCATAACAAAAAAAATTTGGTCTAATACATTAACAATATTCTTGACGAGTATAAAGAGCTAATGGAAAAACATCACATCTCCACATAATAAATCAAAGTCCTATTTCTTTTTGGAGCATCCATAAATGATTATATGATGAATATTTTTTTAAAAAAAATCAACGGATTAACCATTTTGAGATCTAAGATTGACAAAGGGCTTCATAACATGAATTAGATGTGACTTGGTCGTATTGGAGGAGGCGGGGTAGGAGGAGTCAGTGACCCCAAAAAGGATATTATCGACAAAGGAGGCAAAGGACTCAAAGCGGGAAAGAAAACAGGGCAACGACGAAGATGTTTATCGTTGGTGACCTGAATACAGTGAGAATGAAGAGGTCCGAGAGGCGGTTAAAGTGATCCTTGGAATTCAACATTGACAAGTGGTCGTGAAGACCTCGACAAGCTTCTTGAACTCTACCTCCTCCGCTTCTTCTCCTCCCCCCACGCGGCCTCCTTTCATCTGTGCGTCAAGTAATTGTTAGGGTTTTCATTTTCATTTTGTAAGGTTTCATAAAAAGTAATAATTGATGACTCTTTGTAATCCCATCCCATCCGGGAATGCTAAGTTGAAAGAATGAATTGAATAGAAAAAAGGTAAATATGTCAAACGAAAGGACATTTGTGATAGGAATTGATTTTCAAGAATTGAGAAAAGTAAACATGTCAAGTGAATGTTTTTCATGGATTGATACTTTTATAGGTAGTATAGATAGATAGATATAGATATGGAATAGATAGATATAGATATATTAGATATAGATATAGATATATGCAAAAGCAATGATTTAGCATGTGAGAAAATCTCAACCATCTATAACATTGGAAGACTTCCAGATTCTCATAAATCCAAACAAACCAATTGCTATTTCAAGGGGTCAGTCTGCATCTCCAATTCTAGTCTACACGTGTTTTAAATTTTTTAAAAATAGTATATCTCATTTAATGATGTATATGCTTTTATAAAAAATGAAGCATATACTCCAATGAATTGCATGAATGTATTTATGAAAAATGTAAAACAATTCTTTTGAAGCATATATCATGTTAACATGAGCATTTAGTCCATTAATTTTTTATCGACACATATAGGGCTAGAATTGGGGCTGAAAATGGATCTGGGTATAACAACACCTTATTTCTATTCTTTGGGTTTGTTGGGCCATGTTGGGATATAATGTCTCGCATCCAATATACAAAAATGTAAGCAAAATAGTACAAGAGTAATGTCTATAAGACAATGAATAACAAGCAAAGCGTACTGATTTGGTGAATGTTTAGTTCAGTTGAATGATGAAGACTGAAGTTAGAGTTGAACTTTGTGTCTTTAAGATTAAATTTTCTCTGCATTGGTACTCATGGGTTTCGACGACAGTCTTCCACGATATAACGGTCAGATAGTCATCTAGTAGCAGCACTTCAAACCAGAGAACCAGCGAACCCATTGTGATTTTCTTATTATCTTTGACTTAAATGCTTTGGAGACTCGAATGCAGATTCTCAATGACTAGAATGCCTATTGCAGTTAATATAATGATTGGATTATTGAAAATGCATATGCCATGCTCTGTTTTCTTTCCTTCTCATTCCCCCCCCCCCCTCTCTCTCTCTCTCTCTCTCTCTCTCTCTCTCTCTCTCTCACTCTATACAATAAAAATTTTCTTTAATCAATTGGCGTGCATTCAATCAGATGTCAGAAAATAATCCATAAAAAAATTACAAGAGAAAAAGAAAGAGATCATGTGCTCATGATAATATATGTGATTTCATGGGTGATTTTTTTAACCATCTAATTAAAATCCATTTAATTGGATGATAATGAGAGAGTGATATATATAAAAATCAAAAAGAAATTTATGGAACACTAAAAGATCAAGTTTTGAGACAGATATAATGCTTTCTTTGAAGTGTTATTTGTCCCTGAAAATATGTTTAAGGAACAAATTTATATGTGGATTACTTTTCCTTTTGTCTTTTCAAGACATCACTCTATAAGTGAGCCAATATATAAAATGAAAAATTCTTGTCTCACTTCAACCATGGGATTATTCCCAAAATCCCAAACCCAAGTTACATTACTAATATATATATATATACACACACACACACACACACACACACGCAACACGCACGTGCTAAAGAACGTGCATATAAATAAACAATTAAATAATGATAATTATATAAAAATTAAATATTTATTAAATAAAAAAATATATAAACTTGTGCCTTTGTGTATATATATATACAATGCTAAAAAAAATGTGCTACATACAAAAATAACATGTACATATCTCTGAAATATCAATCACAGGTTTTCTTATATATAAAAATAAAAACAGTGGACATATTAATGGTTCAACAACTAATAAATGAAAAATCATCAATATTTTTAATATAAAAAATAAAAAGGTAGTCAAATTTTTGTGCACTTATTTTACTCTCACAAATAAATCATTAAAAATAAAATATGCAGTCTTGAAAAAAAGCCAAATAAACAATCAAATCTTTTAATAAGTCTTAAAAAATTCTAAAAATCTCTCTATCTATATAGACCAAATGTATCTCATAAAGAAAAAACAATAATTTATTTTGCCACAACTTAGCATTTCATGAAAATGTTGACACATTTTTCAACATATCATTCACATATAAAAGTTATATTAATTATTAATTTTATTCCTACCTACAAAGAACTAATAAATTTTATTCATCGATATTATATACAAATTACTTAAATGTTATCCAAAGATTCTCATTACATTATTTTGTAGTTGAAATTTATTTTCTAAATAATTGTTTTTAAATGATTATTGAAATAAAAAACCTTACGAACATCAACTCTACTTTTGACTAAAATAATTAATTAGATTACAAAAATAAAATCAAAATATTAAAAAGAACAACTTACTCTTCCTGTGTGTTGAACTCTGTGTATGCCTTAATCAATTCTCTTGAAAACATTCAATCAAAAAAATGATTAGAACTTTTTTTTATTGTTAAGCAATCAGAGCAAAAATATTGTTAAAGATATTCAAAACAAAACACATTCATCATTTTTATAAAAGTCATCTTAAAACAAATATAAAACCTAATTTTTTAATCTAATTATTATTAAAACATAAGCAAGCATAAATCATATAACATAAAATAAAATAAAAATTCTTTTCTAAATAGACAAAAACCCAAAAAATAAACACGGAATTTAAATTTAAAAACATTAAAACTAGTTTTTTTTTTATATATTTCTTTTAATACATTTTTATCAATCAAGGAATTTAAATTTAAAAATAAAAATTGATTTGATATCTAGTATTTATTTAATATTAAATCATCTATTAATTTTTTTTAATTTAATAATTATCCAGTCTTTTTTTGTTTTTAAATCCCCATAAATTCGGGATGAAATAAACTATCAAACACAAATAAAATACGGATAAGATTTAAAAAAAAATACATAAATAGTTTATTAAATAAGAATACCAACAAAAAAGTGATTAAAAAAAATAAAAATAAAAGAAGATAAAGATAAATGGAAATGAATAACAAAAAAGGTGGATCTCTTTCACTTAATAGATAAGTTTTAGATATTAACAATCAATCAATTGTTTAAATGATAAAAAGGGTAATGAAAATATTGGGCATAAACTTTTTAATAAGTCAGTAATAAATAAACACACTTAAAAAGTGTGACGATGTCAGACAAAAAACATTCAGCCTGAGCTTTTTGCATATCACCCCCAGATTCTGTCTATTTCACAATCACACCCCTATCTGTGTCATAAACAGGTCCTGAATATTTATACCCACGTCCCTGACAAAAAAATCGACCGATTGCATATCGGCACCCTGAATCTTACTAATTTACAAAAGGAATCGGAATTTGTTGTCTTTTGTTCCTGGTTTGATGTTAGATCTACAGATATTGCTGTTTCTTTGGCTATGAAAATAAATACTCCTTCTTTGAACTGTATTTTTTTTATTGATTATATTGTTTGTTATATATATATTTTTTTTTGGATGGAGTGAGGCACTGAATGTTTGGAATTTGGTATGAGGGTATGTTCCTCCTCTTCATAGATGCCCAAGTATATATTTGCTTGCTTTGGTTCTTTGATCTCTCTCTCTTTTTTTTTTTGATGTCGAGTTGTTGTTGACTGGAATTTATTTTTGGATGAATGGATGAGATGTGTGGCTTTAGTTAGATTGATTTTTAGATGGAGGAAATCATGCTTTTGAATTAGAAATTTTTTCTATTTTTTTGTTTTTGGATTGATTTTGTGATGAAATTATAATATTCCACTTGGTTTCATTTATTTGGCTTACAATGGCTTTTTAAACATGCGCATTTGTGCGTGTATTTAACTTGTGTTTTTGTGTGTGTGTGTGTGTGTGTGTGTCATATAGGTATATATGTATATATATTGTGATTGGAGTCCTTGGATATATCCCCACGGCAATAGAATAACAAATAATTGCAACACACATGCTTCTTTATCCATTGACAAGAAATTAGTTGATCTATTTTAGTTCAAGCAAATGAAAAGGATGGGGTCTCCTTAGGGGGGCATTTGACAAGTTGACATGTTCTTTAATTTCTAGAAATGTTTTGTTTTATTCGGTAGCAAACGAGATCATTGTTCACATCAAGAAATATTTTATGTTTGCTGCAGTGGCAAATAATCTTTGTTTATGTGTTTTTAACAAATCTAAGTATCACTAGTTGTGTGTATATATATAGAATAATTAAGCGCTTTATATTCATTCAACTAGTTGCATTTAATGGACGAAATCGGAGAATATTTATCATTTTTTAAGGTAATGATTTTTTCAACTATGTTTCTTCTGAGTCAACTTCAGAAGTCATCAAAATTAACATGGTCCAAAAATAGTTTCCATCAATCTCAATCATCTTGTCATATATTTAATTAGTATGTGAGAGTTGTATCAATCTCATCATCCTTGACCCATATCAACTATCTATTTTCAAAATAATTTATGATGGCCAATTGGGAAAACAAAAAATAATATACAAATCTATATAAGAAAAAACAAATGTCCGTAGTAGGTTTCGGTGGCTGCTACATAAAATACAAAGAGATGTCCAAATCTTTGCTACGTATTAACTATGATGATATATGTTTGTTGAGCTCATAATATAATTAATGTTTAGTTTCTGAAACATTTTAAGTGATCGAGAAGAATGAGGGACATAGAAAAAGTAACATGTCCAAGTTGTTGGGCATAACGGTTGAGAAAAAAGAACCCCTCACGTTCAATCAATTAATTGAATACTTGATTGCAGTAGTAGAAGATGTGGTGGCTCATAATAGTTATGATTGTCATAATATATTCCTATCAAGTGTTTTAACTAGATAAAGAAACTTACTCAGCTAGACATAACCATATCCATCTAGACAAAAAATGATAATGCATGGTGAAAAAGAAAGTAAATAATTATATATATTTCTTGGGTTAAGTTTCCAAATAGCAATGCAGCCAATCTCCTATTATTCTTATGCCCCGTCTGTTAAAAAAAAAAAAAAAATTTAAACTCCTACAGTAAATACTCAATTTTTTTATTTATCATTCCGTCTTTAATTCTCTCATTCCTAGCAATTCATAGTTTTTTCTCTATAAGTGCATATATGTTTTCTGTAACTTACATAATATAAAATATAATTTCTGTAAATATTATCTATAAATGCATTATTATGCATATCATGTAAAAATGGTAACCTGTAAAACACAAGAGAAACATACGTTAATGCATAACACCTGAACATATTTTATCATAATAAATACATCAAAGCACTTGAATTCATTGACTGTTTGCATTCCAACGTTCTTTTCCTATCCTAATGAATTGAGCTGTTGTCTTTCCCCGGATCTTCTTCATGTCATTTTGGCTGAAGTCGATTCAACTGTTACATCTTCGAGTTAGCAAACGTGCATCACTAGGAAGAAAGCGTAATCCAAACTATATTAGAGATGCAATGATTAGTCAAACACTCAAATAAATTAAACACCAACAAGTATGTACTTTATGGCATTATAAGAACCACGCATGCATTAATGTTATGTATTAATGTATGTTTCTATAGTGTTTTGTAAGTTCTCATTTTTATATGACATAATAATACATTTACTATTATATTTATAGAAATTATATTTTCAATTATGTAAGTTACTGAAAATATATATGTACTTATAGAAAAAAAATTACGATTTAGTGGGGTCGGAGGAATTAAAGGGAGGAGGATAAAAAAAAAATTGAGTGTTTGTTGTAGGAGTATAATTTTTTTTTTTTTTTTTTAAATAGGGACACAGAAATAACAAGGGTTTGGGGCCCTGGGGGTTTGACTATAGGATATTCGGACAATTCACCCTTATTTATTCTACGCCAACAAAGAAACTTAGGCTGCGTTTGGTTCGGCTGAAATTCAGCATTTATTAGACTTAATTTGGAATTTTTCAGCACTTCTGTGTTACAAGTCTGTTTGGTTGAGGCCCAATTAACTGCTGAAATTTATCCTCTTTTAGTATATAAACTCTGAATTTTTCAGCTCATTCAATGTCACTTTTTTTTCCCGCCTCCGCATTATGTTGTTTCGTCCTGACGTGAAAAGACTATCCTACCCCCACTACTTTGATTTATTTACCAGCCCTATATAATCCTTTTCACCTCCTCTCTCTCTCTCCTCGGGCATTTTTTTTTTCTCCTCGTCGAAACCAAAGACCCCTCACAAACCCTAATCGGCGGACCTCCTCCTCGGTCGCGGACAACCACTCCTCGGTCACGGCCCGGCCCCTCCACCTTCACGGCACCTCCTCCCGACACCAAGCAACCTCCTCGGTCACGGCCCGGCCCCTCCACCTTCGCGACACCTCCTCCCGACATCAAACAACCCCTCCTCGGTCACGGACCGGCCTCTCTATCTTCGCGGACCTCCTCCTCGGTCGCGGACCCACCTCCTCTGTTGCGGACCAGTCCCTCTGACCTCCACCCTCCGACGTTTCGACCTCCAATCTCCGACCAAAAGGTAAAACCAGGTGTGTCATCCCTTTTCATGGTGGCTTTATATGTGATGGGTAGTGATTTTTGTTTCTTTTGTTATTCTGCAAGCTTTGTTTTTGAAAGGGTTTATTGCAATCTTTGAAATGTGGGCTTTTTAATGTGAAAGATGGGATCTTTGTATGAGAAAATGTAGTTTTTGTTTGAGTTCTATATGGGTTTATTTGGGGTTTTTTTTATTGGGGGTACTTTGAAGTTGGGTTAGGTTTTATAACTTTGTGATTTAGGTTTTATAACACTCTTTTGGAGGAGTCATATAGATATATGTAATTAGGATTTAGGGGTTTATGTCAACAAAATCTTTGCAAGAATGCTACCTAGCACACCTTGAAGCATCAACAAACCCATGATCTAATGGTTTCAATCTCTTGTCAACCACGGAGCTAAGGGTCCAAGCCCCTTCCAGTTTCTCTGTGAACTGAAAATTTTACTTTTTCTTTGAGTCCTAAGATTTCCAGATTTAATTTCCAGCTTGTTTTAGTTGAGCTGGATTGTTAGTGTGGTTGGAGTTACATGGTCTCTGACTCTCCACGCTCTTTTACTATATTTATTACGAGATGGAATCGTATTGGCAGGTTGGCCAAGCTTTGACAGTTTCTCTGACCTTGGTGAACATTTTTCGGGTCAGTGTATTATGAAAAAAAGAGGATAAATACCATTTATGTTAAAGTTGCCAAATACAAGAAATCCAAATGGGTTGGTTCCCACCATAAATTGAAGCGGTTGATATGTGTCATTTCCAGTTTAGTGAGTTCTGTAATCTAGACATAATAAGCACCCATTATTTTTTTTTAATTGTTGGAGATTATCTAAGATCTGGGTGATAGTCAGCCTTACTTGATAGCTTTGGGAAGTTGCTACCATGAATCCATGACTATTTGCAAGATCACATGGGAATATTAATTTAATGCCATTCTTCTTTATTGGATATTCATTGCCAATTCATCACCTGTAATAGGCATCTGGACTTAACAAGGCAGTTTATCTGGATTCTTCACTCAAGTTTTAAAGAGGATTGACACAAGATTGACAACAGCAAAATAAATAAATAAATCTATATCCAGTCTCATATAGAACTATTTGTGGATCTTTGGGACAAGATGATGTTTATGGTTAGCTGTCAAGCTTGCCATTTCACCTTGGTTGTTGGCATAGCCGACAGTTGTGTTTGGTCTGTCATTTATCTGTTGACATGAAATAAACTTCCATTTGTGCGATTAACTTTGAATGGAGGTATAAAAGAAGATGGAATGTATTATTTATTTCCAAATTCGTGTTGATGTATCCATCTTTCCTTTATCATCTAAATTATGATGAAGATTTGCATTTGGATTAGATTTCTTTTGAACTAAAACTGATGGTTCTGTTCTATTATTCAGTTCATTTATTCCAAACCAGTAAAAGGCACACAATTTTATGAGATGAGAAATATGTTTAAAGAGAAGTGGAATTATGGGAGAAAGTAATGGGTGTGGTCTTTTTTTTTATAATCTTTTCCTTTTGTTTTTCCTATACTTTCCAAATGAAATGTCAAATAAAAATGTAATTTATTGCAACAATCTAATGTGTTGGCTGGTCACTTTGAACAATCAACTCTATTGATCTGTAATTGAATGGCCAGAAAGCTTTTTTAAACTCATCCTCCACAAACAAAGATTTGTGCTTTCATGGTCTCATTTTAATTGTCAATATTTCTCATGACTGTTATTGCAATGAATGATCTCATATTCAATTATTTATGTGGGTAGATTATGGATGCCCAAGCTGGAAGGGCAGTATGGACTCCCGAAATGAAAAAAAAGTTCATTGATTTATGTCTAGAACAAATCAAATTAGGTGGTCGGCCTGCCGCCAACCTGAAAACATCAGCATGGGCTAAAGTGAGAGTGGAATTTAACAAGCAGACGATGATTTTTTGGGTTCCAATGATGGTTTTTCAGGTGCCTTGCCAGACAAATATGGTTAAAAATATTATTTAAAATGATTTGCTATACTTTGATTATTTAAGCTCTTTTGTCGATCTATGCCCTTTATCTAATGTAAACGTTATTGAAGTTTCTCTTTGTTTACTGGTATTGATATGTTTGAACCAATGTAATAAAACCAATGGTTTTTTGTTCTGAAACTATCATTTCTTATTGAGGGTGTTTCCATTTTTAACATCATATGAAATAATGTGATTCTGATAACATTGATTTTTCTGTTGTGTTTACTCAGGTACTAGCTTTTTAGAGAAGATGATATTCAGGGAACACGGCATGATTGATGGATTGCTGCTTAAACAATGATTTCTGGCATTACAATGGAAAAGATGAAGCCCATGAGATTAATAAATTTTGCTGTAGCTTTTTGAAATCTTTAGTTCTCTTCTGTTAATGCAACTCTTGAACATCAGAAATGATGATAACATGCTACTGTTATTGGAGACACTATTGTTTTGTGATAATTGGGAGACTTTCCAAGTGATTCAATTATGGTGATTTATGATTTAGGATATCAAATTCATTGATAGATTTGTAAATTTCATGTTTTCATTATATGGCTTGAATTTTTATTAATGTTTGGATATAATATGGTGAAGTGTATTTCTATGTTTATCGATAGGAAAAAAAATAAAATGACCAGTGCTTGAATTGTAGAATGAAATGATTTGTAGCCATCTGATTACTATTGGGTTTAAGTTTGTGTAATATTCACTTTTTAAAAGTGGGACATATATTTAGAGGAACAAATCAATATTGTTGAAATAGTTAAAAAATAAGCATGTTTTTTAAATTTTCACGTTTATGAAATATTCACTCTTTAAAGTATGACATATATTTCGAGGAACAAATATATTTTTCAAATAGTTAAAAAATAAGCACGTTTTTTAAATATTCAAGTTTATGAAATATTCACTCTCTAAAGTGGGACATATATTTCGAGGAACAAATTCATATTTTTGAAATAGTTCAAAAATAAGCATGTTTTTTAATTATTCAATCAAACATCAAAATAACATTCAGTACTTATTAAATAGACTAAAATACCCTTCTAATAAGCACTACTATTAAGTGGTGAACCAAACACACTTATTTAAATAAGTACTTATATTTTCCGCTAAACCAAACAGTATTCTGCATAAAACATTCAGCACTTATACAATAAGCACTGAATAATTCAACACTTAAATTCAGCATTCAGCCGAACCAAACGCAGCCTAATTTTAGCTGTACAAAAATATTGAGCGTAAACAATTCAGAAATATACAGAGTCCAGTTGGAATGGGCGGTCTAAAAGCAAAAAGAATTCGTCAAAGTTAGTTATAACCGTTGCTTTCTAATTCACAGAAACCCCCAAAAGTCTCCTCCTCCGTTTCTGGACCCTCCAAACAAATCTCTCTCTCTCGCGCTCTCTCTCTCACAAACACACATACACAATGGGTTGCGGAGGCTCCAAACAGGACGTCGCGACCGGCAACACCACCGCGACCCAGCGCCCCTCCCGGAGAAAGCCGGGCGCCAAGAACAAGAAGCTGGACCCGATTCCGGAAGTGGTGGTGGCGGCGGCGGCCAACGGGGACAGAGCGAAGAAGGGGACACTCGAAAAGCCGGCCTCGGAGAACACAAAGCCCCCGTTGTCCGATGTGAAGGACATAAGGGTGAACACGGAAGGGAAATGCGACAATGGCGTTGACAGCTGCAAAGGATGGCAAGGAGTAGTTGATCAGGGAGGAGGCGTCGTCGTCATAGGGGAGGAGAAGACGGTGTCGAGGGAGTCTCCGGACAGGTACTTCTCGTCGAGGAAGGACGACGAGGAGAGCGTTGCGGGAGGGAACTTGGAGGGGGAGTACTTCTCGCCGGATCGCGTGGCGGTGGTGACGAGGGAGGATGACGGAGGGAAGGCTGAGGCGGAGGTGGAGGAGAAGGTGTTGGAGCGGAACGCGAAGGATGGCGCAAAGGCAAATGTGGAGGATTGCAAGAAAGAGGAGCCTTTGGAGGAGAAAGTGTTGGTTGATGAAGGAAGAGTTGAAGAAGGTATGTGTGTTGGAATTTTAAGATATTTTTTTTATATATATTAAAAATATTGGTTTAATTTTTTTTTTTTTTTATCATGGACCACTTCTTATGCTGTCTGTCTGGATCCAGTCACACTTGGTTTTGATTATTATCATCAGTATCAAACTACACAGCTTATTAATCGAATTGCATAGAGAGTGACGTATGTATTCAATAATTTACTGTGCAGTTCGATTTATAGGCTGTGTATTTTGATTCATAGGATATGTTGTTCGATACTTATGGTAGTGATCAAACACAGGCCTTATTGGATCCCGAGTTATAAGCAAATATAGCTTCAAATTCTTTTTGTCCGATTTTTTTTATTGTTTCAAATTAATTCAACATTTGTGCTGAGAATTAGCTTTCATTCTGTCTTTCTCTTCGGAAATGAGGTCACCAGTTGATTTGGTGTTATTTTTCTTGATCAATTTTTTTTTTTTATAAAATGGTGATGTTAAAACGTTTATTCAAGATGACATGCAAGGATGACACGCACAAAATGAAAAATGATCTAAATTTATCTTCTAAAAAAAGTGCTTGTTCAATATTTTAAATTATGATTCATTTTTATTCGGAATTGGTATGCTTTGATATTTTACACTGGTCTACTATGCGATTCGGGTAAATGAAGTGATTTAAATACACTAATTTTAGCTCATGACTAACAAGAACCATTTGGTTCTTATTATGGATAAGGAATATTCTTCCGTTTTGGGAATGGGAATAATAGAACAAGAGTACAATTTATTAGAATAGGAATAGTATTAGATTTTTTTTATTTTTTTTTTTTTTTTTTTTTGAGTGGGTCATTGAATAAACTTGAATACGAATGTAGATTCTAGGACATAAATTTGGATAAAGTTTAAATGTTCCTATCCAACAAGTTCCCTTGGGTTCATGTTAGGGTAGAATATGAACAAGTCCTATTTGACTCATTATGGTGAACCAATTGAATAAACAGTGAAATTATCCCTATCACTACTCTTTATTGCATTATTAATCCAGAAAGAAACTAGAATAAACGCACATGGAAATGAAAATATAATTGACATACATAAAGCATGATTGATGTTTCAAAATAACATCAGTAACATGCATCAGTTTTCACTATAGTTTTCTTTTTTAATCCGAACTGACTTGAGTTTGTGGATAATTACAATGGCTCCTACTCTTCTTTGACCGGCTCTTTATCGTATTTGATTACCCAACTGACTTGCATTTTGTTTATCTGTTCATTTCTAAATGAATAATGTTAGGGACGATCTCACATGCAGTACGGACATGTTTAAATTAATTTTTTTTTAAATTATAAATTTTATTTAATAAAATATATATTTTAATAAAAAATATATATTGCTTCATTACGAATTAAATATATTTATTTTTAACAAATATAAATAAATAAATTATATTTACCTCATATATCTCGTTGGACAGAGTAATTGTTACAACGCTTTTTTAAAATTAATCCAGTTGTAGCTTCTATATATACATATTCACTACTGTTAAAGTTTGATTTCACATTTTAAGGGTGTGTTTGATTACATGATTACAAAACTAATTCTGTAAGAATCTGAGTTTTCAAATTGATTCGCATGTAGCTCACCCCCCCTTTCAATTTTTGAAAATTGCAGCTTTTGAACACTATTTGTTTTAAATATGTCTACAAGAAGTTGATACAATAAAACTGTTTAGTTGCACGATTGCAGAAACAGTTTAATGCAAACGCAAAAACTGCTCAATCATGCAACTAAACTTTTTCCAATAATCAAATGCTCAATAATATAATGTTTTTTTAAAATTTGTTTACAGTAAAACCATGCGACAAGGAACAGTCGGCAGATTTGGAGGAGCCCATTGTTATCGAAGTGACGTCAACAGTGGCCATCATTGACAAGAGAAACATCGGTGAAGACAAAATTTAAAAGGGTGTTTCGAGGGTCTCTAATTGGTCATTAAATGATGATGAATGTATGCGTTTTATTTGTTTTATGCAAAAAAACATTCGTGCATTGTAATATATGTTTCATTATAACCAAAAAGTCGTTTAAAGAAATATATATTAGAAGGCTGAAATCCCATATTTACTTTACAAAACTTTATTACATAATAAAATCTAATTTTTTTAAATATGCAAATTATATATAATTTTTAATTTTGAGAAATTAAATGTTTTGGGTGTCACTATTTGTGCCCCTCAACATGTTTATAAGTTTTAATGGATATGTGATTTGAAATCTATTTAATTTTTTCTGATTTGCACGCTCTTTCGAGAGGGTGACCTCTTCAAGCTTCAACATCCTTGTCAACACCTGCATCAAGTTCGAACCCATCCAGCCAGGGTCAGTGATGGAGATCCTTCTAGAGGTCTAGCCTCCGTACAACACCATCGCCTACAATACCATTATCGCTGCATACGTAAATCCCGAGGAGATTGAGGTGGCTCGTGCAGACCTAAGAGACGGGGGAGGCCGTGTGGTTCTTTGCGAGCTGAAGTGTGAGAGATTCTATCTATGTTAGGTTTTTTTGTAAGAGAAAATAAAAAAGTGACGGGCTAATGAATTCATTTAGAGGATTAGTATTTGGGGCTTCTAAATCAGATATTCAAAACATAAGGGGTGTGAACAAAAGGGGCATGCTAATAGATTTGAGAGACACAGATAGAGGCATTGTAATGACTCAAACCTCTTTCACATACTTATATTACTCTCTTACATGTTTAGATTGATGGATAGCATAATGATATGTGTTATCTCATATTACTAAGACGTGTTTGTCTTACCGGATGGGAGCATTAGTATGAATTTGCGAAAAGTGGGTATTGCATTTGTGGTTATTGAGGCATCTTCATTTTGAATGCTTGGGTGTGGTTTTCAATCATAGCCTGGGGTAGAAGCAAAAACAATTCTACTATACATTAAATTTACTAGATCCAGAGGGTATAACATGTTAAAAAATCAGATGCGTGTTTATTAAATATAATTTAATATGATATATTGTGAGGGGCACCTTTAGTCCCCTATTGAAAAAAAAAAATAGTATTTAATATCTTTACAGCTATTTGAGAGATCCATTGAGAAAGATTGTTGAGATGGTGGTTAAGACACCCATTGAGATGTCTGTTGAGACACCCCTTTAAGTGTCTTAAGAAGGTAGTTGAAGTGACTTTTCAGAGAAAGTCAAAGGGGTGTTAAGGAGTTGTCGAAGAATCTCTTAAAATGCTATAAATAGGAGGACAAACTTCACAATCCAATCATCAGAATCATACACAAACTCCTCTCCATCTCAAGTCCTCCTGAGCCATATGATCCTCTCTCTCCCAAGTGTTGAGAAGCCCTCTTTTCACACCAACTCTTCTCCATTCATACAATCCTTTCACTTTCTACCAAAGGTCAAATACTATGAGAAGGTCTTTGTGGATTTATCGTTTTATTGAACGCAATGCCACGAGGTTTTATTGTATCCGAAGCGATTTGCATCGAATCCCTGTAGCAACTCTTCTTCGAATTGGAGCAAATCATGCTTTAAAGAAAGCATACTTGTTATGTGTGTCAAAGTGATGCAACGTGAGGATCACGCTCTTCTGCTGACCTGATCAACCTTCAGGGATGCGAGATCTACAGGCTTCAACGAGTCTGTTGATTCCTAAGAATACCAGAAATGATGGAAATCTATATGTTTGACAATCCTCCTAGGATCACAAAAATACAGTAGAAAAAATAAAATTATATTGATCAAAATCTGAATTCATAATATGATTTACAATTCTATTTATAGGGCAGAGAATCATTAACAGATTAGGATCTTAACTTTTTATCTAAATCTGTTAAATAGGATTTTAACAGATTTTCTAAATCTGAAAATCACAAACAAATTCATATTTAATCCTAACCAACAAATCACAAACAAACTTTATATCTATCTTAACTAATATTCAAATTCGAATTCAAATAATTATTTGAAATTCAAATCTAAATATAGTAACTTAAACAAATAAAATGAATCCTAACAAACTCTAAAACTGCCAAAAATAGTAAAAATAATAAAAATTGTAAAACATCTATAATTGTCCATTTGATAGTCCTCAATGCCAATCGAACAGTCCATGATCGTGCTGTATCATTCTCCCCAGGTTTAAGAGAATTTGTCCTCGAATTTAAATCCTCATCGATAGAACTGTCACCCTGAACTTCATATATGAATTTCTTATGAACAACAAATTTTTTAGGATGCCGCATCACATCCATCCAATCGGACCAATGCTCATGAATCCAGCTTTCAAGTAAGTTCTTGAGAAGGAGTGGTGGATGAGGAAAAATGAAGGATGGAAAGAATGAATCAACAAAATGATGGTAGAGTGGGTTAAATGTTTAATGTGATAGCTTTTTCGATGGTGAAGAGGTATGAGTGACTTGAAAGGAGTCTAGCGGGAAAGATTTAGATGAAGCTCCAGTCACGTGTTAATGATTTTGGTGGCGGAAAAGCTATGATGAGAGGCAGTAGAGAAAGACAGGAAGTGATCATTGTTACCAAATATTTCAGCAGAACTCTTGGACTCCATCTCCTCCATCTCTTCATTGAAAGACAGGTGGAAGGTCTGTTTCCTCAATCTCTGCATAAAAGATTTGTGGAAGTCTCGCATCTTCAATCTCTTCATCATAGATAGGTGGAAAGTTCTCCACTTCAATCTCTTCATCTTCATCAAAGATAGGTTTTGCCTCTTCAATCTCTTGATCTTCATCTTCATTAAAGATAGATGGACGGATCATCTCTTCGAACGGATTCGCGAAATCACCATCAATAGAATCATCCGCCATATATCGTATGGTTGGCGATCGTGGGGCTAGTGATCGTGGCCGTGGAGTTGGAGATCGATCCTGACGTAGTATAAACGCCATCACCACCTCCATCTGTTGTGTGAGTGCTTCAAATTTTTCGTCCATGCGCCTGTTAACTGCTGCGATGGCTTGTTGGTGCTCCTCACGGTCGTAGGCGTTGCTAAGAGGACGTCTTCTCGGCAGCATGTTCTCTCTCTCTCTCTCTCCTTTCCTTTTTTTTAGAACGATGCACCGAAGATCAACACAAGCTCTGATACCAACTGATGCAACGTGAGGATCACGCTCTTCTACTGACCCGATCAACCTTCACGGATGCGAGATCTGCAGGCTTCAACGACGTTGTTGATTCGCGATGAATACCAGGACGATGGGCTTCAACGAATCTGTTGATTCCTAAGAATACCAGAAACGATCCTCCTAGGATCACAAAAATACAGTAGAGAAAATAAAATTATATTTATCAAAATCTAAATTCATAATATGATTTACAAGTCTATTTATAGAAATAGGGCAAAAAATCCTTAAAAGATTAGGATCTTAACTGCTTATCTAAATCTGTTAAATACGATTTTAACAGATTTTCTAAATCTGAAAATCACAAACAAATTCATATCTAATCCTAATTAATAAATCACAAACAAACTTCATATCTATCCTAACTAATATTCAAATCCGAATTCAAATAATTATTTGAAATTCAAATTTAAATATAGTAATTTAAACAAATAAAATAAATCCTAACAAACTCTAAAACTGTAAAAAATAGTAAAAATAATAAAAATTGTAAATCATCTATAATCGTTCATTTGATGGTCCTCAATGTCAATCGAACGGTCCATGATCGTGCTGCATCACAAAGACACCCAATTTTCGACTTCATTTGCAACTTTTCCAACATAACCCATGAAGTATATGCATCGAGTCCGATGTGCTTATTTGACTACTGCAAGGGAACTCCATAGAACCTGTTTTCCTTCATCACATATTGTTGAGGATATACAGGCTCTGTAGCATAATTCAGGTATCATTACTTTCTTTAATTTGCTCGAGTTTCTCAAACAAATGCATGTTCAGAACTCCTTGAGAATTCACAAACTCGTCGTTTTTTTTTCCTGCCAATCTTGGTGGATTGCAAGACAGTATAAAAAGGTTGTATAGCAATTGTCCTATTGACTCCAGGGGGTCCTTTGATGTACAGAAATTGATACATCCAGCCCCCATTGTAACTTCATTTACAATCTACACCATTTTTTTTTAAATCATATATTACTCTATTGAAGAGCATGCGGTGTATATATATATTGAGATAAAGTTGTGTATTTTTTTTTACTTTGAAAAAATGAAAAAAAAAATTACTCCATATATTATGATAGAACTCCATGTACTATGATAATGCAGTATATACCATGATGTCATAGTATACAAGACTGTAAAATGAGCTGCAAAATAGACCGAGTGTATCACTGCTATGTAATGTACTAGTCATGCGGTAAGGTAACAATGACCATGATGGCTTACACCAAATTTTTTTCTTTCTTTTTGTTAAGCTAAAAGGATATCAATTTATTAAAAATTGAGTTTTTTATTTTTAACTCCCCATAAACCATATGATTTAGTGATCGATCCCTCAATTCTTCATATTTTGGTTTTAGTCCCCGGATTTAAAAGATATGTTCCTTTTTAGTCCCTGGGAGGGACCCATCCCTAAATTATTTGATTTTCTTTTTAGTCCCTGTGAGGGACTAAAAAGGAACATATCCTTTAAATCTGGGGACTAAAACAAAAATATGAAGAAATGAGGAATCGATCATTAAATAAGTATGTTTACAGGAACTGAAAACTAAAAAACCCCTTAAAAAGTATATGTGTGTTATAAAAGAAAAGAGAAAGGGAAAAACACAAGAGATATTTGAGCATAAGAAAAAGTATTGTTCTTCAAGAACTTGTCTTTTCTTTTCCATCTCTTCTCATTGATTTTGTTCATGTTACACAAGCCCTATATTTATAGTTCACAACCATAATGATAGAAAACCCAAAATACACACCAAGATAAATGCATACACAAATGCATGAATTACAATTTTAATATGGCACATTATACCAAGATGAATCTATTTATTGTGTGGTCATCCACAAATATATACATGTATCTTCAAATGCATATATTCATAAGCCCTTGGATGAACATTATTTAGTGAATATGCCTCATTAAATCCTTACTAAGAAAACCCTATGGGATAAAAACTAAGTGAAGGAAAAAGAGTACAATATTATTGTGCATGTTTTCGTACAGCCTCATTAAAACATTGCCAGAAAAACCCAGTGGTAAAAACTTGGTCGAAGGAAAAAGAGTACAGTATGCAAATATTTTTTAATTTAAATTACTCCCCTTGCTCAACATGAAGATTTTTTAGTCGATGCATTCTAATGTTTTGCACTGGTTTCTTGAACATTGCAATTGGTAAGTTTTTGGTGAATAGATCTACTAGATTATCACTTGAACGAATTTGTTAAACATCAATATCACCGTTCTTCTGAAGCACATGTGTAAAAGAATTTCGACGAGATGTGCTTGGTTCTGTCGCCTTTGATGAAGCCTCTTTTAAGTTATGCAAACATGTAGTATTGTCTTCATGTAAAATGTTGGACAATATTTGACAATTAGAAAATCTTTAAATAGAATAAACCCATATTTGTTGCTTTATAAAAAAAATGTGTTTTTCACAATACTGACTTTTCATGTAGAGTAAAACATGGCCAACAAGTTAACTAAAAATATAATGTTAAATCTAATACCTAGAGCAAAATATAATAAAGCGCTTATTGCACATATATGTTATTTTTACTAAGATATGGTATTTCAAGACTAAGAAGATATTCATTATTTTCTTTTGGATGAAAAAAATAGCCCTTATTGTGGTCAAATAATATGACATTTATAAGAAAACTTAATGGATGAATATTTGTCCATATTAAAGTACTTCATAACTTTTATGTACTATATATTGTCTGATGGAAAGGGATTCTACTTGGGTCCTGCTTGATCTACAGGTCGAGACAATGTCTTGTTTTCAAGGTTTTTTTTTTAATTTCAAATTCTTTCTTTTGGAGGAATTTTTGTAAGATCTTCTGGAATCCCTAACATATTCAAATCATCAATATATACTGCAACAATATTAAATCTGGATTCAAATTTCTTGATGAAAATACAAGGGAAAATCGGATTGTTCTCATATCCTTCTTTCAATAAACATTCACTTAGGCGATTGTGTCACATGCGCCCAGATTGCTTTAACTCATATAAAAGATCTTTGTAATTTGATAGAATACATGCTTCAGGATGAGTTATTTTCCTCAAGCATTTTAACTCATTCAAGGATCTCCATGTATATATCTTTATCTAGTGTTCCGTATTAATATGCTATAACTACATCCATTAGACGCATATTCAGTCCTTTTGAAACTACCAAAGTAATTAAAAATTGACTCCATTATAGAAGAATACATCTCTTCATAGTCAATATCAGGTTTCTACGAGAAACCTTGTACCACAAGACTTTCTTTATATCTCACAATTTCATTTGTCATTGTGCTTTCTTACAAATACCGATTTGTATCCTACAGGCTTTATATCTTCAAGTATTTAGACTACATGTCCAAATACTTCAAGTTTCGCTAGCAAATTTATTTCAATCTGTATTGCCTCTTTTCAATTCGGCCATCATTTCTACGTCGACATTCTCCAATGTTTTACGGTTTAGGATCCTCATAATATCAAGAGCAATATCATGTGAATACATTGTCGACAATTATTTTATTTATATCTCATCTTTTTTCTTTATGATTTAATGAGATCTCATTTTTACATTTGCCTTCTTAGGGGCTACCTCTTCTAGGGTTAAATCTTTAATTAGAAAGATGAGATTGATTAATTTGCTTTGGTTGCTTATATTGAGGTATCTTCGTGAGCACTAACCTCTTTATTTACCTTTTCTTGTGCCTTTCTCTTTTGAGAATTTTGTCTTTTTGCACCAATCAGTCTGTCACATTTCTGGCATTCTTTATATTCATTCAGTGAATGTGGTTTTAAATTATCATCTTTAATGATTTCAGTAGCTACTGTAAATGAAAATATGTCATCAATGATCACTTGTTTGCGATCCCACAAGATCTCTTTGTATTTATTTGATTAATGAATTTTTTTTCATTTTCATATATCTGTCCTTCGAGGACGTGTCTCTTCAGGGACTTGTATCTCTTCAGGGATTTTATTTTCTGCAGAAGTTATTAATGTGGATCTTTCAAGTGTTTCAGGCTCTTCTGGAGCATTATTCATTGTTCTTCATTAGTTTTCTCCTTCGGAGAACTAAATCTTTTGAACATATAGGTCTTTCATGCTTCAAGCATGCTTTTGTGGACTATTTAATCAACGTAGTGATAGTTTTTCAATTAGAACAACCTTCTGAGCTAAAGTTTTTATAACTGAAATATGTGACCTTGTCATTTTTCTGTAAATGCATCTGGCGTTGATGCGCAATACTCTTAGGATTAAGTGTTCTAATAAATTTCACTTCGTTCTTTAAGCGACATATTTTCTCCCCCCTAACAACGGGAATATTGGTCCCCAGTGGCCATAGCACAACGGTTCAGGGCTTACCTGTGTTAAGGGTAGGTCTTGGGTTCGAGTCTTGGCACTGTGTCATACCTCCTGTTTGTTAGGCGAAATTCAAAAGAATTTTCTGTGGGACTAAGGACAAACAGGCGAAGGTAGCTTTCCTAGCTTGGTCATAAGGTCAGCCATGGAGAGTCCCTCCGATATCAAAAAAAAAAAAAAAAAAAACGGGAATATTGTCTCATCGAAATAGCAATTTGCAAATCATGCGGTAAAAATATTAACTATTATCAAGCAAAAGAATTTTTGGTTCTTTATTATATGCCAAAATGAATAGTTCGACGCATCATCATGTACCATGAATGTCTGAGACGATCATGCCAAATCATAAATATCATAGAACTTCTCATTCATATGTCATAACCCGTTAAGAGACAGCGCAATGCTTTTTTAATGCTGATCATTCATGCATATATACTTCATAGTCACAATACTATATCTATTAAAACAGATATCCTTAAAATTCCATAGATTCTTCTGGATCTAGATGTATACAAATTCATCGTTGATTCTTTTTCTTCTTCTTCTTTTCTTTTTTTTATTTAGATATCCTGATATCTGCTTTTATGAAGCCTTTAATCAAATTATAGTATCATAAATAATACTAAAATTTGGATTAACTATATTAAACTCAAAATAATAACACAAACATAAAAACAAAAAAGTTCATTTCATATAATAAAAATATAAATTATAAAAATGTAAAGACATAATCGACAAATGTCTAATTGTACATCAGCTAGGTGACTGTGCTTTTCAACACTTAAGTTTTAAGCGTATAACAAGTATGTAATCATGTTTTTAAATATCACATAGATGACAATAATTTTCTTTTGCATTTTAGGGGTTTGTTTTGCAAACCTTTCCCTTGTTTTCATTCCATAACACTCCACTTCTGGCAGTTTTCGATAACCTATCATCTCTATAATTGTTATGGTTATACTAATCATGATCTAACTCTTTACCATGATCATGTTCATAGCTTAAAATGACATAAAATAAAATGCATTTGCTTCAGGCACAATGCTAAGTAAATAGATAGGGTTTCATGATTTTTTTCTTCTTTTAGTGATATAATATGATTTTTGCGTGGTCCAATAATGAAACATGATATCCGTAGTCCTTCAAGGATCTATGATTATTTACGTGGTCCTAAAGGGACACATGTAGCAATGATTTGTCTAGAATCCTTCGGGGATAAAAGAAAAATTATATGGTCTTTGCGGACACATTTTAATCGTATCTTTCACATGGTCCTTCAAGGATTCATGTAATAATTTTTGTATAGTTCTTCAAGGACATTTTCAATTATATATTTCACATGATTATTCAGTGATCCATATAATAATTTTTGTTTAACCATGTAAGGATATATATTGTCATCATTTTTATATGGTCCTACAAGGACACATGTTAATCATAACTTTCGCATGGTCCTTCAGGGACTCATGAAATTAAAAAATTGTATGGTCCTCCTACAGGGACACTAATTTTGTAACATCAAAATGGATCTCACATCAATTATTTATGATGAATAATTCTTAAATATGAAAATTGACATGATAAATAACTAAAAATGATGTTAACACAAGTATTGTTAACTAAGAAATAGCAAAACAAAATGCAATTAAATCTTTTTCATTCGTCAATAAGCAAATTTAAGCAAGGAAGAGTTCTAACAGAACACCGCTAAAACAACATTAGTTCTTTAGGGTCCGTTTGGAAACACAGATTGAAAAGTAGATTTTGGAATAAAATTTTTTTTTAAGATGATTTTAGACCTTGACTTTTATTGTGATGCTTTTTTTAATTCAGGAATCAATATTTAAAAGCAGTTTATGTTTGACAGAGAAAAATGTTTTTCAATTCAAAAAATTGATTCGAACAAAAAAACGTTGTTTTTAGCTAGTAAACATGATGAAAAAAAATAAAAGAAATTCAGCTTCCGATTCTTCAAAAAGCTGTCCCGTTTGAGTGCACGATTTTGGTTTTTCAGCTTTTCAAAAATCATAAGCTGCCCCAAACGTGCAATCAAACGGGGCCTTAATCTGATAACATTCTAAACGATGAAACACTTCCTTCAATTTAATTTAACAGATGAGGAGAGTAAATATATCATAACACCTGGTAAAAATAATGACATACCTCCTGTAGATGTTGGGCCGTTGTTAAAAAAATTGCATTATTATCAGAACAAATCTCTAATCTATACTCTATATAATGTGGCACAGCAGGCACGTCCTCGACCTACTGGGCTATTTTCAGATCGGCCCCCACATCCTTCATATTTATAACATGATCCCTACAAAATTCTCTAAGTTTAACAAAACGACCCCTATATATGTTATGAACAAGTCCCTCATATTTATAACCAGGTCCTTAATAAAAAAACAGCTAATTTTGTCTTTTCCCAGACTTTCTGCAGATCCACCCCAGGTTCTACCAGTTTCACAAGTACACCCTATCTGTGTTACAAAAAATTCCCAGATCCACATTCCAAGATTCAGATCCCTATTTTCAAAACATGACTTCTCGGATTTTAAATGTCATGAAACTTCATCCAATAATTTTTCATATCATTAAGATACCTATAAAATTATAAAATATAAATATTTTAGTCACATTAATAAATACAAAAATTACAAATGAAATCAAACCCATTTGAGCTCATAAAATATTGATGGATGTCTTGCTTTTGAATTTGAAATTGGTTTTGTTTCTTTTTTTATTGATTTTGGATTTATATGTATCAATTTTTCTTTAGATGTGAAAATAAGTATTGTTTTAGTGTTTTTTTTTTTTTTTTTTTTTGCAGTGCCTTTTTTTTTATTGATTGATTGTTATTAGGGGGTTTGGCAATCGATTTTTTTATGGGTAATGGTTGAAAATTTGATTATGTGATCAATTGTGCATACTCTCGTTAAAGGTAATAGTGGATTTTTTTTTGTGTGATTTGAGTTTTGGTTGGTAAAAATGATTTAGTCTAAAACTTTCTAAAAATTAATGTCCCAAATGCTTTTTTTTTTTTTTTTTACTTTTAATATAACTTTGAGTGTATATTCACTTAATGTTAGGTACAGTATCAAATACAACCCCAAATGCAGTTATCATATATTTTAATTTTTTTAAAATAGTAAACATTACACCATTTCGAATTTAATATACTTATTTTAGTAAATGTTAAAAAAAATTAACAAGGTATATATCTCACCTACGGAGATATATAGATCGGAAGATGACTATTAAATAATTAAAGAGGTATATGAGGGTGTATGAAAAATAAATATATGCTGAAATACAATAATATTTTTATTTCAAAAATATTAAATATACATAATGAAACCCAGTTATCAAACATTGTTTTTGTTTTAGAAGAATTGCTTATAATAATATGGACTCTTGTTTATTTTTCAATTATAATATAAAATAGCTTATATAATTCAATGACGCGCGGGTGTGCGTACATTCAAAAAATTAACAAGGTATCTATCTCATTTATGAAGGTATATACATCATAAGATGACTATCAAATGAATAAAAAGATATATGAGGGTGTATTTTGAGTTATAAAAGGAACTGTTACATGAAAAATAAAAATATGCTGAAATATAATAATATATTTTTTTATTTCAAAAATATAAAATATACATAATAGAACCCCAGTCATCAAACATTGTTTTTGTTTTAGAAGAATTGTTTATAATAATATAGTCTCTTGTTTATCTTCCAATTATAATATAAAGCATAGCTTATAAAATTCAATTATGCGTGGATGCGCGTATATCCAACTAGCAGGGTTAATTGCAATTTCTTGGAGCCATATTTATCTAAACTTTAATGTTTTTCACACTTCTTTCATTAGCATAATTTTCATAGATTTCGAGACTACGCGCAAAGTGGCGCGTACACCAAACTAGTATTATTTTATAGATGTAAACCAATTGCATGATTGCAGTAGAAACCAATACCTACTTTGTAATCTTCACATATGAAACTTATAGTAGTTCTTCAAAAAAATATTCAATTCATGGATATAATTACATATAGCATGTCTAATTAAAACAAAATTCAATATTTTTCCAAACGCATGCATGATATACATACCCTAGGAATAACCAAAGAATTTATTGGAAAGATAAAACTAAATTGTAGTGAGGCTGCATATAAATTAATCATGATGCATGTATATATCAATCCGGTTGCAAATAAAATCACTTTGATAAAATTCAGCCACGCTTTTTTTTTTATGAAAAAAAAATCAACAATACCAATACCAACAATGTCATGATACAAAACTGTGAAGAGCATGTGAAGAATTATCAAAAATACAAACCACCTTTTTTTTTTTCTTTGTAAAGTTTCAACCAATATAGGAAACATATATGCTTACGGACAACACTTCGTGGAAGGAAGAGGAAAAGAAATACTGGAGCTTGGTGAAATAAAAACCCAACAAGGGAATCGTTGAATGAAATATATACAAACTTCTTTGAGCATTTGAAATACATGCGTACGAAATGGATGAGAGCTCATCATGTTGAAAACGTATTATAAAATAAAAGACAAAGGGAGAAACATAAAATAAATATAAGAGATATTTGAGCATAAAAGAAATTATTGTTCTTCAAGAACTTCTTATTTATTTTCCATCTCTTCTCATTGATTTTGTTTATGTTTCACAAGCCCACCCTCTATTTATAAATCACAACCACAGTGATAAAAAACCCAAAATAGTGGGTCATATTGCAGTGGTCTGTACTGATAGTTTTCCTTAATTTTTTCTTTGGTCATATCCATTGCATTGTATAAGTAGCCCATAGAGGGTTTTTCATCTCCATCAACTAATCTCAAGACATGGACCAGGGGAATTCCAGCGTGAAGGGCTCGTTGTACACCTTTCCAGAATTGAACAGAAAGAATAGTTCTTTCTGTTTGTTTTCCGGTTCTAAGGTTACACCACTTGCTCTTGGTCCATTCATCTGCTACCATGAGTGTCCTAAGTGCATTCTTATGTTCCCAAAGTGATTGCAAAGTTAAGAATGATGTGGCAAATCTAGTGGGTCCTGGCCTAACAATATCTCCATTGCAAAACAATCTCATGCAGTGCAATAATTGTGTGTGTGCATAAATGAAAACAGTGATTCTTCTAGCTAAACTAATAGTTCTAATATGCATCTTACCAATGTCTTCCAAAATTAAATCAATACAATGTGCAGCACATGGTGTCCAAAATATTGTGGGGTGCCTCTCTATCACTAATTCACATGCAGCTTTATAATTAGCAGCGTTATCAGTTACAATTTGAACAACATTTTCTTTTCCAATAATATTTTCAATAACATCATTTATTTCTTTAAACAAATATATTGCAGTGTGTGAATGTGCAGATGCATCAATGGATTTCAAAAACATGGTTCCTTTTGGAGAATTAGCTAAAAAGTTAATTAATGATCTTTGTCTTCTGTCAGTCCATCCATCACACATTAATGTACAACCATAAGTTTTCCAATGTCCTTTATGTATCTCTAAAATCTTATGAGTTTCTCTTACCTCTTCTTGCAAACATGTTTCACTTATCTCATGCATTGATGGTGGGGCTAAACCAGACCCAAATCTACCTATTGCTTCTAATGCAACATGAAAAGAACGTGAAGTTAATGCATGAAAAGATACACCTGCAGTGATTGCCCATCTAGCTATCTTTTGAATTGCATTTTTCCTTTCTTTTTTTAATCTATTTTCTAAAGTTGTTTGTTGTCCAGGGCCTCCTCTTAATCTTTGATCAACTACATCTTCAACATTACCTCTACAAAATAAATCCATAGGACCTCTAGTGTTTTTCCTTCTTTGTTTGGATGGAGGAGGCCTTGAACTAGGACCACCAATTTCTATTACATCATCATCACCTACATGTGGTTGTTGATCTCCTATGTCTCTAGCAAAATCTTCAAAATAAAATGAATCACTTCTACATTTAGATTTTTTATTCATGAATTCTTTTATTTCTTTTCTAATTTCTGGTGTTGTTCTAGGGCAAGGTTTAGCATTAGCTCCTGGTGAATGCAATATGTGTTCTTTGAGTCTGGTTATGCCACCACTACATAGATGTGAGCAAAGTAAACATTTGACTATATGTTTTTCAGTAGCACTTTTATATTCACCATATTTCCATGCAGGGTCTTTTGTATTAGCCGGTCTTAGATTAGATGAACTAGCTCCAGAAGAAGACATTTAAAAAAAAAGATTTTTTAGGTTTCAAAAAATTAAAACTTAATTATTTAATTAAGTGGATGATGCTACTTTAACTACTTTCTAAAAAACCTCTACTAAGTGCAAAGAATAAATACCTCTAAAAATAGGAGAAAAATTGAAAGAGTAGTAGTCTTTCTCCAAAAGCCTTCAAAGTCTCCACCAAAAGCCTCCAAGAACTCCACCAAAGTCCTCCAAGTAGTCCACCAATATCTCCACCAAGATAGGAATTTTTTGGATTTTTGATGGATTTTAAATTTTTTTTGTGGATTTTTTGTTTCTTTTGGGATTGAGGGATCTTGAGAAAAAAATGTTTGCTAAAAGAGAGAGTAAAAATTATATGAGAGATTGAGAGTATTGAATGGTAGAGAAGAAGCGTATTGAGTTGTTGTTGTGAGAATGGGGCTTAGGAGAGTATTTATAGGATTTGGGAAATGACTAAAAAATAAAAAATAAATGTTAATCGAGAGGTTTATGCAAATAAACCCCCCGACTATATAGCAGTTGGAGCCCCAACTACTTCAATTTTAAAAAAAAAAAAATACACAGTCAGATCGGGCTGGGCTGGGCTGGCCACCCAACCCGACTAGTCAATATATCGACAGCGATCAATATATTGTTGATATATCAACGATATAGTGCTGACATCATGTTGACGTCAGCGTGATTTCAATAAATCTTCGCGAATCCCCCGTGAATTAGAGTTTTCATCGGCAAAAACGATATATCGATATATCAATCGCGATTTAAAACACTGCAAAATACACACCACGATAAATGTATACACAAATGCATGAATTACAATTTTAATATGACAAATTATATCAAGATGAATCTATTTAGGGTTAAAGACATCTAAGTCCCTGAAAACTAATGAAAACCCAATTATCATCTCTGAGTTAAATTTTCATCCAAACTTAACAGAATATTCCCAGAATATTCTATCACATATAATTGTGTTGACAGTCATAAACAGTCATAAAAGACAAATTAATCTCTACAAAAGACAAATATATACATGTATCTTCAAATGCATATATTCAAAACAATATGCATATAAACAAGTTATATACTAGTTTTAAAAATTAAAAAAATGGTGAGTGATCTGTTTATTAAGCTTCCCTTTGTAACCGATTTGTCAAACTATTCTAATTTTACCAAATCAGTTTTAAAATAACCTATTAGGAACAAATTTTTTAAAACTTTGGCTTTTAATTTCAGATTCTTTTTATAAAGAAAATAAAGAAAACAGCTTTAATGGAAAAAAAACTAGTCAGAGAGTAAAATTTACAAGAAAAAAAAATTTGATTGAAAGAGGTATGAAAAACAGTTTTTAAACAAATGATTCCAAACCAAATATGAAAGCTCAAATAGATATCTCATTTTAAGGATCTTTTGTTTTTTAAATAGCCCATTTAAATTATCATTAGAGCGTCCAACATGCTCTATATATAGAGTTTATAGAACTAGATCACGTATGGAAATGCTCTTAGCTTCGAACTAGAAATAAATAAAACTGATTTGTGTAACATAATAATCAACAAAAGTGTATTATTACACAGTGAATATCCCTGCTAAGCTTCAATATGGGAAAAAGAGAAAAGCTGCAACCAGCATCACAGAGTATAATAAATCCTGCTAACAAAATCAAATATTGGCAGGAAGGATGCACCCAGAGAAAGGCCATCACAGTTCAAAAGTACAGGAGCTTCTCCAGCAAAAAGAATTCATGGAATTACTAATGCTACAACCTATCAATTCATGAAAATCATTTTCGCCGCCTCCCCTGCAAATATACAAACAATTCATTAACCTTATACTTCACTTCCACAAAAAAAAAATGGTTGCTTTGCAAGAGGGGCACATCCACATTTCCAGAAAAGCAAATAATATAATGAGACAGTGAATGAATGCTGCATGATGGAAGAAGTGAGAGATTACCGAGCTAACATAGTCATCAATAGATGACGGTTTACGTTTCTTAAATGAAGCCAGAGGAGAGGTCTCAGCTGCTGGTGATCTTGTCATGGACCGCTTTGATGGCGTTGAACTCTGATATAATTACGTGGGGGGTGAGAAACATGCACAACAACAGGAAAGGATGGTAATGCTAAATGACAGAGTGGAAATAAACAAAGCAAATTTTAGAGCATGGACATACATGAATTGATGCAACAAGAGATATAAATAAATAATTAAATGATTGCTATATTATGATTATTCAAAAAAAAAAAAACATATACACATCCATAAACCATAAAAAGTTGATATAACTACAATGGTGTGTCAAGTGTCAAACCATCAACTCCTTTAAAATTGTAATCTTACTTTTACTTCATGTGAGCATAGATATCACTATAAAAAAAAATTAGAATCTCGTATCCAAGCAATTTCTATCTTCAAAACAGATCCATATTTCAAAAATTATTACTGAATTTTGGAGACGTGGAATGTTTCAGACACCCAATGTGTGATGTGTCATGTCCTCTGTTAGATACGTCAGACACTGATATGGTGTGTTCTAAAGTATCTGTGGTGCGCACTACCAGGAACAGTAAAAATTGTGGATTAATTGTGAAGTGTACAGAACTGCAATGTGTCTGGAAGCATGCATTTTTTTAATAGAAACATGATAATGTGGAATGTTATATAATGTAAACAAGACAGACTCCCACCTTGGCAAGCTTTTTATCTTTCCGAGCTTGTCGCTCCCTCTCTTCATATTCTTGAT